>CM057803.1:12511984-13711984 GCA_030145905.1 Populus davidiana
TTCGCTTCCTTATAAGCTTGAGGACACAACTAATAGCGACAACCATATTATATTAAAGGAAGAAAATCACAAATAAAATTACCAAAGGGAGGCTATAAACCAAAGGCTCGGAGTCCCCATCATCCCATGCCTGGTTCACGTGATTGACCCCACCCCCGCCCCTACCTCTCCATTTTCTTTGACTTTTTTATTTATTTATTTTTATGGCACTCGACTGGTCACGTGAACTCCTTGTACGTTCGTGAGAGGGAAATAAAGGTAGACTTCTACAACAAATATTATTTCATTTGAATTACACAAACCAAAGAAATATTGGACGCATGCTCAAAAATAAAATAAAAATAGAAAAATGTAAAAAGGCCTCCTTCGTTGTTCATGTGAACAATGAAGGAGGCGAGTTTACACCAATTTTTTTAGATTTATTTACTAGCTATTTGACTGGAGCTTTATCATAGATTAATTTTTTTTTCTTTAAAAAAATTATATACTAAAGCTTTTCCAATGTATTTTTGTATATATAAAAAAACATAAGTGTAAATAAAAAAGCTTACACATGGTAATGAAATTTTTATTTATTCAAAAATTAATAGAAATAGACAAACATAAAATTGATTAAATAAAAAAAATTATACAAGGTTATATTTATTAGAAATATTATCCAAAAATAAATATTTGTTATTTAAAACATAAAAATAATTATATATGAATTAAAATAATCTCTTTAAAAATTAAATGCATATAAAATAATAAAAAATAATGCTATTTAAATGAGGCTAAATAAAGGGAAGAAAAGAGAAGATGTGTTAATTTAAATATAAATTTAAAAATCATTCTGAAAAAACATATATTAAGAAAAGGCATTAATTAAAAAAAAAACAACATTTAGAAAAAAAAAAAAAAAAAAAAAGAGAGAGAGAAGGAAAATACCAGGTATTGTCCCAGCGCTTGGCCCATTTAATAAAGTCTTTGCGTGTGGGCCTGCAATTTTCAACAGAAATAAAGGAGGAGGAATATCGTGAGGTTATTGATAGATATCTGAGAAATAATACAGTGTGGGCCTGTTAAGTCTTTGCGTGTGGGCCTGTTAAGTTCCACGGAGGTATGAAGCCAATTTCCTTTCTCGCTATCCTTTTCCTGCACAAGTCAGGTAAAGTGTCGAATGGAACAGTGCAAAGCCAATTATTTATATTGTCACTGCCTTTTTACTGCACAAGTCTTTGTTTAACAGCAATGCATGACTATTTTTCGAGTCCGAGGCAACAATTATTGAAAAGTTTTTCTATGGTTGTTAGAACAGTTCCTTTGAAAAATAATTCATAGTTAAAAGAAAATTTTAGTAAAGTACTCTTTCCCCCTCCAGATTCCTTCAAATCCACTTATCCAACATAAACCCATCTCAAGAACCTCCCATAAATCAAAAGAAACCCAGATTTGATGAAATCATATCGCATTTAATCGACCACTGAGGGAGGAAGACATCATGACGGTGATTTGATGTGGGTAACGGCAGTGGTTGTTCATTGTCTTCCTCCATCTCCACCTCTTATTGCCACTATTTTTGGTGGGTCTTAACGCTGGTCGTGGTGCCGAAGCTTCAGAATTGTGGTGGCTGTGCTTTTTTCAGAATTGCCGAAGGCTTCAGAATTGTTCCCTGGCTTCCTCCATCTGCACCTCTTCTTTTCTCATAAGAGTCTTTAAGAGATTTTTTCAAATATATCCACATTTACCTTTTCATCTTACAAAACTGTTTTTTCAAGGGTTCATCGAGATAACTAGTTTCCACAGTTGGGGAAAAGATGACAATGCTTAAAAATTTGCCTGAAAAAGTCTTAAATTTATGGAACAATTGGGAGATTCGAGGAATGGTTTTGCTTAGTCTCTTACTACAAACCATCCTCATCATATTTGGGTCTCGGCGAAAGACCAGTGGCAGAATCTGGATCAGGATTCTCGTTTGGTCTGCATACCTATCAGCAGACATGGTGGCAACTGTTGCACTGGGTACTCTAGCCAGGAGCCAAGGAGATTCATCAGGTGACAGTTCAGAGAAAGCAAACAATTCCATCCAGGCATTTTGGGCACCTTTTCTACTCCTGCACCTTGGTGGCCCAGACACAATCACTGCATACTCGATTGAAGATAACGAGTTGTGGTTAAGGCATTTACTTGGTCTTGTCATCCAAGTCGGAGTGGCTTTTTATGTCTTCTCAAGGTCTTGGGGTAGCGGTATCCTCTCATTCATAGCGATCCCAGTGTTCGTTGTTGGCGTTGTAAAGTACGCAGAGAGGACTTGGGTGCTCTGGTCTTCATGCTCCAAGAGTTTGAAAAACTCTTCTCTCTCAGATTTTTGGGGTTCTTATCATCGTACGAGAATATCAAAAACTCGTCCACTAGACCTCCAGCGAGATTATCTTCTTCAAGCTTATGTTTTTTCTTATATATCCAAGTTTGCGATGCAGGATCTTGTCCCTGGCATTGATGAACTAATAAGAAGCCGGGAGTTGATTTCCAAGAATGAAGCAGACGGTGCCTTCAAGGTGGTAGAGGCTGAGCTTGGATTGATATATGATATGCTTTATACTAAAGCGCCTCTGATTTACTCCCGTGGCGGAATCATTCTTCGCTGTATCAGCTCTCTGCTCTCTGTTATTGCGTTTATTACCTTCCAGGTCAAGATTGACAAGCATGATGACTACTCAACGACCGACATTGCAATTACGTATTTATTGTTTGCGGCCGCTGTTTTTCTCGAGTTTTATGCTTTTTTATGCCTTGTTTTGTCTGACTGGACAATGATTTGGTTGATTGATAAAGGAGGGAACGCCCTGACCAGTGCAATTTATTCTCAGCTAAGGAAGTTAACTAGAAGCGAGAGGTGGTCGAGATCCATATCACAGTATAACCTGATAAGCTCTTCCTTTGAAAGAGAGCCACATAGATGTTTGGAATTCCTGGGAATCGCTGATATGATAAGGCAGATGCATGTGAATCGGAAAGATTTGAATGGAGAACTGCAAGGTCTTATTTTCGGACATCTTCGAGAGAAAGCTCAGAAGATTAAGGAAGATTTGAATGTCGTTGATAAAAACGTCAGAAGTAAAATAATAGGTCAGAGGGGAGATGGTGTGCTAGAAAGAGAGGGACTGTTACAGTCCTACAAGTGGTGCACGACTGAAGTAGAATTCAGTCGGAGCATTCTTGTATGGCATCTCGCAACAGATATTTGTTATCGTGCTGATAAAGATGCCTCCAAAGAAGATGAAGCAAGCAGATGCCTATCTGAATACATGATGTATCTTTTGGTGATAAGACCAAATATGCTCTCTAAAGGATTCGGTGATAATGAGGAATATCAAGAAACCTTGCGAGACTTGCTGGGTCTAAAAGATGGGGAATTGCGGGGTCGAAAATATCAACGTACTTTGCAAGAATTGTGGGGTCTAAAAGATCGTGGTCCTGATGATGAGGGATATCAACGTACCTTGCGAGAATTGTGCAACAGTGAATCACGTGGTTATGATGATGGAGGGTCTCAATTTATCTGGAAAACAGAAAAGTCAGTGTTACGTGGTGTGTGTGTGCTCGCCAGGCAATTGCTTTTATTGGAACCCGATGAGAAGCGATGGAGGATTATAAATGAAGTGTGGGTAGAAATGGTTGCGTATGCAGCAGCTCAGTGTCCATGGAAAGAACATACTCAACAACTGAGGAGAGGTGGAGAGTTACTCACTCATGTCTCCCTTCTCATGCTACATCTTGGCTTGACCGAACAGTACGAATATAAAAGATCACGCGAGCTCATTTCTTATTTGAAAGGGGTAAGCATACCAAAAATCCTTCTCAAGTACGTAGATAGATACTATATTTTTTTAGACGTCAGAATAAAATAACAAATCAGTCCATGGAAAGAACATATGTTTGTTTAATTCATTTCGTTTTCTTCATTTTATTAATAAAGTGATTTTATTAACCGGTAAAATTTGGAATAAATAATTAATATTAGATATTTGCTTCTATTAACCGGTAACTACTCCAATTTCTAACAATAAATTGATTGATGTTTCACCGCAACCTTCAACGAAAACAAAAAGGCGGAGCGAGAAGAATATTTCGGGGCTATAGACAAATATTTGAAAAGGACTACAATCATGTCACGGCCGAGTACCGATGAGGTATGTTCCATTTCCATATCAATACTTTAAAACCTTTTAATTTATAGTTTCCATTTTTTCCTTTTTTTAAATAACTATCAAAACTTTCAATTTTCCTTACATTTCTCTTTTACTTCCTCTCGTATACTCATAGGTGTTATTGTTTGCATAAAAGCACTTAAAAACATTTCCAAAAAAATAATAATTCAAAAACCAATTTTAAACAGTAAGCTTTTTAACTATTAGGGTAACATTGGTAATTTTAAAAACTAGAGGGATAATATTGAAAAAAGTTTAAGCTATATGAGTATACGCATAACATTAATTAATCTATAGATACAAAAATAAAATTCAATATATTGATTTTAAACCAAGTTATGTGAATGATAAAATTCACTATTAGAGGCACCACTTTTCCGGTCAAAGAAAAATTTAGTTTGGTTTCCAGGAAAATGTTTTCCCTTTTGGTTGTGTTTGTTTTTCGGAAAATGGTTTCCGGGAAACCACTTTCCAAACTTTCATGTGTTTGTTTGCCATTAGAAAAATTAGTTAACGGAAAACACTTTCAAGTCAAAGAAAAATTTGGCTTGGTTTTCAGGAAAGTGTTTTCCTGAAAAATTTAGGCGGAAAACACTTTTCGAAAGTTGTGAAAAATTTAGAAATGTCATTATTTACTGATTATATCAAATTTAATTCTCAAACTTTTGATTGCTATATATAATTTGTTTTGAATATTTATTTTTCAATTTTATCTCTTAAAATTTAATTTTTATATTAACTTTGGTCCTTATTTTTATAATTGCTATTTGCTTCCTTATCATTTTTTTATTGAAATTTTTTATCTATCAAATTTGGTCCTCATTCTTTTGATTGTTACTTATTTTATTTGAAATAATTTATGAAATGTTAATTATTATTATTTTAATTTCTTCATCTTTTATTTTTTTAAAATTTTTAGATTTGATCTCTATTATTTTGATTATTATTTATTTTATTTGAGATAATTTATGAAATTATATTTTTTTTCAATTTCATTCCCATTCAACTTTTTAATTTGTAAGATTTGTTCCTCATTGTTTTAATAAACTTGAGAAAAATAAAACATTAGTAAGTTATTTTCCAGCTCATTTTTCATGACATAACCAAACACTGGAAAGTGTTTTCCAATTTATTTGTTATTACACTACCAAACATCAGAAAATAATTCACTTTTCCGGAATTCACTTCCCAAAAGAAAATTACTTTTCAAAAGGAAACTACTTTCCAGCAAACAAACGGGGCCTAAGTAACAAACCAGACATAAGGTGTGTTGTGGGCTGATGCTTTGTTGTGGGCCGGGTTGATTTTTTTTATAGTATAAAAAAACAATGTTCAAGCACTGTTATTAGATTTTAAAGAACAAAAAAAAAATCCAAGACTCGACACCTTAGAAAAAGAGCTAAAAAAATAATGATCGTCAATCCCTTAAAATAAAAATGTAGAAAGATAAAATCAGGAAAAAAAAAAAATTTTAGTTGTAAAAATAATTGAAATTTGAAGGACAAGATAAAAAAGGATGAAAAAGCGACATTAGAAAAAACCTAGGTCACCCGAATAAACCTCATACGGGAATCATGAGATAGGAAAAACCTGATTGAAAAGGAAAATAAAAAAATAACGATCATTAAAATAAACCTATGGAACATTAATCAACTGTAAGACAACCAAAAACCTGGGTTGAACCATGTTTTGGTTAACTCGTGGAAAATCCAATCAAAATAAGGTCAAAACCTATCGATTATTTTCCTTTTTTTTTTAATTCAAAATGGTATCATTTTGAATTTTTTATACCACAAAAAATATTTGGTTGACTTAGGTTCACTTAAGTCAACCCACTCGACCTGTGACCCGATAATTATCCCAGATATCCTCTTGGATATGGCATAGAAAAAATAGAAAAAACCAAGGAGATCAAATCCTTGTAAATAAAGTATCGAATGATGAAATAAAAAATTTAAAGGATTAGAAAAGGCATTTGAGAGAGTACGAACCTCATTTGAAAAGAAAAAAAAACTAAAAGGATAAACAAAATTTTTGAATTGAATGGAAAAATTGAAATAAAAAACATATTAACAAATGAATCCAAATTAAAAAATAAAAACTAAGAGAATGAGGACCAAATCTTAAAAAAATAAAAAAATCAAGATTATGGATATAAGGATGAAATTGAATAAAAAATAAAACATGTTAAAAAAAGTGAAGGATAAAAAATAAAAAATCAAAATATTGATGGTCAAAATTCAAATATCATCAAATATTGAATTGAAAAGAAAAATTAAAAAGAAAAATCATATTCACAAAAGAATAAAAAATAAAAGAAAACCAATTTCAAACAAACTTAATGATGATGGATGCAATTTTTATTCTTTTTTAAATGACTAAAGCCAACTCGATTCAACTATAAGAACTGGTGATATGGAATATGAGGCCAGATTACAACATAAAAAGTAAATCCAAAAAAATAACAATGCAAAATCCCCAACCAACCAAAATAATAATTAGAGATAAACTTGAAAAAACAAATTAAAAAAAAAAAAGAAATGGTTTAAAAAATATAGACTTGAAAAGAAAGAGAACCAAATTTGACACAAAAAATAAAAGAAAATTATAAGGAATGAAATTGAGAAACAATTTCCATAAAGAAAAGGATAAGAACAACTAAAATTAACAATAAAAAGAGTGAGGATCATATTTGATACAAAAAAAATCAAGGGATGAAATTAAAAGACAAATTAATTTAATCAAGGATTCAAGACCAAACATACCATAATTAAAAGAATGAAAATAAAATCTAATACAAAAAATCAAGTGTAAAGGTATGAAATAAAAAAAAATAACTCAATAAACGATTCAAGACTAAATACATTTCAATTAAAAAAATGAGAACCAAATCATATATAAAAATCAAGTGCCAAGAGATGAAATTAAAAAAACAAATTAACTCAATAAATAATTTAAGACCAAATACATTGCAATAAAAAAAACAAGGACCTAATTTAACTTAACAAACAGAGTCATGCTTTCTTGTTTTTTTGCAATGGCCAACACGATTTTCTCGGAGGAGAGAGAGGAGAGAGGGAGGGAGGGAAAAACTCACGTCCAATGCTCTTCCATGTCCGACCGTGAACACGCGCCTCACCACTGTGATAGGGGTGGTGAGGTGCAACAAACACCTCTTGAAAGGCAACATTCGGTGCAATTTAGGCGTCGAATGCACCACCCAAAAAGAGGTCAGAGACGCCAACTTGTTGGCTTGTCCGAAACACGAGCTAGCCATCTTTGAATTTAAATAATAAATTATGCATATTAAAATACCCAAATACCCTTGACACCACTTGAGAATTACAACAAAACCATATCAAAAGGACAAAAACACCCTCGCTAATAATCTTAATTTTTTTAGGGTCAAAGGGTATGAATGTAAACATACCGTTTTTGTTTTTGCAAAAGACAAAAGAACCCCTTGCTCGAAGCCTAGTTTTTCTTGCTTTTGCTTTCAAGTACAAATAAGTTATAACATTACAGTAAAAGAAATATATCCAGATCATTATGTCCTTGATAAATTTTATAATGATTAATGCATTCTTTGGTAAAGATAATTGTACCTCTAATTGCAAACATAATCATTTTTTTAATAAAGGTAAAATAGTAAAAACAATATGTTTAGAAGTACAATAAATCACTGGTGTCTTTTTAATATTTGTTTTTGTAATATTGATGCCTTTGCGTCTAAATTTTTTTTGGAATAAATGATTAATATTAGATATTTGATTTTATTAACTGATGACTACTTGAATATTTAATAATAAATTCAATTAATATCACAAGGAGGAGAAGGAAGAAGAATATTTGGAAGGTAGTACAACCATGTAAGGGTGGAGTACCGATGATGTATGTTTCATTTCCATCTCAATACTTTAAACCTTGTTTTTGTTTTTGCAAAAGATAAAAGAGCCCCTTGCCCAAAGCCTATTTTTCTTGTTTTCAAGGGCAAATCAGTTATGACACTGTAGCAAAAAACATGTCTGGACCATTTTATCCTCAATAAATTTTATAATAACGAATGCATCTTTTGGTAAAGATAATTGTAGGTACCTCTGATTGCAAACATAATATTTTTTTTATAAAGATAAAAGAGTAAAAACAATGTGTCTTTTTTTTAGTATATTTTTTAATATTATCCTACGAGGTTTTCTCTCTATTTTTTTTTTCAAAGGAAAAGACATTAATGACCTGTTAATTTTCCATGCTTTGCACTTTGCCACTCTTTCTCTTCCGCTAAATTCAATGTCTTTAATAGTTTGTCTAACTAATAATCTTAATATTAATTATAAGCTATTTTTGATATTCACGTTGTGTTGTTTTATTTTCAGAAATACCTTACATTTTCTTAATCCAGTGTTGCACAACTTCTTACACCACACATTCTTTTATTTAAATCTTGTTTATTTTTGCGATTTAAAAATATTTTTGAAAAAATTTAAAATTTTTATTTTTTTCTTTACTTTAAATATTTTTTTTTTGTATTTCTAGATCATTTTAATATGCTAATGTTAAAAATAATTTTTAAAAAATAAAAAAATAATATTATTTTAATATATTTTCAAACAAAAAATATTTTAAAAAACAACTATTATAACATTCACAAACACCCCTTAATCAAGGTTGCACTTAATTTGCATACTTCGAACAACATGCATGCATTGAAAGCAAGATTATAATTAATTTGATAGCAAGTTTTAATCAATTAGTATCAGTTAAATTACTTTCTCTATATTTATTGAAACGAGAAATTAAATCGAAATTCATGAGACTCGTAATTTCTATTTTTAAATAAAAATAATTTCCATAGATTAATCAAATATTTGTTAATTACTTATGTCAAGTAAACAATATTGCTATTTTGAAGGAGTTTAAAGAACTTGAAAAGATTGTAGCAGATTATACGCGAGAGCGTGAGCGTGAGCGCAAAGAGCTATTACGTCTTTTTTAACAACATCAACTCCACAGCAAGGATTTGATTCACTTCCAAGAAGTTTGCCAGCACAAACTGATGGTCAAGAGGACTGGTCAACCACCATCAAATAATGAGATCAGTTTAAGCATAGAAAAAGAGTACTAGCTTTTGTTATGTTGTGTCCATAATTATTGAAGTAAATTAACTTAAATAAATAAGTTTCTACTGGCAATAGTACTGTTGGGCTTTATTTTGGATGCATGTATTGAAAAAATTGCATTGATAGCTATTAATTAGTGATTGTGTTTAATTGTATTTATAATTTACCTTTGCTTTAAATTATTCAAGCTGTTGGGTGGACTATCATCCCTTAGTCAGCTTTTGAAACGTAATTACCGGGAGTTCAACTTACTAATTGCAGATTTATGGAAGAGCCATCACATCATCATGTGTTTATGATGAACCATTTAGCTTCTTAGACTAGTTCAGGTACTTTTTAAATATTGAGAAGTTTCTATGAGGTTAATATATCAATTTAAGAACATGTAAACAGTGATCCATTTGTTCTTAAGTGCTGGGTGTTGGCGTGAGTCGTCAAAAGAAGATTTTTTTTAGAGGGATTATAGGGATTTTTTTGAGAATAGAAAATGCAGTGGTGAAGGGATGACTGATTAATTCAATGGATCCAAAGTAACTACATCAAATTTCCAACGGGGAAAGCCGTATGGGATGCTATCTCTACAACATATTTTGATGTCATTTGCACCTCGCAAGCTTATGATCTCAAGAAGAAGGTAATGAGACTCAAACAAGTTTGGAGGATAGACATGCTACAACAATTTTCAAGGTCTATGGAGAGAAATCGATTTTTGCTGCCCGAATCCAATGAAATGTGAGGTTGATATACAGAGGTATAATTCTGTTTTACAGGAGGATAGAGTTTAAAGTGAGGTTGATAATCCTCTTGACAAAGTTTGTGGAGTGACATGTCCAGGTACAGGGGCTAGAAGAGGGGCACTTTCACCATGTTTTTCACTCTCAATCACTTTATTAGTTCTATCTCTTTCAAATAAATTATTATCTGCAGGCCTAGCTACTGAGAAATTGAAGTTTGTGTATGTTTCAGAATATTTTCAAATAAAGTGCTTTTAAGTGATATAGAAGTTGATATCTTTTCTCAGTGGTATGGAAAATTCACATCTTGGGTAATTAAGTTTGCATGACATTTGATGTGTATCTCAGGTGACCTTACAATGACCATCACTGTCATTTAAATTGTTGATTCGGTACCATTGTCCTTGCATTGATGCTACGACAGCTACGAAGCTCTTTATATTTTCTTAATGCAGAATTTTCTTTAGTTATAATCATATATAAAAAAACTAGTTTCTATTAGCTTTAGTTGTAATCTCAATTAAATATAATGCTGACACAAACTTGTCCTTGCAGATTTAAAATGAAACAAAGAATTTGTTGAATTTATACGTTTTGCTTCAATTTCCTGATCATCTGCAGATTTGTAATAAATTCGAAGAGTGAAATTTACTGTTTTCTATATATATAAAGAAAAAGAAATATTGTGATTAATTCTTGTTAGGTGCTTAAGGAAAAAGGAGCATCGTATTCCCAGAAATGAAGTCAAAAGATACGACTCATTACTGCACTGATGTTTAGTGTTCCTTCCCTAAAACAGAAAGCGAACTCTGTCTATGAAGAAAAGAAAACGCAATTAATTTAAAGTTTCTTCATCCTTGTAAACTGCTTTCTTCAGTGCCAGGGAAGGAGTGGAAAACTCACCAGCAAATAATAATAATAATAATAATAATAAAGAGTGGAAGAGAAGAGAAGGGAATGGCTAGTAATTAATTATTTGCCAGCAGAGATGGCTTTGGTAGACACAGGATAGAGGAGGTAAAAACACAGACGAGAAGTGAGAAACGATCCGGCTGGCTGGGGGGGCTACTTTTTGGTTTGAATAAAAATCTAGTATTTATATATTTTTTTTTAATTGATTGAACCGGTTTGGTTTCATTAGATTTTAGAATTTTGAAATCAAAACATAACTATATTGGATTTTTTTAATTAATTAATTTGATTTATTTTTCTCGGTTGAGTTTTTTCAATTAACTTTTTTAATTTTCTTAATTTAATTAATTTTTCTGTTTTTTTCTCCTCCCTGGTCATGCTAAGTAATCATTAGTATTGGATATCTAGAAACCTTGCGAGACTTGCGGCATCTAAAATATCGTGGCAATTAAAGAACAAGAGCTTGAGTTGTTGAGATCTCGTCTAGCGAATTAAAATCAACTCCACGAAAGGGAAATGGCGAGTTTGAAGAGGATAAAAAATATGATGCTGATGATTAAGGGACCGGTCAACCTCCATCAAATAATGAGATTAGTTTAAGCATGGAATAAAAGAGTAATAGCTTTTGTTAACATATTTTATTTAGCATATAATTTATTTAATAATCCAAAACCTTTTATTTTATCAAACTTTTTTACAAATGCAATTGAAATTAAACAGTGTAATAAGCTATCTATCATTTGTTGTGCATGATCAGTTAAGGTATTTTTATATAATTTATACGTGCTTGCTAGGTAATTTTAAATATAAAGTGAAAAAAATTACAACTCAAAATTTGTTTTAAAAGATATTTTAGTGTAAAAGAAAAGGAATTTCTTTACTTTTCCTTTCATGCAAGCTAGTCAGGTAGAGAGAGACTTTTTATGATTTTCCATTAAAATTATTCCTTATAACATATTTTGACGTCATAAATGAAAAGGCAGACCAAGCATGTGAAAATCACATGCCAAACGGACTAAATATTTTTAGTTGTCTCTACCATGGGATAGATCGATAATTGATTTGTCTAATGTTTGGGATTAAATTGATAAAATCTAGGGTTTGGGGATTTAATTAATAATAAGGTATTATATTAGGGGCTAAATTGAGGTTTCCCAAGAAAGAAGGAAGGAAATTGTCAGTTTACCACCACTCCCTTCCTTCCTCTTCCAGTACACGGACAAACCGAGGAGGAGAAAATTCTGCAGAAATGCCTTTGCATGTATTGAAAAGATTGCTCGCCGGCACCTTCTCTCTTAGCTCCTACTGGCAACAGGGTTGGGCTTCATTTTGCATGTATTGAAAAAATTGCCTTGATGGACGAGCCATAGCATCATCATGTTATGATGACATTTCAAGTTCTCATTTTTCACCGGTCTAAACTTGTTTGTTTTTTTGAAAAGGGAATTTTAAAAATTATTTTTTAAACTTTCGAATATTTGTTTATTATTAGAAAAGTTGGTAAATGAAAAATATTTGTTTATTTTTCGGTCAATGAAAAACACTTTACAGTCAAAGAAAAATTTAGCTTGGTTTCCAGGAAAGTGTTTTCCTTTTATTTTGGACGGAAAACACTTTCCGAAAATTATGAAAAATTTAGAAATATTATATTATTTGCTGATTATATCAAATTTGATCTTCAAACTTTTGATTGTTATATATATATATATATATATATATATATTTTGTTTTGAATATTTATGTTTTAATTTCATCCCTTAGAATTTAATTTTTATATTAATTTTGATCCTCATTTTTATAATTGTTATTTGCTTTTCCCTTATCATTTTTTAATTGAAATTTTTTTTCTATCAAATTTGATCATCATTCTTTTGATTGTTACTTATTTTATTTAAGATAATTTATGAAATGTTAATTATTATTATTTTAATTTCTTCATCTTTCAATTTTTTTATTTTTTAGATTTGATCTCTATTATTTTGATTATTATTTATTTTATTTGAGATAATTTATGAAATTATATTTTTTTTCAATTTCATTCTCATTCAACTTTTTAATTTGTAAGATTTGTTCCTCATTATTTTAATAAACTTGAAAAAAATAAAACATTAATAAGTTATTTTTCAGCTCATTTTCCATGATATAACCAAACACTGGAAAGTGTTTTTCAATTTATTTTTCATTACACTACCAAACATCGAAAAATAATTTACTTTTCTAGAATTCACTTTTAAAAAAAAACTACTTTTCAGCAAACAAACGGGGTCTAAAGGTGTAATGCTTACGTACAAACTTACTCAATGTTTTCAAAAACTGTTTCTGTAGCTCAAGCAGCTCTTACACACAGGCTTTTCTATGGAAAATTATGTGGTCCAAGATGAGAGGCTCTAGACAAGAGAGGTGCCATGAAACAAAGCTTGATATGGGCATCCATTAGCCAGCCTACTCTGATACTTCATATGTTAATCCATTTATTTGTCAGGCTGATTTAAAATGAAACAAAGAATTGGTTGGAATTATGTGTTTGGTTTTAATTCGTTAACGTGTAATATATTCTGCAGATTTGTAACAAATTTGAGTAGTAAAATTTACTGCTGATTTTTGTTAGGTTGCTTAAGGATAAAGGAAGGTCAAAGCCAAATTTGTCAATTTGATTTCTTGAAAGATAGTAGTGATTTATAAAAAGGAACAGAAGGAACTATTCATATGAAGTTGCAATATCGATAATAGGGAGCCGCTCATTAGTAGTAAATGTCAGTTACATATTCAAACCTCTGGGGAGTTCAGTGCTCGAACATCGTATTTCCAGAAATCTATACACCATTAAACAGTTTTACCGACGAACTAATTCCGTCGGTGAAAGCAATGAAATCCGTCGGTAAAATAATTACCGATGGCCTCACCGACAGAACACGTCCGTCGGTATACCAGTCGTCGGTAAAACCTATTTCCGTCGCTAAGTCTGTTGCAAATAAAAAAAACACCCACCGACGGTCTTACAGACGGATACACGCGCGCCAAAAAAAAAGTTTCCCGCGGGAACATTACCGACGGAATAAATCCGTCTGCAATTTCAACGGTAATTACCGACGTATATCCGTCGGTAATTATGGCATGGCTGGTAATTGTTTTGGCAATTCTCTGTGGAATACAGATGGATATTATCCGTCGGTAAGTCCGTCTGTATTTAATCACCAACGGATATATCCGTCGGTAATTATGGCATGGCTGGTAATTGTTTGGCAACTCTCTGTGAAATACCGACGGACATTATCCGTCGGTAGGTATGTAAAATATATATATATATATATATATATAAATAATTTTGTTAATAGTAAAAAACCTTAATAAACAAATAACAATGGATTAAACATTAAAAATATAAAAGTAATGTTAAATAATATTCATTACAAATTTAATGTGTTTACAAAACAAAATTAAACTAGAATAACGGCGGAGCTGGAGGAGGAGGAGGAGGCTGGTTGTTCCCAGGACCATACGACCAAAAAGAAGCAGCACAAGTATCGTCACCCATCTTTGATCTCATCTCCATGACTATTTGACGGAGCTCATCATAATTCGTCGAGAGTTGTTGATATTGTTGTTTCAACGCAATGAACTCCTCAGACTGAGTGTTTGATACTGATGGAGAGCTTCCAACAGTTGAGACACTACGAGCCGAACGCAAGTTTTCAGTCGTAGTGTTGGAGAGCCCGTAGACCCGATTTTTATCGGGTCCACCAGACGATCCCGACTCCATCCACAAATATGGATGGGTCGACGGATATGTCCCCATATCTCTCCCTCAATCGGCTATTATAGGTCTCCTGAAAATTCCGTCGGTAAAAAATCATCAAATGAAATTCAAGAAATTAATAACTTACAAAATAAAATGAATGAACGAACATACCACGAAGTGCTGAGCACGGTTGTCCACAAACTGCTGCACCCCCTTTTGGCGGTCTTGACTCCGCACACGCGTCTCTACAAACAGCTCCATTGAACTCGGTTCACGTCCAAGAGACGCAGCCTGTAAGAAAAAAATAGGTTGAAAGTTAAATATATTATAAGGAACGACAAATTATTTAACGATATATTTCATTAAAATTAATCTTACCATCCGCTTTGCATGTGCACTGAATGGGATGGATCCGCCAGTGTGCATGGTCACCGAACCATGAATTTGCCGGTTCCGATTGTCGGCGTCGGACTGTGAGCGCCGTGAGAACCGCTCTAAGGTCACGTGCTCAATATATGCCGTCCATATTTCCCCCGAGATGAATGGCGGTTTGAATTCCTGCCAAACCGCCACCTCATTCCATCCTTCAAGACCGTTATCCCTCGCTTGTCTTTTTGATTTTTTTGGGTGTCATACCAAAAATCACGCAACCTACTTCCATAGTAACAAATTAGAATTTAAAACATAAAATTATATAAAAAAAATATATATTATTTTCGATGTTACCTAGTTGCCGCGTGATTCTCCCATACCCTCCTCACAACATTGTTGTCCGCCCTATCCCACTCAAATTTGTTCTGTGTATATAAATAATTCATATAAAATAAGAATAGTACAAGATATAAAATTATAAAAATCATTTATTAAAAATAAGCTGGAAATTAAAAATTAACACCGACCTGAAATCGCTTAAACCATGCATCGATATTAGGTTTCCACTCAGGATGTCTGGAAACCTGGCTCCATTGAAACAATGGAATCTCCATCGACGATTTAAACACCAATGTTATAGTCCTTGCAGCCTCAATGTTTGTGAACCTGAAATTAAATAAAAGTAGTAATATTAATTAGTTGTTCATAAATTATGTTATAAGTATATATAAAAAACAAAACACTAAAACCTAAACAAACTTACATTGAGAGGTCATCCTTCCATTGTGCCTGGTACTTGCGGGTGAATTGACCCCGCTGTGAAGGCACATAGCTTCTGCGCTGTGAAACTGCGCTAGAAGAGGCAGCATCACAAGTTGGCGTAGATTCCTCGCCGTGATCAGCACCTAAGGATACGTCCTCCTCGCTGCTAGAAGAACTAGCTGCAACCGTCTTCTGACGACGTGCTGTAGATTTTATTCTACGCATCTACACAAATTTATACGAATAATTACATAATTAACTTCGATTATTTTAAAAAAAATTCGACAGAGTCTCCCCTATACTGGGGGGTCCCAAGTTATCGACAAAATCATATTACACTTCCAATTTTATTTCACATCTCGATCCAATCATCCTGGATCTCAACCCAACTCATCATCATCAACACAACATTTTATTCAATAACATCATATAATGATATTCAAGTAAAAGAATCAATTTCAACTATGAACATTCATTGTTAAATTGGTACTTAGAGTTACAAATATTAGATTAAAGTCATACATTCAAATTTACGGATTAGTATTACATTTCAAGTTTTAGGAGACAAGACTCTTAATTTATAAATAATTACATGGTCAAAAGCAAAAGATAACTAAATCAATATCATTCCTAACACGATCGACCCTAATGGACCTCAAAATAAAAATTAACATGTACACATAAATATAAAAATGTAATAACAAGCAATAACAATGACATGGAAACAATAATATCCTAAATTAAGATAAACTAATTAAAAGTAATTCTATATATATAAATTAACATTTTTAACATAAATTCAACAATAACAATTATAGAAATACAAACAATAATATCCTAAATTAAGATAAACTAATTAAATGTAATTCTATATATATAAATTAACATTTTTAACATAAATTCAACAATAACAATTATAGCAATACAAAAAATAATATCATAAAATTAATAAATAAAATTAAAAAACTAAAAAACATTACACAAAACAAACAATACACAAAACTTAAAAACACTATATCAATTCAAAATAAATTTGGGAATAAAAAATGCTTACCTTAATAGTGTGTTGAATGTAAGATTTTATCTACAAACAAAACACAAAACAAAGAACACCAAAAAAAATAATCATAATTAAAATAAAAAAAATACAAAGATAATGAAAAAAGAATACATACCTTGGTAAAATCACAACCACCAAAACAATAAAATCTCTTCAATTTGACAAATAGAAACGGAGAGGAGAAGAGAAATGGAGAAGAAGAGAAACGGAGTCGAGAGAAAAAAATGAACCAAATGGGGGGGGGGATTTATATGGTAATTTTTCTGACGGAATTACCGACGGACATTAATTGTTGTCGGTGGCATTAAATTCCGTCGGAAATTAATTGAAATGCGCACCAAAAAAAGTTCGAAAATCCCGCCAAACTTTTCGATATGTCAGAAAATCTGTCGGTATTCGTGCAGACGGACACGTGTCACACATACGCACGCTTCGGGAAGTGCGTAAAGCCGTCGGTGATTACGTCGGTATTTGTGCAGACGGACACGTGTCAGATATGCGTGCGCTTTGGGATGTGCGTAATCCGTCGGTGATTCCGTCGGTATGTTACGTCGGTAAACCCGTCAGTGAATGTGGCACAATCCCATAATTTTTTTGCAACTCTCTGTGAAATACTGACGGGTTATAGTTCGTCGGCAAATCTGTCGGTGATTGTGGCACAATATGTAATTGTTTTGCAACTCTCTGTTAAATACCGACGGGTTATAGTCTGTCGGTAACCCCGTCGGTGAAACCGTAAATTTTTCTTATTTTTTTTATGTAACGCTGTCAAAAAATCTTGAATTGCAATCTTACAGCACACACAACACAATAACAAGGGCTGGCCATTAAAGAAGAATAAATATTTCATGTTTCAAATTATTACATAATTATAAAATAAGGCTTTATAACATGTTTAGTTAGTCGGAATTTTCATCTTCGTCTTCTATTGAATTGTTATCATCAGCTTCATCGCACTCTTCAATTTCATTATCATCTTCTTCAACAACATTCTTTTTTCCACTAGTAGAGCTCAGAACAACATTCAACTCCTCTGCGTCAACATCAACAAGACGATCGTTGAAAACATGAAAATTCGAGTATTCTTCTAAGTCAATCGACGGAGCAACTCAGTATGGTTCAACCAACTCACTAGCTTGAAAGACTTCATCTATCACACTTATGTCTTCGTTCTCATCCTGAACAACCTCGACATGACCCTTGGGTTTTGTTTTTAAAATGGATAACCAATCAACTCTTGATCGGTCCTTTCTAAAGGAAGGGGTATATGTGTAATAAACTTGTTGGCATTGCTTTGCGAAAACAAAGACGTCATTTACGTTGCAGTGTCTAGCTTTTGAGTTGATTTCAACGAGACCATAGTGAGGATCTACTCTGATTTCTCTGTCAGTTGTGTTATACCAATAGCATTTGAATAAAAACAATCTATTGTGTCAGTTGTGTCTCTGACTGAACAAGGATTTGGTTGGAAGATGAAGGATGGAATGTCCAGAATAGTCCTATTTATTCTCAGATAACGACGTTAACTAGAAGCGAGAGGTGGTCGAGATCCATAGCAGAGCATGACCTGATAAGCTGTTGCATTGAAAACAGGCCACTTGGATGTTTGAAATCGCTGGGAATCAATGAAAAGATGAGGCAGATGTTTGTGCATCGGGTAGATATGAATGGTGATCTACAACGTTTTATTTTCAGACATCTTGGAGATAAAGCTAAAAAGATGAAGGAAGATTTTTGTTTAATTGATAAAAATCTTAGAAGTAAAATAATAGGTCAGAGGGGAGATGGTGTGCTAGAAAGAGAGAAACTGTTACAGAACTACAAGTGGTGCACGACTGAAGTAGAATTCAGTCGGAGCATTCTTGTTTGGCATCTGGAAACAGAGATTTGTTATTCTGGTGATAAAGTTGGAAGTAATGTCTTCTCAGAATATGAAACAAGCAGATGTCTATCTGAATACATGATGTATATCTTTTGGTGATGAGACCAAATATGCTCTCTAAAGGAACCGGTGATGAGGGATATCTAGATACTTTGCAAGACTTGCAGCGTCTAAATTCGCACAGTACAGGAGGCGATAAGGCGAAGAGGAAGGAAGTTGGTGATATGAAGAAGGATGTTGTTGATGGAATTTTGCGTTCGGAATTATCTCTTGATGATGTAACGTTTCAAAGTCTCTGGAAAATAGCAAAGTCAGTGGTAATCGGTGGGGAAAAGCTCGCCAGGCAATTGCTTTTATTGGGATTGGAGAAGCGATGGGAGATGATAAATGAAGTGTGGATAGAAATGGTAGCATATGCAGCAGCTCACTGTCCATGGAAAGAACATACTCATCAACTGAGAAGAGGTGGAGAGTTACTCACTCATGTCTCCCTTCTCATGCTACATCTTGGCTTGAGCGAACAGTATGAATTCACGCGATTTAACGGTGATGAAGTTAGTGTATTGGAGTTTTTCTCATTGGTAAGCGTACCAAAAAGCTCTGTCAACTACATTTCTTGTTGTTCATTTTATCAATGAAGTGCGAGAAACAAAATTCATCTCAATTCTCTATTTCTGACATGAATAGTTTTCTTCTTTGAAAAAAAAACACCTATTATAGCTAAATGATATATTTAAAAATATATTAAAATAATATTTTTTATTTTTTAAAATTAAATTTTAATATTAGTATGTCAAAATAATTTTAAAATATCAAAAAAATTTACACAAATAAACAGAAAAATCTCAATTTGTTTTAGTAAATAGGCACCATATCAAAGCTTTATCATATGATATCATAGCTCAATCCATTACTAAATATTATTCTCAAATCATTAATAAGTGTGGTCAATATTGATGCCTTTGTGTCTAAGAAAACTATGGAATAAATTATTAATATCAGATATTTGCTTTTTGTTCATTGATAACTCCCACTGCAATTCTTTCTGAAAAAGGATGAGAGTCGGAAATATCAGTCGGCCGTAGAAAAGTACGCGAAAGATATTGTAGACATGTCAATGTCAAAACCCGTCGAGGTACGATACCGTTCTCCTCTCTCGCCGTCCTTTTTCACTAGTTAAAGAATTCTAAAAGGCGTGGGAAAGCACTGTAGCTTCCCCACGCCTTTTAATTATACTTATATATAATAATAATTATAATTATAATTATTATTATATATATTATTTTTCGTTTTCATTTTTTTTCTGTATTTTTTTTTGGTTTTTTATGCCTTTATAGGTAATTTTTGGCTTCTTTTTTAGTTTTTTTTCCTTTAAATTTTGTTTTTTGTTTAATTTAGTTTGTTAATTCATCCCGAGTTTGATGGGTTAACCTGGTTTGACAAGTTAACTAGACATTTTATTTCTTTTGCTTTTTTTCTTTTTAATTAATTTTTTTCATTTAGTTTAGTTTGTTAATGTTAAATTTATTTCTATTTAATTATCAGACTTTCATGACACGTATTTCAAGCTTAACAAGCTAACCTAGTTAATTATGGGTCAACCCGTCAATTGTTTTTTTCTATTTAGTTATTAAACTTTCATGACGCAAATCTAAGGTTTGACGGGTTATCCTAGTTTAAAAGGTTAACCCAGTTAATTCAGATTTTTTTCTTTTTCTTCATTAGTTTTTTTCTTCATGTTGGTTTTTTTTTTGTTTTTTTTTTTGATTAATCTATTTAATTTTCACACTTTTATGACACGACCTTGCAACCAGACTCACATTTAAGGCTCTTGGGTCTGGTGTTACAACCAGGCTCACTTAAACTTGAGTCATGTAAGTTTAATATTATTATAAATATTACTCTTGGGTCAAGCGTTGCAGCTAGACCAAAGGCTCTTGGGTATATCTTTGCAGAAAGACATAACATTCTTAGATCTTAGTATTTTTTGATATTTTTTATGCAAGAAAAAAAATAATCCATGGCGTATGCCTTTGTTTTGTTTTTTTATTTTTCCTTTTCCTTTTTAAGCCTTTTACTGTGGACTGCACAATGCAGACCACAGTGAAAAAGCTGATGCCTTTATTTTTTTTTTTAATCTTTTTTTCTTCTTTTTTTGTTTTTTAATTATTCTTTTAATTTAGTTTTTTAATATTAAATTTTTTGTGTTTAATTATTAGATTTTCATGACACGGATCCCAGGTTTGACGGGTTAACCTAGTTGATTCAGATTGTTTTTTTTTTTCTCATTAGTTTTGTTTTTTCGATTTCATCTTTTAATATTGTATGTAGTCCACGGTGAAAAGGCTGATGTCTTTAATTATTATTTTTTGCTTTTTTTTTATGCCTTTCACTGTGCACTGCACAGTACAGTCCACTGTGAAAAGGTTGGTGTCTTTTTTTTTTAATTAACTTTTTTTTTATTTAGTTTGTTGATATTAAATTTTTTTCTATTTAGTTATCAGACTTTCATGTCACGAATCTCACGATTGACGGGTTAATCCAGTTAATTCAGATTTTTTTTCTTCATGTTGGTTTTTTTTCTTTATTTTTTTCTTTTTAATTAATCTATTTAAGTATTACACTTTTATGACACAACTTTGCAGCCAGACTCATATCCAAGACTATTGGGTTTGATATTGCAACCAGACCAACTTAAACTTGGGTCTTTCAAGTTTAATGTTATTATAAATATTACGTTTGGGTTAGGCGTTGCAATCAAACCTAAGACTCTTAAATATAATTTTGTAAAAAAAAACCTAATGCATTTAGATCTTAGTTTTTTTTTTAATATTTTTTATGCAAAAAAATTGACCCGCGGCATTACGAGGGTCATGTGACTAGTAGATTATATAACAGAACAGTGCAATACCATTTATTTTCATGCTCACTGTCTCTTTACTTCTGCACAGCACAGCACAATTCTCTGTTTTACAAAAGATGCATGAATGATTTGTATATGTAAATTGGATTTTATTTTTTTATTGTTAGTGAGAGATCCTGGGAAAAAAAAATTGAAATACATTGATAAACTTATAGTAAATTGTCCATAAAAAAATTAAAATACTTAAAGGTGTCTCACAAAATTAATATTAGAAAACATAAGACTACAAAATATGTTTGATATATATTGACAAAATTATAAATATATACATTCAGTTATTTATATATGTAAATTCTCATATTAAGATCAAATGTACATGTCAGTCAGATAATATTCTAATTACTTTTATATTCTAAATACTTTTATATACATGCCATGTGATATTATGTAATTAAATGAAGACTTTTTATTTTTATTTTTATTTTTTAGTGGATAGGCACTCCACCAAAGTTTTCTTACCATGTATGATCCTCAGACTATTAATGAGTTCGGTCAATACTGATGCCTTTGTGTAAAAAAAAAAAAACTATGAAATAAATTATTAATATTATATATTTACTTCCGGTATGCTAACCGATGATTACTTAAATTTCTGACAACAAATTGAATGACGCCTCACCGAAATCTCAATGTTGCCAGGCCTTATACAGATATTTGGCTAAAACTGCAGACACGTCACTGTCAGGTCCCGATGAGGTATGCTACCGATTTACTGGTTCTCCCTTTTTTTCTCCTGTATATTATACTGTATGATTTAACGATACAAAATTTGTGATATAATAAATTTACTATTTATAATGTTTTAATATTAAAAAAAAATTTAAAAAAATAAATAAAAATATATTAAAATATATTTTTAAATAACAACGACTTTAAAAATCATTTTAGTGGATAAACACTGCCCCACAATTTTCTTATAATGTCATAGCTCAATTCATTACCATATATAATTCTCGGATAGACTGTTAACGACTCTGGTCAATATTGATGTCTTCTTTTTCAAGATAATATTTATTTTTGTGTTTTATAAATATTTTTTAAAAAATTAAATATTTTTATTTTTTATTTTTAATTAATATATTTTATATTTTATATTATTTTAATGTGCTGATGTTAAAAATAATTTTTTTAAAATAAAAAAATATTTTAATGTATTTTTAAATAAAAAATATTTTAAAAAACAACCACTACAACACTCTAAACCACTCTTAACAAAAAAATACAGGATAAATAATTAATTAAATATTTATTTTTGTTCACTTATGACTACTTGAATTTCTGATAACAAACTGAATGATGCTTCACTGCAATTTTTATTTTTATTTTTTTGAAGGAGGAAGATGAAGAACATCTCCTGGCGTTAATTCAGAGATAATGCAGACATATTAGTGTCCAGTCCCTGCAAGGTACGATACAGATTTCCTTCCTCGTTATCCTTTTTTAGCGCTTTTAAAAGTGTTGTAGTAATTATTTTTTAGCACTTGGGGATGGCACTAAAGGTCTAACTCTTCCTCCATGGTTGCTTATAAATTCTAAAGTAACCTTCACATTTATCTAAGCTAATCTTCAATACTCCATATTTTTTTTTCAATACTCCATACTTAATTTTTTCAAAAAAATTAAAATGCCTTACATGTATCTCATAAAATCAATCTTTAATGATACTAAGAAAACAATACAAAACTATACAATTATATTGGATATAAATCGATAAATTATTGATATTTTTTTAATTAAAATAAATTATCAATTCTAAAACCTATAAACATATCATATAAAAACTAAAAAAAATCAATAACTAGTGTTGTTTTTTTTTCTTTGTATTTTAACTCTTTTTTTCTTTGGTTATTGATTTTTTTTTAGTTCTTATATGATATTTTATGGGGTTTAGAGTTGATAATTTATTTTAATTTGTCTTTTATATGGTTATTACAATATCAAAAAGATATCTCAGCATCGGATTGGTATCAAAATAATATCTAGCATCGCGGTATGATCTATTTTTTAAAAAGTTTAGTTAAATAAAAAATAATTTAAAAAAACTAGGTT
Source organism: Populus davidiana (assembly GCA_030145905.1). Classification (NCBI taxonomy): domain Eukaryota; kingdom Viridiplantae; phylum Streptophyta; class Magnoliopsida; order Malpighiales; family Salicaceae; genus Populus; species Populus davidiana. The sequence goes on from CM057803.1 coordinate 12,535,725, forward strand.
AATAAATTTTATGGAGTCAATGACTCGATTTGTGAGTTTGACAATGTAACCCTGATTGTTTCGGCTTGTGGGTTTAGCAGGGTACTTTTTTTTTCTCTAATTGAACATGATTATGTGATTGTCTATTTTTTTTATCATATAGTTAAAAAATATAGTTTTGGAAAACAATATGTTATTAAATTTTAGAAAGTTCATGGGTTTGTTGACAAGTATGATGAGTTTAATTTTTTTTTCTTATAAATTTTTTATATATATTTTATCGTTTAATATTAGATTTATTAAAAATTAAGTTTCATAATTTATTTTGTTTTGATTTCTATAAGATTATCATAATCTTAAAAAAAATAATCTTAATATTGATTTGACGATCGATTTTGCGATCATCTATTTTTGTTATCATATAGTTAAATAAATAATAATTAAAAAACAAGTTATTAATTTGAATGGAGTTCATTACTTGATTATTTAAGAAATTATTAATGCCATATTCATATCTTGTTGTTTTTATTTTTAGAAAATCCATATGCACATCTTCTTCAGCTAGTGTTGTAGAGTTCTTACACTTCATGTCCTTTCATTTAAACAATGTTGCACTTAATTTACATGAACAACAAGCAAATAAAACAAGATTAGTGTACTTAATTTACTAGCAAACTTTAATCAATTAATATCAGGAAATTAGTCTCTCTATATATTTATATTTTGGAGTGAGGAATGAAATTGAAATTCAAGAGACTCCTAATTTCGATTTTGAAATAAGAATAAATTGCGTTTATTAATGAAATATCAACTAATTACCCCTACGGTTATTTTTTTTTTAGATTAACGTGGGTGTCCGGGCCAGCTTGTACGCACCTCGACTAATCCCACGGGCCCTGAAGTTAACGACCATGTAAACCTCCAGTGGCCATCATATGAGCAACCTAGGGTTCGAACTTGAGACCACAGAGGGAGCAAACCTCTTAGTCCCAAGCCTTTACCACTAGGCCACCACCTAAATGGTTCCCTACGGTTATTTTGAAGGTGGAGGTGGAAGAACTTAAAAAGGTGGTGGCAGCTAAAGAACAAAAGCTTAAGCACAGAGGATTGGCGCTCTTCCAGGAGGCTCGCCAACACAAAGTAATTATGATCAATGGAATAAGAGTGTTGTAACCCATTTTTGGGTCCCCATGAAAAATAAAATAAATAGCCAAAAGAGGTTAGAAAAAATAACAGGAGGCAGAAGCGCTCAGAAAACAGTCAGAAAATCGGTCAAGGAATTTTAAAAATACAAGGATTGAATTTTTGACAGTATATTCTTGAAGGATGAAAGCCCTATTGAGAAGGAAAATTTGAATTTTTGAGGAGAAAAGCCCAAATTTGGATGTTTATGGATTTAATTGGATTTTTATTTGAATTTATAGAAGATTTGATTGCAAGAAAAATTGATTTTTAAGTCAATTTGGGCTTTAATTAGAAGAAATTTAAGTTCTGGGGCCAAAATATATTTTTTAGGAATTTATTGGGTCAAATCAGGGGTTTAATTGAATAAATATTGAAGTTTAAGGGCCAATTAGGGGTTTAATCAAGAAAATCCGAAACCAGGGACCAAATTGGAAGAGGCGCGTAAATGGAGGGGCTGCAATTTTTCGGTTCAGGGGCCTAATTGAAGAAATTGAAAGTTTATTAATCAATTGAGGGCTAAATTGCATAAATCAGAGGCCAAGGACCAAAGTGAAAAAGGCGGCCAACAAGAGGGGCGGAGACCGAAGGTGAAATAATGGAGGACTGATCTGGATTTTGGCTCCTTTAAATGAAACGGCGCGTTTTATCCAAAACGATGCCGTTTCATATATATATATATAAAAAAAAAAAAAAAGAAGCCCAGAACGGTGTCGTTTTGAACGACACTGTTCATCTTCCTCCTTCCCCCCGAAGCAGAGCAGCCGAAGAAGAAAACCATTTTTCATTTTTTTCGAATCTTCCCGCGCCTCTCTCTCCTCGCCCCCACCACCTTTAGATATTGGCCGACCAGCCGTTACACCCGATGGTCCCCCACGGTTCTGCCCCTATAAATAGAGAAGAAAACCGAAAGAAAAAGAGGAGAGAGGCCCCGAGAGGAATAGAGAGAGAGAGACCCGAAGGGAGGAGAGAGAGAGAAAACTGCCTGACCCGCCGTCCGTAAGCCAAGCTGCCACCGCCTCCACAGCAGCACCGCCAGCAAGCCGTCGTCTCCGCCGTGCCAGGTACGCTTCTCCCCCCCTGCACATTTTTTTCTTTTTGTTCTTAAATTTCGTCTCCTGCATGCAGAGGCGTTCTGCATGCAGGGGACGGGGGGGGGGGGAATAATTCCCCCCCTGTGTTTTTTTTTAATTCTTCTGGGCCAGATGTTGTCTGGCCCAGAACTATGTGGTCCGGGCCAGAGAGATCTGGCCCAGTCCGGCGGTCCGGCCCAGGTCCGGCCCAAACCGAGGTTAATTAGTTTTTTGGGCCGAGTTCGGCCCAGTACCCGTTGGGCCGAGGTCGGCCCAGTACTGTTGGGCTGGGTCTGGCCCAGTTTAGTTGGGCCGGCCCAGCCCTTTTAATATATAAATATATTTTAATTATATTATATTATTATTATTATATATGTGTATATATGTTATATATATATTAAAAAATATTTATAAAAAAAAATATTAAAAAAAATCTAAAAAATATTGTTGATTTTTCCGCATATTTTTATCAAAATGGTTTAATTTTGGTTTGTATTTTTATACCGTAAAGATACAAAACCAGTGTTATAAATACCCGGTTTTCGTCAAAATATCAAAGATTTTCAGAATAAAAAATGTTTTTGCTCTAAAAAAAAATTCTAAAAATTCCCTAAAAATATTGTTGATTTTTCTGCATATTTTTATCAAAGCGGATTAATATTGGGTTGTATTTTTATACCGTAAGGATACAAGCTCAGTATTAAAATACCCGATTTTCGTCAAAGTATAAAAAATAATATTTTCCAAAAAAATGGTTTTGTTTTAAAATACGGCCTAGTATCTCCAATATATATATATATATATAAATATTATAACATCATATTTTCGCACAACAAAGAAAATTTTCAAAACAATATATGTATTAACATGTATTTTTGGCTTTAATAACCAGTTTATTCAAGCCATGAGAACTAGGCCAATATTTCAAAAATTCTAAAAAATCTTTTTTGTTTTCTTTTAGTATTTGGGATTACGAATTTATACGTAAAACGTATTCCTAAGTATTATTAATAAAATTTTGGTATAGACGTTAGAACGGCTAGGATTTTTACCCGATAAGATAAAGACCTCCTTACCGAGGAGGATTTTTCTTGAACCATAGACAGACCAACAACTAGGAAAACACAATAACACCTTAGTTTTTTTTTTTATCAGACAATAAAACAATGCAGCTTACCTTAGGTAGGGCGTATTTGGGGTGCTAATACCTTCCCTTTACGCAACCAGTCTCCGTACCCGATCTCTGAGACCAGTTAGGTTCCTAGTGACCAAAATACTAGGTGGCGACTCCAAAGAACCAAAATAAAAAAATTCACCAGTCGAACCCGCAATTGAGGATTGATTTTTTTTTTTTTGGGTGCGACAAAGAGTATTAGCTTTTGTTAAGCTGTGTCCATAATTATTTAAGTGAGTTAACTAAAACAAATTAGGACGTGCAAATCGCTAAATTTATCATCGGATAACATGAGCAAATCATTTTTATTCATTATTTACATGTGTTCATCTGTTGAAGACTTAGATTAATAATTTATTAATTTCATAGTTGGTTCTAAAAATGAACAATTTCTTTTCTTTTCTTTTTGCCAATTTTGCATAGAATCTCTCAAAAGGAATATGGAGAACTAATTACCCCTTTTTGTTGTTTCTTTGAATGTGGGTTTAATGGCCCTAAAGCGTTAAGTTATTAATGGATGCTATGATATTAGTTTTTTTAATATAAAAAAAATTAAACCATGTTGAGTTGACTTAATATAACCAGATTGAGTTAATATTTTTTTTAAAAAAACATTAGATTTGAATTTAAAAATATGATTTGATTTTAAAATAAAATTAAGTTAATATCTTTTTTTAAAAAATATTAAGATAGAGAAATATTAAATGGACTTGAACTTCACAGCTTAACTCGCCTAACATGTAATTCAGGTTATAGACTAACTTTTTTATAAGAAAAAAGTTACTGAATTATATGATAATAAAAATAAATTCTTGTAAAATTAGATGCCAATCAAATGACAGGAAATTTATTTGAGATCACTATAATACTATAGAAAGTTAATTTTTTTTTTCTCTTTTTTTTTTCATATTGTAACAAGGAAATAAAATAATGAGTTTTATTATATTGTATAAAAGTTAGGTGAAGATAAATTTTTTTCATTTGAAGTTGCGTTGAATTTCCTTATAAAAACATGTTTGTTTTTTTCATTGTTGTTACCTATTTTTAGGTTCCCACACAAAAATAAAAAAATAAAAAAAATATTTGGAAGAAATCCAAGAAATAATAGGAGTGAGAAAAGAATGCTGAAATATTGAAAAATAGCCAAAAATTAATTTCGGAGGTTCTAAAATGCAAAAAGTTAAAATTTGGTTCATTTATGGTTTTATTTTTATCTTTTATATAGATAAACTATGTTTTTGAAAATAAAAAATATTTATTTTTAGATGATATTCTTAATATGTATAGCCTTAAATGTTATTTTTTTTATTCAATTAATTTAATATTTTATTTTTCAAGATTCAATATCTTAATTTATATTTATCTCTCGATTTTTTAAATTTTATTTTTAGGTGTCACTAATGATTTTTTATTTATTTATTAATGTACATAATTCTTAGTTTATATGATTACATGTGTACATAAATTTTTTTATTTGTTATATTTTTTAAACTATTAAAATAAATTAAAAAAACTTACGTAGATAATTTTATAAAAAATAAAAATATTTAACCAAGACGGAGCATCAGTTACCAAATGTGTCATTTTAATACATGTGGCTTGTTAGATCACTTTTACTATCGAGCAGTACCCCAGCCTGGTAAGAACTTTTTAACCATGCCATGCGCGTTGCCCATATTTGCAAGCTTGTTCTCCCCATGGGCCTGTCAATCCATTTTACACCTCTGCCATAAAAGCTCAAAATGTTAATGGAGTTTTTGGAACTGGCTGGTTTGCTCTAAAGCCACAATTGGAGTTTTAACCGTCGACTTGGCGTTCAGCGGATGATATGGTTGCATAGATACACGGTCGTCCTGTCCTGTATGAATGGGATGAAACAGTGTGTTCGCCCCTCGTTTGCTGTGGATCGAAACTCAACATTCATAGTTTTTTGTTTTTCCAAGAAAAAGCACAATATTCATAGTTGATGAGCAAAAGGTTCGTGCTCCTTGCTAAAAGAAAAAAAAAATTAAAAGAGTGTGCTTGTCACGGGGTTAAATTTTTCGCAACGAAATTCAACCCAATCTGGCAGTGCAGCCCCAACTAGACTCAGCCTTGCCTCACCCTTTCGCTCGTGTTTCCCTACGACTATTTGTTTCGCCCACGCAAAGAGGTTCTCACAATTGCCTCGTCGTAGACAAAGAACAAACACAAGCAAGCACACCGAACTTTTACAAGAATCCCTCTCAACCTTTATTTATCTCATCAACAAAGGAATACACAAAAATAGTGTGTGCTATGCACAAATCGCATGCTACACAATAGAGGCTTGACATCCTATTTATAGCCAAATGTGAGCTTCCATCCTCACCTATAATCCCCTAATTTCGGGGCATAGTGGAGCACTATCTCCCCCATGATCCCTTTTTTCATGGACTAGTGGAGCACTACCTTCCCCATTATCCTTAGTGGGTTGGTGGAGCACTTTCTCCCCCATTATGCGGCCCTTTCACCCATGATTCTGTCTGCCCTCATGGCAGCCCCAATTGTCTGCCTTGCTGTGTCAGCTGCTGACTTAGAAGGTCCATTATCTAAGCCCCACGTCCATGCCAAGTCGCCAGCTCAAAGACTTGCACAGACCCTTGCACGCTGCCTGCCGAATTTGTCTCTGCCGCAGTCCATCGCTGCCGAATTCTAGGCATGTGCTTTTGTTGGCGCATCCCGCGCCTAGACCTCTAACAAACCACCCCCACTAGAAGAGTCCGACGTCCTCGTCGAAATAGACGTGAGGTAGTCTTGTACTTGATCCTCAAATTGCCACAAGTCAGTATCTTTCTCCCACAAAACCTCCTCATTTTTCTTCCATTTTACCAAGAATTCTGTCCGCCGATTCTTTTTATGTTGGCCAAGTCGACGATGATCCATGATCTTGACAATCCCATCATCAAATTGCTTGTGAATGGTAGGAGGAGCTCGTTGTGACTTGCTTCTTTTTGGATCTTCGTTGTCTTCATAAAAAGGCCGTAAGTAACTTACGTGAAAAGTAGGATGAAGTTTCAGCCGTTCGGGCAGCTTCAACCTATAGGCAACAACGCCTACCTTTTCGATGACTTCGAAAGGTCCATCGTACCTTGGCACCAACCCACGGTGCTTCGTTGTCCCCACAATTTTCTTCCAAATCTGTGGAGTTAACTTGAGCAACACCTTGTCGCCCACGCTGAATTCCAGCAACCTTCGCTTTTGATTGGCATATTTGAGCATTCTTTTCCTTGCCTTACGCAAGCTATCTTGTGCTTGCTCGAATAGCTCCTGCCGCTCCATCGCAAACCTGTATGCTGCTGGACTCTTCCCACCCGATATCTGCACTGCAATCTCAGCAGGAGTTTGGGGTTGAGCTCCCAAAACTAGCTCAAACGGACTTGCTTCCGTTGCCGAGGATTTTTGAAGATTGTAGCAAAACTGCGCACTATCCAGCAACTCCAACCAGTTTCGTTGCATCGCTGTCACGTAGTGTCTCAAATATTCCTCTAGCAAAGCATTTATCCTTTCCGTCTGCCCATCGGTTTGCGGATGGTTGGCAGTCGAAAACTTCAGCTTTGTTCCCATCATGTTGAACAATGTTGTCCAGAATCTGCCTGTGAATCGCACATCGCGATCGCTTACTATGTCTGAAGGCACTCCAAAGTACTTCACCATGTTGCGGTAGAATAATTCAGCGGCCACTTCTGCTGTACACACCGTCGGGGCAGCGACAAACTCCGCATACTTGGTGAATCTGTCCACAACAACCATGATTGTGTTCATGCCATCCACCTTTGGAAAACCAACAATGAAATCCATTGAAACCGATACCCAAGGCTTTTCTAGAATCGGCAGCGGCTGTAACAAGCCTGCCTCTCGTTGCTGTAAAGTCTTGTCTTGTTAACACACTAGACAAGTCCTTACGTAAAGTTCTACATCGTCCTCCATCTTCGGCCAATAATAAGTTTGTGACAAGAGAGCAACCATCCTTTCCCTTCCAAGATGTCCAGCCCACTGCGGATCATGCGTCTCCATCATTAAGTATTTTCGCAGCTCTCCCTTTGGTACGAAGATTTGACCCCCCTTTGCATAGAGTAGGTCCTGCTCTAACCAATACCTCCGTATTGTCCCTTATCGTACAAGCTCCACCATTTTCTTGTACGTTGCATCCTCCGTAGCAGCTTGGCTAAGTCGATCCAGCATATCCGACTCTACCTGAACAATAGCAAGAATAGTAGTTATTACCTCGTGTCTGCTGAGTGCATCCGCAACCTGATTGTGGCTCCCAGGTTTGTGCTCCCATACGAAATCATATTCGACCAAGAATTCCTGCCACTAAGCTTGTCGTTGCGACAATTTCTTTTGCGTCTTGAAGAATGTATTAGCAACATTGTCGGTCATGACAACAAATTTCGGCCCCAATAGATATACTCTCCATATGCCAAGGCAGTGCATGACTGCCGTCATCTCCTTCTCGTGTGTTAAGTAATTTCGCTCCGCATCGTTTAGCTTCCTACTCTCGAAAGCAATCGGATGTCCCTCTTGTATGAGCACTCCACCAATAGCCCTATCCGAAGCATCAGTATTCACTTCGAATGGCTTCTCAAAATCAGGCAGCCCCAAGACTGGAGCTGACGCTACCGCTGTCTTTAGCTTCTCAAAAGCTTGTTGGTAGTCAACTGTCCACTCCCAACTCCGATTCTTCTTGAGAAGATCTGAGAGAGGAGTTGTCTTCTTGCTATATCCCTCAATGAACCGTCTATAGTAGTTTACAAGCCCCAAAAAATGACCTCAATTCCGGGACTGATTTTGGTGCTGTCTGTCGATACACGACGTCGGGCGACGGCTCCAAACATTTTTGTTTATTTAACAAAAAAGATTTGTTTAATTAGGGGAAATGAAAATTTTATTGGAGTCGCCATCTAGTAATTTGAGGGAACTAGAAATCCCAAATTAGACACTGGTCCCAGAGATTCGGGTACTGGGTTAGTTATGATTAAGGGAAGGTAGACACCACCCTTAAAACATCCTTTCAAAAGAAAGGTTACCCTTACTTGTGTGTTTTTTTATTTGTTTCAAATGATATTATATTTTGAGTTTATTTGCAATTTTATTATTATTTTTTTATGGTTAACGTCGGTCCCTAAAAAATAGGAGACACGTTAAAAATGACATCAGTCCCTAAAAATAGGAGACTTGTCTAAAATATTAACGTTTAACCCTAAAAAGGAGAAGTACGTCTGAATTATTAAAAAAAAACTATGGACATAATCCATATTTGGTATTTAAACTTTTGACATCGGTCCTTTTATGAAAAAGAGACGTGTCGATAAAATATTCCTTTATAAAATAAAACTATTTTGATATCGTTGAGATATGGGTATAACTATATTTGAAAATTGGGCTTTGGACCCACGAATGATGACATAATAGGATGGGTGTTGGACCCGCGTTGTTATTTTTTTATTATTATTTTTTTGTTTTACAACATGCAAGAAAATTTATATACAAAATAAAAAAAAAATATTAGCAATCTAAATAAAATTTACATGAGTGACACAGTATAGATAAAAGACTGAAATACCCTCGGATTTCTTGAAAAATTACGAAAATGCCACTGGCGGCGCGTGTGTCTCACGCGCTGTCACTGTTGACGATGGCGAAATTTTCCGGCGAGATTTCTGGCCAACCGATGGTCGGTTCTGGTAGATCTGAGGTCGAGGATTCTGTTGGTGGTGGTCTCGACGGCCGTTGATGGCTGACGAGGGAGAATCGACGACTTGAAGCTTCGGTGGCCGGCGACGATCGCGGCCTTTTTCCGGCCAGATGAGGCGGTGAAAACGATGAAAACCACCGGGGTTTTACTTTACGGCATGTGAGGAACCTTTCTGTGGTGGTGCGGAGACTTTATCTGGCCGGAAAGTGGAGATCTGAGGAGAGAGAGAGAGTCGCCGGCGAGAGGAGAGAGATGCTCCGAGATTTGCTACGGTGCGGGCGCGTGTATGGTGTACCGGTGCCGCGGAAGGATGTTAACCGTTGGATCTTGGATGAAATGATCGGATGGCTAGGATTGGCTAGATCAGCAGGTTGATCGGACGGCCCAGATTGTCTGGTGTTTGATTGTGTGTGGCGCGGTGCACCGAAAGCTCGGTGCACCGGATGACGTGGCGCAATGGAATTAAATCCTGGAATATGTTAACGGCTGAGATGTGTTGGGATATGTTTGGTATTGTTTAAATTGTTTTTTTTAAAAGACAATATCCTACTCTCCTGAAGAAAAACTAAAAAAATTAACAATTCTATCAATCGATTCTTTCTTTTTTTTTTCTTTTCTCTTCCTCCTCCTTTTTTTTTTTTTTTCTCTCCCGTGGCTATTTATAGCCACGGGACAACAACTATAATTTTGTTTTATTATATATAATAATAAATATTTATATGGGTAAAACTAAAAATTCAAATCAGTATTAGAAAAATCTCATTTCAACCGCCAAAAAATAGAATACCAAAAAAAACATTTGATGGGTATCGACTCGATGAACCGGGTTTTGGTCGAAAATGACGGTTTTGACCCAAGACAGCCCGAAACTCATTTTTTACCCTGGTCGACATGGTTTGAATGAAGAGATGCGGTTGACTCGAGAGAGAAAAAAAATATTTTTGAATTTTCAAATTTTTTCTTAATGTTTTTTTGGATTTTTTTAAAATATATAAAAAACATGGGTAAAAAATTGGGTAGCAACAGATGCCCCCTCTTTACAATGCTTACGAAGCAAAAATCCTCGATGTTTTGCATAGTAAGCTTTGTAAAGAAAAAAAAACTTGTCTTTCTGTCTCTTTTTTTTTTCGTTAACCTGAGATCCCATCTGGCGACCTCCTTTACCAAAACCAAAGAATGTGTAAAACGTGGTCTCATTGTAATGGGTAACCAACCCAGGTGGAAAGAATGTGAAAAAAAAATGGTATGGGTGACCTACCCAAATAGAAAGAATATGAAGTGCGGTCTCATTGTAATGGGTGACCTACCCAAAAAGGAAAGAGTGGTCTCATTGTAATGGGTAACCAACCCAGGTGGAAAATAATGTGAAGTGTTGTCTCATTGTAATGAGTGACCTACCCAGATGGAAAAAATATGATGAAGTGGTCTCGTTGTGATGGGCGACCTACCCAAATAGAAAGAATGTGAAGTGCGGTCTCATTGTAATGGGTGACCTACCCAAAAATGGAAAAAATATGAAGTGTGGTCTCATTGTAATGGGTAACCTACCCAGATGGAAAAAATATGATGAAGTGGTCTCGTTGTGATGGGCGACCTACCCAAATAGAAAGAATGTGAAGTAAAGAATTTTGTGAGTGGTCTAATTGTTCCAGGCGACCTGCCCGATGATAAAATGCGAGGAAACTCGCAAGTGGTCTAATTGTTCCAGGCGACCTGCCCGATTATAAAATGCGAGGAAACTCGCAAGTGGTCTAATTGTTCCAGGCGACCTGCCCGATGATAAAATGCGATGAAAATCGCAAGTGGTCTAATTGTTCCAGGCGACCTGCCCGATAAATGAAAAAAAATGCGAGGAAACTCGCAAGTGGTCTAATTGTTCCAGGCGACCTGCCCGATGATAAAATGCGAGGAAACTCGCAAGTGGTCTAATTGTTCCAGGCGACCTGCCCGATAAATGAAAAAAAAATGCGAGGAAACTCGCAAGTGGTCTAATTGTTCCAGGCGACCTGCCCGATGATAAAATGCAAGGAAACTCGCAAGTGGTCAAATTGTTCCAGGCGACCTGCCCGATGATAAAATGCGAGGAAAATCGCAAGTGGTCAAATTGTTCCAGGCGACCGGCCCGATAAATAAAAAAGAATGCGAGAAAACTCGCAAGTGGTCTAATTGTTCCAGGCGACCTGCCCGATAAATGAAAAAAATGCGATGAAAATCGCAAGTGGTCTAATTGTTCCAGGCGACCTGCCCGATGATAAAATGCGATGAAAGTCGCAAGTGGTCTAATTGTTCCAAGCGACCTGCCCGATGATAAAATGCGATGAAAGTGAATGAGCTTCAGGGTTGATGAAAACTTCTAAAGGAAGTCATACCTGTACGGTTGAGATTTGATCTGTAAATCGATCTCAAAGATGATGTAAGCTTCTCACGAAAGTCGTATATGTAAAGCTGAGATCTGATTTGCAAATCAATCTCAAAGATAACACTCAAGAAAGTCTTACATGTACAGTTGAGACCTGATTTGTGAATGGATCAGGAAAGCTTCTCAAGAAAGTCTTGTATGTACGGTTGGGATTTGATTTGTAAATGGATCAGGAAAGCTTCTCAAGAAAGTCTTGTATGTACGATTGGGATTTGATTTGTAAATGGATCAGGAAAGCTTCTCAAGAAAGTCTTGTATCTACGGCTAAGATCTGATCTTCTATTGAAAATGATGGCCGAAGGAAATTCCCTATAAATCACGCAATATTGGGCAAAAGACATCATCCACTTCTCACATTTTCAATACTCTCAAAGTTCTTAACTTTTGAAGTTTTAACCATGTCTTCCTCTTCTTCCAATGCTAATCCAAACCTTGTTCCTGCGGCAGAGCCTGTAGTTTGGCGTACAACCTTTGAAGTGAATGGTCGTCCAGTTACAATAGAGGATACTGTAATGGACGATGAAGATACCGCTGTAGCCGTGGCTAGAGACATGATCCTTCCTCGTGATGAAATGATGCTGGCAGCGAGGACCGATATTGAAGCAGTGAATCAGTCACTTGCTCTTAGTATCAGAGCTACTTCGTCTTTGGTGAATGTTGCGGAGCGTCTTCATGCCAGAAGACTTGAGTTGAATACTCAAATTCCTGAGCTCCATAATCAGATTGAGAATTTAAGGAAAAGGCTCCATGATGAGAGACGTTACAGGAACGAATTGGAGAGGAGAAACCAAGAGCTCAATGCACGTGTTGACTTTTGGAGGGACTATGTTAACACTCGACACCTCGAGTTCGAGGAAGAGATGGAGCGCATGCATAAGCAATTTGAGGAATTCCGAGGCATGATTGGCCATCAAGATGAAAATATCCCTAATCGTCCTCGCAGTGTTTAACGTTTGTACTTGTAAACCATTATGCCTATGAATAAAAATCCATCTTCTTGTCTTCATTCATGAATTTTGCCTTTGTGGAATTGCCATACTTGATATGATTTAGAAGGACTTCAATTCATCTTTGTCTCGTTGGATCCCATGAGGAGTTTTGTTTCGAGAGATATCTGCAAAACAAATATGCGATGCTTGTGAAGTGAGATGATATGCAATGCATCTTACCTGTTTTTGAAATATAGATCCCCGTTCATCTTGTTTGAGGGTTTTGACTTTGAGTGAGCTCTTTTGATTTACGCGTACTTCAAGTCTACTCAAGCTGACCCATGTTGTCCATTTTTTGAGTTTCCCAACAGTCACTGCACGTTTCTCTATTGGTAACTTCACTAAGAGAATCAGCTTCTCCGTGGCCCGACATTGTCCTGAGATTTCATCTGCATTTCTCTTACTGAAGATGTATCAATTATCTTGTTGTCTAACTGATCATATTGTAAGAGTCAACAATCTCCTTTCATAGATACTGAAAATCATACTATTTCAGTCCGCATGCTAGAAGAAGTCCACAGTTTTATCATGTGTATTTTCCACTAGGGAAGCAAATTTCTTTGCTGTTAAGGATCTGGTAACTGCTTCTCTGCCCCCTGGGAGAATTAACTGCCTCATTTCATTTCCTCCTTTGCTCTTGTTGTCATTAGAATCTCTGATTTTCTAATGGTGCCTCATAACGTGTTATATGCTCATTTTTCTTACAAAGAAAACCTTTTTTCAAAAATGATTTTTTTAAAAGATCTGTTTTGTTCCAGAAAACTGAAACTCTCAATGTCTGTTTATAACAATGTTCAGGCAATTCTGGGGCTTTATGTCAAATCTCTTGGTAAAAGTAATCTAAGATGAAGGTAAGTGATGAGATGACCTTCTGCTTTGGTTTTCAAAGTGTTCAAGCGATTGCTTGAAGGTATTTTGAGAGAAAAGAAACAATTTGCCTTTTATCTTTAGAAACACTCTTTTTAACAGCATGAATAATAATGAGTAATTATTTGCTATGCTATGACTCTTTGTGGAAAAGTCTCTTACATTTTGAGAACGCCGTTTATTGATCCAGGTTGCTTACTTGATTAGAAAGGACTTCAAAGGCACGTAATGTATTTTATGGCTCAAGGCTATAAAAGAAAGAGTATTCCATAAGCTCAAAAAAAGTGTTTAAGGGCTTATAAACTATAGATCACTATTATTTTGTCTTAGCATTTTCTTTTGCTACCTTGACAACAAAAATGATGCTAAATATTCCAAATGAGGAACTTCTGTTTTCTTTTTTGTTATTCCCATATTTGTCAGGAATTCTCTCAATTGTTTGGAGTTTTGTTAAATTCTTTGTTGTCAGACTTTCTTTATAAGCTCACATGCCTTCAAGACAATTTCCTTAATCATATTTCTCTTTTTGCCCCCTAGTGTAGGGTGTGATCTTAGTCAAGGTTCTCATGAAAGAAAAGACTTTAAATAGACTCAGCTCAAATTGGGACTGCAAAGGATAATTTTAAAGAAAGTGAAAGGAATATCAAAGATGGCCTTTCCTCATTTCAAGTAAGATCAGTTAAAACCAATAAACTTTGTCCATATCCAACGTAATGCTTTGGATTTGTAAGATACCATGTTTTGCGAGTCCATGACAAACTAATGTACTACCAACCATTATTCATGCTGATAAAATGTGGATCCAAGACATAATTTGGGTGATAGTTGTTCCAATTGCATTTTTTTTTTTTTGTCATCTCTTTCAAGGGAATTGCTCTGAACATTATTCCAAACAAATCATTGATTTATTTCATTGAAATCACAAACAAAATCAGTTCTTTTAAAACCTCATTTAAGAAGAATGGATTCTCTTGTAAAAAAAAGTTTGAAAGATCAAATTGTTGAGCCATTGAGATCATGCATGGGCTTTTTGGTGAGGTATAATGCAAAGAGAATTTCCTGGCCAAAACTTTATTGATTTGATTGGATGAAACCATCATACATAATACTTTTTCACAGAATCAGAGTTCACAGGCCTAGGTAAATCATCTCCATCCATCCTACTTAACAACAGAGCTCCTCCAGATAGTGTTTTCTTCACTACATATGGGCCTTCATAGTTTGGTGCCCACTTGCTTCGGTCTTCACTTGGTAATGGCAAGATTTTCATAGTACAAGATCCCCTTCTTTGAATTCTCTTGCATGATTGGGCAAAGAGTTGGACTTCACATTTGGTGCATCATCAAAAGATATCCATCCAGCTTTTATCAATTGCAAAAGCTTGTTCTTAAATGCATTACAACTTTCAATGTTATGCCCAGCAGCGCCAGCATGATACTCACATTTCAGGTCTGGCTTATACCAATTTGGGTATGGAGGTTGCAGTGGGGTTAAGGGAATAGGGGCTATTTGCCCAATACTCAACAACTTTGAGTACATTTCTCCTAAGGGAAGTGGTAATGGTGGCAGTTGTTCTTGGGTTCTTTGAAAATTCCTTCTTGGAGGATTAACAATCTGGTTACTTTCTTGGTTATTTGGTTGATTTTGTTGGTTGGTAGAGAAATGTTTAGTGAAGTTTACACTTGCAACTTGTTGGGTGGGTATTTGGAAGTTATAATGATGGTAATTCTTTTTCATACCCTTATACACTCCTTCCACATTGTTCACATCGGCATCCTTTTTCCCAGTAAAGCCTTTCTTTTCAGTAGGCTCTGACATTCTCCCCGCTCTTATCGCTTGTTCTATTCTCTCAGCGATAGTTACAGCATCATAGAAATGCTGAGCTGAACTACCCACCAGGTGTTCAAAGTATGGAGATTTAAAAGTGTTAGAAAACAGAGTGACCATTTCTTTTTCTAACAAGGAGGGTTGCACATGCGATGCTTTTTCACGCCATCTCAAAGCGTATTCTCTTACAGTCTCTTTGCTGCCCTTCTCCATGACTAACAAGCTTGACCTGTCCGGGGCTACCTCCATGTTGAATTTATACTGCTCCACAAAGGCTTTTACCAAATCTTTCCACTTTTTGATCTTGGTGTTATCCAGCCTTGTATACCAGCTTAATGCCGATCCAGAAAGACTGTCTTGGAAGAAATGGATGAGAAGTTTCTCATCATTCACTACTTCTGCCATCTTATTGCAATAAGATTTAAGATGAGTGACTGGGCATTCAGTTCCAATATACTTGATGAATTCTGGTACCCTAAATTTTCTAGGTACAACTACATTTGGAACTAAACACATTTCTGCAGCATAAACAGGATCATATAAGTCTGCCCCTTCTACTGCCTTCAATCTCTCTTCCAGAGCGGTCAATTTATCATAATCGACATTTTCAGAGAATTTCATCCTTTGTGGGTCATCAGTTGCCAGGTTTACATTAACTGGCACTTGTGCTGGTGGAACATTGGCAGTGAACTGCTGTTCAAATGCAGAGGGATTTGCCCCTAAATTTTGAGGCGGGCATACAACAGGAGCTGCTGGCATAGATATCGATGGAGTTGCAACTGCTGGCTGAGTAGAGGTACCTTCCCCAGACTTGGATACTAGGGCCTGCTCGAGTAGACTTGTAAGTCGTGCTATATCATTTTTCATGTTCTCCAACTCTCTTTGATAATGAGCCTCTAGGTGTGCCCTTTCTTCGTTCTCCATTATCTTCCTTTGTTGTCGAGTGTAATGAATTTTATGGCCTTTTGGGGGACCTATATTTCAACCTGAGTGAATGCAAGTAAACTAAATGAAATGCACAAATGGATGCAAAATGCCATATGCTTTATGCATGCTTATTATTGGTTTCAAATTTTTTTTTTACTTATGACGAGGAACAGACCAGATCAGATTCTCTTAAGAAAGTTCTCACTGAGGACTCCAAACCTACAGGGACTTGAACCGATTTAGGGGAGAAATATGATGCTATATTCTGACGGCAAACAATCTCCTTCATCATGTTGGTTCAATTCTGATCTGGTCAAAAATTCCTCAATAATAATGGTTTTTTTTTTTTTTTTTTTAATTTCACACTTCCTATGAGGATCGGTGGAGATTTAATGAGAATATGAAATATATATGAACATGTATGTTAATGCATTGACATTTGTTTGTGTCCTAAAACGTATATCGTAATTGATATGATCTAGCTCATAAGATTTGGCTCAGTTGATTCTAATCTTAAAGATTTTCTTTGGTTCTTAGATTGCCCGAATTACCCATGGGGTAATCGGCCTCTTAACCTTAAACAACATGAGTATGGGAAGAAAATTCCACAATACCCGTTGCATAGGGTGAGTTACAATCCAAGCAAAAGTCCAAATGAGCATCAGTGGACATAAGTCACACTTGCCACCTGAATCTTTCTTTTCTAATCTTAAAAAGGATGAGCTCGGGTCCAGAGCTTTTATGGATTCATCGTGAAGTGTGTGAATACACAAATAAATAACATGCATGTACAATCTAAATAAATTGAAATGATTTACAATTGATATTGCATAAAATAAATAGTGCGAATAAAATAAATGCTCAAAAAAATAAATAGCAATAAAAAACAAATGAAAAGCACACACAAGCAGTTGGTTCAACCCTAATCCCCAGTGGAGTCGCCATTCTGTCGATACACGACGTCGGGCGACGGCTCCAAACATTTTTGTTTATTTAACAAAAAAGATTTGTTTAATTAGGGGAAATGAAAATTTTATTGGAGTCGCCATCTAGTAATTTGAGGGAACTAGAAATCCCAAATTAGACACTGGTCCCAGAGATTCGGGTACTGGGTTAGTTATGATTAAGGGAAGGTAGACACCACCCTTAAAACATCCTTTCAAAAGAAAGGTTACCCTTACTTGTGTGTTTTTTTATTTGTTTCAAATGATATTATATTTTGAGTTTATTTGCAATTTTATTATTATTTTTTTATGGTTAACGTCGGTCCCTAAAAAATAGGAGACACGTTAAAAATGACATCAGTCCCTAAAAATAGGAGACTTGTCTAAAATATTAACGTTTAACCCTAAAAAGGAGAAGTACGTCTGAATTATTAAAAAAAAACTATGGACATAATCCATATTTGGTATTTAAACTTTTGACATCGGTCCTTTTATGAAAAAGAGACGTGTCGATAAAATATTCCTTTATAAAATAAAACTATTTTGATATCGTTGAGATATGGGTATAACTATATTTGAAAATTGGGCTTTGGACCCACGAATGATGACATAATAGGATGGGTGTTGGACCCGCGTTGTTATTTTTTTATTATTATTTTTTTGTTTTACAACATGCAAGAAAATTTATATACAAAATAAAAAAAAAATATTAGCAATCTAAATAAAATTTACATGAGTGACACAGTATAGATAAAAGACTGAAATACCCTCGGATTTCTTGAAAAATTACGAAAATGCCACTGGCGGCGCGTGTGTCTCACGCGCTGTCACTGTTGACGATGGCGAAATTTTCCGGCGAGATTTCTGGCCAACCGATGGTCGGTTCTGGTAGATCTGAGGTCGAGGATTCTGTTGGTGGTGGTCTCGACGGCCGTTGATGGCTGACGAGGGAGAATCGACGACTTGAAGCTTCGGTGGCCGGCGACGATCGCGGCCTTTTTCCGGCCAGATGAGGCGGTGAAAACGATGAAAACCACCGGGGTTTTACTTTACGGCATGTGAGGAACCTTTCTGTGGTGGTGCGGAGACTTTATCTGGCCGGAAAGTGGAGATCTGAGGAGAGAGAGAGAGTCGCCGGCGAGAGGAGAGAGATGCTCCGAGATTTGCTACGGTGCGGGCGCGTGTATGGTGTACCGGTGCCGCGGAAGGATGTTAACCGTTGGATCTTGGATGAAACGATCGGATGGCTAGGATTGGCTAGATCAGCAGGTTGATCGGACGGCCCAGATTGTCTGGTGTTTGATTGTGTGTGGCGCGGTGCACCGAAAGCTCGGTGCACCGGATGACGTGGCGCAATGGAATTAAATCCTGGAATATGTTAACGGCTGAGATGTGTTGGGATATGTTTGGTATTGTTTAAATTGTTTTTTTTAAAAGACAATATCCTACTCTCCTGAAGAAAAACTAAAAAAATTAACAATTCTATCAATCGATTCTTTCTTTTTTTTTTCTTTTCTCTTCCTCCTCCTTTTTTTTTTTTTTTCTCTCCCGTGGCTATTTATAGCCACGGGACAACAACTATAATTTTGTTTTATTATATATAATAATAAATATTTATATGGGTAAAACTAAAAATTCAAATCAGTATTAGAAAAATCTCATTTCAACCGCCAAAAAATAGAATACCAAAAAAAACATTTGATGGGTATCGACTCGATGAACCGGGTTTTGGTCGAAAATGACGGTTTTGACCCAAGACAGCCCGAAACTCATTTTTTACCCTGGTCGACATGGTTTGAATGAAGAGATGCGGTTGACTCGAGAGAGAAAAAAAATATTTTTGAATTTTCAAATTTTTTCTTAATGTTTTTTTGGATTTTTTTAAAATATATAAAAAACATGGGTAAAAAATTGGGTAGCAACACTGTCCATTCAACGATGGCTTGGATCTTCCGTGGATCCATCTTCACCTGTCCTTCTCCAATCAAATGGCCTAAGAACATGAGAGAGGAGTTGTCTTCTTGCTATATCCCTCAATGAACCATCTATAGTAGTTTACAAGCCCCAAAAATGACCTCAATTCCGGGACTGATTTTGGTGCTGTCCATTCAACGATGGCTTGGATCTTCCGTGGATCCATCTTCACCTGTCCTTCTCCAATCAAATGGCCTAAGAACATAATTTCAGTCTTTGCAAACTCACATTTTCCCCTCTTTACATACAGTTCATGTTCTCTCAATCTACTTAGGACTTTAGAAAGATGAGTTACATGTTCTTCAATTCCTCTACTATAGATTACAATATCATCTATGTTGTAACCTATTTTTGGGTCCCCGCAAAAAATAAAATAAATAGCCAAAGAAGGTTAGAAAAATAATAGGAGGCAGAAGCGCTCGGAAAATGGTCAGAAAATTAGTCAAGGAGTATAAAAATACAAAGATTGGATAAAAATACAAAGATTGGATTTTTTGGCAGTATATTCTTGAAGGATGAGGGCCATGTTTAGAAGGAAATTTTGAATTTTGAGGAGAAAAGCCCAAATTTGGATGTTTATGGACTTAATTGGATTTTTAATTGTTTTTATAGGAGTTTTGATTGCAAGAAAAATTAATTTTTAAGTCAATTCGGGCTTTAATTAGAAGAAATTTAAGTTCTGAGGCCAAAATATATTTTTTAGGAATTTATTAGGCCAAATCAGGGGCTTAATTGCATAAATATTGAAGTTTAATGGCCAATTATGGGCTTAATTGTGAAAATCCGAAACCAGGGACCAATTTGGAAAAGGCGCAAAGATAGGGGGGCTGTTTGGAATTGATTGAGGGGCCTAATTGAAGAAATTGGAAGTTTATTGATCAATTGAGGGCTAAATTGCATAAATCAGAGGCCAAGGACCAAAGTGGAAAAGGCGGCCAACTAGGCGGACGAGACCGAAATTGGCAGGGACGCAATTGAAAGGAACAAAAATAATTGGGGGACTGATGTGAATGTTGGCGCGTTTCCGGCGCCACATTTGAATGAAACGACGCCGTTTCATGCGTTTTTTTTTTTTTAAAAAAAAAGAGACCAAACGGTGCCGTTTTGAACGGCACTGTTTCTCTTCTTCTTCCCCCCCGCAGGCGTAGCAGAGAAGAGGAAAACCGGGGTTTTTGTCCCCGCCTCTCTCCTCACGTGCCATGGCCCGACGCTTCACGCCTTAGGACCCCCGAAACCGAAGCCACTGGCCGACCACCCGCCTCGCCACCGAAACCGAGAGAACCACCTTGGCAGCGGCGCCTGCCGACCGACCGACCAGCACGCCTCGCTCCCCATGCGGCCATGCCCCGATATCCCTATAAATAGAGAAGAAACAGAGTGAGAAGGGGGGGAGGAAAGACGAACGAAAAAAGGAACCCGAAAAAAGAAAAAAAAAACCGAGACAGTGAGAGAGAGAGAGACCGAAGGAGAGAGAAACCACAGAACTTAAGAAATAGCTACCGAAAACCCAGAGTTGAGAAGCTTGGGATAGTTGAAACCGAGAGGGAACTGAAGAAGTTGAAACAGAAGCAAGCGAACCGAAGGGGTGGTCTCGGACCCGTTGGAATTCGCCGTAAGGAGCCGCCGTGAGTTAGGGCTCTGCCACCGCCTCCACCGTAGCACCGTCAGCAGCCATCGTCTCCGCCGCGCCAGGTACGTCTCCTCCCCCTGCACCTTTTCTTGTTAATTTGGAGAAGTTTTTGCCTCCTGCATGCAGAATCGTTTCTGCATGCAGGAGGCGGGGGGGAAAATAATCCCCCCCCCTCGTTCATTCTTTTTTTTCTGCTGGGCCAGACAGGGTCTGGCCTAGTGATTTGGGTCTGGGCCGGTCCGGCCCAGATCAAGGCATGATACTGTTGGGCCGAGTCCGGCCCAACATTTTTGGGGCTGGAGTCCGGCCTAGTTAGTTGGGCCGGCCCAGCCCACTTAATATATTAATATTATATTATATTATTATATTATTATATTATGCATGTATATATATCTATATATTTTTTTTAAAAAAAAAATAAAAAAAAAATAAAAACATTCCGAAAAGTCTAAAAAAAAAATATTGTTGTTTTCTTTGCATATATTTTGTTTTTATATACATTGATTTGTATTTTTATACTATGGGGATACAAATTCAGTGTTTAAAACACCCGTTTTCGTAAAAAAAATGTTTTCTTGCGTGTTGCATACGGCCAATACTCTAACATGTTTTGAATATTCTTTTTATATATATAAATAAATAAAAATTGGAAGCTTTGAAGGTGTGTTTTCGCATAGATTTCTTAAACACAAATTATTTTCTTGCATTTTTGGATTTTACAACGTGTTTGTAAAACTCCAAAGGGTATTGGCCAATATTCCAAAAACTATAAAAATCTTATTTTGGGAGGAGAATTTTCATTTATTATTCACCGCTAATGTTTGGATGAAGAAATCTTTAAAAGGACGAACATCCAAAATATTATTGGGAGTAATAAATCTGCACACATGTTTAAAAAAAGCTTTGATTGTAATCGAGGACATTTCAAAATTTTAATTTTTTTACTCCACGGTTTACGAGTCGTGAAAGTATAAAAATTGTTTTTTTTAAGAGTTGTAAAATTTTCTTCGTTTTCTTTTTCCTTTTCCTTGCGATTTACGAGTCGCAAACTCCTGAAATACTAAGGGAAAAATGAGCTTTCAAAACACATGGAATCTCCTTAGATTTCTATCCAAAATAAATTGACGGATTTAGAAAACACCAACACCATAGACTATAGAGCAAACCAAACACCAAGCAGCTTACCTTAGGTAGGGCGTACTAGGGGTGCTAGTACCTTCCCTTTACGCAACCAGTCCCTTGCCTTAGAATCTCTGAAAGACCAGTTAGGGTTCCTAGTGACCAAAATACTAGGTGGCGACTCCAAAGAACCAAAACACAACGAAAATCGCCAGCCGATGCCGCGCGCTATTTTTTTTTTTTTTGTGGGGTGTGACAATCTAAGTAGACTACAACAAAATTATCCAAGAAATCATATAACACATCATTCATTAAATTACAAAATATTGCTGGAGCATTTGTTAGGCCGAATGGCATAACTAGAAACTCGTATGAGCCATACCTCATCACACAAGTAGTCTTATGCTCATCTCCGTCAGCAACTCTCACTTGCCAATACCCCGATCGCAAGTCCAGCTTCATAAAGATAGAAGCGCCACACAATCTGTCCATCAAATCCTGAATCAAAGGAACAGGATATTTGTTTTTTATTGTTACCTTGTTGAGTGCTCGGTAGTCCACACACATGCGAAGGCTCCCATCTGCCTTCTTTTGGAACAAAACCGGAGCACCGTATGGAGCCTTAGAAGGTCGGATAAATCCCGACTCAATCAGCTCTTCCAATTGCTTCCTCAATTAGGCCAATTCTCTTGGCGACATTCGGTAGGGAGCTTGAGATGGTGGCTTTGTCCCTGGCACCAGCTCAATTCGATGGTCGATGGCCCTCCTAGGCAGGAGTTTCTTTGGTAGCTAAGGCCGCATCACATCTTTGAATTGCTGCAGCACGCTAGCAATCCCTTTCGACACCTCCTCACAATAGTTGGCTTTCTCCTCCACTATTGTTGCTAGAAACACTTCTCCTCCTTTCCGCAATGCCTTATCAATAGCAATTGCCGATATCAAGCTCTTCTTTCCTTTCACAACGTTCACAACTGCGACGTTGAAACATGGGACGAAACATGGGCATCCCTCACTCGCAACCATGATTCCATTGAGATATGGCATCAAAACAATCTTAGCTTTCCGTAAGAAATCGAGGCCAAGAATAATATCGTAATCATCAAGATTTACGACCAACACATCTTGCTTACCTCTCCACTGATCCAGCACTATCGGCACATCATAAGACATCCCAGCAATCCTTTGCGCCTTCGAGTTTACTGCCTTCATGGATGTCTGGCTATCACTCAGCCGCAAGCCAAGTTCCTTCACCAGCCGATTTGCCACAAACGTGTGGGTTGCGCCTGAATCCAGCATAGCATTCACATCTTTGCCATTTATCCCAAGCTTCACATACATCAGATTGTCCGTAGCCCCTGGCTTCCTTTTTTCGTAAGGTATCAATCCTCGCCAAGTCTTTATCAACAAGGCAGTTTTCGGAAGCCGCATCCTCTGATTCAGCTACCAGGCAGTTTAACACACACATAGGATTGACGCGCGTAACTACCCCCTCTTCCTCATCGCTATTCCCAGCCCGAATAGCATTCAACTTCTCCCTCTTTGGACATTCCCTCGCAAAGTGAGGACCATCACAAATGAAGCAAGTAAGGTTCGGTTTAGTACCATTACCTGGTGCACTCGTAAATTTAGCCTTGCCCTTCTCCGCGGCAGTAGCCTTTCCTGCACCCCCACCGAACTTCTTCATTCTTTCCTCCTTGCTCCTTCCCTTAGACTTGAAGGAGGCTGATTTATAGCCCTCTCTCGTAGGAGCTTTAAAGTCCACTAAATTATCCGCAGCAACAATAGCGGAGGACAGATCCTTTACGTTCTGTCGTCGTAGTTCCGCTTAGCCCAAGTTTGCAATCCAGACATGAAGTTGAATAACTTGTCCTCCTCGGACATATTCTCAATGTCGAGAATCAAAGAACTAAAAGACTTAACATATTCACGAACTGACCTTTTATGTTTGAGTCTTTTCAATTCATCTCGTGCAATCCACAATGTGTTGTTTGGGAGGAACTGCTCCTTCAGCTCCTGCTTGAGACAATCCCATGTCTCAATCTTTGGATGTCCGGCACTTAGATCGTCTTTGGTTCTCATCCGCCACCAAAGCTTCGCATCACCCGTGAGATACATCACGGTGAGATCAACTTGTTCTGCTACGCCGATCTTTGCAACACTAAAGTATTGTTCCATGTCCCATAAGAAATTCTCAAGCTCTTTGGAACTTCTTGCCCCACCAAAACACTTTGGTTCATGCAATTTAGGCTTAGAAGAACTTACCCCAAGAGGAGTGTTTGTGACTGTCCTTTTCAGAACAGCAATCATCTCTTCTGCAGCTGCTAATCGCTCACTCGATTCTGCCGCAAGCGAGATGTACAAGCTCTCAGCCCTTTCAGCGCTTTCCATAGCTTCCTTCAAGCGATCCATGATAGTGTGTTCTTCCTCTTCATCGTCTGACCCTATCAAAGTCTCCAGACGCGTCAACCGTTCCCGAATGGCTTCCATGACTTCGGGTTGCACGTTTTTGAATCAACCGTGCTCTGATACCAATTGTCATGGGGTTAAATTTTTCGCAACAAAATTCAACTCAATGCGGCAGTCCAGCCCCAACTAGACTCAGCCTTGCCTCACCCTTTCGCTCGTGTTTCCCTACAACTATTTGTTTCGCCCATGCAAAGAGGTTCTCACAATTGCCTCGTCGTAGACAAAGAACAAACACAAGCAAGCACACCGAACTTTTACAAGAATCCCTCTCAACCTTTATTTATCTCATCAACAAAGGAATACACAAAAATGGTGTGTGCTATGCACAAATCGCATCTACACAGCAGAGGCTTGGCAGCCTATTTACAGCCAAATGTGAGCTTCCATCCTCAGCTATAATCCCCTAATTTCGAGGCATAGTGGAGCACTATTTCCCCCATGATCCCCATTTTCATGGACTAGTGGAGCACTACCTTTCCTATTATCCTTAGTGGGTTGGTGGAGCACTTTCTCCCCCATTATGCGGCCCCTTCACCCATGATTCTGTCTACCCTCATGGCAGCCCCAATTGTCTGCCTTGCTGTGTCAGCTGCTGACTTAGAAGGTCCATTATCTAAGCTCCACGTTCATGCCAAGTCGCCAGCTCAAAGACTTGCACAGACCCTTGCACGCTGCCTGCCGAATTCGTCTCTGCCGTAGTCCATCGTTGCCGAATTCTAGGCAATGTGCTTTCGTTGGCGCGTCCCGCGCCTAGACCTCTAACAGTGCTCCTTATATCTTAGTCAATGTTATGATTCCTCTCCTTATCTTGCCATGACTGCATGGTCCATTGTTCTTGCTTCACTCAATAATTAGTGGGTTAATCTCAGCCTTGTCCTTGATAAATACCCCCTGAACATCCTCTTTAAGCTCCATGAAACGTGTCTTCTTGATTCTTTGTTCATCTGGGGTGCCCTTTTCAAGGTAAAACAAATCAGGAAGGTCATCCTCCATGAACTTATCGAGCACTTCGGAGCAATTGGGGAAGAATCGCCGGCCCATTTAAACTGCCATCATGACAAACACAGCTAATATGAGAATAATTGCAAAAACTAAATAGTTTGTATTTTCTAAGCCACAAGTGATATTTGATTTTCTCAATTCTGCAACTTCATGGGAATTCAATTGATTCAATCAGATTAAAATATTCTAGGACTCTCGTAATGATAACACATTATAACATATCCTGATGCTGGTTTCTGAAACAGAAGGATTCATAGTTTCCATGTACCTGTTTTCGTTAGGGCTTCCATCCTAGAACGAAGTCTTATGTTCTGCGTTATTGGTGTCTCATCTAGGTCAACCTCCCTCAAATTCCCGTTAGAACCTTTTGATGCAGCAACACCAGCAAATTCTGGTGTTGTTGCAGCATGTCCAACGTCCATGGCTAGCTTGACTTCAGTAGGAAAGAATAATCTTGCAAATGCCATTGTGATGTACACCACAACACTTGATCATACATTCAATTAGAAGCGATGATAGATATCCATTTGAATCAATCAAGATCATAATTGAACAAAAGGCGCTAAAGCCATAAATCAATTGGATGCCTTCACCTTTGTGCGCATCAGATGCCATATAGAAAATCTCTGTTTTCGTCAAGATTGCTTGGTAGATTAGGAGACTAAAATAAAAAGAGCATAAAAGCTCCTATTTGGAGAAGAGCAGACAGGATAGCTAGCAGGACACCTCCAGCACCAAAACCAAGGAATTTAAAGCTCGGATAGAGCTGCGAGAAGATCAGTAATGTTAATATGTAGGTATCTCAACAGAGTATTTGAAAATATCATTGCTGGATTTCTCTCTATATGCAAGAAAGAGATTTCAGTAAACTAACAAAAAACTTCAGCTTTTGGCATATTTCTCTTGAAATTCTTAGGGGAAAAGGCAAGTTAATTGTAAACAGGAATACAATTATTAAGATTAAGCCAGAAAAAGAAGCAAATTTTAAATTCAATGCAATCCAAAAGCAAAATCGAGTCCCATAGAGCTGCAAGTGCATATGAACGATGCACTGTCTTCAGCAAAAAGACTAGTGATTCGATCCAAAATTATCATGTGCAGAACAATATACCTCTGTTCTCCAGGTATAGCAACTTCATTTGAAGATCATTACCCATTGTTCTCCCGGTTATATTTATTATAAATATTATCCAAAAATAAATATTTGTTATTTAAAACATAAAAACAATTATATATGAATTAAAATAATCTTTTTAAAAAATTAAATGCATATAAAATAATAAAAAATAATTGCTATTTAAATGAGGCTAAATAAAGGGAAGAAAAGAGAAGATGTGTTAATTTAAATATAAATTTAAAAATCATTCTTAAAAAACATATATTAAGAAAAGGCATTAATTAAAAAAAACAACATTTAAAAAAAAAAAAAAAAAAAAAAAAGAAGAAGGAAAAGACCAGGTATTGTCCCAGCGCTTGGCCCATTTAATAAAGTCTTTGCGTGTGGGCCTGCAATTTTCAACAAAAATAAAGGAGGAGGAATATCGTGAGGTTATTGATAGATATCTGAGAAATAATACAGTGTGGGCCTGTTAAGTCTTTGCGTGTGGGCCTGTTAAGTTCCACGGAGGTATGATGCCAATTTCCTTTCTCGCTGTCCTTTTCCTGCACAAGTCAAGTAAAGTGTCGAATGGAACAGTGCAAAGCCAATTATTTATATGGTCAATACCTTTTTACTGTACAAGTCTTTGTTTAACAGCGATGCATGACTATTTGTCGAGTCCGAGGCAACAATTATTGAAAAGTTTTTCTATGGTTGTTAGAACAGTTCCTTTGAAAAATAATTTATAGTTAAAAGAAAATTTTAGTAAAGTACTCTTTCCCCCTCCAGATTCCTTCAAATCCACTTATCCAACATAAACCCATCTCAAGAACCTCCCATAAATCAAAAGAAAACAGCAGCAGATTGTCCCACATCGAACAACTAAATCTAAGGCCATTCGGTTATCTTCCCACTTGCAGTTCAGCATGCCCGATTAATAATGATAATTTAAAAAACATATTATTTTAATATATTTTTAAATAAAAAATAACTGTTTATGATAACTTAATTAAAGTGAGCAGAGAAATCAAAAGGTGGTAGGTATTTTAACCTTTTCACATTATCTTTAATTCTTGATCGAAATTCAATTGTTCGAACTAGGTGTCCTGTCACGTCCAACTAACCATTAAAAAATATATATATAGGTTAAAGAGAAACTGATGTCTCCCAAAGTTTTTTGGCGTTGCTCCCAAAAGTATAATGAATAAAAATCTTTGCTTGAAAAAACATAGTAAATCACATATGTCTTTGAAGAGATCCTGTTGGAGGGCCATGTACTGTCGCACCATTGACTCGTGCTGCATGTTATCCATTCTTTGTTTTATCAGGATTTGAAGCAAAAAGTGAGAAGAAAACAGCTGCAGATTGTCCCACATCGAACAACTAAATCTAAGGCCATTCGGTTATCTTCCCATTTGCTGTTCATAGTGTCTGATTAATAATGATAATTTAAAAAACATATTATTTTAATATATTAATAATCAATTACCATTACCAAATGAATATTTCTGAATATAGCAGCTTCACGTGAAGATCATCATCCATTGTATGGGAAGTGATGGACGCACTCCCGGCCATTGGATTCCTTCTCATTTCCCTCTCTAAGATGTCAGTGCATAACCTGTCCTTGTTCGCTTCCTTATAAGCTTGAGGACACAACTAATAGCGACAACCATATTGTATTAAAGGAAGAAAATCACAAATAAAATTACCAAAGGGAAACGAAAGGCTCGGAGTCCCCATCATCCCATGCCTGGTTCACGTGATTGACCCCACCCCCGCCCCTACCTCTCCCTTTTCTTTGACTTTTTTATTTATTTATTTTTATGGCACTCGACTGGTCACGTGAACTCCTTGTACGTTCGTGGGAGGGAAATCAAGGTAGACTTCGACAACAAATATTATTTCATTTGAATTACACCAACCAAAGAAATATTGGACGCATGCTCAAAAAAAAAATTAGAAAAATGCAAAAAGGCCTCCTTCGTTTGTTTATATGAACAATGAAGGAGGCGAGTTTACACCACTTGTTTTAGATTTATTTACTAGCTATTTGACTGCGCTCGTCATAGATTAATTTTTTTATTTAAAAAAATTATATACTAAAGCTTTTCCAATGTATTTTTGTATATAAAAAAATTTACACATGGTAATGAAATTTTTATTTATTCAAAAATTAATAGAAATAGACAAACATAAAATTGATTGAATAAAAAAAAATTATACAAGGTTACATTTATTAGAAATATTATCCAAAAATAAATATTTGTTATTTAAAATATAAAAACAATTATATATGAATTAAAATAATCTCTTTAAAAATTAAATGTATATAAAATAATAAAAAAGTAATTGCTATTTAAATGAGGCTAAATAAAGGGAAGAAAAGAGAAGATGTGTTAATTTAACATATATTAAGAAAAGGCATTAATTAAAAAAAACAACATTTAGAAAAGAAAAAAAAAAAGGGAGGAGGAATATCGTGAGGCCATTGATAGATATCTGAGATATAATACAAACATGTCACCGTCAAGTTCCCATGAGGTATGATTGCCAATTTCCTTTCTCGCTATCCTTTTCCTGCACAAGTCAAGTAAAGTGTCGAATGGAACAGTGCAAAGCCAATTATTGATATGGTCAATGCCTTTTTACTGTACAAGTCTTTGTTTAACAGCAATGCACGACTATTTGTCGAGTCCGAGGCAACAATTATTGAAAAGTTTTTCTATGGTTGTTAGAAAAGTTCCTTTGAAAAATAATTCATAGTTAAAAGAAAATTTTAGTAAAGTACTCTCTCCCTCTCCAGATTCCTTCAAATCCACTTATCCAACATAAACCCATCTCAAGAACCTCCCGTAAATCAAAAGAAACCCAAATTTGATGAAACCATATCGCATTTAATCGATCACTGAGGGAGGAAGACTTCATGACGGTGATTTGATGCATGTGGGTAACAGCAGTGGTTAATTGTTCATTGTCTTCCTCCATCTCCACCTCTTATTGCCACTATTTTTGGTGGGTTTTAACGCTGGTCGTGGTGCCGAAGCTTCAGAATTGTGGTGGCTGTGCTTTTTTCAGAATTGCCGAAGGCTTCAGAATTGTTCCCTGTCTTCCTCCATCTGCACCTCTTCTTTTCTCATAAGAGTCTTTAAGAGATTTTTTCAAATATATCCACATTTACCTTTTCATCTTACAAAACTGTTTTTTCAAGGGTTCATCGAGATAACTAGTTTCCACAGTTGGGGAAAAGATGACAATGCTTAAAAAATTGCCTGAAAAAGTCTTAAATTTATGGAACAATTGGGAGATTCGAGGAATGGTTTTGCTTAGTCTCTTACTACAAACCATCCTCATCATATTTGGGTCTTGGAGAAAGACAAATGCCAGAATCTGGATCAGGATTCTCGTTTGGTCTACATACCTATCAGCAGACATGGTGGCAACTGTTGCATTGGGTACTCTAGCCAGGAGCCAAGGAGATACATCAGGTGACAGTTCAGAGAAAGCAAACAATTCCATCCAGGCATTTTGGGCACCTTTTCTACTCCTGCACCTTGGTGGCCCTGACACAATCACTGCATACTCGATTGAAGATAACGAGTTGTGGTTAAGGCATTTACTTGGTCTTGTATTCCAAGTCGGTGTGGCTTTTTATGTCTTCTCAAGGTCCTGGGGTAGCGGTATCCTCTCATTCATAGCGATCCTAATGTTCGTTGTTGGCATTGTAAAGTACGCAGAGAGGACTTGGGTGCTCTGGTCTTCATGCTCCAAGAGTTTGAAAAACTCTTCTCTCTCAGATTCTTGGGATTTTTATGATCGTACGAGAATATCAGAAACTCATCCACAAGACCTCCAGCGAGATTATCTTCTTCAAGCTAATGGTTTTTCTTATATATCCAAGTTCATGATGCAGGATCTTGTCCCTGGCATTCGTGAACTAATAAGAAGCCGGGAGCTGATTTCCAAGTATTCAGCAGACGGCGCCTTCAAGGTGGTAGAGGCTGAGCTTGGATTGATATATGATATGCTTTATACTAAAGCGCCTCTGATTTACTCCCGTGCCGGAATCATTCTTCGCTGTATCAGCTCTCTGCTCACTGTTACCGCGTTTATTACCTTCCAGTTCAAGATTGACAAGCATGCCTACTCAACGACCGACATTGCAATCACGTATTT
Organism: Populus davidiana; assembly: GCA_030145905.1. NCBI lineage: Eukaryota > Viridiplantae > Streptophyta > Magnoliopsida > Malpighiales > Salicaceae > Populus > Populus davidiana. The sequence continues at coordinate 12,566,288 of CM057803.1, forward strand.
ATTGTTTGCGGCTGCTGTTTTTCTCGAGTTTTATGCTTTTTTATGCCTTGTTTTGTCGGACTGGACAATGATTTGGTTGATTGATAAAGAAGGGAACGGCCTGAGTAATGCAACTTATTCTCTGATAAGGAAGTTAACTAGAAGCAAGAGGTGGTCGAGATCCATATCACAGTATAACCTGATAAGCTCTTCCAAAGAAAGCGAGCCACCTAAATGCTTGGGATTGCTGGGAATCGATGAAATGATGAGGCAAATGCATGTGAATCAGAAAGATTTGAATAGAGAACTGCAAGGTCTTATTTTCGAACATCTTCATGAGAAAGCTCAGAAGATTAAGGAAGATTTGAATGTCTGTGATAAGAATCACAGAAGTAAAATAATTGGTCAGAGGGGAGATGGTGTGCTAGAAAGAGAGGGAGTGTTACAGGACTACAAGTGGAGCACGACTGAAGTAGAATTCAGTCGGAGCATTCTTGTATGGCATCTCGCAACAGAGCTTTGTTATCGTGCTGATAGGAAAGAATATGTAAGGAATGTCTCCAAAGAATATGAAGCAAGCAGATGCCTATCTGAATACATGATGTATCTTTTGGTGATAAGACCAAATATGCTCTCTAAAGGATTCGGTGATGATGAGGGATATCAAGAAACCTTGCGAGAATTGCGGGGTTATAATGATGTTGTTTCTTTTATTATGCACAACAGTGAATCACGTGGTTATGATGATGAGGAGTTTCAACATGACTGGAAAACAGAAAAGTCAGTGTTAAGTGGTGTGGAAGTGCTCGCCAGGCAATTGCTGTTGTTGGAACCCAAGAAGCGATGGAGGATCATAAGGGAAGTTTGGATAGAAATGCTTGTTTATGCAGCAGCTCACTGTCCATGGAAAGAACATACTCATCAACTGAGAAGAGGTGGAGAGTTACTCACTCATGTCTCCCTTCTCATGCTCCATCTTGGCTTGAGCGAACAGTACGAATATAAAGGATATATAAATGAACTTGATGGATTGACATGGGTAAGTATACCAAAAATCCTTCTCAAGTACGTAGATAAATACTACATTTTTTAGGCGTCAGAATAAAATAACAAATCAGATTATTTCAATTTATACTTGTTTTTTTAGAAATTCATTATTTTGGAAATTCATAACTAATAGTAATTATATGCTTCAAGACCATTTTTTTAGGCGCCAGAATAAAATAACAAATCAAATTATTTCCATTTCAATATCTTCTTTTCGTTTTCTTCATTTTATTAATAAAGTGATTTTAATTGGATGTCATTTAATTTAAAACGATTGGATGATGGTTAATATTAAATATTTGCTTTTATTGATGCCTTCGTGTTTAAGAAAAAATTGGAATAAATGATTAATATTAGATATTTGCTTTTATTAACTGATAACTATTCTAATTTCTGACAAATGTTTCACTGCAATCTTTAATGAAAACAAAAAGGAGGAATTAGAATATCACAACGCTAGAGTCAAATATTTGAGAGGTACTGCAGACATGTCAGGGTCGAGTCCCGATGAGGTATGTTCCACTTCTATCTCAATACTTTAAAACCTTTCAATTTATCGTATAGTTTTTTTAAATAGTTTCCATTTTTTTCTTTTTTAAAATAATTATCAAAACTTTCAGTTTTCCTTACCTTTCTCTTTTACTTCCTCTCATATACCCATAGATGTTATTATTTGCATAAAAACACTTAAAAACATTTTCAAAAAAAAATATTTTCAAAAACTAATTTTAAACAGTAAGCTTTTTAACGATTAGGGTAAAATTGATAATTCTATACTTGCATTAACATCAATCGAAGCTAATTTTTAGTTTTCCATATTGAATAAAGATTCATGATACAATTCTTTGCATGGTACATTTTCATTAAAAAAAGTCTATTGTCCATAAATAAATCAAAATACTTTACACTAATTATCTCACAAAATTATTCTTAAATAATATATATAATAATTAAATATACATGTAAATTCGAAAATGAAGATCCAATATATAGGTCAGATATGTCATACTCTACCTATCTTTATATTCAAATTGTTTGATTGTATTACCTACCATGAAAAACAAAGTACACCCATACATATCTCCTTTGAAACAATGGAAGGTAGAACTTTTACAAGTCAGTACAATTATCGTGTCCAGTCTTGTTGATTTTTTGTACTTGATAAAATGATTTTTTTTAGTAACAAACCAGACAGAAGACACACGAGGTTTTCTCTCTTCTTTTTTTCTTCCAAAGGAAACGACAAATGTATGACCTGTTAATTTTCCATGCTTTGCACTTTGCCACTCTTTCTCTTCTGTTAAATTCAATGTCCAAGGCCTTTAATAGTCTGTCGTCTAACTAATAATCTTAATATTATAAGCTATTTTTGATATTCACGTTGTGTTGCAGAAGTTTTTACACCACACATTCTTTTATTTCAACAAGGTTGCACTTAATTTGCCTCCTTCGAACAGCATGCATGCATACATATAAAACAAGATTAATGTACTTAATTACGTAGCAAGTTTTAATCAATTAATATTGGGAAATTAGTCAAATTACCTTTATATTTATTGAAACGAGAAATTAAATTGAATTCTTGAGACTCCTAGTTTCTATTTTTAAATAAGAATAATTTGCATAGATTAATCAAATATTTGTTAATTACTCATGTCGAGCTAACAATATTGCTATTTTAAAGGAGTTGAAAAAACTTGAAAAGATTGTAGCCGATAAAGATCAAGAGCTTGAGCGTCAACAACGAGTGCTTGAGTATAAAGATCGAGAGCTTGAGCATAAAAATCAAGAGTTTAAGCATCAACAACGAGAGCTTGAGCAACTAAGATCTTCTTTAACTGCATCAGCTCCACAGCAAGGAATTGATTCACTTCCAAGATGTTTGCCAACACAAATTGATGATTAAGGGATTAACTGCAATAAAGAGATCAGTTTAAGCATGGAATAAGAGTAGAAGCTTTTGTTATGTAGTGTCCATAATTATTTAAGTGAATTAACTTAAATAAGTTCCTACTAGAAACAGTATCGTTGGGCTTTATTTTGCATGCATGAATTGAAAAAATTACATTGATGGCTGTTAATTAGTGATTGTGTTTAATTGTATTTATAATTTACCTTTGCAAGAAGTGCCACTCCCGTCACCCCAACTTCTTTTCCAACACTGTTTACCATCTTAATTATCCAGCGTCTTCCTACTTCATAAGTGGGGTCTCTGGACACTGCGAGAAGGGACAAAGGATGATCATCATTAAGGTTATCTCAACTGATCAAGAGACTAATTCAAATCTGCAGCTTTTCCTTCTGCAGGAGTGCTAGTCTTTCGGTGCCTGGAAAGTGCTCTTATCTCAGCTTGTTTCAATCTAACAAAATACCACCGCTAAAGCACCGCAGCCGCTCAGGGTCTTCCTCGTACTTTCATATTACTCTCCCCTTGGACACTACCGGGGCTCGAAGCAAAAAGACGGACAGAGCGTTTTAACACCTAGGACCAGATTTGTCCCACATCGAAAAACAGTGAAGAACCAATAGACTTAATAAATGGTTCAGGAGGCGCTAACGGCTTAACAATACTTGAACAAGATCTGTTTTGCAGAATCGTTCCTCTGTAACCTTAATCACTGGAAGACAGCAACTTAAGCCTGGTAGAGAAACCGCATGTGGTTGAAAATCTTGTTGCAAACACCGAAGAGCGAATCAATACTTATTGTATTCTCGTAATTAGAGTATCCACACTCATGCATGAATATTTTATTCTTATTTTTAAAATTAAATATTTTTTCAATTTTGTTCTTATTAAATTTTTTTATAATTTATTTTATATGAAAATATCTTTTCATAACACAAGTTATATATTTAATAGATTAATTCAAATTGGTTTAATTTTTTTTTTGTTCTTTCAATTATATTTTTTAATATTGTATTGGTTAAGAATTATATTTTGTATTTTTTTATGATATTACCCCATCCTCGTGACTCAAGTTACAGGTTTTATAGATAAAATCTGGTTGATTTTAGTTTTTTTAAAATAAATATTCTTTCAATGTGGGTTTAATGGCGCTAAAGCGTTAAGTTATTAATAGATGCTATGATATTAGTTTTTTTAATATAAAAAAAAATTAAACCACGTTGAGTTGACGTAATATTATTAATTGAGTTAATATTTTTAAAAAAATATTAGATTTGAATTTAAAAATATGATTTGATTTTAAAATTAAATTAAATTAACATTTTTTAAAAAAAAATATTGAAATAGAAAACTATTAAATGGACTTGAATTTAATGGGTAACAAGTAATATAGGTCATAGAATAACTTTTTTATAAGTGTCATAACTCAATTTTTAAACAAATAATAAAAATTAAATATAGTTGATAATGGGGTTAAAACAACAAATTTTAAAATTTAAGGATGAAATTATTAGATTTGAGAATAAATTGATCAGAAATTGAAGAATTATTAAGTTTGGAAATTTATTTAAAATTTGGATGATTTTAATTAATAAAATTAAAAGAATTAATAAGTTCGTGGACTTAATTAAACTTTGATTTAATTAATTAAATAACTTCAGGGACTTAATTGAAATTTATCCAAAAGGGGCAAAATTGATAGAATTAATTAAGGACCAAATTGAATAATCCAGGAATTAAGGACTGTTTTGTAAATACTGTACCAATTTAGGGATTTAATTGAAATTTATCAAAAAAGGGCAAAATTAAAAGAAATTTTTATTTGCTTAGGGGTCCAATTGCAGAATGTCCAAAGTTCAGGGGTCAAATTGAAAATTCCCGTTTTCCAGCCAAAACGGCACCGTTGCTAAGCAACAGCCGTGCGTTCTTCTCCTTCCCGCTTCAAGAGGGAAGCTCCCGATTCAACAGGGGAGCTGATAATCCTCAACAAATCTGATCTTGGACCACGTCTCTTGCCCATGATCTCGGTGGTGGAGGCATAAACACAGTCCTACAAAGATAGGACGCAGGGGAAGGGTTTAGCTTGGCTATAAAAAGGAAGAAGAAAACCCAGAAAAAGGGAGGAGGAGAAACCCAGAAAAAAGACGAAAGAAAAAGCCAGAAAAAGATCCCAAAAAAACAGAGCAATTCTGTCGCACCCGACAGAGCAAACAAAACACAATAAAAAAAAGAAAATACAGAGAGAGGAACGAAGACACAGGGGAAGGGGAAACAGAGAAAAAAATAGAGAAGCACACAGAAATACATAAAGAAATAACACGCAGAGCAGGGAAGAAAAAGGGAGCACACACACAGACAAGGATTGATTATCCCTGCCATCGTTTTATCCCTGCAAAAACAAAAAATAAAGACAACAATCGGCATCCACAGTAAACCGGCATCTCCATTGTTGTCTCCTTCGTCATCTCAAAGTCTGTTTAAAAAGAGCAGAACCGGGAGGCTGAAAGCAAGAACAGAAGCAAACCAGGAAATAAAGAAAGCAAAGGAAAAAATAGAGCAAGAGGAGGCAGCGTCGTTCGTCCAGCACAACGCCATCGCCTTCATTCTGCTCCCAGGCACGTATCTCCAAGCTTTGTAAAATAATTCACCAATACTGTGCATTAGAGATTTAGTGCCCGTTTGGCATTGCGGCCAAACCGGCTTTTCACCAAAATTCAAAATTTTTTTTTTTTTTTTTTTTGCTAAAATTGAGTTCGGTTTGTACTTTCTGGATCGTTTTGGTGTGCTGATATCAAAAATGATTTTTAAAAAATAAAAAAATATTATTGGCATACTTTTCGGCACGAAAAGCTATTTGAAAAGCAACAGCAACCACACTCCCAAACACCCTCTTATAATTAAGTGGTGACTGCAGCAAGCGTGCGTGAACAACTCACGCACGCTTGCAGATGAAATTTGCCGGGTCACTGGCTTGGGCCAGTGACCGGGCTGGGCCCAGCCCAGCCCATGTGGGTGAGTTGGGCCCACCAAAAAATAAAAAAAAATAAAAGATACAGAAAAATAAAAATAAAAATAAAAAAATAAAGAATGTGCATTCGAGAATAAAAAATAATGTAAATTTATTGGTTTATTCACTGACGCCAGAGTCAGGAATAAAAATACCGGTTTAAATTTATATTATTTTTATTCGTTTATTCAATTTTATTTAGCTAGAAAAGAATAAGAAATATGTGCATTCAAAAAAAAAATGTATTATTATTTATTTATTCACTGGCACCAGAGTCGGGAATAAAAAAAATAATACTGATTTAAATTTATTTTTATAGCTACCTAATATTTACCAACGCCAGAGTTGGAAATATTTATAGTTAAATATTCATTGGCGCCAGAGTCAGGAATATCATAAGCAAATTTTCATAACATAAATTAATAAATATTTAGCAATTTAAGACGAAACCAGCAATGCAGCCTGCCTCAGGCAGGACGTTTAAGGGGTGATAATATCTTCCCTTTTACGTAACCAGTCCCGAACCATAATATCTCTGTTGACCAGTTAGGGTTCCTAGTGACCATAATACTAGGTGGTGACTCCTTAAACAAGAATATCCACATTAAAGAACAGGATGCCAAAAATCCGTTCTTTTCAAAGATTAAAGTTTTTAAGGCCGCCGCGATGTCGGGTGCGACAATAAGAAAAAAATTACTTAATTATTTAAAACAATCAATCTGCTATCACTTCTCAAGATCATAATTGAACAAAAGGCGCTAAAGCCATAAATCAATGAGATGCCTTCACCTTTGTGCGCATCAAATGACATTAAGAAAATCTCTATTTTCATTAAGATTGCATGGTAGATTAGGAGACTAAAATAGAAAGAGCATAAAAGCTCCTATTTGGAGAAGAGCAGACAAGATAGCTAGCGGGACACCCCAAGCACCCAAACCAAGGAATATAAAGCTCGGATAAAGTAGCAAGAAGACTAGTACTGTTAATATGTAGGTATCAACACCGAGGCTTGTAGCCCAGCGGTGGCAAGGGTTTCCTTACCTCTGCATCCTAGGTTCAAGCCTCAGCGTGTACGCCTGTCACCCCCGCGGTGCCTTACATGTTCATTGGGTTTGCAGGATGTTCAGTGAGCAGTGAGATTAGTCGTGGTGAGCGCAAGCTGGCCCGGACACCTACGTAAATAAAAAATATACATATATGTAGGTATCTCAACAGAGTATTTGAAGATATCATTGCCGGATTTCTCTCTATGTGCAAGAAAGAGATTTCAGTAAACCAACAAAAAACTTCAGCTTTTGGCATATTAATCTTGAAATTCTTAGGGGAAAAGGCAAGTTAATTGTAAATAGGAATACAATCATGCAGATTAAGCCAGAAAAAGAAGCAAATTTTCAATTCAATGCAATCCAAAAGCAAAATCGAGTCCCATAGAGCTGAAAATGCATAAGAACGATTTACAAAAAAACTAGTGATTTGATCCAAAATTATCATGTGCAGAATAATATTCCTCTGTTCTCCATGTAAAGCAACTTCATGTGAAGATCATCATCCATTGTATGGGAAGTGATGGATGCACTCCACGCCATTGGGTTCCTTCTCATTTCCTTCTCTAAGATGTCAGTGCATAACCTGTCATTGTTCGCTTCCTTATAAGCTTGAGGACACAACTAATAGCGACAACCATATTGTATTAAAGGAAGAAAATCACAAATAAAATTACCAAAGGGAAACGAAAGGCTCGGAGTCCCCTCATCCCATGCCTCCCATGCCTGGTTCACGTGATTGACCCCACCCCCACCCCTACCTCTCCCTTTTCTTTGACTTTTTTATTTATTTATTTTTATGGCACTCGACTGGTCACGTGAGCTCCTTGTACGTTCGTGGGAGGGAAATAAAGGTAGACTTCGACAACAAATATTATTTCATTTGAATTACACAAACCAAAGAAATAATGGACGCATGCTAAAAAAAAATTAAAAATAAAAATAGAAAAATGCAAAAAGGCCTCCTTTGTTGTTCATATGAACAATGAAGGAGGCGAGTTGACACCATTTTTTTTAGATTTATTTACTTGACTGGCGCGTGATAGATTAATTTTGTTTTTTTAAAAATAATTATATATAAAAAATTATATACTAAAGCTTTTCCAATGTATTTTTATATATAAAAAAAATATATAAGTGTAAATAAAAAAGCTTACACATGGTAATGAAATTTTTATTTATTAAAAAATTAATAGAAATAGACAAACATAAAATTGATTGAATAAAAAAAAAATACAAGGTTATATTTATTAGAAATATTATCCAAAAATAAATATTTGTTATTTAAAACATAAAAATAATTATATATGAATTAAAATAATCTCTTTAAAAATTAAATGCATATAAAATAATAAAAAATAATGATATTTAAATGAGGCTAAATAAAGGGAAGAAAAGAGAAGATGTGTTAATTTAAATATAAATTTAAAAATCATTCTGAAAAAACATATATTAAGAAAAGGCATTAATTAAAAAAAACAACATTTAGAAAAAATAATAGATATCTGAGAAATAATACAGACATGTCCTGTTAAGTTCCACGGAGGTATGATGCCAATTTCCTTTCTCGCTGTCCTTTTCCTGCACAAGTCAAGTAAAGCGTGGAATGGAACAGTGCAAAGCCAATTATTTATATGTTCAATGCCTTTTTACTGCACAAGTCTTTGCTTAACAGCAAAGCATGACTATTTGTCAGGCAACAATTATTGAAAAGTTTTTCTATGGTTGTTAGAAAAGTTCCTTTGAAAAATAATTCATAGTTAAAAGAAAATTTTAGTAAAGTACTCTTTCCCTCTCTAGATTCCTTCAAATCCACTTATCCAACATAAACCCATCTCAAGAACCTCCCATCGATCATTGAGGAGGGAAGACTTCATGACGATGATTTGATGTGAGTAACGGCAGTGGTTGTTCACTGTCTTCCTCCATCTGCATTTCTTATTGCCACTATCTTTGGTGGGTTTTAACGCTGGTCGTGGTGCCGAAGTTTCAGAATTGTGGTGGCTGTGCTTTTTTCAGAATTGCCGAAGGCTTCAGAATTGTTCCCTGTCTTCCTCCATCTGCACCTCTTCTTTTCTCATAGGATTCTTTAATTTTCGCTGTTCATTTTAAGAGATTTTTTCAAATATATCCACATTTACCGTACCTTTTCATCTTACAAAACTGTTTTTTCAAGGGTTCATCGAGAGAACTAGTTTTCACAGTTGGGGAAAAGATGACAATGTTTAAAAAATTGCCTGAAAAAGTCTTAAATATATGGAACAATTGGGAGATTCGAGGAATGGTTTTGCTTAGTCTCTTACTACAAACCATCCTCATCATATTTGGGTCTCGACGAAAGACCACTGGCAGAATCTGGATCAGGATTCTCGTTTGGTCTGCATACCTATCAGCAGACATGGTGGCAACTGTTGCACTGGGTACTCTAGCCAGGAGCCAAGGAGATTCATCAGGTGACACTTCAAAGAAAGCAAACAATTCCATCCAGGTATTTTGGGCACCTTTTCTACTTCTGCACCTTGGTGGCCCAGACACAATCACTGCATACTCGATTGAAGATAACGAGTTGTGGTTAAGGCATTTACTTGGTCTTGTAGTCCAAGTCATAGTGGCTTTTTATGTCTTCTCAAGGTCCTGGGGTAGCGGCATCCTCACATTCATAGCGATCCCAATGTTCATTGTTGGCATTGCAAAGTATGCAGAGAGGACTTGGGTGCTCTGGTCTTCATGCTCAAAGAGTTTGAAAAAGTCTTCTCTCACAGATTTTTGGCGTTCTTATCATCTTACGGGAATATCAGAAACTCCTTTACAAGACCACCAGCGAGATTATCTTCTTCAAGCTTATGTTTTTTCTTATATATCCAAGTTTATGATGCAGGATCTTGTCCCTGGCATGCATTCACTAATAAGAAGCCGGGAGCTGATTTCAAAAAATACAGCAGACGGTGCCTTCAATGTGGTAGAGGCTGAGCTTGGATTGATATATGATATGCTTTACACTAAAGCGCCTCTGATTTACTCTCGTGCTGGAATCATTCTTCGTTGTATCATCTCTCTGCTCTCTGTTACTGCGTTTATTACCTTCCTGGTCAAGATTGACAAGCATGACTACTCAACGACCGACATTGCAATCACGTATTTATTGTTTGCGGCCGCTGCTTTTCTCGAGTTTTATGCTTTTTTATGCCTTGTTTTGTCTGACTGGACAATGATTTGGTTGATTGGTAAAGGAGGGAACGCCCTGACAAGTGCAATTTATTCTCAGCTAAGGAAGTTAACTGGAAGCAAGAGGTGGTCGAGATCCATATCACGGTATAACCTGAAAAGCTATTCCTTTGAAAGCGAGCCATATAGATGCTTGAAATTGCTGGGAATCGATGAAATGATGAGGCAGATGCATGTGAATAGGAAATATTTGAATGAAGAACTACAAGGTCTTATTTTCGAACATCTTCGAGAGAAAGCTTGGAAGATTAAGGAAGATTTGAATGTCTGTGATAAAAATGTCAGAAGTAAAATAATAGGTCAGAGGGGAGATAGTGTGCTAGAAAGAGAGGGACTGTTAAAGGAGTACAAGTGGTGCACGACTGAAGTAGAATTCAGTCGGAGCATTCTTGTCTGGCATCTCGCAACAGATATTTGTTATATTGTTGATAATAAAGATGGAAGCAATGTCTCCACAGAAGATGGAAGATGCCTATCTGAATACATGATGTATCTTTTGGTGATAAGACCAAATATGCTCTCTAAAGGATTCGGTGATGGTGAGGAATATCAAGAAACCTTGCTAGAATTGCAGGGTATAAAATATTCTAGAATTGATGAGGGATATCGAAGTACCTTGCAAGCATTATGGGGTCTAAAAGATCATGGTCCTGATGATGAGGAATTGCGCAACGGTGAATCACGTGGTTATGATGATGGAGAGTTTCAACGTCGCTGGAAAATAGAAAAGTCAGTGTTACGCGGTGTGGAAATGCTCGCCAGGCAATTGCTTTCATTGGGACCTGATGAGAAGCGATGGAGGATTATAAATGAAGTGTGGGTAGAAATGGTTGCTCATGCAGCAGCTCAGTGTCCATGGAAAGAACATACTCAACAACTGAGAAGAGGTGGAGAGTTACTCACTCATGTCTCCCTTCTCATGCTACATCTTGGCTTGAGCGCACAGTACGAATATGCAGCATATGACTATTTTGTTGACTATACCAAAAATCTTTCTCAAGTACGTAGATAGATACTGCATTTTCTTAATAATGTGATTTTAATTGGAGAGTTACTCACTCATGTCTCCCTTCTCATGCTACATCGATATCTTGGCTTGAGCGCACAGCGCGCTTTTAATTTGATATTGGTAAGTATACCAAAAATCCTTCTCAAGTACGTAGATAGATACTGCATTTTTTTAGGCGTCAGAATAAAATTACAAATCAGATTATTTTAATTTATACATGTTTTTTTAATTCATTATTTTGGAAATTCATAACTAATAGTAATTATATGTTTCCAGCAACATTTGTTTAGGCGCCAGAATAAAATAACAAATCAGATTATTTCCATTTCAATGTCTTCGTTTTGTTTTCTTCATTTTATTAATAAAGTGATTTTAATTGGATGTCATTTAATTTAAAACGGTTGGATGATGGTTAATATTAGATATTTTCTTTTTATTGATGCCTTCATGTCTAAGAAAAATTTAAAATAAATGATTAATATTATATATTTGCTTTTATTAATTGATAACTACTCCAATTTCTGACAATAAATTGATTGATGTTTCACCGCAATCTTCAATGAAAACAAAAAGGAGGACCTTGAAGAATATGGCCCGGCTAAGAACAAATATTTACAAGGTATTACAGCCATGTCAGGGTCGAGTCCCGATGAGGTATGTTCTACTTCCATCTCAAAACTTTTAAACCTTTCAATTTACCCTATAGGTTTTTTAAATAGTTTCCATTTTTTTTTCTTTTTTTAAATAACTATCAAAACTTTCAATTTTCCTTACATTTCTCTTTTACTTCCTCGCATATACCCACTTTCATATACCCATAGATGTTATTATTTGCATAAAAACACTTAAAAACATTTCCAAAAAAAAATTCAAGAACCATTTTTAAACCGCAAGCTTCTTAACGATTAGGGTAACATTGGTAATTTTAAAAACTAGAGGGATAATATTAAAAAAAATTAAGCTATATGAGCATAAGTATAACATTAATTAATCTATAGATAAAAAAAAATAAAATTTTTGTATATCATACATACATGTTATTCAATATATTGATTTTAAACCAAGTTATGTGAATAATAAAAATTCACTATTAGAGGCACCGTGCTTGGGGATGGCAATAACGATTTATTTAACTCTCCCTTTAAGGATTCCTTCTAAATTCCATACTTGCATTAACATCAATCGAAGCTAATTTTTAGTTTTCCATACTTATCTTTATTGGATAAATATTCAATAAAAAAGTCTATTGTCCATAAAAAAATCAAAACACTTTACACTTATCTCACAAAATTATTCTTAAATAATATATATAAGAATTAAATATACATGTAAATTCGAAAATGGAGATCCAATATATATATATATAGGTCAGATATGTAATACTCTACCTATCTTTATATTCAAATTGTTTGATTGTATTACCTACCATGAAAAAAAAAATAGTACACCCATACATATCTCCTTTCAAACAATGGAAGGTAGAACTTTTACAAGTCAGTACAATTATCGTGTCCAGCCTTGTTGATTTTTTATAATTGATAAAATTAATTTTTTTTAGTAACAAACCAGATAGAAGGCACACGAGGTTTTCTCTCTCTCTTTTTTTTCCCAAAGGAAACGACAAATGTATGACCTGTTAATTTTCCATGCTTTGCACTTTGCCACTCTTTCTCTTCTGCTAAATTCAATGTCCAAGGCCTTTAATAGTCTGTCGTCTAACTAATAATCTTAGGCTTCGTTTGTTTGCAGGAAAGTGAATTCCTTTTGGAAACTGAATTCCGGGGAAAGTGAATTCCTGGAAAGTGAATTCCGGAAAAGTGCTTTCTGATGTTTGATAGTGTTATGGAAAATGAACTGGAAAACACTTTCCAGTGTTTGGTTATGTCATGGAAAATAAGCTGGAAAATAACTTATTAATATTTTATTTTTCTCAAGTTTATTAAAATAATGAGGAACAAATCTTACAAATTAAAAAGTTGAATGAGAATGAAATTGAAAAAAAATATATAATTTCATAAATTATCTCAAATAAAACAAATAATAATCAAAATAATAGGGATCAAATCTAAAAAATTAAAAAAAAATGAAAAATAAAGAAATTAAAATAATAATAATCAACATTTTATAAATTATTTCAAATAAAATAAGTAACAATCAAAAGAATGAGGATCAAATTTGATAAATAAAAATTTTTAATAAAAAAATGATAAGAAAAAAGCAAATAGCAATTATAAAAATAAGGACCAAAGTTAATATAAAAATAAAATTTTAAGAGATGAAATTAAAAAATAAATATTCAAAACAAAATATATATAGCAATCAAAAGTTTGAGGATCAAATTTGATATAATCAGCAAATAATGACATTTCTAAATCTTTCACAACTTCCGGAAAGTGTTTTCCCCTCAAATCTTCCAGGAAAACACTTTCCTGAAAACCAAGCCAAATTTTCCTTTTACTGGAAAGTGTTTTCCATTGACCAACTTTCCTACTGGCAAACAAACACAAGAAAGTTTGGAAAGTACTTTCCCAGAAACCACTTTCCGGAAAACAAACACAGTTAAAAGGAAAACACTTTCCTGAAAACCAAGTCAATTTTTTTTTTGACTAAAATTGACTGGAAAGTGTTTTCCGTTGACCGGAAAGTGTTTTCCGTTGACCGGAAAATGTTTTCCGTTGACTAGAAAGTGTTTTCCGCTGACCGGAAATTGTTTTCCGTTGACCAACTTTCTTAATGACAAACAAACATAGGAAAGTTTGGAAAATGGTTTCCCGGAAACTATTTTCCGAGAAACAAACAAGGCCTTAATATTATAAGCTATTTTTGATATTCACGTTGTGTTGCATAAGTTTTTACACCACACATTCTTTTATTTCAACAAGGTTGCACTTAATTTGCCTCCTTCGAACAGCATGCATGCATGCATATAAAACAAGATTAATGTACTTAATTAGGTAGCAAGTTTTAATCGATTAATATCGGGAAATTAGTCAAATTACCTTTATATTTATTGAAACGAGAAATTAAATTGAATTCATGAGACTCCTAGTTTCTATTTTTAAATAAGAATAATTTGCATAAATTAATCAAATATTTTGTTAATTACTCATGTCGAGCTAACAATATTGCTATTTTAAAGGAGTTGAAAAAACTTGAAAAGATTGTAGCCGATAAAGATCAAGAGCTTGCCGATAAAGATCAAGAGCTTCAGCATAAAAATCAAGAGCTTAAGCATCATCAACGAGTGCTTGAACATAAAGATCGAGAGCTTGAGCAACTAAGATCTTCTTTAACTGCATCAGCTTCACAGCAAGGAATTGATTCACTTCCAAGAAGTTTGCCGGCACAAATTGATGATCAAGGGATTAACTGAAATAATGAGATCAATTTAAGCATGGAATAAGAGTAGTAGTTATTGTTATGTAGTGTCCATAATTATTTAAGTGAATTAACTTAAATAAGTTCCTACTATAAACAATATTGTTGGGCTTCATTTTGCATGCATGTATTGAAAAAATTGCATTGATGGCTGTTAATTAGTGATTGTATTTAATTGTATTTATAATTTATCTTTGCTTTAAATTGTTCAAGCTATTGGGTGGACTGTCATCCCTTAGTCAGCCTTTGAAACGTAATTACCGGGAGTTCAACTTACTAATTGCAGATTTGTGGAAGAGCCACCACATCATCATGTGCTTATGATGACTCATTCAGCTTCTTAGACTAGCTACTTCAGGTACGTATTTAAAAATTAAGAAGTTTCTATGAGGTTAATATATCAATTTAAAAACATGTAAACAATGATCCATTTGTTTTTAAGTGCTGGTTGTTGGTGGGAGTCGTCAACAGAGGATTTTTTTGAAAGACTATAGGGATTTTTTTGGAGAATAGAAAATGCAGTTATGAAGTTTGGATGGAAATGGTTGCTTATGCAGCAGCTCATTGTCCATGGAAAGAACACGCTCAACAACTGAGAAGAGGTGGAGAGTTGCTCACCCGTGTCTGCTTTCTCCTTGGTTTGAGCGAACAGTATGAATACAATTCATTCAAAGACTACAATTCATTAAATGACTACATACGTGGTCATGATCTGGTATTGCCATGGGTAAGTCTACCAAAAACCTTTCTCAAGTACATTATCTCCATCGATTACCATATATTGATCTGTTTGTCTAAGAAAACTATGGAATAAATTATGAATATTAGATATTTGATTATGTTAACTGAACTCCATAGCATGGGATTCATGCACAGACTGATGATCAAGGGATTATTCAATCTTTATCAAATTAATAATAAGATGAGTTTAGTCTTCAAATAAGAGTACTATGTTGTGTCCGTAGTCAGAAAAAACATTTGTGTTTATCAGTTGAAGAATAAAAATACTAATTTATTAATATCATAATTGCTTCTGAAAATGAGAATTTGTTTTTTTTCTTTTTTTTGGCCAGTTTAGCTTAGAATTTCTCGAGAAAAAATATGGTAAACTAAGTATCTTGCTGCATTTGGGTTTAAAGGCTCATTTTGTATTGATTTTTTTTATAAATTTAATCTCAAGATTCTAATTTTAATAACACTAGAGTGATGGTCCGCCCATCATGGGCCACTCCATATTTTTTCTAAAGTGTTTTTAATAAAATAAAAAAAGCCTAAGATTCAGGTCTTTGACTTAAATCTTCAAGCAATCTTTTGAAATCCTAAAACAATCTTTAAATACTCTCTCCCTCTCCAGACTCATTCAAATCCACTTATCCACCATAAACCCATCTCAAGAACCTCCCATGAATCAAAAGAAACCCAAATTTGATGAAACCAAATCGCATGTAATCGATCACTGAGGGAGGTAATGACGGTGAGATAGGAGGTTTGTCGGCACAACATGACGATCAAGGGACAGATTAACCTCCATCAAAATAATAAGAAGATTCGCTAGAGTACTTGCTCCAGTTGTGTCCATAATTATATATTTAAGAGTACTTGCTCCTGATTCTTTTACTGTAACGAATAATAGGACTGCTACTTTATTACCGTGATTATTGCCGCTAAAAATTTGCAAAGCCTTTGCCTATCTAGCTAGCTAGAATCTCTTGAGAATGAAAAGATACTGGATAAACCCATTGTTTTATCCGTTGAGAATGAAAAGTATTGTAGGCATGTCAATGTCAAAACCCGTTGAGGTACGATTCCAATTTCCTCTCTCACTGTCTCTTTTCACAAATAGATTATATAACAAAATAGTCTCTTAGCATGAGTCTCAATTTTACAAAAATACATGAATGATTTGTCAAGTATATAGTTTTTAAAAAATATATATTTAATGTATTTTTAAATAAAAAATATTTTGAAAAATAACCGCTACCACACTCCTAAATACCTCTTAAAAAAACTATGAAATAAATAATTAATTAGATATTTGTTTTTGTTGACTGCTTGAATTTCATAACAACTGAATGACGCTTCACTGCAATTTTTATTTTTATTTTTTTGAAGGAGGAAGATGAAGAACATCTCCTGGCGTTAATTCAGAGATAATGCAGACATGTTAGTGTCCAGTCCCTATGAGGTATGATACCGATTTCCTTCCTCGCTATCCTTTTCCTCAAGTAAACTGTATAATGGAGCAGTGCAATTATATACATGGCCACTTGTCTTTTTTGTTTTTACATAGCACAACACAGGTATTTGTTTTACAACAATGGATGAAGGATTTGTCAAGTCCTTCGATCATAAGGCAACAATTATAGAAATTCTTTTCTGAAAGTAATTAGAAACTGTCTTTTAAAAAAAAAATATCATGGAAAAAGAGTTCTTAAAAAGATTTTAGTATCATTTTTATTGAATTCAAAGCATGACACCTTGATGATAATGATTTCATGTGTAAAAAAAAAATATTATTTTATTTATCTCATTTAATTCGTATCATTAAATTCAAAATCAATGATTAAAATGAGTTAACTAAAACAAATTAGGATGTGTAAATCGCTAAATTTTTAATTTTAAAATTATTTTTATTCATTATTTACATGTGTTCATCTGTTGAAGACTTAGATTAATAATTTATTAATTTCATAGTTGGTCCTAAAAATGAGAATTTCTTTTCTTTTCTTTTTGCCAATTTTGCATAGAATCTCTCAAAACGAATATGGAGAACTAATTATCCCTTTTTGTTGTTTCTTAGAATGTGGGTTTAGTGGCGCTAAAGCGTTGAGTTATTAATAGATGCTATGATATTAGTTTTTTTAATATAAAAAAATTAAACCACGTTGAGTTGATATGACCATATTTTTTAAAAAAATATTAGATTTGAATAGAAGTTCCTTTCCGATATCATGTAAATGTTACTATATTAATTTAATCTTATTTTCCTTATTATTTTATTATCTTAAAAAAAAATAGAAGTTCATTTCTAAAAAAATTAAATTGAAGAAATTCTATTTGCTCAAAAAAATTAGTTATTTTTTTATCTAAAAAATCGAAGTTGTACGTATAAAAACAAAAAGCAGAAACACATTGTATCGATTATTTGTTTTTTTTTAGGACTTGAAGCAAACAGAAACACACTGTCCCACATCGAGCAATAACTGTGAAGCATCTTTTTGAAAGAATGTTGGAATCCAAAAATATTCACTCTCAAACATTGCCTTTTCTTTTCTTTATTCATCAGGACTGGAACGAAACGGTGAGCTCAGCTTTTTTCTCGGACAAAAATGCCCTTGAACAAAGAGGAAAATAATGTCCCACATCGAAAAAAGAGAGCTAACAAGGTAGCGGGATATCTCACGAAGGCAATATATATATATATATATATATATATGACAGATGAATCGTGACCGTGTGATCATGGATGGTCCTGCGATTGTCTGACAGGCCACCCATTATTAGAGCTACAACGGCGACTCCCGAACCGAACTCCCAAGTTCTCCTTTCTGGTTTTTACCCCCTATAGTTTCAGTACACAGCAAGATAGCTTCTGTAGCGATTGGCTTCCTGTTATACCATGAGCACTCCCAGGCAAAAGTACTTGTTCTTGGCGGTCATTTTCACTTCTCTTCGATCCTTGTCGGTCTATTCCTTTGAATACCAAATCGGCGGCAACGAAAACTGGGTTGTCCCTCCTGCCATTGATACCAGAATCTACGTTGACTGGGCCTTAGAGAACCGATTCCAAGTTGGTGATACAGCTCGTGAGTTCACACACAAAGAAATAAGAGATCTACCTTTTCCTTCAATTTCCTGGGTGTTCATCTTTTTTTGCGCAGGTTTCAAGTAAAGGAAGGATTCCGTCATGAACGTCAGGGTAGAGGATTGCAAGAAGTGCCACTCCCGTCACCCCAACTTCTTTTCCAACACTGTTTACCATCTTAATTATCCAGCGTCTTCCTACTTCATAAGTGGGGTCTCTGGACACTGCGAGAAGGGACAAAGGATGATCATCATTAAGGTTATCTCAACTAATCAAGAGACTAGTTCAAATCTGCAGCTTTTCCTTCTGCAGGAGTGCTAGTCTTTCGGTGCCTGGAAAGTGCTCTTATCTCAGCTTGTTTCATTCTAACAAAATACCACCGCTAAAGCACCGCAGCCGCTCAGGGTCTTCCTCGTACTTTCATATTACTCTCCCCTTGGATACCACCGGGGCTCGAAGCAAAAAGACGGACAGAGCGTTTTCCTCAAGGATAAAAACACCTAGGACCAGATTTGTCCCACATCGAAAAGGAGTGGAGAACCAATAGAGTTAATAAATTGTTCGATAAGCTTATTGTAGCACGACCTTTCTTGAACATTATCCTAAATCACTAAGGAGACAGGAACCTAAGCCTGGTTGAGGAACCATGACCTCGTGATCATAGCGTGAGTAATGGCTTGACGGCCCCCGTGATCATCATTGCTGTAGAGGATCGTTTCCTAGCTGTTGACTTGGTTGGGAATGGTCATGCGCTTGTTTGACAAGGCTCTAAACCTTTACTTTACTTTACTTTACTTTTTGAAACTACATGTAGTTAAAATTCAGGTTGCAAAACACCAAAGAGCTAACCAAAACTTTTTGGTTATTTATTGTATTCTCGTTATTAGAGCATCCACACTCATGCATGAATATTTTATTTTTATTTTTAAAATTAATTATTTTTTTTAATTTTATTCTTATTAAATTTTATAGTTTTTTGTAATTTATTTTATATGAAAATATCTTCTCGCAGCACAAGTTATATGTTTGACTGATTAATTCAAGTTGGCTCGTTTTTTTTTTTTTTTTTCCAATCACATCTTTTAATATTGGATTGGTTGAGAATTATGTTTTGCATTTTTTTTTCTATGATATTACCCCATCCTCATGACTCAAGTTGCGGGTTTGACAGATTAAACCAGGTCGACTTCAGTTTTTTTAAAAATAAATATTTTTTTCTTTAATTTTATCCTTCGATATTAAGCTGATTCGAAATTCAACTATATAATTTATTCTAATTTATTTTTATAAGATTAACATGGTCTTATAACTCGAATTATATATCTAAGAGAGTAATCTACTAGTCAATCTAATAAACCATTATCTTAATATTATTTTTTAAAAAAATTTCTCTAAGTTATTAAAATCTCAATATTTTAAAAATATATAATTCAATACATATATATATATATATATATATTTTGATATTAAATATATTTTTTTATCTTAGATCCAGACCTGCAGTGCAGTCCCTTTTCAACCCCTTCTAGAATGTGATATCTGCCCATGTAAACAAAACAAATCTAAAGAGAATGATCTTTTATGTTAAATTTTATACATTTTTCTTAATTTGATATTTACTTTATTGTATCCCTTAAATGACCCTTTTAAATTCAAATCTTGGAGCTACAATTATGAAGAATTTATCATTATGTTTTTAATATACAAGGCCGATATGATAGATGTATCCTTGAATTAACATTTAATTACTGTTTTGAAATAGAAGAAATGAATATAATTTATACAAGAGGATATGTTTTTTTTCTTTTTTCTTTTTTATTTGAAATAACAAATCTCAATATAATTATTTTTATATTTTTATTTATATCTTTTAACCAAATATAATTATTTCCTTTTTATTCCAATACACTAATCAAGATCGCCTAGAAAGAGATCTAGTTTCGGTTAACACACTAATAAATTTGAAGATACCCTTATCCCCTCGTATAATTGAAAAAAAAATCTTAGAACTTTTATTAAAATAAAAAAGGTGGTTAAAATAGCCCCATTATAATTTTATTGAACGAGGGTAACATTTGTCCCACCACCCATTTATTTTTACATCTAAAAAATTATTATATTGTTTTGGAGTATAGTTGTGGTTGTTTTTTAGAGTGTTTTTCACTTAGAAATGTATCAAAATAATATTTTTTTTTATTTTTAAAAATTAATTTTGAAATTAGCACATCAAAATGATCAAAAACCACCCAAAAAAATATTAATTTAAAATAAATAAAAAAATAAAAATAAAAATTTAAAATTTTTTAAAAACTCTTTTAAAACACAAAAATAATCCATTCCCATTTGAATCTATCAATTTATTTCATTTCCATTACACAAATCATATAACTCCCATCACCTACCTACCTTACTCAACTTATTATATGAGAAAACACCGCATTAATAATCAATCTAATTACAGTAAAATCAATCAACAACCATCATTGTTTTTCTCTCATCCAAGACAATAAAACCGCCCAAAACGATGGCGTTTTTACATTTCTCACACACTTCGCTATCTCCTTGGATAGTCCATTGCAATGTAAGCAATGGGGACCCAACCCTTACAAAAGTCCACACGTATTGTAACCCTACCCCTAATTTCATTTCTACTTGCTTTCTTTCTGAAAATCTACAAATCAATCCCTATACTATATAAATTGTTTTCATTAAATCCCCTAAAAGTTTTTTTATATATAAAAAAAAAAAAACAAGAGTTTGAAACGATCAAATCGTACTAAACATTAACCTCTTCCATGTGCTCGCAAATATGCAGCCCCAACAATCCATGCTAGTGTCATTTGTCGTGTATATTAAAACCCAATTATTGTTGTAAAAAGCTACTAATGAGATTTTAGACACTTCCATGATTTTGTAAGATTTACTTTCTATTTTTTTTTTGTTTAAAATTGTGTTCATGAGTTTTATCAGAAAAAAAATACAGATAATTGGTTATTGAAATCTTTTTTTCCCTATTTTCTAGGTTCATTAGCATATTAGTATGGAAAATTAGTTCAATATATTTAAATATTGAATTACTTTATGTTTCTCATAGATAATTTATAGTCAATTTTATGTTTCTCATGTGATATTAATCCATTCAAGACCTTAAATACCGATATATAAAGTTATTTATAATTGACGGACTGATTTGCAGTTTCTAAGAATTCTATAACAAACTTTTATTCATTTCTTCGGTTAGAGATTCCCATTGAGAGTCCTTCACATTGATTGAACCTCACGGCTTGCCATCATCTCTCGTTTGTGGGTGTGGATTTGCATTTTGCATTGATTGATGATTTGATTACCTATCGGTCTCAAACACTCTCACCCTCATCCACTCGTGAGTTTTGGGTCCCTTCTCTTTCGTGGGTTATCGCTTTTTATTGAGTTCTTTTGCGTTAGCTTTCTTTGTTTAATATTCTCAAACACCCCATTTGCCCATTTGCCCATTTGCCCTGTCATCTACTTGGCCTCTCTTTTGTTTCCTTAGATACCCATTTGGCCATTGGCTCTTGATCTACAAAGGGTGGTCTGTGGTTTCTTCAATAATATATGAATGCTGGTAAGCTTTCTCTTTATTGGCTTTTTTGTTTTGTAATGTTGGATTTGATTCTTATATATATAGTGCATGACTTGATTTGTCGATTAATTGGTATGAGTTTTCTCGCAATTTTGTGACATGGGTGGTTGCATTTTTTTTATATGATGCAAAGTGGGCTTAAATGTTGGATTTTTTTATGCCAATGGATGCTGTGATTTGATGTCATTTACTGTATGATATATCAGGATTTGTTACATTTCGTTTTGTTTTGTCTTAATTTAGTTGTTGATGTATTTCGGTAACACGAGGAAGCTTAAAAAGCTTGGATTCAAATAAATTTCTGATTTTGGGGACCCGTGTTGATGGTTTATAGGTGATTCTTCTTACTTAACTGGAGGGTTTTTTTTTTTAATCGTTACGAGGACTAATAGTAGCTCTGAAGAATTACAATTCCTATGGCAATTTGCTTATGTCTTTACATGAAGCTAAACATGTTTGTTTATTTGTTCATTGGTTTTAATATTAGAAAATGCGGTTCTCTGCGTGTAGAAAATGGCAATGAAATTTCGATTACCTTTGTAGCTCCCTTTCCTTTTATGGAAAATGCATAAACTATGTCAGATTATTTTGCTTTCTTTCTTTTGATTGGGAAATACAAACTAAAACTGGTTTGTTTTTGCATAATGGTATCCTTTTATTTTGGCCCTAACTTCTTCATTTCTGTCAGGGAAGAAATGATAGGGCAATATTAAAAGGGAAGAAAGTAGTTGAAGATAGCAAAGAGAAGATCTGCTGATCAAAAGGATTGTCTGTAAATGGCTATGTCTACAGAGACAGCTATGGCTATCAAGTCTTACCAAAATCAGGCTGAGGCATTAGTTAAGAATTACTTATTAGCAGATCCTTTCATTCCTTACACTTCCGTCCTTGGTGGCATTTTTGCTTGCAAAGTGGTAATTGTCTTGCCTTTTAGATCAGTTTTGAACTTGAGAGTTGTTGCCTGACCAGCACTATTATGTTCATTTTAGCTTCAATGGAGGGTGTAATCATGCACCTACCTCTTTATGATGATAGAGCAATTCCAATACATTAAGCTTTTTTGTACCTTAAGTGGGTTTTGTTTTTTTACCTTTTGCATTTATTAGTTCGTGCCTATGTTTTTTCTGTCTGCAGGCCTATGATCTCACTCAATTAATCAGCACTTTTTACATCAAAACTTATAATGGTCTTACAAAAATTCAACGAATTGAGTGGAACAATCGGTGAGTGCATGTTCCAATATTACCACCCTGTCATCTATTTTAAATGTACTTACAATCAGTGACCTAAATTTGGCAGAGGTATGTCTACAATTCATGCTGTTTTCATCACGGCTATGTCACTGTACTTTGTCTTCTGGTCAGATCTCTTTTCTGACCATCAGCATACTGGCATTGTTACATTAAGAAGTTCACAATTCTCCATTGTTGGACTTGGGGTAAGTTCTTTTTTAGCTCTGCTTTGGTGATATTTAATGACATCACATCTCTGGTCGATTCCCTTGATTTCAAATCTTTCTTTCTTTCTTCTTCTTCCTCCTTTTTTTTCCTAAGATGATCTCTAATATCGTGGGATCTGAAAGCAGTTCTCTGAGTATGAACAACTCAACTATTAGTGCAATATTTTTGCCTTAGTTGTTAACCTCATATCCCATGTGTTTGCCGTTGGTATTGGTACGACACAGTTTAGTGGAACTTCTCATATGTAAAATGCTCCACTGATTCAGATTGAACTAGTAGTATGCAGAGTTGTATTAGTAATCTTTCTTGGCCAGATAAGGTATCTATCCCTAATTACATGTGAGAGTTTTGTTAATTTCATGAGAGAGTTTTCTTTTTGGTTGGAAAATTGACTCACGATTGTCAACAGACTGACTCAGGTATTCTGCCGATTTAGCTATTATCTTTGCATCTATCATTTCTCTATGAATACTTTGTCAGCCTTCCTGGATATTATACTTCTCTATTTATTTGTTCCCTGAATTTTACAAGAAGTAGTCTTGACATTAAAATAGTTTGCTTTTTTTGACAGGTTTCTGTTGGGTACTTCTTTGCGGACCTTGGAATGATTTTTTTGTACTATCCTACTTTGGGTGGAAAGGAGTATGTGAGTGCATTTAATGTGATGGAGACTAGTTGAACCTTTTTGTTTCTCTGTTATCTTAAAAAATGAGAATTCGTCCCAATACAACTGTTTTCATGTGCATGCTTGTCTTCTTTCTGCTGTGCTTTTAGATTAACTTCCTCCTGCACTACTTTGTGTTATAGATATTTTTGTTTCATACGGATTTTTTCTCTCGATTCATCTTGCATGATGGAGTTTTCCTCACAAGGAAGTGGGGTGTCTGACCTTTCATTTCATTTTTGATTTTCTCGGCCCCTTAGCATCCATCCCAGAATCCCTGATTCATTGATCTGTAAACGAATTCGGGATACTGTTTCTGTATGTAAGAGTGGTGAATCAGCACAAAATTGATTAATAAGAGAGGATAGAGGACATTTTACAGCACTGCAGATTATATGAACAAAGTTGAACACAAATTAGCTCTCGAATGAGGACTCGCAATATAGTGCTTGCAGTAAAAGTTCTGACTTCGAAGGAATGCCATTGCAACTCACAACTGGTCGCATTTGGTTTCAGGTTATCCATCATTCTCTTTCTACAATTGCAGTAGCATATTCTATGTTGTCTGGAGAAATGCAGCTTTATACATACATGTGCCTGATCTCCGAAGTGACAACTCCAGAAATTAATATGAGATGGTAGGTTTTGTGATAAGGCCAATTCTTGATAAGCTCCGTCTTTTTTCTTAATGCTAACCTTTTTTTTGTCTCTGTGTAGGTATCTTGATACAGCTGCTCATAAGAGGTCTGCTGCGTATCTTATTAATGGTCTAGCAATCTTTCTTGCTTGGCTGGTGAGATCTTCTTGAATATCTAGTGATTGTTGCTTCCTTTGCTAATTGTTGCACATTGATATCCATGACAATAAAAATGTCTATATGTACATGTATGCACAAACTAATCTAGATCATTAATCATGGATGACCTTATTGCCAAAAATTAAACCATGTGGTTACTTATGATACTTCCAAGATTTTAATAAGCTGGCTCAGGTAAGAACAAAGATCTCGCATATATTCAATAATACAACAGAACTACTCTTTCCATGATTTATTATTATTAATATCTTCTGAAGCAAACACTGGAATGCAGATGGCAAGAATTCTGCTGTTTCTTTACATGTTTCACCACATCTACTTGCACTATGATCAGGTAATGCCCTCTTTCGTAAATATTTGTATCTTATACGCAGTAGACTTGTGCAAATTAAAAATATTTGTTATCTGCAATTATTCTATTGAGTTCAGTAAATAATTCAAATCTGCAAGAATGTTGATAGTTTTTTCATTAGTGATCCACTTAAATGCTAAAGAGAAGAAGATAGGTGGAAATGAACAAAATTTAGAAATAGCACGAGTGTCATATCAAAATTTAGAAACATATTCCTCTGTTTTCTGTGTCAGAACAAGGTAAACATGTTCTTAAACTACCTCATTTTGCTGCCTGCTTTTGTTTTATTGTTTAAGCACGAAATAATGATTCCTCAAATAACTATTTTTGTACAAAGCTTCCTCTTCTTCTTGTTTGTATGCACCCACTTTATTTTATTTTTCAATTTCATGCACAATTATTTGGCTCAGTGCAATGCGTTGTGTATTTCTTGTTCAAAATAATTCTTGACATTACGTAAAATTTGTATGATTCTCCCTTTTCTTTTCATTTTGGTTCCAACTATGTTTAGTTATCCTATCTTGTTTTTTCATCAATGATTTCCTAACTTCCCAAGGTTCCTAACTATGTATAGTTATTTATGTTATCATGTTTTTTTTTTCCCGATGATTTCCTAACTTCCCATTTTTTAATGATTTTCTCTTTTCTATTCATTTTGGTTCCAACCATGTTTAGTTATGTTATCGTGTTTTTTTGTCAATGATTTCCCAATTTCCCAAGTTTCGTCCGAAATATTACATGATCATAGTACAGAGTATGAATTTGATATGTTTAGCAAGTCATGATTGATGATGACAGCTGCTTGATTCATTGACAGGTTATCCAGATGAGCCTCTTTGGCTGTTTTCTGGTCTTTTTGGTTCCAGCAGTACTATTTATCATGAACTTGATGTGGTTTGGGAAGATCATCAAGGGATTGAAGAAAACCTTGGCAAAAAGACAGTGAGAGATATCACATAATAACAGTTTGATCAAATCTGTTTCTCTATACCCGGGGTCTAATGTTCCTTCCTTTTTCTTTTTTTTCTCTTACTTTCTTTACTGTATAGGATAGAGGGCTAAAACCAAAAGAAAAGGTGATCAGATGTTGGAAATCAAATTATTGTATATGATTTACGAGGATCGTGCACGCATCGATACTTAAATCCACAACTAGCACATGATGTTCCTTTCAAGCAGTTCTACACACTACAGCACTTTGCTTCCTTTTTTCTTTTTTTCTTTTCTTAAAGCAAAACTCCTAAATTTACCTTTAAGTTTGTGTCATTTATTCATTTTTATGTTAGTATTTTAATTCGATTAGTTAATCCTTGTATTCTTTGATTTTGTTTGATTGACCTTTGTGATTTTTAAATTTGTCAAATTAACACAATAACTTAGTTATATCAAGTCTTGATTTTATTATGCATGTAGATATGATATTATTAAATATTATTTATTTCTAAGATTAATTTTTATATTTTTTACGTCTATATCACTAAATAAATTGATAAATTTGCAAGGAAAAACAAATCCAAGACAATTTATGTAGTAATATGTCCCTATATATATATATATTGGGTTAATTAAACACATTGAAAGAACTTAAGAGTTTGTTGAATATATAAGAATTAATCATAATGGATCTTTAATGACAAAACTAGAAAGACATGCCTTTTCTTCTTTCCTACTAAAACATCATTTCATATCTCTATTCCCTTTGTCCTTCTCACCATCCAAATTAAAGGAAGCGTTAATTACGCTAAGAGAAAATATATAAATGGTGGAAAATGATTGGTAATTGATAGTAACACTACAATTAAAAGCTTCAAATTAAATGAGGGTAAGGCCAGGCATGAGAAGAGCTAAGAAATGAGTTATGCCCCGTGATGAATTGGAAAGTTATTAGACAGGTCACATTACGTGTATTATAGTTAGATAAGTTAACATCCAAGTCAATGTTATTTAAAAAAAAATTAAAAAAATTTGACTGCATCATCATTGACTTACTAAATCAACTAAATTACAATAGATTAATTTTCACCCAGTTTAATTTAAAACCTATTCAAGCTAATTAACCCGTTGTAATAAACCAGGTTTAATAATTTTAAAATAATAAATGATTTCTAAAAAAATAAATTAATATTTTATTTTTGAATTCATTAGCAGATCCTAACCATACGCTACTAAGGATTGTAACTACTTAAGGGGTTATGATATTTTATATTAGTTAAGAAATGAGAGTTTTAATTGTTTATATAACATGAAGAGTCTTATCTTTTTTAAAAGAGATATTTTTTAAAAAACAAAACCTACTACATGATTGAATCCATGTCAACTAGTACAATACCTTTTAAAAAATTTATCATGTAGACATGCATCATCACTAAAGCTTTTGAGTTTTAAGTGGAAATCCAAAAACAACATATTTCTATAACAAACTAGAACTAAAACACAAAATACATGGACAATTCTTTTACTTAATTAATCAAATATTAAAATGCCCTACAGGTGAGCTAGCAGCTTAATTAATAGTAGTTAAATGGTAGAAATTTAATTATAAAAAGAAAACATCCTTAATTTAAATCTTACTATTTGTATTTTTCAAATCATATATAATTATGAGTTTAAATGCTATTTTTTATAATTTAACTTCTGAAAGTGACTACGTGTTCAATTGTGTCTCCATTATATATATATATATATATATACACACACACCCGTCATTTGTTATATGTAAAGTACGATATTCTATGAAAATATGTGCTTTGACGAGCTTTTCTTATCTGATAATTTGACGAGTTATAACACAGATCTAGCTAGTTCAAGAAATTTTTTTGATGATTTGACCTAGCAACTAGCTAGCTGCATCCTTCCACCATCTTTTCTAGAAATTCAAAGATGAATTAATGGTTATTATTTTATTTTATATATGTTTTAATTTGATGCTAGCCACAATCTTCCTCAAAACCTGATTGAACAAGAACTACCATGGCATATATATGCAAAGACAAATTAATCGCACGTTCTGATCACTTTCCAACATAATACATTCACATTTTAGCAATCAATAATATTCCAATGAAAAATTAATTAATTGAGAGAAGAACAAGAACACCCTGTTAAGATCCTTCACTCACATGCTACAACACCCTGTTAATAAATCCAATTCGCTAGCATGGATTCCCAAAGTTAATTAATTAACCTAAGTACATTGATGCTGCGCAATCATTAATTTTATAGATGTTTTTAATTAATTATAATCACCAAATTAATATTCATAAGAAGACAATATAGCTAATATCGATGGCCACCATTGATTGGATGAAGACACAAGGTCATGGAGCAAGTTGGAATTCCACCCAATATTTTCCTCGTCGATCAATATAAAATATAAGAAATATGAAACTCTAATTTAAAAGTTAAAACAGGGTATGGGGTATTTTTATTAATATTAATTATAAATAAAAATTTTTTAAAAAATAATAAGATAATTATTTAGTGTTAGAGAATCATCTCAATAATAATAATAAAAAAAAAACTTAAATTATTATATAAGATTCTAAAAAATAGTTTTTACACTTATAAATCATTAAAATTACTCTTGACATGAGTTCTCTGCTTCCACACCTGTCATATGTATCTCTTAATTAATTAATTTAACAGTTGTTTTAAAATTACCTTAGATTTGATAAGTTTAATCATTCAAATTAAGGAGCTTCCTCCCAAAAGAGGGGGGGGGGGATACTGAAAATGCATGCCAATTCGTCAAGTACTATAAAATGAATTGTAAGTACTATACATCTTACAATTAATTTTAGTTTTTTCTTAATTAAAAATGTAATTTATTTTATTTTATTTAGTTCCTTCATCTCTCTCATGCGGCACACTCACACACCTCCACTGAAAACCCTATAGTCTTCTTGGCCATGGAAGTACACCTGTTGGTTTAATTAGGCTAGACCTCAAGAGCCTTGATTTTGCTCTCCAGATTATAAATAGATACCCCCCTCATAAACCTATACCTCCATCTCAAAATACAACCAAGGAGGTAACAATGGCCATAGCACTCAACAAAATCACCACATTTCTTTTCTTTCTCCTAGTCAATAGTCTAGTATCCTATTCAATCCAGTCCCTAGCAAGTCCAAGAAACCCTAATTCACTCATTCTTGGTCTTACCCTAGCTTCTAGGGCTTCCTTTCCAACTTATCCAAAAGCTTCCACTTCTTCAAGAAAGATTGTCTCAGTAGATGTTTTGGGCGCGAAGAAGCCTTCAAGGGAAGTTAGAGATGGGTACTTGATATCTCTAAATATAGGGACACCGCCACAAGTCATTCAAGTGCTCATGGATACTGGTAGTGACCTTACTTGGGTTCCTTGTGGAAACCTTTCTTTTGATTGCATGGAATGTGATGATTATAGAAACAATGATCAGTTGATGGCTACTTTCTCTCCTTCCTATTCTTCTTCGTCATATAGGGCCTCTTGTGCTAGTCCCTTCTGCATTGATATTCATGGCTCTGATAACCCTTTGGATCCATGCACTGTGGCTGGATGCTCATTGAGCACCCTTGTTAAAGCCACATGTTCGAGGCCATGCCCTTCATTTGCTTACACGTACGGTGCAGGAGGGGTGGTCGCTGGGATACTGACTAGGGATACACTTAGGGTTAATGGAAGTAGTCCTGGTGTCGCCAAAGAAATTCCAAAATTCTGTTTTGGTTGTGTAGGGTCTGCATATAGGGAACCTATCGGGATTGCAGGGTTTGGTAGGGGTACACTTTCTATGGCTTCACAGCTAGGGTTTCTTCAGAAGAGCTTCTCACATTGCTTCTTGGCCTTCAAATATGCAAACAACCCTAATATTTCAAGCCCATTAGTTGTAGGAGATATTGCCCTTACTTCTAAAGATGATATGCAATTCACTCCGATGTTGAATAACCCTATGTACCCTAATTTCTACTACGTTGGTCTAGAGGCCATTACTGTTGGCAATGTTAGTGCAACTGAAGTGCCTTCAAGCTTGAGGGAGTTTGATTCACTGGGTAATGGGGGCTTGAAGATTGACTCAGGAACCACTTATACTCACCTACCTGAACAGTTCTATTCTCAGCTTCTCTCTGTTCTTCAATCAACAATAAATTATCCTAGAGACACTGGCATGGAGATGCAAACCGGGTTTGATCTTTGCTATAAGGTACCACGTCCAAACAATAACACTCTCGCGTCGGATGATCTCCTTCCTTCAATCACTTTCCATTTCTTGAACAATGCGAGTCTAGTTTTGCCGAAAGGAAATCACTTCTATCCCGTGAGTGCACCAAGTAACGCTGCTGTGGTCAAATGCCTCATGTTCCAAAGCATGGATGATGGTGATGATGGACCAGCTGGGGTGTTTGGGAGCTTCCAACAACAAAACGTGGAGGTCGTCTATGACTTAGAGAGAGAGAGAATTGGGTTTCAACCAATGGACTGCGCTTCAGCTGCATCTTCTCAAGGACTTCACAAGACCTAACTACGTGACAGTTAATGGTAGTTCTTACATTGTCAATGGTGCATGTCGTTGGTTGGTTAATCTTGTTAAGCACTTTACTTTTCCATTTCCTTTTGTCTGTTAACGAAGTTGGTACTTTGCCAAGTCTTTTGAACTAGATTAATATCATGCTGTAAGGCTCTTTGAACCTTGGAACTGATTAAGAAATGATCATGAGCTGGTTGTATTCTCTCGTTGCTAATTGGTCGAAGAAGAACAAAACGAAGTGGAGAAACTTTATGAAGCTGTGTTTTTCTTTAAGTAATGGGTATAATGGGGTCAACATGTGACAATGCATTTGTAAATTAATTAATGAAGCACATGAAAGAAGAAAAAAAAAAAAAAAGGAATCTTTAAGTAATATTAATTATATATATAGTCGATGGATTCTCACATGTTAAGATAGTTCTAGCATACGAATTCCTCTTGCAAACGATGATTAGATACTTTTTTATTTTTTTTATTAATATAGTTATTTGGATTAATTTATAGTATATTGATTAATTTTACGGTTTTAAAATTAACGATTATATAAATTTTTAATAATTTTAAAATTTATAAAACTCAATTTGATAATCTTTAAAAAATAAATTTAAAACTTGTTGTATCTTTTAAAATTAGATCAAGATTAGATACTTGTTTTTGAAAGAATCATGATACTGATGACACAACCTAGACCAACTTGATCTTGGTAAATATATGAAAAATAAAAAGAGTAGCCGACGCTTGCATGCTAACCCGAATCATATATATATATATAGTTCAGGTGTTAAAACTTCCGGTTTAACATCCCAATCTATCAAAGGAACTTTCAAGTTTCCACTATTTCCCAAAGGCCTCTCAAAAAATGCTTTTTTTTTTTAATAGATAAAACCTCTTTATTTTTCTTAAATATTTTTGAATTTTCAAGGATTGTAGATTATTTTTAAAACGGTTCTTTCAGACATGAAAATAACATGACATCTAAAATCCTCTCAAATCCTTCACGTTTTCTTGCCTCCTAATTTTCCTTTGAATTCTAATTAAGAATCTAAGATCCTCTTGTCTGCAAAACAAATTGGAGATTTTATTTATTTATTTTTTGTGGTGAAATGTTTTGCAGCTTAATTACACCGCGAGTCATATCTCACAAGAAAACAAAATTTCTGCGATTTCGTATCAAAATAAATAATCAGTGAAGTAGAGTATATCGGAGACTGCTCAAATTTCAATAGATTGTGAAAGATAATGCCACACACCATTTCATTACACGAGAAGCCACTACAATTCCATTTCAGTGGTTGAAAAGGAAGCGTGCATGTACAATTTTTAACAAATTCTTTATGAGGAATACACGGTCGACGAACTAGAATATCAAAACATGGATATCCGGTGAGCATCACAATAACTACTAAGAAGACATACAGACACGCAGCAATATCACTGCCACTAGGCATTTTTATGAGCAGCAAGTTGCACTAGCTGTCCTTTCTGTAGGTCTATCCATGATAACCATTCCAGAAGGGTTTGGCGCTGGCTGTACTTGAGATAGTCTTTTTGCTGCACACAGAATGGAAACAAAACCAAATAATCGCCATCAATTTCTTGAAAAAGAGATGGTAAATATGCAAGAACATAAGAACAATTAATTGATCAGTATAATAAGATGTTTGTTGAGTTTTGAGCAAAATATTACCGTCCTTCATATCCAAGATTAATTAATTTCATGCACACATTGGAAAATATCGAACTCGCTTTTCAAACAATTTAATTCCTTATGTTATATTTTGTCAACATCCAAATATTTAAACCTTCTATCCACAGTGATAACTTACCTATTTCATAAAAAATGTCATTGACATTGGTTGCGGTTTTCGCTGAGGTTTCCATAAAGAAAAGGCCATTCTCCTGAGCAAAAACTTGTGCTTCCTGCGATGCATTAATGAATTGTCATAGAGCATCTACAAGATGTTCCTTTAACATAAACAGAAAGCAACAGAAAAATCACGGACAGTCTAAAATCTAAACATAGAGATCGCTATTTGATACTCAATAATTTGAGGATTGCAGATCAGCAGAAGTCTTTATAGGGAAAAATTTAATAGAAAATAGATACTACATAAATAAAGAAAAGACTAGCATATGTGCCATCATATAACATTTCTTCCTGCATGAAAATAGTTTCTCAAAAACGAATATTTTCTAGCAGATCTCTAAATGAACTTGCCAAGTTATTCAATAAATGCTAAGATATTATTTTTGTAAAAGGTGAAACTTATCTAATAAATTATTAAAAGAACTCAATAAAAAAGAGAACTCTTTGTTGCTAACTTTTCCTTAGTCATCTCTACCAGAAATTAAGGATCTTTAAGGACTAGTTTACTTTGTTTGTGTCCCGTCGTATAAATCAAGTACATAAAACTTTACTCTGATTTCTTTTCAATTTCTCAATTTCCTATATCCTTGACAATAAGCTGCTATACTTGTCATGATTGAAAGGACCTACTGTAAATATATAAAGCCAACTAGTAAGTGAGCTACTTGCCTCAGCAGCAACCTTCCTTGCATCTAGCAAATCAGCTTTGTTCCCCGCAAGTGCCATAACCATATTAGGGTTGCCTTGTGGAAGCAAGCAGAACATAACGATTAACGAATTCAGGAACCAGGGAAAAGGTTAGAAAAAGAGAGTTCAAGAAAAACAAGTGTAGTTGAACAGTATATCAAGAACAGGACTCAAGAATGACACGTGAAGAAGGCTTTTACGAACAGCCAAATTCACATTTATACAAGCAAAAATGTAAACACTACCTTGAGCCTGAAGTTCTTGAACCCATTTTTTGGCTCGCTCAAATGAGGCCTACAAGAGTTGAAATTTTAGTGACTAAATGAAATCAGCCAATTTAGCAAAACAATTTAAATAAAGTTGTGGCAGTCATTCTTTTCAGTAAAAGATCTTACTAGACAACTCTGCAAACTTTTTAAATTGGTCGAGCAAAAGCACTTTCATGCAATATTGCAATCATTTCTAGATGAAGATCAGTGACTCAGTTTTTTGAGCTTTGGAATAGAACTTGTAATGATTCTTTATTTTCTAAAAACAAGCTTTGATATAGAGCAAGAAGAAATAAATGAAAGGGACAGATATCCTTGCAAGGGGAGGGAGAAACAAGTGGAAAATATGGAAGATAAAGATCTTCCGGCCAGTCGGAAAGCAGGGCAGGCCCTGGCACTCAGAGAAGAGGGACATAAAGCACGCGCCATGAAAACAGTATAGGAATAGCATAGACTTGCAGACAACACCCAAAAATATTTGAGTTGTATGCCTTAACTGAGATCTGCTAATGCCATATATAATCTTAAGGAAAAACTGAAGAGAGACTTTTGTGTAACTGGGAGATAACTGAATGGGGCAAGAAAGATATGTCAGCATGAGGTAACTACCAAGGAAAATGCACCAAAACACATGTCATCTGTCTAGTTTAGCTCACAGTGAATGATGATATGGTAGCCTTGATATGAAAATTCTTCTCTAAACAAAAAAGTTGAGTTTCAAATTGCCACACACTTCCCACTTCTTCCATATCCTTCTACATAATAAATAAGCATTAGACCTGAAGGTTGACACTACAGAATGTTAAAGCCTAAAAGTCTAATGCTTCCTTACCTCTGTATACAATATAAACCTAACCTTAATAACTTTTTTGTAAACGTAAGTGTTGCCTAGAGGGAATGGCATATGTTGTGTTAGCAACCTTGCTTACCTGATTAGATATATCATACACAATAATTGCTGCTGCAGCTCCCCTGTAGTACATTGGAGCTAAGCTGTGGTATCTCTCCTGACCTGCTGTGTCCCAAATCTCAAATTTTACAGTTGCATCATTGACAGCCAATGTTTGCGAGAAAAAGGCAGCACCTATGGTTGATTCCTACAATGACATAAAACAAAGCTGAAGCTCCAAAAGCAAACAGGACAATTTCAGCTACCAATGTTACAGCCCTCAAAAGTCCTTCAGTACTAAGTACTAACCTGGAACTCAACAAACTGTCCTTTAACAAAACGCAGTACAAGACTGGACTTTCCTGCACCAACATCCCCGAGAAGCACCTGAAGCACAGATCAACCATCAACCAAAAGCTAACAAAAAACGGCCACAAAAAGTCAAACTGCAGGCATGGAGAAACACGGCCACCTTAAACTTTGCTACACAAAGTAAAGGCATGCTACGAATTTTGTATAAGCAAAAATACAAACAAAAATGAAAAACAGCACACCTGGGATTCAAATAGAAATGAACCCATTACAAGTCTCAAATCTCGGACTCATAAAGCAAGGACTAAAGCATATAATATTTGCACATGAAAAATGCTAGAAAAGCAATTAATAAAACCAGCAACCTAATTCAATAATCCTTCTCAATTCATCAGACTAAAGACACAATAAATTACCAGAATACAAACAGCAGTTGAAAGTTAAAACACTCTTTCGCAGGTAGTAGATAAAATCAAGGCTTAGCTTACTTAAATTGTACATGTAAATCTTATTAACCTAAAACAGTACCAAGGTGATCAAAATTTAACAAATTCACACAAGATCCTTAAAGTTTACGGGAAACCCACAATAAGACAAAACACAGAAAATATTCAATTAAGATGAGCTAAATCAGTTCTCAAAATTGAAACATAACGCAACATAATTTGCATAGATTCTGTAAACAAAATACACAAAGATCAATTGCAATCACAAAAACAACAACAAAAAAAAAGATAAAAATTACATCAGACTTTTCTGAAAATTAAAGAAACCCAGATCAAAATTTCCAAAACTAAACAAAACCCACATCAGAAATTGCATAAAAAAAAAAAAAAAGATACCCAACTAACAAAAAATGCAAGCAAAATTCATCAAAATTAAATCAGACCCGGATAACAATTATCCATAAAGAAACAAAAAAACTCACCAATTTAGCATTGATATTCTTGTTTGCAGTGGTGGCCATGACGAGTAGCAATCGATGGCTGTAATTTATCAAAAAACAGATCAACAAAATTGAAATATGAATTTGAATTTGATCTCGAGAGAGAGAAAATGAATATTAGGCGTAGAAAACCAAAAAAAGGGAAGAAGTCAAGATAGAGAAAAATACAAAGGCAGAAGGAAGGAAAATGAAGGAAAGGAAGGATCCCTCCTGGTAAAAGCTAAGAAAGACCCACAGGTACACGATAGCGATGGTCTACTTCCCTTCTGATTTTTTTATTATTCTTTTAATTAATTGGTTTTTTAAAAAAATGTTTTTCTATTTAAAAATAATTTTTTTTATTTTCAATAACAATACATTAAGATAATAAAAAAATAATTTAATTTTTTAAAATAAATATATTTTTCAAAAACATATAAAAACAGAAAATATAGCACTGTTTTTATTATATTAAACTTTAGGTTAAATATTATTTCTTTTCTTATGTTGCTGTAACTAAATTCAATTAAATTAATTGAGTTAATTAAAATTATATTGGATTAAATAAATTTAATTAAACTAATATTTTATTTAATTCAATTGATTGAATTTATACCCTGGAACCAATTTGAGCTTACCATAGACTTAACTCGGGATGGACCGACCACTTATAGATGCAACTGATCCAGCAGCAGTCCGGTGTAGTTGAGAGTTTGTTTTGTTCTTTTGAACACCTTTTGTTTTGTTGTGTGTGTTTGGAAGTGGGATAATATTTAAGGTTTAAAGTTTTTTTTTGTTTTTTTTTAAATATATTAAAATAATATTTTTTTAAAAAAATTATTTTTGATATCAACACATCAAAACCATTTAAAAAATAAAATAAAAATTAATTTTAAATTAAAAAATTTTAATTTTTTTTTAAATATAGTTTCAACCATATTTTCAAATACTATTAAAAACTATAATGAAATGCTATTGCAGTATAATTTATTAAAAATTGATTGTCATGAAAGGTAGTGTTGGATTTTTAAGGATGAAACAATAAAGATATAAATGTGTTTAATTAAAAAGATAAAGATATAAAAATAAATTTGTTATTTGAATAATTTTGGAGTGAATTTTTATACTTCCAGAATATGAGGTGTATGGAAAACATGTCTCCACATATAATCTTTTTTATTTTTAAAATATCATTGTAAAAACTCTTAATTTTAAAATTGTCTATCTAAGACATGTAAGAATAAAAAAAATTATTATCATGGTTTTAAAACCCAACTTAGAAGTCGATCTAGGGCGAAGTTTGGGACACTGGTTGAGGCTCAAGTCACGGGTCGAGTTGATATGGGTCAGCGTAAATATAAAAATAGTTATTATCATAGTTTTAAACTTGATTCGGGAGTTGGCATAGGGCAAGACTCAAGTCATGAGTAGGGTTGATTGTTGACTTGGGTCAACTTAAAAATAAAAGTGGTTCTTATCATAATTTTAAAACTTGATTCAAGGATCAACTTAGGGTAAACCTTAGGTTATGTTTTAGGAGGGTTGATTTAAGTCAACATAAAATAAAATAAAAAGTTATTATCAAAGTTTTTAAACTTGATTTTAGAGTCAACCATGAGTAAGGCTCGGCTCATAAATTAAAAAGGTCAGCCTAGGTTGACCCGAGTCAATGTAATAATTTTAAAAACTTGACTCAAGGATCAACTTAGGGTAAACCTTAGGTTATGTTTTAGGAGGGTTGATCTAAGTCAACATAAAATAATAAAAAAAAGTTATTATCAAAGTTTTTAAACTTGATTTTAGAGTCAACCATGAGTAAGGCTTGGCTCATAAATTAAAAAGGTCAGCCTAGGTTGACCCGAGTCAATGTAATAATAAAAATTGTTATTATCATAGTTTAAAAACTTGACTCGATGGTCAATCAAGGTAAGGTCCAAGTAACAGGTCGAGAGGGCCAACATGAGTTGACGCGAGTCAACACGTAAATAAAACTAATTATTATCATAGTTTAAAAATCTAACTCGAAAGTTGACCTGATGCAAAGTTCAAGTCACTGGTCAAGAGGGTCAACCCTGCTGGCCTAAAAAAAATCAAAACAATCTTGTTTTGATCAATTTTTTTTTCAAAAAAATAACAACGAGTTTTTAGGAAATATTGAGGTTCTAAATAACTACCATCAAAGTCTCTCTCGCCTCATGGAATCGTGAACACCCAAAAAATCTATTTCGATGGTCATAAATAGCTTGAACTACAATTTTTTCTCTCATCGCTAGAATCCAATAATTTCTCTCTCTACTCTTTTAATTAGGGATTGAAAAATATTATAAATAAATTTTTGTACCAAAACTATTATTTTCAAATCTAAAAGTACCTAAATTGTCTAATTTATGTTATTTTTAAAGTTTGAAGACCTAAGTGTATTTAAAAAAAAATTAGCATGCCACCCATGTTTAGTGTCTTTGTTATTTGAGTCCCTCTACTTTCAATTTCACCATTGCTTAAGAAATTAAAAGCAATTAGTCTTTAATGGCTCAAAATAAAATTTTGAGAACCAAAATAAATTATTAAAAAATACATAATATATTCATAATGTTTTGTGAGTATGTGAAATGTTGGCTGATTAGTGT
This sequence comes from Populus davidiana, assembly GCA_030145905.1. Classification (NCBI taxonomy): domain Eukaryota; kingdom Viridiplantae; phylum Streptophyta; class Magnoliopsida; order Malpighiales; family Salicaceae; genus Populus; species Populus davidiana. The sequence continues at coordinate 12,604,681 of CM057803.1, forward strand.
TTATCCCACCCCTTTATTTTTTTTATGTTTGTTTTTGAGATAGCTTTTGTGGTTGTGGTTTGAAAAAAATACGTTTAAAAAAAGTTCGGTTAGTTAGATTTAAATACATGTTTGGTAAAAATTGTGGTTGAGGTTTATGAGCAGCAAAATACATTTATAAGATGTTTGGTAATTATGTGGTTGCGGTTACTTTTCAAAGTGTTTTTTTACTTGAAAATGCATTAAAATAATGTTTTTTTATTTTTAAAAATTATTTTTGATATTAATATATCAAAATAATTTGAAAATACCAAAAAAATATTAATTTTAAGTAAAGAAAAAAATAAAATAAAAATTAATTTTTTTCTAAAGCGCTTTTAAAATACAAAAACAAATAGAATTTTATAAAACTCAATTACAAAAACATATAAAAATTATTTTATAAAAACTATATTTCAAACTTAATTTTTTATTAAATCTCATAATATAAAATATAATTTGATGTGTTATCAAATATTTTATTATATTTTTTCCACCGTCAAGATAAACAAACGCACCTAAATAAATAGAATTTTATCTCGATATTTGCAAATCTGCTTTAACGAGAAAAAGGTAATTAAGAAAAAAAGGACGAGAACTACAAATATCTTGATCAACAAAGTGGATCTTGCCGCAATGGTACGTGGAAATCAAGTTTGCAAATATTCTTCAGTCGGCCGAGTCTTCATGGATCAGAACATAGTAAACCAAACACATTGATTTCTAATCTAGACCTAAAGCCAACAAGAACATGTAGTGCAGACCTCTCTAATTCTCAAGTCTATTTATTTTCTTTAAACATGGAAGAAGAATAATTGTGCACCAGAAACAATTCACAGCTATAAGAACATGTAGTGCAGACCATAGGCCTGTTTCTGGACTCCAACAAGTTGACACCACAGATACCCTCAACTCTCTGGATCTTAAAGATCTTTTGGCTTTAAACTTATCATCTAGCTCTATCTGGTGGCTCTCTACCACTAGAGGTTGGACAGATGAAGGTCTTGCTTGCATTAGATCTATCAGGAAACAGCTTAACAGGAAACATCCCCAGCACCATTGGAGGCATGCAGAGTTTCCTCAATCTCTCCTTAGCTCACAACAAACTGCAAGGTCAGATTCCAGAAGTATTCGGTGAGTTGAAAAGGTTGGAATCCTAGGATTTATCCTACAACAATTTTTCCGGTGTGATCCCAACTTCTATGTAAGGACTTCTGCAACTCGAGAACTTAAATTTATCTTGCAATCAATTACAAGGAAGACTTCCTAGTGGAGGAACATTTGCAAACTTCACAGAATCGTAACGATGGACCGTGTGGTCTGCCTCTAAGTTTCCCAACTTGAAAGAATGATAACGCTCGAAGATTGAATAAAGCCAAGTTGAAATTTTTTAGATACATTTTGCCATCTATTCTTCTTGCAATGCTTATTTTAATTACTGTAATCATAATAAGAACTCGAAAGAAGAATAGGCAAGGCCCCAGCCAAGAAGGATCGTCACCACTCATTCATAGCATCACAGAGAAAAAATTCATATCAAGAACTTTTAGCTGGAACCAATAAAACTGTTGATTTTAAGGCATTGGTTCTTGAGTACATGCCTAATGGGAGCTTAGAAAAGTGGCTGCATCTCAATAGCCAATAGGCAAGAAGTTCTGAAACAAAAGGAATTTCTGCAAGATATTTGGTCGATTCTGTAGTCATAATAGAATATATGGAACCAAAATATGTGCAAGATTCGTAGATTATAAGCCTTAAATGCAGTAACGAAACTGTTATAAAAGTTGCATCAATATTATCAGCAACTTTGCAATAACTTCTCTGCTACACAGTTTTTATCAAAACTCATCAAGACTGAGCTATTAGAGATGAAAGATTCAAGACTAATTGAGTGATTGCTGAAATTGGGATGCAGTGGTTGCCAAAGATGAAGATTACAAATGAAAAATTCCAGTTTGTCACAGTGGCTCACCAGCAGGGATTAATTTCTTCAGCATAATTGAAACTGAAAATGGTCCGTGAAGTCATTTTGATCACCTTATTCGAATCTTCTGACCTTTTTATGGCACTCTTTGGTTCCTTGGAAAGAAATGCATAAAAGAGGAGAGACTTTCTGGCTTTAGTCCTTCACTGGCCTGCTCGAGGTTTCTTTTCTTTTCATTTTTTTTTATTCATTCTAACTGTAACTCTTGCTGGAGGCAAGAACACCCCACCTCTATGCATGGATGCCCATCCTTTTTGTCAGAAACCTCAGCAGAAATTTCTGTTGTTCAGAAGTTCGTGTTATCAAGATGGGTTCCTTGTAAAATTCATCTCTACGAAACACTGTTGATGCCTCTCCATATCTGTTAGATGTTAATGGTCTAAGATATCCTGCTTCGATCCAGATTTGCACAACACAATCACAGCATCCTAAGACCTTCAAAGTTCAAAGACACTTACTTCCTAACATACGAGGACGAAAATTTCAGGAGATTATTCACCTGAAGCAAGGATCAATATCAAGATCAGACTTGAGAAAATTAAAGAAAGTTTTTTTCTTTTTAATGTTGTGTTTGGAAGTGATTCATCGTGTTTCTATAAAGTTTTTATTTTTTAAAAATAATTTTTAAAAATTATTTTAATATATTGATATTAAAAATAAATTTTAGAAATAAAAAATATTTTAAAATATAGTATAATAAACATTAATAATATTGTGAACATATATGGAAACAGATTCAGCCCATTATCTTCGTAAAGTAAGCTGCCACTTAGGCTTAGTTATCACACTGGGTTAATTAACTTGAAGCCCAATACTTCAAAGGGCAAATCAGTATTTAACCCCAAAAATAGCATCTAGGGTTTCTTCACCGTCTCCTTTATAACCAAAGTACAAGACTCTCTCGCAGGTAGCGCCAACGCCTTCATTCTTGCTTCCTAGCTGCACAAAACCCTAGCTTTTACGGGTTTAATCTCTCTAACTCTCTAGAGGGTGAAATCATGGCGACGAACACAACAGCAGGAGCAACCCCAGCTCCACCTCGGGAGCTGTCGCAGAAAGAAGCTGACATTCAAATGATGTTGGCTGCTGAAGTCCACCTCGGCACCAAGAACTGTAATTTCCAAATGGAACGTTACGTTTTCAAGCGCCGCAACGACGGTTAGTTACCTATAACTACAAAACACGGAGTCAAATATTGTTCTTTTTATTAGTGAAATGGCTGGTTTTGCGATTTTGTGTTTTGAAGTTTGTGTATTGTTCGTGTCTGAAAGAACAAGCTTTTTGGGTTCTAATCTAGTTTTGTCTTGATGGGATTAAGTAATAAATTGGCTGTTTTTTTCATGTTTGGATTCTGGGTTTCTTAGGCTGTATATTTTCTCCTTTTGCTCTAAAGTAGTTGTTAAAAGAATAGTACTTTTGTGGTTTTTGTCAAGAAAACGTGGGAAATAATAAAAATTTATTATTCTAATCTGAAGTTTATTGTTGAATTTGAATAATGTAATATTGCTGAATTTTTTTTCCCCGAAATTGCTTCGTAAAGAATTTCAACCACTGTATTTATGGGACGCAATCCACTCATTCAATGGTTGAGGATTTCGGGAAGATTTGGTGTCTGGTTGGTATTGCTCTTTGAATTATGATTAGTTGTTAATTAGGATAATGTAGCTTAATTAATGACTTGCAGTTAAGATAATGTATCTTAGAAGGTTTCTATTTTTATGTTAAATAAATCACTTGCTTTTAAGCAGATTTGCGTTTGTTGATATTTGGTTCTTGGTTGCTTTTCAAATGTATTTGATAAATTAGGATGTGATTGTTTATGTTTTTAGAGTTGCGCTGTATTTTTTTGTTACAGGTATTTACATCATCAACCTTGGTAAGACATGGGAGAAACTTCTATTGGCTGCCAGGGTTATTGTTGCCATTGAAAACCCACAAGACATTATTGTTCAGTCAGCCAGGCCCTATGGTCAAAGAGCTGTTTTGAAGTTTGCTCAATACACCGGTGCTCATCCTATTGCCGGAAGGCATACTCCTGGTACATTTACAAATCAGCTCCAGACTTCCTTCAGTGAGCCTCGTCTTCTTATCCTTACCGACCCAAGGACTGACCACCAGGTGAGGTTAACAATCATTTATATCTCTTGTAGTTGATGGCTTGTTTTAGTGCTTTCTGATTTTCTTACTTTAACCATGAGTGTATTTTTTTTTATCTTGCAGCCAATCAAGGAAGCAGCCTTGGGAAATATCCCAACCATTGCATTCTGTGACACTGACTCGCCAATGCGGTTTGTGGATATTGGTATTCCAGCCAATAACAAGGGGAAGCACAGCATTGGATGCCTATTTTGGCTTTTGGCAAGGATGGTTCTCCAAATGCGTGGCACTATTCGTCCAGGGCACAAGTGGGATGTGATGGTGAGTTCCATGTGGTTTTCTCTGTTTTTAAATTGCAATAAGACATAAATTATGTTCTCTGATTTGTATGCTCATGCTATTACTGCAATTGCATTGCCTAGTTTGCTACCACTGTATGGTTAATTTGTTTTTTTTATTGCTTAGGTGCATGACGCAATGAATGCTCATGCTTTGTTTATTTTCTTTTCTGAAATGAGAAATCCTGAGTGCCTCCTTGTTTTTAATCTTTTACTTGTTAGGACCTTGTCAACATCAATTAGCATTCAATTTTATATCCTAGCTCCAAGTTTTCTTATGTCCATTTGTTTTTCTTCTTTGGCAGGTTGATTTATTTTTCTACAGGGAGCCTGAGGAAGTAAAACCACCGGAAGAGGAAGATGTGGTTGCTCCTGTTGACTATGCACTTACTGGACCTGACTATATGGGTGGTGCTGCTGACAGCTGGTCTACCCCTGCGGCTGATGCTGGATGGACCAATGAGGCCTTGCCAATCCCTGCTGCACCTGTCACAACAAGCTGGACACCTGACCAAGGTATGAAATGTGTTTGCTTTGTTGATTAAGCCGCGTGACAAAGATTTAGGTTGTTGAAGCTTTTTGTGTTGGATGCTGAATTTGGTAGTCTCTGCGCACTGGCTGCTACAAGTTTTTCATGCCAACATCGTTTTCTTTAGTTCTGTTCCTAGCTTATACTTTTCATTTTCACAGCTGCTGGTGGATTGGATCCAGAGTGGGGTGCTGCTGCTGCTCCTCCTCCTCCTCCTCCCCCACAGCAAACTGCAAGTCCTGTGATTGACGAAGGTGGTACCTGGTAGTGAAGCCTTCAAGAGTTTTTACTTCGACCATGTGTTGCAAATTTAGCATAATTGTCAGTGAGTTTCGAGACAAATTTTATAGATTTTGGTGATGTCGGTATCTCAAATGATGCTAAATTTGTTATTCTCGATTGGCCTTAAAGCAACTTGCGAATTATATTCTTTTTATTGCTTAATGATTACTTAGGCGTGCGAATTAGTTGAGAAGGCTTAAAATTTAAAATAATTGAAGCAAAGCAAGTTTGCTCGTGTACAAACTTACTTGGAAGAATTTGTATTCCATCCAAAAACAACTAAATCTGCTGTTGATGGAGACAACCTCATGTTTGAGAGCTAAATTTCAACTACAGAATCTAATTCTCATCGTCTTGTCTGATTTCCTATAACTGCCTCTTCAGCCTATGGTGGTACCATCCTATACTTTTAAGGAAACTTTGAAGCAAGGTTTGAAAGAATTGAACTCATCTTCTTGTCTGATCAAACATGGACGATGGCGAATGTACAAGGATAACTGGTTTTGATCTTGTAATTGTATATAATGATATATTAAAAAAAAAAAGAACTAAGCTTATTGTTAATTTTCATGGTTTATATTTTAAAATAGTTTGTATATTAAAGCAGATCTTGGACAGCTCCTTCAATATCAACCTAACAAGAAAGTCAAGAAAGTTGGATCGAGTGTGTTTCCAATTTATTTTTAAAAAAATTATCCACTATTACATGTAATATACTAACATCTGCACTGATATAAAAATTGAATCCGAGCTTATAACTCCTAGAATGGACTACTTCGACCGTTTATTTCTGGTGTCTGGAGAAGCCTTTGGCGGGGAAATCTCCCATGTTGGCTCAATCGGGGTCATCTCTAACAAACACTAAAGGTTGGTATGATGCCATACGATAGGGGTTTCAATCCAACCGGAGCCACCGGACCAACGAGAGTGACCTCATCGGAGGGTAAGAATAGGTCTTCGGAATTGGATAAAAGAAAGGAAATCCAAGCTTCTTCAAAACGGGGAAGCTGGATCCAGATGTGACTGAACGATCAACCTTTCCAGAAGACTGAGAGTCGGGGACTATGGCTTGAGAAATTGCAGCTTTTCAGCCTTAGAAGTATCTTGAAGACATTAACTCAGGCACCTGCTGAACTTTTTGTCATTTAAGAATGGACAAAAGGAAAGCACTCTTCTTGTGTTGAAGTGCTCCGTGGAAGCTGTAAGAACTCGGGCTTCATAGAAATCAGGAGATCTCGGTCAAGCTTGGGCCCCTCTGCCGGCTGTTTTGCTTGTGGTTAGTCATGTACTTCTAAAGGATTGGTACTCCTTAGCACGCCATGGTCATGGTAAGATTATAACAGTTGTTAAACATGGGCTGGATTAGTGGACTGATAATGCGAGATTAAGAGTCTAATTTAATGTGATGGTTTTTTAATTGAATTAAATCAGATATTTATTTGATAAAATTATGAGTTTTTAGTGATTGATTGACATGATTAAACAAATTCAAACCGAGTTAACATAGAAAAAAACCAATTTTATTTTAATAAAAATAATTAATTTAATGTTCCACAAATTAATTCAGGTTTTTTTTCTAATCAATTCTTAAATCAAGTCTGAAAACAAGGTAGATCATATTATTAGAAATAATTTTAAAAAAAATTATATAAATTGTTTTTATGGATTTGACCTCGAGCAAAAACTAATCTAAATATACCAAAAAAAAAACATTAGGAAGAAGAAATATATATGAGAAGCACTGTTTTATCCATGCTTCCCTCTATAGACTATTGGAAATTGGAATGGAGGTGGCCCTGACTGTAATAAATACTGTTTTATTGATATTTATTTGATATTTTTGTTTTTTTATTTTAATTATATATATTTTTATCTTGAAACCAACCAGATCCTATCTAGAAAAAAAAAATGGACATTTTACTGATTTTGTTTAACAAAAAGGATCTAAAGCAAGACAAAAACTCTCTAAAATCTCCTACACATATTTTTCTAAAATCTGAAAAATAAGCAGCTTTATTGCTCAAATAGGCTCCAGGTTTAGCCAATTTAATTGAAATTATATTTTCCTCAAAAGAGAATAAAATGCTAACTATATGTTCTAAAACAATGCATGTTAAGAAATCAATATAATTGTTAAATATTGTAAACAAACCGATAAATTTTAATTCAAAATTTTATCTTTATTTGGTTTTAAATAAAATAATTTGTTTTTCTTCTTTCTTTTTAATGCGGTTGTTTTCGATTTTCATAACCATATGCCATGCAAACTATAGGCTACAAAAATAATATTTTTTAATCCAAAAATCAAACTGGCTTTAATTATTGAATGACAAAACAACCCTCAGCATCTACACCCTAAAAAAGAGCAGGCTAGAGTCCAAAAACTGGGAACGAAAAAGACCAGTCAAGGGTTTCAGTTCAGTACCCCATCGAACCGTCTCCTCTGGTCAAAGCCCTCGTCAAAATTACCTCTGCAATTTTTGTACCCTCGTCTCTCAGGTCCTATATAACTGGCAAGATGGTAAAAAGATTGTTGTGAGGCTAACAAATTAGTGATTCTCAGGTGAATTTGGGCTCAGAAAAACGATAAAAATCACAGAATTGATGCCAAAAAAAAATCTTGTGAAGAAACTGGCTCAAGAACAAAAATGGCTTGTCAACAGAAATAATATGATGTATGCTTCATTTGCAAAAAAATGGAGTCCAGAGACCCAATATGTACAAACTACAATCCCATGCAAAGCATTGCTGCTTTTGTATAATTTCCAAAAAGAGGAACCCAGAAACACTGACGGCAATGCGATTCACCTTTTGATTGATGGGTTCAGGTAAGGCAAAATCTAAAACTATATCCTGTGTAATGGTAATTTCTCCTTAATTATTGGATGCAACACAGTACAATCTGCGATTTGTAAAAATAAAATGGCAATCACAGGTGCCTGATTGAGCTAAATAATGAATCAATCTGACCAAATATAGTGAGTATGAAGCGAGCAAGAGATGTAAGAAACCAGTTGGAGGCCCTTTTGAAGATGGTTGAAATTGAGCTATCGTCCAACCCCAATGGTTTAGATGCGATAAAGAAGTGCACAGCATCTGGTTTTGTCCCCATTCAGCTAGGTTACAGAAGAAGGATGTTGAAGATCCTGGGTCGAGGAAAATGCCAAGAGGGCTAGGACTAGATAGCAGTTGGGTTCATGTTGGTTCATAAGAAATGAAGAGTATACGGGACCTTATCAGGGGCGCTGGAGATATTTGTGGTCAAGGAATAGAAGACGTAAATACAATTTTGCAGAAGTAGGAAATATTGATGGACAATCTTACATCATCTTATTATTGTTGTGTTTATTTCTTCCTCAAGAATGTCTTTTATATTGTTACAATATACACAGAGATGACAAAATCTTGATACATTGTTCATATGCAGAAACAACTGATCAGTTATGCTCTCACTAGGCCCGTAGATTCCCTATTTTGAAGTTTGCAAACATGACACCTGGGCTGGAATAAGAATGAATCAAAAGCTCTTGACTGATAACGCTATCAATGTTTTTTTTAAAAAGATGTTAACAGTACTCTTGAGTTGGACATATCTATAATAAACACAAAGGAGCAATCTTCTTAGGTAGAGTATATAATTTGCTCTTACTTTTCTTCTTTCAATTGTTCGTTTTGCTGATTAATTTTTGGATCATATTTCAGGTTCTCAATGGTTTTCAATCATGGTGATGGTTTGAAACCAAGAGTTTGGACTGTGGAAAGAAGAAATTGTATCAGTTATATGCATGAAATACTGTATCTAGGTAGACTATTGAAAAATAGCTGCCTCCCTGCCCCTCTGTACTTGAATGACGTCTGAATATCTTGAAATCATGCGATTGCAGTCTTACGCCTAGACAAGGAAGACAATATTGAGGAAGTGCTATTCTCCTCGCTCATGGATGGAACTGCTGCTGCTGCTGTTGCATCTTCCGTAGATAGGAGCACAAGAGCTAGCATGGACCCTCTTGCCTCGAGAGCATGGGAAGTGGTGATAGTTGATTGATATTATTTAAATAAAGTATGTATACAGTGCTGGTATTACATATTTCCTGCATTCAGATCTCAATCTCTTTTTTTCTCTAAACGGATTTTGCATAAAATCAGAAGATGAGGCAGGCAGGTCTCTTTAGATGCTACACTGCTAACACCATTGCAGGGCAAAAGCATTACGGGAGCAGTTCTTAGCAGAGCATTTTGGCTATCATTTGCCTTCAATGTTTTCTTCAGGAGGCTCAGGAGTTGATAAAAAGGAGGCCACCTTTTCACTGGAGAATTGCCGAAAATACAGGGACGGCAACAGGGGTCGCTGTGGGGCCGGCGGGTGCTGTAGGAGGGACAGTTGGTATAGTTTTGGCAGCGGCTGCCACAGGAATGAGGCGATTCGTGGGTGGTAACAGCCATGGATTCATAGTTGTATTTCAATGGATACGTCAGGGTCTGGTGTCCAATTCCATGGATGCTTGGTGATCCGTCATGCTTTCTTTTGCTGTCTTCGTTCTTGATGCTAGGCTTTGGATGGTTGACGTATTCATGCAGCAGGAAACTGCTTGCATATTCAAGGGTACATATAAATCTAATAATTTTGTTTAGACTATAGTTTTAACATTCAAATTTAGCCAAATTACATAGCATTGATCAAACTGGTGAGCTTATGGAAATCCTAGGCTACGACAATCCTGTGTCTGGTAGGAAACTGCGAGTTTGAACTTTGAACTTTGAAGTGAAAGTTCCTCATGGCTCCTCAGCTGTCCCGCTGGCCACCCACAATAGAAAATTCTATAGGGATGGCATCACTGATTTATTTTTTTAACGATGAAGAGCATCCCTAAACGTGTTAATTAAAATTAAATTCTATAATAATTTCTTAACGAAAAGATTCTTCTTTTTGACCTCAACACTTCATAAATATATTAAAATTAAATTTGTGTTTCTGGGTTTTTGCCCCCCGTGGGTTAACCAAGAACCAAAAATTCTTGAAAGTTGATAATGAATTTTCGTCAAAAATGAATGCGGCTTAAAAGATGACATGACGTTTTCCATTGGTTTCTGTCCGCCACTATTAAAAACTGCAGCTGTATAAATTTAGTTTTTAAAGAAAAATGCATTTCTTAACGAGAGTAAATACTTCTTTTATGATTAGAAAAAAGAAGTATGGCGCGCGCGCGCGCGCGCACGTGCTTGGGTTTTCTTTTAAACCTTGGAGTCTTGAGGCTCTTAGTCATTTTTATCTGGAATAATTTTTTTAAAAAAATATATTTTTAACATTGAGTTTTTAATAAGAAAAAAATTGTTTTTGTTTATTTTTTGATTTAATATTAAATTAAGTTTAAATAGATTTTTTATTTTTATTATATAATTAAAAATAAAAAATATATTATTAAAATTATTGAAATTCTAGATCACAAGTTTGCTTAGTTAGATCTTAATTAATCAAATATATTTTCATTTTAATATAAAAACAATATTATCTTCAATATTTTTTAAAAGCCAAACTGTTTATAATTGTATTATAGGTTGTCTTTAACTTGCCATCCTGGTTTTTGGTTTTTTATGTCCATTAATTTCCTTTATTATTTAATTTTGTTTCTATTTTATTTTTTAATTTATCAAGTTGATAATATCACACCAATATAATTCTCATACAATATAATTTGAAATTCAAATGAAATAAGGAGTCAGAGTTTTTTTTTAAAAAAAGAATTTATCCCTTTAAAATAACTTTAAAAACAAAATTAAAAAGTTCCCTGCTATTTAAATATTTTTTAAATTGAAAAAAAAAAATCATTCCAATCTAGAACATAGTGCAAAAAGAGCATCGTTTGGGAATGTGATGTAAACCACGTTTCTTAAAAATTCAATTTTTTTTTATTAAAATTAAATTTTTATGTGTTTCGAATTGTTTTGATATGTTGGTTTCAAAAATATTATTTTAAAAAATAAAAAAATTATTTTAATATAAAAAATACTTTAAAAAACAATAATAACTATACTCCTAACACTGACTTCACTGAATGGCAATCTAAATGTTAATTGCATGGAAAAGTTTTTTTTTATTATTGGGATTGCTGGGGCACATATTTTGAATAAATTACTATTACTTTTTTTTAACAGTAAAATCAGGTCAATACCCCTCAAAGTAAAGTTGTTTCTTGTTAAAAAAAAAAAGACTAATATTTGTTTGTGCTTGTTCATTTTCTTGGGTTTCCTTCACTTCTTTTCTTCCTTTAACAATTATATTTTATTCACAGATAAATCAATCTATTTATATGTTAAAGTCGAAGTTTGAAGAAAGTGTTGCTTTCAGAAGCCGCTGTGTTTAAGATTGAGGTTTTCAGCATTCTTATCTTTGTGTTCACGTTATGCTTTTCCAAAAACTTATTTATTTTTTATTTTAAATTATTTTTTTATGTTATTAAATCATTTTAATTTATTAATATCAAATTTTTTTTTTTTAAAATACTATTTTAAATATCTTCAAATAAAAAATATTTTAAAAAATAATTGTTACTATAATAGCAAAGACTGCCTATACTTAAAATCATTTTGTCATGTGAAGAATGCATTAAATAAAAAATAAATGTTTCTTCCAAATAAATAAATAAAAAATAGCATTTTCCATGCTTGTCTTCATTGTATTTGAATTACATAATTACATAATAGGCGATTCGTGGGTTGTAACAGCCATGGATTCATAGTTGTATTTCAATGGATACGTCAGGGTCTGGTGTCCAATTTCATGGATGCTTGGTGATCCGACATGCTTTCTTTTGCTGTCTTCGTTCTTGATGCTAGGCTCTGGATGGTTGACGTATCCATGCAGCAGGAAACTGCTTGCATATTCAAGGGTACAATATAAATCTAATAATTTTGTCTAGACTATAGTTTTAACATTCAAATTTAGCCAAATTACATAGCATTGATCAAACTGGTGAGCTTATGGAAATCCTAGGCTACGACAATCCTGTCCCGCTGGCCACCTACAATAGAAAATTCTATAGGGATGGCATCACTGACTTATTTTTTTAACGATGAAGAGCATCGCTAAACGTGTTAATTAAAATTAAATTCTATAATAATTTTCTTAACGAAAAGATTCTTCTTTTTTACCTCAACACTTCATAAATATATTAAAATTAAATTTGTGTTTCTGGGTTTTTGCCCCCCGTGGGTTAACCAAGAACCAAAAATTCTTGAAAGTTCATAATGAATTTTCGTCAAAAATGAATGCGGCAACAATTAAAAGATGACAAGACGTTTTCCATTGGTTTCTGTCCGCCACTAACAAGTATTTTCACAAAAATAAAAACTGCAGCTGTATAAATTTTAGTTTTTAAAGAAAAATGCATTTCTTAACGAGAGTAAATACTTCTTTTATGATTAGAAAAAAGAAGTATGGCGCCCCTGGGTTTTCTTTTAAACCTTGGAGTCTTGAGGCTCTTAGTCATTTTTATCTGGAATAATTTTTTTTAAAAGTATATTTTTAACATTGAGTTTTTAATAAGAAAAAAATTGTTTTTGTTTATTTTTTGATTTAATATTAAATTAAGTTTAAATTGATTTTTTATTTTTATCATATAATTAAAAATATAAAAAAAATATTATTGAAATTCTAGATCACAAGTCTGCTTAATTAGATCTTAATTTGATCTTAATTAATCAAATATATTTCCATTTTAATATAAAAACAATATTATCTTCAATATTTTTTTAAAAGCCAAACTGTTTATAATTGTATTATAGGTTGTCTTTAACTTGCAATCCTGGTTTTTGGTCTTTTATGTCCATTAATTTCTTTTATTATTTAATTTTGTTTTTATTTTATTTTTTAATTTATCAAATCGATAATATCACACCAATATAATTCTCATATAATATAATTAGAAATTCAAACTAAATAAGAAGTAGAGTTTTTTGTTTTTTTAAAAAACTTTATCCTCTTAAAATAACTTTAAAAGCAATATTAAAAAGTTCCCTGTGATTTAAATATTTTTTAAATTAAAAAAAAAAAATCATTCCGATTTAGAGCATAGTGTAAGAATGGCATTGTTTGGGAATATAGTGAAAATCATGTTTTTTAAAAATTTAAAATTTTTTTATTAAAATTAATTTTTTATGTGTTTGATCATTTTAATACATTGATTTTAAAAATAATTTTTTTAAAATAAAAAAAATTATTTTAATATAAAATATATTTTAAAAAATAATTATAACTACACTTCTATCACAGGCTTCGCTGAATGGCAATTCTAAATGTTAATTGCATGGAAAAGTTTTTTTTTTATTGAGATTGCTGGGGCACATATTTTTAATAAATTACTATTACTTTTTTTTTAACAGTAAAATCAGGTCAATACCCCTCAAAGTAAAGTTGTTTCTTGTTAAAAAAAAAAAAAGACGAATATTTGTTTGTGCTTGTTCATTTTCTTGGGTTTCCTTCACTTCTTTTCTTCCTTTAACAATTATATTTTATTCACAGATAAATCAATCTATTTATATGTTAAAAGTTTGAAGAAAGTGTTGCTTTCAGAAGCCGCTGTGTTTAAGATTGAGGTTTTCAGCATTCTTATCTTTGTGTTCACGTTATGCTTTTCCAAAAACTTAATTATTTTTTTTATTTTTAATTATTTTTTTATGTTATTAAATCATTTTAATATGTTAATATCAAAAAATATATTTTTTAAAAATACTATTTTAATATATCTTCAAATAAAAAATATTTTAAAAAAATAATTGCTACTATAATAGCAAAGACTGCCTATACTTAAAATCATTTTGTCATGTGAAGAATGCATTAAATAAAAAATAAATGTTTCTTCCAAATAAATAAATAAATAATAGCATTTTCCATGCTTGTATTCATTGTATTTGAATTACATAAATACATATGTCCACAGATTAGTATCTCTCATAAATGTTCATTGTAGTTTAGTTAAATACAGCAATATCCCAGCATGAAAAAAAATTATCCATGCTGTTTAATTAAAAAAATAAATAAGTAGAAGAATAAATAAAATACTAGATTTTTAATTCATTATTTACCATCCAACTTCAAAATTATTGCATGGGAGAATCTGGCATGAAGGAAATTACAGCGTCATTGATGGAAAGAAAGAGCCGCATGGTCCTTCAACTAGTGCTATATATATAATTAAGTCCATTATAACTGAAAAAATTAAATATTACTAAATGAATTTCTCATGAGTTATAACATGATTTCAATTTTGTAACCGCATGGGCAATTTCTTAAAATGGAAAACAATTTAAACTCCCCAAGGCTTGTTGTAGAGTAAACAAATCCAAAGACTAGAATTCACAATCAATTAATTTTTTAATTTAATATTTTTTGATGTTTTTACATCATTTTGATATGTTAATATAAAAAATAATTTTAAAAAAATAAAAAAATAAATCATTTTAATGCATTTACAACTAAAAAACACTTTAAAAAACAACCATAATCACACTCCCAAATAGACTAAGCTAAAACTTCACTTGATTTAAGTTGAATTTTATTTTAAATTATTATTATTTTACATATTATTTTAAGTTTTATTTAAAAAAACAATCATAATTTAGGTTTAACCTATGAGTTGAATTCTAAATTATGTTATATAATAATTTATATTTATTATTTTACTAAGTGTATGTTAAGTATTGCGATGCAGAGTATTTTATCAAAAAAAACACATCAAAATAATTTTTTTATATTATTTTTATTTGTAATATTAGTACTTTAAAGTTATTACAAAGTAATACAAAACATTAATTTAATACATTTTCAAATAAATATATTTTTTAAAAAATTATATAGAAAGAGAAGCTAAGGACTAATATATAATTCGCCCTAAGAAAATCGCGCAACCGTAAGAAGTAAAAAATCAATTATTATTATACTTGGCAAAACTTGAATTATTTGGATGATCATTACATCATAATTGAGATCCACAAAAAGAAAATAAAAAAGACAGTAAAATTAACGCTAAACGAGGGCTGTTTTGCTTTCAATCAATCCTTCCTTGGACTAGGAGAAGAATGCTTTCAGCAACTAGTAAAAAAAAGACACAAACAAAGAAGAAGCCGTTGCTTTTTCTCTACTCAATTTCTTGCCTCTTCCACTATCTCTCTCTAAAACCCTTAAATCTCTTCTTCACACCCCCCCTCTCTAAAACCCTTAAAAATTTGGTCCTTTAAGTAGAAGATCGGTGAGTAAATAAGAGCAAGAATGGAGCGAGATCAAGATAGCTGTGGCACACAGCTGATTGATGGAAACGGAGTGTTTAATGTGGAAGGACTTGATAACTTCTCGAAGATCACGAAACTGTCACAGTGTGGTCTTTCTTATGCTATTGTCGCAATCATGGGCCCTCAAAGCAGCGGTATTTTTTTTTTTAGTGGGATCTGAATTCCATTTGATTGGTTAGTTGATTTTTGTGGTTGTTTAGATTAATTGTGAAATGGGTTTTTTTTTTTTTGTTGGTTTATTAGTTATAACTGTGAATAAGCTCTTTTGATTTGTTAGTTTGTTGTAGTGGTTATTTTAGCTTAAATGTGAAATGGGCTTTTTTTGTGTTTAATTTGTTTGGTTAGATTTTGGTGTTTGATTGTATTTTCTTGGAACTTGATTTGTTCTTTATGTTTAAACAATGATTAGTTTTAATGGGGTTTTATATGAGCAGATCCAAAATATTTTGCTCTTCTTGTTGTTTTTTTAGTTTTTTGGAAGTTGAAAGTTGAGAGTTTTTGAGTTTGATCGAATATTTTTATGTTTGGTTATGTAAAGTTTAGTGAAAATGAAATCTCTGGAACTTAAATCTGTTGTTTAATTGATTAATTATTTGTTCAATTGGGTTTTTTTGAGTAGATCCAAATTGTTTTGCTCATTTTTGTTGCATCCTTTTTATTTTTGCAAACCTGAAGTTTGAAACTTTCTGTATATTAATGTAATAAAGGGCTGTTGTAAACTGGAGTTTGTTTTTCTATATGAAATCTATTATGCAGAAATTGCACTAAAGATCTCTCTTGACTTTTGTTTAGTGATGTACATCAATGACACTAGTTACAGTTAGAATTAGAACTCTATGTTATGCATATGCATTTTGCATGTGTAGATCAAATAATGGTTTAATTTGTGTTCTCTGTGAACAGGGAAGAGCACGCTTTTGAATCATCTATTTCATACAAACTTCAGGGAGATGGATGCAATCAGAGGAAGGTTAGATAGTTTTAGTTTTGTGAGTTTATCATTTTCGAAGGGAGAATTATGCCTTTTTGTATCTCTATTTTGCCTTTGTGATCTTCACGTGAAGAAACACTATATAATTATGTTTCAGGAGTCAAACAACCAAGGGAATTTGGATGGCAAAGTGTGTTGGTATTGAGCCTTTCACAATTGCCATGGATTTGGAGGGAACTGATGGCAGAGAAAGGGGAGAGGTAGTGAGCTTTTTTGTTGATATATATTGTTTTAGCTTCGCTCTGCTAATTCGGTGGCTTGTATAGTCTTTGGTTGTTGCCTTTTGTGTTTAATCTGATTATCTCCTATGTTCGTTGGATTTGACAATTGATTAGTGGCTTCGTGTAGTCAATGTAAGTCTTAATTTACAATAGCATGTCAAGTAAATAGAGTATTATGGTGGCAGCTTATTATTTTCAACATTTGTGAGATAGGAAGCCGAGTAGCATTAGTTTGTAAATTTTGAGAAATATTGAGGATGAAGAATACTGTATGCTTCTATAAGCTGTGGTGTCTAATGCTTGTAGTAAGCTGAACGAACCAGCTACAAATTTCAGCTTGTGAATCTATTGAACACATGCTGTAGGGAATTTTTGACACTCCTGATCCTCTGAATATTTGCTGTTTTCAGGATGACACTGCATTTGAGAAACAAAGTGCCCTCTTTGCTTTGGCAGTTGCGGACATTGTACTGATAAACATGTGAGTTATTTTATTTTATGCTAAGCATTATAGTGTTGGATGCTTTTTCTGCCTGATAAATTTAGTGGATGCCTGGACCCCTGGCTGTATTTGGTGGTGGCTTTAGACTGTCAGGCTAGTTAGACTGCTATATTGTTATCAATATATTGCCCAGTGCTTGGTCAGGAGTGACATGGTTGAAACGGCTCTGCCTGGTTATGGTCATCACATTCTTTTTTTAAAAAAATTCAGAATTGTTGTGAAGTTTTTTTTTATATGAAGCATGTGTATAGTGCACAGCCAGGATTAAATTTAACTTTACTTTGTTTTGACTTCGTTTCAATTTTCCATCTTGTTCTTTTTTATGTGCCATTACCCTGTAGTGGTTAAAAAAGTGTGTGAAACACCATGGCTAACAGTGCAGTGAACTGTTTGATATTGGTAGTTTACTACTTTAACATGTGTTTTAGTGATTTGGGCATCTCTTTGCAAGCTGAACATACTATTGTTTTGATGTTCCTATTCTTTGCTACAAGTGCTGGGTGGGAGGGGTTGAATGTCACAGACCAAACAGATGAAGCTGCAGGTGAAAGGGATATGGCCTTAACAAAAGTGAAAAGTGCATACTGCATTTAACCACCGTTAGCTAGTGTTGAAGATTAACGCATTTTGCTGATTAGATTACACACAAAAATAGTCCAGTTTGTGCCGGGCATTGGTTAGGTCCAAAATCTGGGAAAACTACTTTGCTTGGCTCTGCAGTCTATAGGTGTTTTGAGATAATCTGCTCAGCTGTTACCTGGCTTGTTGCTGATTTGTATATTACAATTCAATAATCTGGTGGGATTCTGGTCTATTAAACATCTTTCTGATTCTCATTTGATGCTTGAGTGATGAGGAAAATTTGTCCAATTTAAATACAAGATAACCTTGGACAATTGTAATGAGTTCAATTTATCATCAGGGATAAGTGATTATCTCCTGCAAAAAAAGGAAAAATAGATGTTGATTCAGAAATATTCTCTGTTGGATTAAAATATATTCATATTTTAACAGTGGATGAATTAGACTCTGCAAATTAGAGATGCAGCTAAAGATTGACAAGGCACGAACATGCATGACTACAGTTTTCTGTTTATTGGGATCTGCTCCTAATTAAGTAGATGCTGATATTTTACTTGTAGGTGGTGCCATGACATTGGCCGGGAGCAGGCTGCCAATAAACCCCTTTTAAAAACAGTTTTTCAGGTACTCTTTGCCATTTCCTGTGATTAACATGCTATTGTGCGTTCCTTACATGCAATAATCTATTTTCTGTCCTGTACCTAGGCCATGATGCGTTTATTCAGCCCCCGCAAAACAACACTGCTCTTTGTTATACGTGATAAAACAAGGGTATGGATTGATGCCCATATGATTCGTTTAAGATGATTTACCTTTTCTCCTATAATATAGCTGTTTTTGTCCAATGCTGAATCTGTAACCTCTTTGTGACTGTCCATGTAGACTCCTCTTGAATATTTGGAGCCTATTTTAAGAGAAGATATTCAAAAGGTACTTCTGTGCATCTCTTATTTTCTGGCTATGCCTTTTCATCTTCTGTTTGATTATTTCGTTTCTTTTAGCATCTTCAATGGTCATAATTTATGCAGATATGGGCTGCAGTCACGAAACCTGAGGCTCATAAAAGTACTCCTCTCAGCGAATTTTTTAATGTATGAAGATAATTCTCTCATTTTTCATCTTTCTCGTGTTTTGACAATTGTGCTTCATTTCTTGTACCAATTTCAATTGGCATAAACTCTAATTTTTTGCTTCTGTTCATTTGCACAAAGGTGGAGGTCACTGCTTTGTCTAGCTATGAAGAAAAGGAGGAGCAGTTTGAAAGGGAGGTAACCTGCTTACCATTATATAAAAAATAACAGTTTATTAGCCACAGAACTTATGCTTGTCATATATGTTGCTTTTTCAACTTTGGATTCTGCTGTAGTATTTTTCTTTTCTCTTATTTAAGTCTTGGTCAATGATATGTAGCTTGTGTATGTTTACCAAAATGATTGGAGTCCAAAGTTAAAGGCAACGTGACATTATTGTCAAATCTTGTAGCCATGATTGCAATTTACAGATCATCATTTGACTGATTGATTCTGAACAAATAATTTAAAATAACCAGAGGAAACCACTTCTTGATTACATAGCATTTGAGTGTACATTTGGTAGACTAATTTGATGTTTTATACAGGTTGCTGAACTTAGACAGCGGTTTTTCCATTCCATTTCTCCAGGAGGTCTTGCTGGTGATAGGCAGGGAGTTGTCCCTGCTTCAGGCTTTTCTTTCAGTGCACAGCAGATATGGAAAATTATAAAAGAGAACAAGGATCTGGATCTTCCTGCTCACAAGGTTTGTTATTTACCTTTTCTTATGTGAACTTAATTTGTTAGATTTTTCTTCATATGTGAAATATGTTGCAAATCTTGCTTATCAGGTGATGGTTGCAACTGTTCGGTGCGAAGAGATTGCCAACGAGAAGCTTCGCTACTTGTCCTCTGATCAGGTTACTTAAAAGTTACTCTGATAAATGTGAGAATTGTGAAATTTATCATCAAGAAGTGCTAATATGATTTCTTGCAGGGTTGGTTGGCCTTGGAAGAAGCTGTTCAAGCTGGTCCAGTGTCAGGGTTTGGGAAACAACTCAGCTCTATTTTGGAATTCTATCTTTCAGAGTAAGTTTATATCTTGCTATTCTAAATAGTGGTGTGCTACATTTCTTTCTGTTTATTCAATGTTTGGAGATTCAAAAATCTGTAATCCATCTTATCAGTATTAGTGTTTTATTTCAAATTTCCTCAATTTCATTAGTTTTATCTCACAGAAGAATATTTTTTTGTGCTTGTTGATTTGCATCATCTGATGTTATGACGCTTCTTTTACACTAGATATGAAAATGAGGCGATCTATTTTGATGAAGGTGTAAGAAATGCAAAACAGCAACAGTTGGAATCAAGAGCATTAGATGTAAGTCCTTAATGAGTGTTTTTTTTTTTTGCTTAGTTCTATAATTTTTGTTGCCTGCAGTAGGATGATCTAAAATATCTTCCATGATGGAAGTTTTTAGGATTATTTAGGGTCTAATCATATGTCTTACCTTTTGAATTCTTATGTCTTGGTAGTTGGTGGGTGCTTTTATCTAAAAAAAATTGCTTCTTATATTGTGGGTTTTCTTTTCCTGTAGTTGGTCCACCATGCTTATGTTACCATGTTGGGGCATTTACGCTCTAAAGCTCTTGAAAGTTTTAAAACAAGGCTGGAACAATCATTGCACAAAGGAGAAGGATTTGCTGCTTCTGTTCGTGCCTGTGCTCAATCTTGCATGGTTGAGTTTGATAAAGGGTGTGAAGGTATGTGTGGTTTATTGATTTGTGCACAAATATTGGTAGGTGCTCATTAACTATGTTAAGTGTTGGAAGTCCGTGCCTACTATTTTTTCTCCACTAAAACAGAATTTCTGCCTTTGCTTTTCCTAGTATTATTTGCAGCTGTGCTAGTTACAGGGTGTGCTTTAGGATTGTTATGAGAAACACTTCAATAGATCATTGTTAGGAGGCTAAATTCAGCAACTATTATTCATATAAGCAGGATTGTTGCGTGCATAGTTTCCCAGATTTAAACCCTTACCTTTTGAATCCAAGTTTCTTAGCTGTTGGACTGCTTAGCTTGTCATGACCCAAATCCTGGGTCCATGACCGGCAAAGCTGGAAGGGTGCTGTAAGGACACCTCACCTACGCTAAGCTTCAGAACGTACATATCATAAACAAAACTGTATAAAATTCATGCAACATTTTATAAATTTTCAAAATATTATATTATTCAAAATTCATAAAATCAAATGATAGTTCAAAACTTCTCATCAGTAATTAAAACAAAAACAATAATTCATAGTACTCATTATATTGTCAAAATCCAAACTTAATTAAAATAGAGTAATAGTGGAGCGTTTAAGATATCGAATCAAAACTAAAAGAAAAGTCTCGTGAAACAAGCAAGGCATAGTGACCAAAACTGAAGAAGCAGGAACACTCAACAAAGTTCATCTACTAGCAAAAACTATTAACCTGAAATAATATAAAATGAGGGTGAGCTCAACCAACTCAGTGAGGGAATAACATTTAACATACATTTCAGATATTAATAATTTGCAATTTGATTTATCTTGATATAGATATACATACTAAGCATATCATCATAAAGTAGTGGAATACATGTTAGAGATTAGATGACACGTGAAGTTGACTACTATGGGTGGATCAGTCTCCACATGCTAGTATCTTTCTCACCAATTAGGTATACAAAATACTATGTGCACATAGGCTAACTACTCTTTGTTAGCATGGAATTACTGACAAGTCCTATATTAAGGCATAATAGATATTCACATAATTATCAAAGCAATGTATGTCATATCAAATAGAATTTAGTTCAATAGAATGCGAGTGCAAATTGAAGAATAAATAAGTACTTGGAAAATAAAGCAACATATATAAATATTCAAGAAATTAACTAATCGTACTCATCATATAATCAACATACATATTTATTTATATTACATGCATATTAAAGATTATTCCATTCACCCGGAAAATATAGAACTAAAAGGAATATCAGATGAAAGACTCGAAAATTCTATTGAGGATTGTTATAAGAACCTCTAACAAATATATGGAATATGCTAAAAAACAACCCAAAACAACACAAATAAAAGATTCAAATGCATAAAAGAAAACCAGGTTTAGTCTCCTAAGTTTAAGGACTAAAACAACAATTTTCCAAATGCAGGGATCAAAATGTAATTTTACCAAAATTGGAGGACCAAACTGTAAATACATAACCATACTGAAATTTCCCACATAAACCATCATCAGTTCTGTCCAGAAACGAACCAGAGACCGAACTGCAATTTTTTTAAAAGTTCCAAGGACTAGAATGTAAATTCTCAAAATTAAGGGACCCAACTGAAAATATTCCAAATCAATTATCAAACTGAGATTCATCATCCTTAACCTCATAATAATACTGCCCGGAATCCCAAAATACTTTTAGGGGTCAAATTATAATTTTTCAAAGTTTAGGGACCAAACTGTAATTTTTATAAATCAAGAACCAAAATAAAATTTCATCATCTTCAACCTCAAGACCATTTTGTCCAGATTTTCCAGCAAAGTTGAAACGAATTTCTTAACCCATAACAAAAATCAATTCACAAATTCTTATTTCTAATAACACACTCAAAATCAATCACTTAACCTTAAGCTTTAATAATCACGAATCAATCTTAATAACATAAACTTCAAATCTTTATAAATCATAATCTCTTCTTTGATCCTTCTATAAACAAGCCATAATCGAAAGTAATATGAGAAGGAACCATTTACTTGTTATTTCCACCTTTCTTGAACTCAAAACTCAAGTTAAAAAACTGAAATCCTTGGTTTGATGAGAGGAGGGTCACGGCAGCCATAAGAATTAGAAGAGAGAGAGAATTTTCTTGCAACTTTTTCCTTATATAACTTAGGTTGGGTTTGGGCTGATTTGGGCATGGTTTGGGCCAAAAGTTTGGGTCTTACATGGCTAGTCCTCTCAACCAGTCTATTCATGCTAAGGGTCTCCTTACAATGCTTAAAGGATACAGTTTAAACTTCTATTTTTGAACTGTGGAATCTTATAACTGCTTTTTGCTTGCCACAATGTAATTGCAGAAATAGTCTTATCTTGCACAAGAATTGCATCTTCTCTTTTGGACTTCTAAAGATCTTGACTTCCCCCTGACAATAAACTGTAAAGTGGTATGGCTAGTCAGCACTTCTCAGGACATGTTCCTCTAACCCATCCTCCTAGCTAATTAGCTTGTCTGCACTTGAACAAGCATCAATTATTAAAACTGTGACTGCAAAACAAAAGGCAGTCAAATACTTCATCAAAGAATTTCATTGGGTTAGACAAAAGAAAAGTGGCAAGGTGAAGGGCAGCTGTACCAACTTATTTAAGCTGTTGATACTAGAAGTTATAGAACTCATCCTTCTATAATTCTTTAAACTTCATATTTATTCTCAGCAAAGATCTGTTATCTACTCGTTCTTTTTTTCTGGATTTGGTGATTGACATGTAATATCCTATCCCTCAGATGCTTCCATTAGACAGGCCAATTGGGATGCTTCAAAAGTCAGGGAAAAACTTCATCGTGATATTGAGGCACATGCAGCATCAGTACGCAGCACCATGTTGACAGAAATGATAGCCAAATATGAGGTATTTTCTTGGTTGATGTTCCAATTGAATATTCCAAATTGTTGAACTCTGTATTGTAACAAATAACAAAATCTTGTTACACTAATCATGCAGAAACAACTTACTGATATGCTTTCTGGACCTGTTGAAGCCTTATTTGAAGCTAGTGAAAATGATGCTTGGACTTCAATAAGAAAGCTTCTTAAACGTGAGACTGAGGTTGCTGTATCAGAGTTTTCAACTGCTGTTGCTAGTTTTGAGTTGGATAAGCCTACAATTGACACAATGGTGCAAAATTTGAGGGAGTATGGAAGAAATGTAGTGGAGAAGAAGGCAAGAGAAGAGGCAGGGAAAGTTCTGATCCGCATGAAGGATAGGTGCAGTACATGATTGTTGCTTATTTTTCTTTATTCTTTTTTTTTTCTTTTTTTGTTGGTTAATTTAGATAACATTTCAGGTTTACAACAATTTTCAATCATGACAATGACTCAATGCCAAGGGTTTGGACTGGGAAAGAAGACATTAGAGCAATTACAAAGGATGCACGCTCTGCAGTAATCAACCAAGATTTCTTAATGAATTGCCGGCTGCCTTTTATCTTTGAGGAACGTCTAAATATCTTGCATTTGTTTTGTTGCAGTCTTTGAAAATTCTATCAACCTTGGCAGCCATACGCTTAGATGAGAAATCAGATGATATTGAGAATGTACTGTTCTCCTCGCTCAGTGATGGAACTGTTTCTGTTCCATCTTCCAAAGATAGAAGCGTAGGAGCCAGTAGTGACTCCCTTGCCTCAAGTACATGGAAAGAGGTAAACAGATGGTTGATAATAGTTCATTTGTGTACATGTGCATGATGACATCTGTATTTCTATATATCCCTTATCTATTTTCAAACTGTTTCTCATGAAATCAAATGAGGCAGGTCTCTCCAAAAGCTACGCTGCTCACACCAGTCCAGTGCAAGTCACTGTGGAGGCAGTTCAAAGCAGAGACCGAGTATAGTGTGACTCAAGCTATTTCTGCTCAGGTACCTTATACTATATATTTCAATTTTTCATTTATGGTATCCTTTTATCAAGATGTGTGTTCATATGGTAATTTGGTTGGATTCACAATTTTTAACTGGATGTTTTATTTCTTAATCAAATAATGTTCAAGTTAATTTGGGGAATATTTTCAGTTTGTTGTTTGCTATCTTCTGCTTTACATGCCAATTAAAGTTTCTATGCATGTAGTAGGGCACCAAACCAAAATATGTAACTCATGCTCACGTTCACTCAGTCACACGCATGCACAGACACACAGATCACTCTCTTTTCAGAAACCAAGGGTATATTTTATTCATTTATCAAGTATCATGTCCTGCAAGCTATCTAGCACTCTTATATGCAATAAATGGGTTTCTTCAGGAGGCTCACAAGCGAAATAATAACTGGTTACCTCCTCCATGGGCAATAGTGGCGATGGTTGTTCTTGGTTTTAATGAATTCATGGTTCTGTTAAGGTACTCACTTCAAACCTAGAGTCTTTGCTTTCCTACAGTTTCTGTTCTTGCACAACTTTTTTTCTTTATTCTCAAGTTGACTGGTGCCTTTCTTTGACATGTTTTTTGCTAATGAAACAGGAATCCACTTTACCTCTTGGTTCTGTTTGTTGTATATTTACTTTCAAAAGCATTATGGATACAGATGGACATCACAGGAGAATTTCGAAATGGCGCTGTAAGTTTAGAAAAAAATAAAATTATCACTCTCTTGTTAGCCATGTTGAATATCGTGCATATGTCAAGTACATGGTTAAAATGGGACAAACCTTTATCATTTGTTTGTCTATTGATTGGTATGATTTATTGTGATTAGAAGATTTAACTCTAGAACTATGCATGGACATGGAAATGGAAATCAAAGATGTATGCTAAAAAATATATTGTTCTTAAAACTTGTCTAGGAACTTAAGCACACAGTAAAGCCCCCACCAGTGCTTGAACAAAATTCTGACACGGTAAAATTGGTCTTAAGCTCTTGTGCCGGGATATTTACCTTTCCCTGCACAACCTGTTATATGAAGCTTGGCTTCCGTTCTTCATTATGGTTAAACCTTAGTAGGAGGCAATGAGAGAAGTAGCTATAATTTATGATAAAACAGTGTTCTCAGTGGCTTTATTTGGTACTATTTTTTTTTCCTTGTTCAAAAAACTATTTTCTTCTCTTGTCATATGCAGAGATCCTGTGCCTTATTTCTTTGTTTTGTATGTGCAGTTGCCTGGTATATTATCCATTTCTTCAAGGTTACTTCCCACTGTTATGAATCTTTTGAGACGGCTTGCAGAAGAGGCTCAAGGACGTCCGACTCCTGAAGCCCCAATGCAACAATCATTTAGTTTTCAGAATACCAGAAATCAAACTCAGCTGAATACAACGTCAAGTACAATACCCGAGTCTTCGGTATCATCATCCTGCGTTTCATCAACTGATAGTGAATACACAAGTCCAAACTTGATGCACAGGCGAAGTACAAAAATCTCAGAGGAAGAATTTTCTTGATGAAAACTGAACGTGTAAAATTTGTACCAAAGTAGAGGAGATAAATAGGCTATAGCCTTCTTCTGCCCTTTCCAACAGGAAAAAAGAAAGAAAGAAAGAGGCTGGGGGATGAAGGCATGGAGTTATTTTGTCATACGGGAAGTTGAGTTATATTTATATATGTAACAAGAAAATAATCCTGTGTTGTGGAAAGACTCTGTAAGACTACAATTAGGCGGCCAATCTGTATCTTGCTAGATTGAACTGAATCGGATATATATTTTTATTGATTTGGCTGTCAAGTCACCTTGCTCAGAATGGCCATGCCCGTTCATTGGCCTGATGTCTACTAGCTGGATCAAATGATAACAACACGACTGTTCTCTCTCTCTTCTGCTAATGCTTCTCCTGCGTTTTTTTTTATTTAATGTGGCTCTCTACCACTTGCTTTCTTTTCTATTTTCAGCATTTGTTTTTCCGGTATTCTTCTTGTCCCAGGTGAGAGCGGGTCACGTTAATTTCCAAAAAATATAAAAATTAACGTCGGTGTTTTCAGAAGTTACAATTAAACGGCATCATTTTTAAATTGATTAGATAATTCATGGATTGATTAGATAATTCAATAACAGCCAGATCAGCGGGTATTTATTTTTGTGTTATAACTTATTTTTATAAAATTGTTTTTTTATATAAACAAATATTAAATTTAAAAAGTATTGTAGTGGTTTTTTCAAAAGTTACAAGTAAATGACATCATTTTTAAATTGATTTGATAATTTATGTATTGATTTGATAATTTAATAACCACCTCATTACTGAGCATTTATTTTTGTGTTATAACTTGTTTTTCATAGTAATTAATTTTTTTTTCATATATGAAAAGTATTAAATTTAAAAAGTATTTTAACAAAAAAACTTATACCATGATAACAAATAATCATTAAGAGATTGCTCAAGAACATGGTAAAAATTGCTTTTCAATCTATGTTTTTATTTAAAAATATTAAAATAATATTTTAATAATTCATGGATTGATTTGATAATTCAATAACAACTTGATCAACAAGTAATTTTTTTTATATACAAGTTTATAACTTGTTTTTCAAAATATTTTTTAAAATTATTTTATATGAAAATACATTAAAATTTAAGTATTTAAACAAAAGAACTTACACCATGATAATAAATACTCTAGTCTTTAAGAGATTATTCGAGAGTGTAGTACAAATTATTTTTTATTTAAAAATTAAAATAATATATATATATATATATATGTATGTATATTATTTTTAATATCAATATATCAAAATGATAAAAAAAATATTAATTTTGAAAAAAATTTAAATTTCAAAAAATTACCATCCAATTACACTCCTAAACAGTTTTAGAAATCAATTTTAAAAAGCATAGCATACTAGTGTGTTTGTTTTTAGATAGCTTTTGTGGTTGTGGTATGGAAAAAAATAAGTTTTTAAAAAATATAGTTAACTATGATTAATTGGATATAAATATATGTTTGGTAAAAATTATGGTTGAAGTTTATGTGTAGCAAAACAAATATATAAAATGTTTAGTAGTTGTGTTTAAAAGTGTGGTTGCGGTTGATTTTCAAAGTGCTATTTACTTGAAAATACATCAAAATAATATATTTTTTTATTTTTTAAAAAATATTTTTTATACCAATACATTAAAATGACATGAAAACACCAAAAACCTATAAATTTGAAGAAAAAAAAATTTAATTTTTTTTAAAAGCACTTTGAGTTTAATTTTTTTTACAAAACTCAGTTAAAAAAAATATAAAAACTATTACACACAAACTATATAAAACATAATTTTCTTTGTTATTAAAGATGTTGCTTTTGTTTCACCACTTACGCAAAAGTTAGCGAATAATAAAAGCAGCCAACAGGGAAAAAAAAAAAAACTTCTTGGCGAAGGAGTCATCTGCAGCCATGCATGGAGTAGTTTAATATTCTTTAAGTGGCGTTAAAACTCAAAAAGCCAAAAACTTCTTGGCGAAGTGGTCATGTGGTTGACTCAAAAAGAATATTTAGTGCTGCTTTTATAGAGACTTTACTTCAATAGTCTCTGCCAGACTGCCACTTCACTGTTTGTAAGATCCTCTGCAACCCAAAAAAACACTAACCTGGTAAGGAAGGCACATCAAAAGCTGTTGTTCTTGAGTTAGAACGGTAGTGAAAATGGAGAAAGGCATGCAGTTGATTGATGGAAATGGCAAGTTCAACGTGGAAGGACTCCAAGACCTCATGACAACCACCGAGTTCGCGCAGTGCGGTCTCTCTTATTCTGTCGTTGCCATCATTGGCCCACAAAGTAGCGGTATGTTCGTGTTCTTTTCAGTTCTTACTTCTTAGTGAGCAGTGACCCGTTGTTTATGTCTAAGTAAAGTTAATTAAATTCTACTATTTTCTTATGTTCATATGAAGTTGATTACATACACGTTTATGGTTTCATTCACGTTCTTTGTGAGCAGGGAAGAGCACCCTAATGAATCATGTCTTCGGTACTGATTTCAAGATGCTGAATGCAAACAAAGGAAGGTTTGATATTTTATGGTTTTTTAAATTTTATAGTTTTAGAAAGGAGAGTTTGTATATTTGAAGTTCTTTGTTGCTTTGTATACATGGAGGAAGACAATCTGATTGTATATGTTTTAGAGGTCAAACAACTAAGGGCATTTGGATTGCCAAGAGTAGTGAAATTGAGCCTTTCACAATTGCCATGGATTTGGAGGGAACCGACAGCAGTGCAAGAGGCGAGGTATTTGAGAGCTTTGAATTAGTACTATGATTTTGTGCTTTGTCGAGGACAAGCATTACTATATGGTTTCGTTTTTCTGTTTACATCATTGTATGGCTTCACGTTGTGTGAATATCATGCTTTCAGGACAACACTGCGTTCGAGAAACAGAGTACCCTGTTTGCTTTAGCAATTGCTGACACTGTATTGGTGAACATGTGAGTTTTGAAGTTCAGCATTACAGTATCTAGATGCTATTTCTTCCTGGAAAAATTGATGAATGTCCACACCTGGGTATAGTTAAGGATGGCCATGAATAGCTTGGTCTAGGCAGTAGCTGGCCCTTATATATCATTGTTGTGACTGGCTTATTTGATACACTACTAGTCACTGGTTTACTGGGAATTATCCTATGTTTAAATCTCGAAAAAGAAAAGAAAAGAAAAACTCTTGTTGTAGCCTTTTGCCTTGAAATGATTTCCTTAGGCATTCAGGGCTCATTGCCTATTTGCAATTTTGCAATCCAAATATCCTATGGGGTTGTAGTCTGTTAAACATTTTTCTGTCTCTTGTTTGATTGCCAAATAACTGAGAAAATGCATCTGAATTTGTTACAAGATATTCAGATGAACTTGAGGAATACATTTACCTACAAGACAACTGCATGTGCATCCAGCCAAGGAAAAAGACCAAAAGAACAAAATTGTGAACGAGCTTTTGTTAGTATCCATATTGTGAAATTGTTGATAACTTTTTTTTCTGTGTGTTGGATATATTATGCCTTCACACAAATCAGGCTCTTCATAAATTTTCATTCTAGAATTTAGAGATTTCAAATGGAGACACGAAGGTAATGTTTTGTAAGAAAAGACATTCCCTCTCATGCTCACACACTGTTTCTATCCTGTGTTGAATATCATTGTACAGGTGGTGCAAAGACATTGGTCTGGAACATGCAGCCTGCAGACCCCTTTTGAAACTTGTTTTCCAGGTACTTCATGTTGAAAAGCAATAAGCAGAATTATCCCAAGTGATTGGCTGTTGTCAAGTTAATTCACCATGAATCAATTCCTTTGAAAGTCAAATTTGGTTGTATCAGTTTAGTTGTATTTGACTGGATAGCTGTTTTTCTTAACCTTAAAGTACTTGTGAAGTAATTATTGAGCTGTTCAAAATTACAGCTAGAAGAAGCTAATAACTATCACTTGACAAGAGCTATACATATAGGAATATGAATTACACACATGCATGGATAATGACAGCCTCTTCTCTTCTAAAAACAAAAAATGACAGCCTATTCCATCTCCAGTATATGTCAATTTCTCATGCTTGAAGAAAGTGCCGCCTCTTCCATATTTGCCACTAACGTGCTCCATTTTATGAAAACTGTTTCGCTACATTCACTTAGGCCTGTGTGTGTTATGCTAAGTATTGCACCCAAAATAATTTGGTAGCACAGCCAACAATCCAGCTATTTGGCTACGATGTTGATAACTTATTACCCGTCTTCTGTTCAGGTCATGAAGCGTTTATTCCAGCCCCGGAAAAGAACATTGCTGTTTGTTATACGTGATCACACAAGGGTATGGAATTTATGCCCATGAGTTTCTTTAAAAGAAGAATCCAAGCACCTTTTAGCTTGTGCTCCATTCTTTGAGAGCATTTTTTTGTCCAGTACTGAATCCACGCCCTTTCTGAGTTTCTATGTAGACTCCACTTGAGTTTTTGGAGACTGCTCTTAGGAAAGATATAGAGAAGGTACTTTTTTGCATATTTCTTATGCTACATCTATGTCTTTCTCTTTTCGGGTCAAATATTTGTTTCTCCCAGCACTTTCAGAGGTCATAATTTCTGCAGATATGGGCTACAGTTGCTGAACCTGAGACTCATAGCAGTGCTGCTCTCAGTGATTATTTTAATGTATGAAAAATATCATCACCATCTCTCTTACTAACGCCATTGACATATATGCTTTATACGTTTCTTTTTTGTTCAACTGGCATATAACTTAATTTTCTTCTAATTATTGAAATGAAGGTGGAGATCACTGCCCTGTCTAGCTATGAATTTGAAGAGGATAAGTTTAAAGATCAGGTAGCCTTTTCTCTAAGAATAGCAGTTAATCACCTCAAAACTTAAGTTCATCACTTGTGTTCTTCTGCAGTATGTTGTGGCATTTTTTTTCTAAAATTAAAGGTCCTGGATGATTTGTAGCTTTGTATTGGAAATCAAAATCACTGTTAGCCATCTTAGTTGTGTGGTTGGGGGTTGCTATGTATGGCAAGTGAGGAGAGCGGGATGTGATATCCTTCTGTGAGATAGGTGAACCTTCCCTAAAAGGAATGATGGAAGGGATATGTAAGAGATTTAGAAAGAGAAACTATGAAGTTTGAGAAAGGTTGTGTGTAGCAGAAATGGTAGAAAAATCCATTAGTGAGTCGTATTTATACTGATAGGGGAGACACTTGGGCAAGTGTGGCAAGTGATTTGACAGTGTGTCCAAAAAGATGAATGAGTTAACATTCAAGCCCTGTAGAACAGGTTCAATTCGGAATGACTGGCCTGCTTCAAGTCCACTAATCCACCTCTTTAATCCATCTTGTTAATTTAGAAGTTAATTGCAAATTCTATAACTGATCAATAATTACACTTTTATGCATATTATACTTGATATCAAACTACTTGATGTCTGCTTACCACACATATTTGTGCTTTGACTGGTGTGGTTTCCCAGTTCTTGTAAAATCAAGTAATTTAGAGAGTAATTTATAGACATTAGGAGTCTATCACATGGTGATGAATGACCATTAGGTCATATGATAATTAAAATAAATATATGTCTCAGATGAGGACTCAAGAGTCTACAATCCTTGACTGCATTTTATTGACAGCTTCGACACTTACAAATTGGTATTGCAGGATTGTAGCCTAACATGATGTATTTTACAGGTTGCTCATCTGAAGCAGCGTTTTTTCAATTCCAATTCTCCAAGGGATCTTGCTGCTGATAGGTTGGAAGTGGAACCTGCTTCAGGATTTTCTGTTTGTGCAGAGAAGATATGGAAAACCATAAAGGATAACAAGGATCTACATGTTCCTGATCGAAAGGTTTATAAAAGCCATTTACTTGTGTGAGAATAAATCATCAGGATTTAATGCGATTACATCTCTCTATTTTGTTTTTCAGGTGATGGCTGCTTCTGTTCGGTGCGATGAAATTGCCAAGGAGAAGCTCAAACAACTTACTTCTGATGAGGCACTTAAATTGAATATAACCTTCTTTCCTTCTTTCCTTATTTGAAAGCTACTTCAACTTCTGAATATCATACAATACTAAGTTGATATCTTACAGAAATGGCTGGAGTTGAAGGAAGATGTTCAAGCCGGTCCAGTACCTTGCTTTGGAGCAACCCTCAGTTCTATTTTAGCAACCTATCTTTCACAGTCAGTGTACATCATGCTTAATAATCCAAACCAATCGTTAGCATTGTGTGCCTGCAGTCTTGGACTCTGCTTCTTGTTCAACTTGATTCGGAATCTCTTAATTTGTATATTTCTTTTTTAATAGATATGACAAGGAGGTGATTTATTTTGACCAAGATGTACGAAATGCAAAACGGAAGCAACTGGAGTTAAATGCATTGGAGGTAGGGCCTTAATGAGCATATTTCTCTTTTTTTACTATTCAACCTCTCTTTTCCCCATTAGGTAACTGAAGTAAACTTTCTCATTTGATGCTATGGATATATGGTTCTAGTGAGGTGAACTTAGTTTTAGTTGTTATGGGATAGGTTAGTTTTCCTCGTCTCTTTGTGGTGTCATACATCGGGTGCTTTTACAGGAGTTGTCTTAGCTGATATTCAACAGGATATGCTGTTCTTTTATGATTTTCTTTTTCCTTCATTTTTTTTTGGTGGATGTCTTATTCTCCATATTCTTCTGTACTTTCTTTTAGTGATTTGATGCAACTTTCTCTTATCTAAAAAAATGTGGTGCAGGTGGTACGCGATGCTTATGTAACCATGTTGGAACACTTGTCTTTCAACACACTAGAAACTTTTAAAACAAAGCTGGAGCAGTTGCTGAACGAAGGAGAAGGGTTTGTTGCTTCTGCCCGTAGCTGTGCTCGATCTTGCTTGGATGAATTTGATCAAGGATGCGAAGGTATTCAACTTCAACTAGTAAAAAGAATTTCTCTTAACTCCACCGGTATCTAACCCAGTTTCATCTCCAATTGATAAAGTGGCTCTTTTATTTACATTTTTTTTTTCTTTTTGTGAGATTCTTTTGATCTTCTTAATATTTTAAATCTTCAATATGATCTCAATGTTTTTTCTTCACAATTATTGTAGTAGTAGTAAGATAAAAACTCTTAGCTTTTCTGGATATAATAAGTTGTTGTTACATATTTATAAATTTAATATATCTCTCTCTCTTGAAGAGGCTAAGTTGTTTAGCTTGGCAGTTAGGGTAGGTGCTATACTCTTATCTTTTCATTTGTCTTGAGGGTCTGGCTTAAATGCTGTGATGCTACTGTTAAACCTTCTATTTGATGAATTGTCAGATTTTGTACATGCACCTTATGACCACAGAAATAGTTTAAACCTAGAGAAACCCTCATATCTGACTGATATGAATGATAATGTCAAGTTCTCCAAAGGACCCTAAATTAGTTTCGGTCTACGTGAGAGTTGGTTTTCTTCTCCTATGGACTTTAAAAACTCCTGTATCCCCATTATCATTAAAGACCATGGTGGGATCTAGATACTCAACATTCTCAGGGTGTGTTCCTCCACCTCCTCCAAGTTGACCAGCTTGCACTCTGCACTTGAAGAAATCTCAAGTTCACGGCAATAGATAAATGCTAGTTAACTGAATACTTTATCTAAGAAATTCATTGGCTGAGGTAAACAGAAGAAAAAAGTAATTTGACAGGAGTAGTAAATGGCATCTACTACAAATTATTCAAGCTGTTGCTGCTAAAACTCATCCCTCGACGGTGTTGAAATCATTTGCATATGCTTGGCACACTGTCTGATCCACTAATTCTGTTTCTTGGATTTGGTGTATTACCTTTATCATGCTCTCTCAGATGCTGCCATAAGACAAAGTGAGTGGAATGCTTCTAATGTCCGGGAAAAACTTACATGTGATATGTTGTCAGAAATGATGGCAATATGTGAGGTGAATTACTTGGTTGATATTGCAATCCTCGGTGCTCATTAAACCAAGTATATCACTTTACTCAATCAAATAACCAAAACTTGTTATGTCCCTATGCAGGAGCAACTCGCTGATGTGCTCGCTGATGAAGTACAATCCTTATTTGAGGCTGGTGAAACAGACACATGGTTATCAGTGAGAAATGTTCTTGAGAGCAAGACTGAGAATGCTGTATCAGAATTCTCAGATGCTGTTGTTGGTTTCAAGGTGCACAGATCAGCAATGGACACTAAATTGGAACAATTGAGGGAGAGTGCAAGAAATGTAGTGAAGAGAAAGGCGAAAGAAGCGGCAGCTGCAGAGAGAGTTTTGACGCGCATGAAGGATAGGTGGAGTGCTATCTTAACTGTTGCTTTTGTTTCTTCTTTCAATTGTTTTTCTTTTTCTTGTTCTTTTGGTTCATTAAAGCTTTGGATCGTATCTAGGTTTAAACAGGTTTTCAATCGTGATGAAACCTCAAAGTCAAGGTTTTGGTTTAGGGAAAAAAACATTGATGAAATTGAAAGGAATGCGCTCTCAGCGGTAATATGCCTACATTTTGTACTGACTTGCAGCTAGCATGTTAAATTGTTCATACTTTTTGAGCAATATATATCCGAAGGTTTCCCGGTTATTTTGTTGCAGTCTTTGAAAATTCTATCAACAATGGCGGCCATGCGCTTAGATAATCTGACAGATCAGATTGAGCATTTACTCTTTTCCTCTCTCATGGATGAATCTGGTGATATTCCATCTTCCCAGCGTACAGGGCCTACTCCAGACCCCCTTGCATCCAACACATGGGAAGAGGTAATGGTGTATATGGATTTGTACCCATATCACTATATGTGTGTGCATGTATCTGCTCAAAATACGCGCGCGCGCATTCATGTGTTTATCAAAGTGGTCTCTGATAGGAATCGAATATGAAACAGGTTTCTCCAAACGATACGCTGCTAACACCAGTGGAGTGCCAGTCATTGTGGATGGAGTTCAAAGAAGACATGAAGTATAAAATGAACCAGGCTAGATCCGATCAGGTACCTTGTTCTATATCGCTTTATGCTTTATAGCACCTTGTTTGTTAGAACATTTTCAGTTTTTGCCACCAAGTTCCTATGCTTGGAATATGTTCTGTGCGACCATTTAAGTTTCTCATGTCTTGGAATCTAACTAGCAATCTTTCATGGCATACTTGTTGTTTTCCGCAGGAGGCTCTTAGGAATGCTAAAAGGGTAATTAAGATAGTGGTCGGGGTAGCGGGGGCAGCAGCGATCACGGCAGTGGGAGTACCTACAGCCATGAAGATAGCTGCAAGGCCGGAGGTGGCAGCAGTGTTGAAAGCTGTAACAACATGGTCGTTGGCGGTGCTGAAATATATAGGGATGGATGTGTTGGAGACGCTGAAATATTTAGGGATGGATGTGTTGGAGATGCTGAAAGATGCAGTGAGATCTTTACACCCGCACATAGTGGCAATTATAATTGCACTGGTGACCCAGCAGTCGGACTGGCGGCAGCAGTATTAGCTTAGGCTAAAGGCCCTAAATCTATGAGAATAATCTCTCCTCCTCCTCTCTATGGCAGTCCCAAGTTACAAACATAATATTGCACAGCCAAAATCTATGAGAATAATCTCTCCTCCTCTCTTTTTCTTTAGATTTTTAAGTTTTATTTTTATGCTTTGATTTCTTTTTGTGATAAAAAACTCAATTTTAAAGGCCATTTTCAAGAGGTTTTTTTTCCTTTGTTTTTGCTGCATCTGGGATTATTTTTTTGGAGTGTACCCTACTTTCTCTTCATAATTAGTTAAAATAATTGTAATAGATTGTTTACTTAATCATGCATGTTAAACAAAAGTTTTTCAACAAAATATTAGAATTTATACCTGTTTAAAATTATAAATATATACTAAAAACATAACCCACAACAAACATGCTATCAAAAAAAAAAATATATATATATATATACATGCTAATCATATATCAAACTTGCAATTGATAGGTATTTTTAAGAAAGGTATTTACAAATATCTAAGTTTAAAATAAAAAAAATCACTTATTGAAATACTTAAAAATAAAAAAAGTTTTGTTATTGTTATTAAAGATGAATTCTTTGTTTTTAAAACATTATTACTCTTCTCTTAGCACAGATAATATATGCAATAAATCTTTTAAGATTCTAATACTAATACCTTAGTTTAGATGTATTTCTAAATAAAATTTGTGTATTAAAATAAAACAACCCAATTATTTCTCAACAAAATGAATCTAAAGTTTAGTTTTGGAAGGAAAATCAAAGTATAAAAATAAAAATAAAAACACTAAAAATAAGGTAAGAAGAAGTGTGATGAAAATTTGGAGAAAACAAATTGTAGGAAACTCTTCATTCATTCCATTTTTTATAGTGGATCTTGGAAGTTAAAATGCTATTAATTCTAGTAAATCATAATTAATTTTTAATATTATTAATCTTTGATTAGACACCATAAATCAAAAATCAAACTTGAACGTTTTGGTTATAAATTTGAATCTATTTGTTGAAAAACAAATGTTTAGATTTGCATAGGATGCTACTGAAAAGATATTGTTCATGTGCTAATACTCATTGGCTGTATTGGACAAAACAATTCATATTTTAGTTAGCAAAAAATAATATTTTATAATTTAATATTATTTTACAATAAATTCAAACTCAAATCTTAACACCACTTAGGCTATTGCCCATTATATATATAAGAGCACAGAACTCATTCTGTCTAAGAGTCTCTATTTAAAAGTTTAGGTGTTATTTGAATTTAATTTTAACTTTTCATTTTATAAATATCAAGAAAATCTTTTGTGTGATTTTTTATAGATTTTGAGTTTCATCAAAATATGTCAAAAAAAATATTATTTGAGATTAATTTTTTAATTATCCATAATTTATTTAAATCATGATAATATTAATTGTTAAAAAGCTTATATTAAAAATTGAATTAAAACAAAATTTTATTTCAAAAAGTGAGTGAAATACATTTGACCTCACATGTATCCTAAACCATATTATTAAACAAATTTTTCCAGCAAGTTGAAGTTTCTCTCATTATCATGCTCGATAACTCTAACAAAACCAAGAGATTTTTCTAGCACAGCCACACCATACATAGAAGCAAGCTCTCCTAAATCTCTTTCAATCTTACAACGTGAAATATGCATCCTTGACAAGGATCAACAGTGTCATGAACAAGAAAACCAGAACCGTTAATTTTTATGTACAGCACAAAATACAGATATTATGGCAAAAACTTGGAAGACTACAGCTCCAGTAGATCTTTCGTGGATTAAACTCAATTTTGAGATGGGTAAAATTTTCAATTTTCTCTCTTTTTTTTAGTTTAGTTTTTTTTTTTTTTTTTTCCTGATCAGAGCAGTTTCAATCATATAGTTTTTGGATTAAACTCAATTTTTACAGGCCATTATCATAAGCTCTTTCCTTTTTCTTTCTTTTTTATTTGGGAAGAGAACGTTTCTTGCTATTTATTACTCTTTTTAGTTCAAAGTCCCTCTCTCAATACTCGAGACCTATCACAGAGCCAAGAGACATTTCTCACACAGGGAA
Source organism: Populus davidiana (assembly GCA_030145905.1). Lineage (NCBI taxonomy): Eukaryota > Viridiplantae > Streptophyta > Magnoliopsida > Malpighiales > Salicaceae > Populus > Populus davidiana. The sequence continues at coordinate 12,642,258 of CM057803.1, forward strand.
ACGAACTCTCCTGTTTTTTCCTCTTTCAATCGTATAATGAGGATGTGCATCCAAGACATGATTCAGCAATGTCATGAACACCAACAGTAGTCTGTAGTGCAGTTTATCTGTTACACACACCACAAAATATACTTGTATTATGCAAAAATCTTGGAAAATTACAGCTCCGGTAGGTCTTAATTTGATGGGTGTAACTGTTGCAATACACCAGGAAACAAAAAGGACCAGCTCATGGCCTCATATAGTTTTCAACAAAAGGCCCTTGAATCAATCTCAGGACCACCGCTTGTCTAGTAGCTTAGATATCGTCAGGTCCGGACCTCCAAACCCATCCACTGTAGCTTTTGCAGATGGGAACTGAGTTCTAGATGTTGAGCTACAAACATAATTGAAAGCATTAGCAAAGGAACTGCCATAAAATTATATTTAGAAACAAAATGAGAAATCATGTTATGATTGTTATGATCACAAAAGGAGTGAATGATTCAACATAGGTTGGGGACACAAGCAGCAGCACAGGATGGAGATATAAAAGCAACTGCTTAGTCAAAGCCTCTTTGCACACATGACTGTTCAAGGCAGCATGTTTTCATCAGCACATGCAAGAGTATTCAATTGCATTGATAAAAGAAAAAAATTGTATATATCACCGTCAGAATTCGGAAACATGAAGAACGGATATGGATGCACAATATGTGAAATAAGGACTTGCATTTCTGTTCTTAGACTATTTCAGTTTAGAGATGTTGAGAACTGATTCACTTGAAATTTTACACTCAGCTTGGTTGAACAAACACAACATCAAACAAAAACTTGATTTTTATTTTTTTATCACGTCTATGTTCACTAAACTTCAAGGGAAACACCAGGAGTAGAAATACTATTCAAGTCATAAATATTAAATCAGTCAAATGCTCAATTTTCTCAGGTTACCCACCTTTAAATTTACTCATTATCACCACAAGGTTGTAACTGATCCCCTACTTTATTCTCTTATTAACCAAAATCGTTTGTTCTTATAGTGCATTATCAATTGTTCTTGTTATAACATCATATTTCCTCTGGTACATGCATAAACCAAAAGAGCTTGACATAAATAAAATGCTGTGAACAGCAGGAATGAAGGTGCTCACACAGTATACTTCTTTTGTCCCAAGGCATTGTTTCCTATTATTTTTAGCAGACTCGGATTTCAGGTTTATTTCTATCTATAATTGGGCACATACACATGTGGCTAGGATAGCTGGTATCCGAATTCCAGCTCCATGTAATTATAACAGATCATTATAACAATTCATGATGACATTGCATACCCATGCTATGAAACTTGAAAGTTTGCCAAAAATGCTACTCATAATAATAACATAAAGAAAATATGCTAGTAAATTTCACCAAGTAACAGTGAAAAACTTGAGAAACAAGCCTTCACCTGCTCCGAAGAACAACACAAGGCATGCCAATTTGCTCAGCTCCAGCCACTCCAGATTGGCTTCCCGCAATAAGGACACAATTGTTGACAGACACCCCAGCATACTCTGCCCCTGCACGCAATGCAGCTACAGTCTTTTGTAGGCTGGATAACTCATTATATGTTAGTTCAATTTAGGATTGCTATAGGAAAACAAGTTAACAAATGACTCGGAAAGCACAAGCCAGCTGTTGCAAATAATGCGTGTCATTGCACATATACATATGCCTGAATTTGTGCAGCTTTGACAATGCAGCCTCTATAGAAACCACGAATAGAATAATTCAGGATTCACTCGAAAAAAAATATTAGGCAGGAACTTCCAAGACCAAATTGTCTGTCATCCAAATAGCCTCCCAAATACACAGAATATGTATGCTTATATAGGCACACGAAAACCCTAAAGAATCCTACTCAAAATAGGATATGAAATCCCTACTTGAATAAAATACAAGTAGCTCTAATCATAATAAGTTTATAAAGAATTCAAATGAACTAAATAATAAATTCCCAGAATGATAACGGAAGTTCAAAACTAATAATTCTACATAAAACTTCAACATTACTTTTATTTTTTTCTTTGGCTGCATCAACTTCTTTTTAAAGTGACATATTGGATAACTAATTGATTTAGTAAAAGTAGTTAAATAAGGAAAAAATATATATATTTACTAGCACATTCTTCTCTATGATACCCTAGATTTTTGTTGTCCTAACACAACATCATCTTCATGCTTCACCGAAGGCAGAAATTTTAGAACCAGAACCATTGATTCTTACTGCATTAATGTGTTTGTTATTCAGAATCCAGTCTGTGATTTTGATAGCTTGTTCAAAATCTTTTTTTTTAAAAAAAAATAGTAGAGAGAAACTGCACGGCACATTATCTAATCAGAAATAGTGTTCATTGTTTCTGAACCTTATACCATGAAAAAAAAAAAAGCGCGCCAAGTAGTGCTAGAATTTAGTGCAAAAGGAAAAAAAATACAAAAGAAAGTTACTGGATTAACCTTTCAGACGAGCTAGAATCAAGGGAAACACTCAACTTTAGCATTGATGCGACCTCCTCTGCTATCTTTTGTTTCTGGGCGGAAACTGAGCAGAAAGCAGTAATAGACCCCTTTAGTATCCAATCATCTGCTGTGAAAAAATAAATATTACAGAACAGGTGACAATCAGCCCAGGTTAAGGGCTTACCTGCTTTCATTGCTTCATTAGCTAGTTCCTCCTTTGTGCCAGACAAGATTCCTTTATGATGCACAAGTTGACCGTATAAGCTCTTTTCAACTTCCTCGTTCCCAACAATCTTTAACTTTGAGATTCTTTCATGCCCAAGCTTGTCTATGATGGATCTAACAATATTCAGAGAAGCAAACAAAATACCTGGTGTGAAGCCTTGGAGCTTATGTCAGAAGAGCAAGAAGACTGGGCTAGGGTGAGCTAAATGTGCAGAACTGAAACTAATAGGGCAGAAGGCTTTAGGATATACATAAATTTATATATTGCATGCAGGAATTCATCAGATAACAAGCTATCATAATGGGTTGATAAAAAAAACAGCTGATATTCACTGGCTTCAGTATGAAGGATTCCACTTGTTCCATTAAGTTGATGAAACCAGAAAACTACATAGTTAGTGAAGCCTGTGATTAGGTGAGTGTGAGTCCCGTGTGAGATGATCCTGAGGCTAGATTCAAGCTTTTACAATAAATGAGCCCAGACAGGTGAACAAGGACGAGGACTACCCAAGCTCATTCCATGCATGTTGTATTTATAATTTTACATAAAACTTATACCATAACTCGCAAATAACAACGACAACAACAATAAATTAGCTACAGAGAAACACATGACAGAATGTTTTCCATCCACAGAAAGAAAATACAGTTTGGAAGGGGCACTACCCTGACAAGATAGTTTGCTGTGACTCATTCTAACATTTCGCCCATCACCCAAATAGGATAAAGACTACAAGCATATGCTTAATAGAATAGAACACCATGATCTAAACCTTTAACATTCTAAGCTGTGAGGCCTCCAGTTCTGCTTATAAGAGAGGTGCTATTCCATTGACAAAAAGATCAGAAGGGCAGTGAAATACTCAAATAGGTAACTAAACCATTTGTGCCATTTTTTTTCAACTATGGCTTTACTATTATTTTATAGGCATCAATGCTTGAAACCATTAACAATTAGAGTCAATTTCTTCATTTAGTGGATATATCAGACAGCTCTAAGATGATGTCAGTAGACTTTCTTCACATGGATAATTCAAAGGTTTATTGATAAAAGTACGATACACTTAAGTATTTAAACAGAGGAAACAAGGTCAGTATCATGCCTTTGTATAGCAACCGGGCAGCATATTTATTAATAATTATAGAACCTACTTACATTCTGGAATGCTTTTCGTAATAAATATACCATACCTGGCAATCTTTTCCACACTTTTACCATAAGCTGTTAGGATGACAACAGGTATTCCTTTATTAGATGCATCATCAATAAAACTGCAAGCCAAAATTGGCAATTGTGGGTTTAAAATTAAGTTGATTTACAAATATTCAAAGGCATATCCAGAGCAAATAGAAGGTGTCAAAAACTTACACAGCTCAGCTTATAAAAGTGAATTGAAAAAAAGAAACAATATATTTTTTTTATAAGAATTGACAGGTATAGATCCTTGGCACACAATTCCAAGATTAAAAAATGTTGTAGATGTTGAAAATCAAAGTTTGAACGAAAGCATCAAAGCGGACATTCATAATTCGCACCCAGACCTGACTTGGAAGGGTAGAGATACCTCCCTCAAAATTTAGGAATAGTTCTTAACATTAGAAATAAAAGTGTAGCAAAACGGTAGAAAGGAAAAGGAACAATCAAGGCCAGTCAGCAGCGAATAGCCAAAGACAATGCAGGGAACATCAACATCTATTATAAAATTGAGACTTTCTTCATAAAAACTGGAAGGCTGAAAAAAGAGATTCATCAAATGTCACAAACATAATGAAATTCAAATGTTGGAAGAGAATCACCCAAATATTTTATAAACAAACTTGAGTGAACATATCTCATACATACATAAAATAGTGTCAAAGGAGATATTTATCTCTGCCTAGATAAAAGATAAGACATGGGAGTTGGAGAAAGGAAACTGACATAATGACAATTCCACTGACACAGAAAATACACTACTTGCAGTGAATTATGATGAGAAAACTTACTCTTCAACTCCAGGACGTAAAAGTGAACTTTTAGATGCCACAAATTCATCCAATGCATTTTTCTGCCAACAATTTGTAAAATGTTAGAAACTTGCAATGGTTTCCAGGCACTTTGTTTGAAAAAAGGAATGAAAAGTTGCATAACTTTGAGCATTGAATAATTAAATTTCATTCACAGTTCTTCCACTTCTCCTTTCCTCACTGTCACGTATAACTATAAAATTAATTTGGTAACGTGTACCCTTGAATCATTATTTGATCACCAGATTTGTACTACAACATGAACTGAGTTCCTCATCCAACCAAGAAAAATGAACCTCGGTATAATGTTACCGTTTATTCCAAAAAGATACCTTTTCTCGCAGTACACTTTTTATGAACGCGCCTTTCTCACTTGTGGGCAATGAAGTAGGCCAGCCAATCTGCAAGGAGGCCAAAAAGTATAATATGTAAAAAAATCACATAGAAGGCATAATTTATTGATTACTTTCCGAAATTAGAGAGGGACTGACCCGGTTAAAAAACAAAACCAGCATCCTCTCCTCATCACCATCGCTTTTTCTGAGAAGCAGTGAAAATGATAGCTTAAAAAAATCCTAAATGATAACAAACTATGCATTTGATTAAAACCAACTCAATCAAAAAACTTAAAAAGAAATTTTATAAGAAATATGAGCAGCAGTATAACGCTTGGAAAGAAAGAACAAAAAAACACACACACCTTACAAGGTCTTGATAGATAGGCTGAGTCCAATTAGCACAGTCAAGTCCAAGCTTTTGAAATGCTGGTGGCACATGAAAAAATTAACAAAAACAACAATTTAAACTCTAAAACATATACAATCACAAATATTTCCTTCAAAACATGATCATTTTATGTCATACACATACAATTACTTGGATAATTTAATCAATAGCCGCACCTACATTAAAAGCCCGGCGATTTCCTAACCTGTATGCATCTATAAGTACCCTGATAAAAGAAAAGATAATTCATTTCTGAATAATTAAATAAATAATAATAATAAAATAAAGGAAGAGAAGATAACTAATGGAGCAATTGAAAAAAAGAAAAAGAAGAAAAAGAAACAGAGATGGAGAGAATACATACCCGTCAACTTCAAGAAGAACAGCAAATTCTGTAAATGGGTTTTGTTTACTAGAGCTAGGTGTTAAGCAAAATGTAGTGAACAGATTTTGTTGCACAAATTTTCCTGGGAAAGTGTAGTTTCTTAGGAAAGTGGAAGAAAATGGAAGACCCAGATAGAGATTATTGCAGCAGCTGCTGCTACTGTTGTTTCTAGGTGGGGTTTCAGTGTAGCGTTTGCTATGATAGTTGCTTGATGAACGAAGGGGATGAAGAATTGAACATGATGAAGCTGCTGCTTCCATGGCCAGTACTTGAAGTTTTTTTCTCTATTTTTGCTTTTTATTTCTCTATTTTATTTTTCTTATGCTAGCAAGCTGCTCCAAGATTTTGTTTACCGTCGGGTTTATTGAAACTTGTATACTCTAGGCATTATAAAAAGGAAAACTTATTTATTTTAGTCACTATATTTTTAATAAAATACTTAATCAGTCCCTCTAGTTTGGAAACAATAATATAGTCCCTTGATCGTAGACACATTATTACAGTTCATAAGTTGTAATGAAAAGTATTTTAAACATGAATTGGATGGAGATTAAATTGATTAAGACAACGAAACAGTTATACATGTGAGCTCACATAAACATATTAAGAATTAAGAAAGTAGTTAAAAATGTTTATAATTCTTATTTTTTTATGAAAACTTTAATGAATCACTTTTACCAGAAGAGAAAATATTTAAAGCTTGTTTGGCTCTGCGGTCGAAACTGCGTTTCGTTGAATTTCAAATTTTTTTTTTTGCTAAAATTAAATTCGATTTATACTTTTTGAATCGTTTTAATGTGCTGATGTCAAAAATAATTTTTAAAAAATAAAAAAATATCATTGGCATGTATTTCGGCACGAAAAGCTATTTGAAAAGCAACCGCTACCACACTACCAAACACGCTTTAATAATTACTATATAAATTAATTTGATGCAAAATTCCACAAATCCTATAGTTTTATTTGATAAAAATTAAAAGTTAATCACATTTTTAATGATAAAAACTTTATATAAATAGACACATTACTTACCGGATGCTACTTTTATATCCCGTATTGTGTGGATTTCATGTTAATTTTTAATTTAAGTTAAAAATACGACGAGATCGTAAATATATTTTTTGGTATCTTGAAAAATAAGAAAATGATATTTATATTTAATAAAATGAGTTAAAATATATGAATTGATAAATTAAAAAAAAATTACTAGTAATAATTACTATTAAAATTAGAAGTTATACTTCCATCTAAAAACAAGAGGAAGGTGTACATCCTCTTTAATTTATATTTTTTCATTTATTTTATCTTTAAAGTCAATTATGGTTGCTTTGAACAGATTTTTTTATTTTTATTTTTATAGATACATCATGCAGGTAAAATTATGTTCATAGATAGATAAGATAAAAAAAGGGGACAAATTACAATAATTTCTTTAAAGTACTACGAAACTAAAAATAATAATTAATTGTTGTTTAAAAACTTAAAATAAACAATTTAAAAATAAGTTAGAGGTATTAATTAAAATTTAATTAAAAAAATAAGTTGTTGGATTGGTAGGTCATGTTCACACATTTGACCAAGAATAACATGTATTGGTTAATGTTTATTTTAAATAGAAGGTACATTATCAATTATGATACATGACTTATTATTCACTAGATAATTCTTTAGTAACTTCATATGATTGAAAAAAAAAATAGGGTTTGAGTTTTTAAACTTTAAAAACCTATTTTTTATTTTTTTTCCACATGAAAATACTTAAAAAACATCATGAAAATCTTAATAAACTCATTTCTAAATTTAAAACATTCTTTAATCGCTTTAAAAATAAAAAAACAATAAACCAATAAAAAACTTTATGAGATCTAATTTTTTTTTTCTAGCATGGTTAAAAAGCAACATCATCTCCATTAAACTTTTCTTATAAAGACGAACTCATTAACACCATGATAAATTTATAGGTACAATGTGGTCTTTCTTTTTAGCAACCTTTTCTTTTATCTCTTAGTATTTAAGGACATAAACATATAAAAAAATGGAGTTTATAATTGAAATATAATGTTAAATTAAAAGGAAAAAAATAATATATAAAATAAAACTTCAAGGATTAAATTGATGTTCTTTGCACCAAAATGAAAATGGGTATGTTTTGTTTTTTATGAAACTTGGTCCCTATTCTTATAATTGTTTAACTTCAACCTAAAATTCTATTTCATAAAATCAATCTTTAATTTATTATCAAAATATTCCTTGACACTTTATATATATATATATATATATATATATATATATATATATATTAACATGTAAAACTATACTAATATAACTCGGAAGAATAAGATTGCAAAGAAATAAAATTTGATAATCAAAATAAAATTAAAAAAACTGTAAAAATGAATAAATAATCCCAAATGAGTAATTAATAAACAGTGAATTGTATTGTTCATTTTTTCCAGTCTTTTTAGTTTATTTTATAACTATAAACACAATACAATGATTTTACATATAAATCGGAAAAAAAATTTAAAATTTACTTACATGTAACATGGATGGCTACACCAAAATCAAAAACATTTCACAGAAGCTCTAGAAAAATCAAATAAAGCCCCATAAAATCACACATAACTTTTTCGTTATAAAAGATTTATTACAGTTATGAGTAATAAAGAGCAAATTGAATCTTTTGAAACCATAAGGGTAGTTTTAAGAAAAGCTAAACTAAAAGCGGTACAAATGAGAATTGATGAATCTATGAGGATAAAAATATAGTTTACCTGGAGATAATCTAAGCGTTAAATCAACGTTATTAATAATCACCATTAAAGAATTAAATTTAAAATAATAAAAAGCAAAACCCCTTCAAAGTTCTCAAAAGGAAAAAAAAAAAAAACAAAGATGCCGCCACTCACTAGTCACTCTGCTGCTACGGTGTATACCGCCCGTATTGTTTTTTCCGGTTGTAAAACGTTTTTCAAAAAAATTGATTTTTTTAAATTATTTTTTTGTTTTTATATTATTTAATGTATTGATTTTAAAAAAAATGAATAAAAAATTATTTTAATATATTTTTAAATAAAAATTACTTTCACAGTTACCAAACGATCAAACAGCTAAAAGACCACCAAGATAAGTGGCGGCACCGGCGGTTTCAGCTTCTACATTCGGCGCCAATTCCAAAAAGATGTATATTTGTGCTCTCTAAAATTCCCTGAACTTCATAGCTCCTCAAAGCTTGATGATTTGCAGGTTTTGAGGTCGTTTGGTTTGAGTAAGAGAAGCTTTAAAGTATTTTCAGTGACTGTCTCATCGTTATCAAGTATGAGTGAGGCCTCTAATTATACACCTGCTGCTCCTATTTTTCTCCCTGAAGGACCATGGCAACAAGTAAGCTTAGCCCACTATTTGTTTCAAGGTTCAAGATTTTATTGCTTGACTGTTAATTCTGTATTTTCTAGTCTTTTAATGATGTTAGCATTGATGGTTTTTTTTCTATTTTTGTTCTTGAGATGACCACAAATGTTACTTTAGTGCGTAAAAATCATGATGGGTTTTTGTTCAATTAAGAGTTAATTAACTCGATGAATACTGCTACAGTCAATGTGGGATTTTGTCTATTTTTTTCTTTTTTCGGTTATTATTTTAGAAGAGCTTTGAGTTTATTGAATACTGGTTTATGGGTGTCTTGTATTTGGTTTCTATAAAATGGCTACCAAGTTTGCAACTTTTGTGGTAGATTCCTGGGGAAGTTACTGCTGCGAAGGGGTTCAAAGCGGCAGGGATGTATGGTGGATTGCGTGCCAAAGGGGAGAAACCTGAACTTGCACTTGTTAGTTGTGATGTTGATGCTACAGTTGCAGGTGAGGTCTCAGTTTTTAGTTTTACAAGTTATGGGACTTTTAGATTTGAGGTTATGGTGATTATTTACCTCTCAGGTAGATAGGTTAAACCGCTTGAGTTGCTTGCTTTTGATCGACAAATTATTGGCATCATTAAAGAAATTAGATTATTTTGTCTGAGAATTTAAATTTCACACTCTTTATCTCCAGGGGCGTTCACTACCGACATGGTTGCTGCTGCACCAGTATTATACCATAAAAACGCCTTAGATATTTCAAAAACTGTATTCCAGAGTATTATTTTTGCATTGCTTGTATTCGGTCACCTGTAATTCAAATGAAGGATGATCTTGCAGTGACTCAGGTCATGTAAGTGAATTATGTCACATGAAACTGTTCTGAAATGATGGCAAGTGCTATTTTTTGCCTTTCAAAAAAAAAAAAAAACATTCAGCCACAATCAACTGTTGCTTCTTTCCTTTTTTTGAAACAATGACCTTCATGCCCAGTAGATATGATTTGAATGTTAATTCTTTCTCCATCAGTACCAGAGCTTGGAGTTGAACATCTCAACTTCACCAAGTTCATGTTCTTACTGGATTCTTATTCACTTCTCATTTGTGCCTTTTATCCTCGATTACTTAAATTGAAACCAGAAGAAGTGTCGATTGAATCCACTGGTGTCATAGGTCAAAGAACAAACAAGGTATGGATCATTGATTCCACTGTCAAGAAGTCGTTGCTTTCTCAGCTTGCTACGATACTCCAGTTTATGTGCTATGAACCCTGCAGCTTCAAAGATGAATGAGTTTATACTTGATCGATCGAAGACTGATAGTGTTGTCGTTTTTGGATTTGTCTGTGTTTTTTCAAAATGCAATTTCTTCACCGAATCAGCAATCTCTGCGACCACCTCAGCATGTAATGTGAACGTAATTTACAGGAAAAAGGCAAGGAACCAGGCATCTGATCGGATATTATCCTCCTTGCATATGATGCTTTGCCGGCTTGGGTGGAAATTATTTCCTCCGAGTCTCAAGAACATAATTAGTACGATATCATCAAACCGACCAGAATCTTTGCCATCCTCGTCCTCTTTTCTTCTATGAAAAAATTTCTTAGGTGATCAGTCATCAATGGATTTTGAGGTATGGACATTTTATCCTTTCTTGTTGCTTTAACTCTAATAATATTTTTAGATCAGTTTTTTACATATTAAGATTAATTTTTTTTCTTATTAAGTTTTAAGTTGATCATTCGCATTAGAATTATTGTATTTACAAAAAGTTTTTGGCACATCTAGGATCATATGGAGAAAAACCTACATGCTAACCTGGTCCAGTGATCTCTAAAAATATCATAGCTGTTAGACTCCAAAAATTTTTATATATATAATTTTCAACATCATCATCTTAAAATTATTTAAAAACATTAAAAAATTGCTAACTTAATATATTTTTTTTAAAGGCAAACTAAGCAAAAGATGCTTATTTAGTATTATGATAATAGTTGTTTTTTAAAGTATTTTTTACTTGAAAATTTATTTTTGAAATTAGCACATTAAAACAATTAAAAACTTTTAATTTAAAATAAAAAATAAAAAATATTTAATTTTTTTAAAATATTTTTAAAACATAAAAATAAATAACATTTAACTGTATATTAGCTTCCGATCCCAGGGAGATCTGGGCGGAGGAATGAAAACGACGTTAGCATGCATGAAATAGATGGTGTGTGAAAGGCTTTCATCCACATTCCAAAATCTAAACCACAAGATGGCTAGAAATCTGACTCACGAAATCTTTCATGTCCTCTTCCAGATTCTTCCAGTCCACCATCTTCTCCAGTAACAGTGTTCAACCGAAACAGGTAACTCAGAGAATCGGCCGATATCTTTCTAGCAAGTATAAATAAAGAATATTGATGGTAGGTGAGAGTCGTGTCTCCCTGTGGAGGAAGCAACTTGTGTCGGTTATTTGTCGAAGAATATTGACATATGAATGCATCTACCGCAATTCCTAGTCGTGGAACCCAATTTTTTTAAACCTAAAAAAAAAAGAATTTCATTTTAGGTTTATTTTTTTAAGAAAACTAATTCATTTCAATTTTTTTTTAAATTGAAATAACGTGACTTTTGTTAAAAAAAAAAAAAATCCATTTTTTCATAAAAAAAATCCAAGTATGTTTAGTAATGTTGATTATGGTGGTTTCATAGAATGATATTTTTTATATAAATACGTTAAAATTATTGAAAAATATTAAAAGAAATATTAATTTAATATTTTTTTAGATGAAAAACAATTTAAAAAAAAATAAAAAACAGTATATTTATTTGGAGTGTGATGGTTTTTATTTGCAAATGTTTTTCTAGAAATATTTTTATTTAAAAAATATTAAATTGATGTTTTTTAATATTTTTTTAATAATTTTAATGTGTTTATATTAAAAATAAAAAAATAAAAATAATTTTAATATTTTTTATTTTTAAATAAAAATACTTTTAAAACGCAATAAATCAGTTTTCAATGGTTCACTAATTACAGCTTAATTCAAATCTTAAGATCTTCCTCGATAATTGTGTGTAAGAAGGCTCAATTACGTGTAAAATAATAAAGCCAAGGCAATTTTGAGTGTCGAATGGTTAGTTAGATTTGTGAACTGTTAAATAAACACAATAAATTCTACTAAAAATTATAAAAAAAATTATCGTCGAAATTAAATTTGAGAGAAAAAACTACAATAAATAAATAAATATAAAACAAATATATTCTCCATATGTTAATCAATTGCAACATCACTTCTCCTCCACCTCCACCAGTGCACGTCACGCACCCAAATCTTAAAAATGCTCCGAAATCTTGCTACCCACTTCTCCTGTACCTCCTCCACCACCAGCAGCACCACCCCTCTCCTCCTCCTCTCAAAACCTTTCCGTTCTCTCTCATCAAAATCGCTACTTTTTCTCTCTAAACCCTTCAATTTCCCTCGAACCTCAAAACCCATCTCTTATTACAAGCCATCAATGAACATCCTTAACAAACTAGGCTTTGGTCCCAGGTCACCTGACCCATCGACAATGGACCCAACAATCCCACAAGGTCCCGATGATGACTTACCAGCTCCTGGTCAGCAATTTGCTCAGTTTGGAGCTGGTTGTTTTTGGGGTGTTGAATTAGCATTTCAAAGAGTCCCTGGTGTTACTAAAACTGAAGTGGGTTATACTCAGGGCTTATTGCATAATCCAACTTATGAGGATGTTTGTACCGGTACTACTAATCATAATGAAGTTGTTAGGGTTCAGTATGACCCTAAAGAGTGTAGCTTTGACACTTTGATTGATGTTTTGTGGGCTAGACATGACCCTACTACCTTGAATCGCCAGGTGGGTTTGCTTGAATCGTTTTTTATTTATTTTAACGGGTTGTCAAAATTTGATTTTTTGTGTGTGAAAGTTTGAGGCTTGGTGGTGATGTGAACTGCGTTTTGATTGGATTGTGCGGGGTTGGTTTGTAATTGGGTTTTGTTAATTTTCTTGGATTCTTGCTTAATTTGTAGTGCTACATGTTTTAAGTTCTTAAAGTTGGTTGATATTTTGGAGGTTTTGGTGGTTGACTTTTTTGGGTTTTAGGCGAGCTCTTCAGTGGATAATTCACTTTTTGTTTGATTGACTGCTTAGCATTTGTGTTGATAGTTGTTTTTTTATTTCAAGTTCTATCTTTTTTGTCTTTCTTGAGAATGAGTTGAGGTGATTTTGGGCGTAATTGCTTTATCATTTCCCTCCTTATTGTTGACATGTTACTAATTATTTCTATTTTTCGTTAGTTTCTAAAGAAGTCAATAACCTTCTATACCATGTGTCAATTCGTTTGCCTGGAATGTATAGGTGCCCGGGTATGGGTTATTAGGAAACACACATAGGTTTTTTAGAATCTAACTAAATGTAATATGATGTAGCTGAAGAATGAAATGGAAAGACCTGCTAACTTGGTGTCCACAATGAAGAAAATTAGTTGTCAAATCCACTTTGATTTTGGACAGTCTGGTGTAGTATCTACTTTGTATCGTTTTGGAAGGGGAGCCATCGAAATTATAGATGATTTTCTAGAGAGTTCTGTGCATGTTGAAAACTTCAACATCCAGTGACCCCTAATAGTCACGCATTGGACTTTTGAGTATACCTCGTTGGTTGTGTGAGTCAGCCATGGTGCTTGATTTGCATTAAGGGCAACCCAACGAGGAATGCATTATCAGGTTGCACTTTAATGGAGATGTGCGAGTCCATTGTTCATCCAGTCCATTCTCTGTCATATTAGGATTAATGAGTATTATCACATGTTTTCATTGGAATAGATGATCCATTTCGGACATGTATATTCTAGGCGGTAGTCCCGGCATTCATGTGGTCATCACATGTCTTCCTGTTTCATTGTTAGCTTATTATATCACGCCATCAATAGCTGATGTCACTTTATTTATCCCAATGTTACTATGACATAATATTAATCTGCATTGTCTCAAGGGATTTTATTGTGATACAAGTCTGATTTCAATGTACTCTTCTTATGTTCATATTGCATATTCTAATATCTTGCTGGTCCTTGCTGGGCAGGGGAATGATGTGGGAACACAGTACAGGTCTGGAATATACTATTACACCCCTGAGCAGGAGAAAGCAGCGAAGGAGTCCTTGGAACGGCAGCAGAAGCTCTTGAACAGGAAGATAGTCACTGAGATTTTACCTGCCAAAAAATTCTACAGAGCAGAAGAATACCACCAGCAGTATCTTGCGAAGGGTGGCCGATTTGGATTTATGCAATCTGCTGAGAAAGGATGCAATGATCCAATCAAATGCTATGGCTAAGTCCTTAACCATCATTTAGAGGCAAACATCGTCCTAGGTTAATTATTCTTGTCCTGAGACTATACCTGTTTATATTGATAAACCTAAGCTTTTGTGTGCTAGGCTATGTTGTGAGTGCTATATGTGCTTAGCTTCTAGGATACAGATATCTAGTTACCTAAACGTGTTTGATGGCCGCGTGCTCTACTGTTTGTGTAAAGGTAGTTTGGGCAGAATGGTTGGTATATGAGAAATAAAGTTTTTCTATAGTTTATTTTGCTCTTCTAGTAGGCTGATCATAAAATTTTGCGGTTAGCATCAGGATTGTTTACTAGTAGCAGGTTCTGCGTATGAGTAAACTTTTTTTTCTTTCCTTAGAAATAAAAAAGTAAAAATCAAGAAATAAGCTGTATTCGAAGGCATCTCATCTCCCCATTTGTTGGGATTGGATTAGTCAATGTACGTCTAAGTTAGTCTAAGTTATTCTGAACATTTATGGTAATAAAAAAAAATTCTTAAATTATTAATTATAGTTATCAAATCTTTGCTCTAAAAAGATAAAAACTCATCAAATGGGAGGATAAAACTAGGGTATTGATAGAGAAAACAAGTAAGAAACAAAGTCAAATTCATAGAACAATGGAAGAAGAAAGAGAAAGAAAGATAAGAGGTTGTTTACCAATGATATTGTGAGAACATCACAGACAATAGCTAGGGTTTTTAACTTGGAGAGGACGATGGAGAGATTGTTTATCAAAGTAGATAATATATATATTTTGCTATCTAGCCTATCAATTTTCTATTATTTGTTTTTTCTAACCAAGAATTTCCAAAGGAAGTATCCTTGCTGATGCTTCCGCTTCCGTGCACACTTAAAGGGCCTCGTTTTCTGATTTCGGCCTGCTTCATCTGGGCTACGTAATTTTGATGTACTTGTACTTTGGTCTTGATGAGCTTTTATAAATGTAGGGCTTTTGTCCTGATTAATGAGATTCATTATGATGAACAAAAAAAAAAAGACCCTGACATACATGAAATGTTTCTTGATTTCATAAATAGAGTTATTCCATGATATAAATTATTTGATTGCAAAATGTTGAAAATTCCAAAAATAGGCTCTTATTTATTAACATGGTGGTGGGGAGATTGATTTGATAATTTTGAGTTTGTCTTTTAAAAAAAAATTGAGTTCATATTATTTTGTAAATACTTAAAAGACAAAATAGTGAAATATCGGAGAAAAATAAAAGTTAACAATCTCTTAAAAACATTATGTTATGTTGATTTATTTTAATTTTAAATGGTCATATAAAAATCTTTCTAATGATAGAGTAAAGAAAATGTTGATGTTTATTGTTTAAAGTGAAAGAAAGATGGAGGATTTCGACAACATTAGGAAAGGCAATGGCAAAAAAGTCTTGTATTGAGGAATTAGCAATAGCCAGTTGGGCAATTGGAGAATGCAATGAAGCAGGTGGCTGAGAAGCATTGGTAGAATCCAATTTCACCTAATTTGCTACTATTATGACAACTCTATTCTATTTTTTTAATTAAAAAACTACTGTATAAATATATATTTTTTATCTATAAATCAAACTAATTTTTTTTACACAAAAGTGCTGTCAATGTATTTTTTTTATATGAGAAAAACTTAATTGCAAATAAAAAACAAATTGAGAATTATGTGCTGATAAATATCAGAAAAAAAATTGTTAACGCTATATCCTAAATAGGATCTTAAATTAATTCCATAATAGAAAAATATAATAATGTTATGGATATGTTTGATCGTATCATAATTTTTTTTATTGAGAAACATAAATTTTTTTTTTATACTTAATAAAATTTTTAAAAATATATGAACCGATAAATCAAGAAAGAGTTGATGCTAATTGAATATTATAGAAATATAGATTTATTAATTTATAAATAATTCCTAGAAAATGTGTTCATTAGAGAAAAATATTATATAAAAGTTAATACTATGCAGAGTACGTATGAAGAAAACTAATATTTAAGAATTTATGAAATACTTTAGTAAATAATCATGCAGTTTGCATATGCTGTATCAAACAACTTCTATACTTCAACTGGAAAAGTAAATCACTGTCATTTTCACTAATTTTACTGTGTACAACCGATTCATAATTGAGTCCACAACACGTTCTACTCATATTCAGAAATTTAACTATGATTTCTTTGCCCGTCAGGACTATGCAAACACAGCATTGACATCAACTTTCCCTCTCAAGCTTAAATTCCAACCCAATTTTGGTGCCATGAGAAACAAGATATAAAACCAGTGGGGACGTAAATGTCACGATATTCCTTTTCTTGCCAACCTCATCCACCAAAAGAGAGAAAGCAGCATTAATTAGATGTCTCATTACAAGTTAGACAAATTTATTTATGTTTCAACTCTCAATTATCCCTAATAATTACTCACGTCCCACCTTTGATATGCAATCACTTGTCGAATCCAATTATCTGTTGGAACATCTCTGTCATGATTTTGATGTTAAGACAAAACCATGGGTTTACTACAATAATTATTAAAAAAACTAATAAATTAGGAGTTATAATGATGTCTAACTACTGCTCCAACCACAAAAATCTATATATAACTTGGACATCCATACTCAAGCAAGGACTGTGCGAGAGTCATGGGCAAGAACCTGGCTTTTGAGAATACCATAACTATGGAGGAATTGATCTGGTCGCATGCAGTTATAAAAAGACATGAATCCTTTTCCTTAGATGGGAAAGATGTTTGTGGCATGGATGGTATGGATAATGTGCTGGAGGTTGATGTGAGGGAGGAAGTAGCACGCGAAAGACTTAATTTGTTCTTATGAAGATAGTACACTGGTGGGTTCTGTACCAGATGTTTCTTACTCGAAACCCTGAACCCTCCAAAGCCACCATAAGAGAGCAGAGTCCTAGTGAGGTAAGGTTGCTATGGAGGATGAGGCAATTTCCATGGTGGAAAAAACACAGTTAATTTATGATCCAGGAGGCCAAGAAAGCTTCTCATGTTGATGCGCGGGGTTATGGTTTGTCATAACGATTCCGATGCCTCTATTGATCAGATTTGAGCTATACAAGGTTGTTTGGATATTTTTGTGATGCTTCCGGCCGGTGATCAGAATGTGAGTGGTCCTACGACCAAAATCTTTTTCTTCCCTAATGAATCTCAGCATGTTGCCAGCCACTTCTGTTGTTAAAGAGAGTGGTTTTTCTTGCTAGGAACACTGATTTTAGGAGATATCTTGTGGTGCCCTTGCTTCACCAGCGAGCAACCAAGTACACGTTCTGTCACATTGTTGATTAAGACAAGTGAAGATTAGCCAGATGGAAAGTGGACAGATTTTCGTTGGCAGGGAGGATATCTCTTTCCTAACCAGTTCTGCAAGCCATGCTGATCATGTATACAGTGCATTTTGCTAACCTTCCCAAAGGCACTGGTGAGGATATTGAGGAGATTTGCAAGAGTTTTATGTGGGGATGAGGAAAATCTTATTCATACTTCGCAAACCAAATAAAAAAAACTTAGTAAGTCTTAATTCTATATAAAAAAATTAAGATTTTAATGTCATTATTAGGTAATAAATACTAATATTCCTAAATAATACTAGAGCACTAAATAATCATACAATACTAAAATTTCCAAGTGGACAAATAATATGTATATCATTGTTTGAAAAGCTAGGGAGATGCATAAAGACACCCTCTTACATAGTAGTAAACTTGGAAAGAAAAAAAAATAGCAATAAAATCGTTTGACACGCTATACAAAGGGAAGGCAGGAGGTGGTGTCTTATAAAACACAGCTAATTACACACAACAACCAAAGTAAACCAAACAAGAATGGCAGAATTAGCAGAGACTGCAGTGATGCCTAAGGTCATAACTTTCCTCTCTTCTCTTCTTCAAAGAGTAGCGGAATCTAATGATATTAGCCATCAGTTATACCTCCAGAAAGCCTCAATCTTTCATGGCCTAACCAGACCTACTATATCCATTCAAAACTATCTTGAGAGAATCTTCAAGTATTCAAATTGTAGCCCCTCTTGTTTTGTTGTTGCTTATGTGTATCTTGATCGGTTTTCTCAGAGACAATCCTGTTTTCCTCTCAATTCTTTCAATGTGCATAGATTGCTCATCACAAGTGTCTTGGTCTCTGTCAAGTTCATGGATGATATGTAAGTAATCTTCAGAATCCAGTTCTTGAGCTAAGTTCCTTTTGATCTTTAATTTAGTTTTTATTTTATTTTTTTATAGTTGTTCTTCTTAATCTGGGATCAACTTTGATAAGTGGATTCAAGTTTAATGATCCAACTAATGAGTTTATATTTTTCTCTTCATCAAAGATAATGGATAGCAGTCCTGGTACAAGGATTCTTGATTGGAATCTTTCCTTTTCTTTATTTTACCTTGATGACATTCAACTCTGAAATGTTAAAACACATTAAAGGGTAGGTTAGGCCTCAAAGTTCAAGTCATGCCCAAGTTCAAGTCATGCCCAAGTTCGAATTGAAAAAAGAATTATTGATTTTCTTTGTATTAAATGAAATTCCATGTGATGAAAATCTTGCACCTTGCATCTCAGTTAAGATCCGAAGCTTAGACTTGTGTATACATACGCATATGAAAACTCTCAAGCGATAAGATATTTTCTTTGCTTGAAATTAGCCATGCCAAATCACGCCAGCATTTTGATTTAAGAAGTCAGACTTCATATTCCAGTCACATAGAATGATGGCCGGTGATCCGATGAGATCCCCTTAATTAACCAAAACGCAGTACACAAAACTAGGTGCATATGGGATCGGAAAAAAAATCCCATCTGAATCAGCCACAGCCAAGAAAAAAGAAAACACCCATGTGTAAAGCCCCAGCTTTGATTCGACTATACCACCTAAGTTTGTGGTGTTATTACTTATTGCCTCTGTCTGTTTAAGCGTGCCTGTAAATTCCATCAAATTGTAAGCATGTTTCACTTTCATCCTAGAGAGGGGTCAGGTCAGTGAAAGCTCAATCAAAGCTCTATATTTTGTTTAAAGCGACAGCATCTAGAAGCATTTCTTTCCTTTCCTTTCATTTTTCCTTTTTTGGGCCATTTAAAATACTCAGCCCTCTCGGGCCTCGGCTGTTTTTGTTGACTGCTAATACCCACTGTGCTTTACTGCCCAAATCATGGTTGCAGGCTGGTGGTTCAATTGTTTGTCTGTCATTCATTCCAACTGGAAACCATACATAAGATTACTAATGTCGAAAGTTTATTTTTCTTAGCGTTGATATGTCTTTGTTTCGTGTTCTTGCCTGGTCATATATTACAACAACGCATTCTATGCTAAAGTTGGAGGAATCAGCACAAGAGAGATGAATCTTCTTGAAGTGGATTTTTTATTTGGTCTGGGCTTCCAGTTGAATGTGACACCAGCCACATTCCACCTCTATTGCTCTTACCTTCAGAGAGACATGTCGATTCAGTCTCCTCTGCAAATAGTAGACACTCCTCTAAATATCGCAAGACCACTGAAAATCCATTGCTGTTTCAATGAAGATGAATCCACTCATCAAAAACAGCTTGCTGTTTAGATAATATTTAGGATGGTTAGGAAAGCTGGACCTAAAAAAGAAGGAACTAGCTGACTTTTAGTAGTGCTAGTCATGTAGGGTCATGCACATGTGAGAGCTTGGATGTTTTCCATAAGCATTCTGGTTTGAAATGATGGAGTCGAAACTCTCACTTGGCTTCCTATGATTTGAGGCACTGCACACATCTTCAAGCTCAGTTTTTTATGCTACTCGTCGTGTTTCTCCTTTTCTTTTTGGTTGGAAATTTGCAAATCAATGCTATGTACAGATGGGCTTTCTGTCCTTACAGTCTGGCTAACATGATGTATAGCTCAAGATCAATCTTCCCTGTAAAACATGACGAGAACTTAACTGTGCAATGCCCTGTTTCCCAAGTTCCTCAATGGGACAAGTAATCCAGGCTTCTAGAGACTGTGAACGACTGCTGACAGAAGCAATATCAGTAGAAAACAGAATCTTGCTTAGCCTTCCAAATGCATGGAGAGAAAAAATATTGCAATAGAAGCATTGCGCAATCTATCCATGCATATGTAGGAGACTAATCAAATTGAGTTGTGTTGTGATTTCACTTGTTAACAATGGTTAATGACTGTAAGGAAATTAGCTGGTGTTTAAAGATTAAATAGATATGTTCATTTTTTAATTTCTTGAATTTTCATTTTGAGATTTACATTCAAAATAATTTTATTCCTTCTAATGTACTAATATATGTACTAATATAGAGAATGTGTTTTTAATTTTTTTTATAAATAAAACTAGGATTGTATTTGATTAATATTCTAGATAAAAAATGAGACAAGAAACAAAAAGGTATTTTATTGAAAATATAAAAACGAGAACATAAAATGACTCTAATATAATTTCAAAATAAAATTTTATACTTCTAAAATAGAATATATATATATATATATATATATATATATATATATAAGAGTTTCTGATCATAGTCCAGCACAGTTAATCTCAAGTATTGGGCTAGAGCTGTTATCTTGGTACTGTGGCCCATTTTTAATAAAAAGGACCCTAACTTGTAGCCAACCGTACGTCCACAAGATATATAATATGCAAATCTTCTCATATAAATTTCCAAGAGGGGCTCATTTTTATTTATTTATTTATTTATTTTTCAAGAAAACAGGACCCTAGCTAAATAATAAAGGTGTTAATTCATGATTCAGGAAATAATTTGAGGCTGCTTCGCTTCTATTCTATAAACACTTCTCGCAAGGGAAGGAAGCAGCCTCTGCCTTGGCTATAACCGCCGCAGTGCTAGTATATAAGTAGGGCTTGCGTCAAGGATATTGGGGCTTCATTGTAGCAGTAAGGATTTCTGAACGTTTGGATGGAAGCAAGAGGGTTACATAGCCTTCTATAGACAAGGGTTTTTTTTTTTTTTTTTTTACTCTATACGTATTTTATTCAAGTTTTATTGATGGTTTCTTTAGGTATTTTATGTTTTTTTTTTTTCGTTGGACTACCTTACTTGTTAATTAAGTCGCCTCGTCGAAAATTGCCTTATGATACAAGTGTTTATCTAAAGTCAGGTGAGAAGATCTTAAAGTGGATTGCAGGCCTAATTAATGACATGAAACCTTGGTAGCAGCTTTAACTTGATGCTTCTCGATTAAATTCTTAGCAGCCTACCTCTTAGCCCTGCCAAAAAAGCTGGTTTAATCAAGGTGGCTATTTCACTGAAAGTGTAAATCATGATTTTGCTTTCAATGTATTAGATTAAAAGATTCATTTTGCAAGTTTAAAGGAGTGGCTATTAGTTGTAATTTGTTATAGGTGAAGAAACTTCATCGTTAGCATATAATTATCTCATGTTGTGACCAAATTTTTAAACCTTGGCTAATTTAATCTGGAAACTATTTTGTGTTCTATTTCAAGTGACTTAAGGATTCACTAATATCACTCCTGCTTTGAAACACAGCTTAAATTCATTGAAAGCAATGGATTAGAAGCCAAATGTGCTCAAAAGTGGCATGTTCTTTGAACTGGAGCATTCATTTGTCTTTAGACGAATTCTTTTGAACTAGATTCCAATTATTGATACCATTTAACCCAAAATAATAATAGCATAATATTCAATAAATCCTTTCATGAAAGTAACCTCCTAATAAAATCTCTTTTTAAAAAAAATCCTCTAAAGAAAACCAAACCTCACAAAATTACCATCAGGAATCATGTCCAAAAAAAAAGAAAAAACTTCGCCATCAAAAAAAAGGATAGCCAATTCAATTTTACTAGCTGCATCTTTTTACTATTTAGCATCTCTTCTTTGCTTGGTACCCAAGCCAATGCACCCTAAAGTTTCCCAAAAAGGAAAGCAATCTCTATCCTTCAGGAAATGAATAAGCAACTAATTTAAAGTTTTTTCATCCTTACAACCTACTTTTATTAGCTTCGTATCATAGCCAACTATCCTATTTTATGTAATAATGATTTGCAATGCTTTGAAATAATAATAAAAAACTCCTTAATCATCCAATCAATCTCTTAAAATTAAAATGTTATGAAGACAAGAACAATGCTAGCAAAAATCTCATTTAAACACTGTTTATTTAAATTATCCACATCATCATTAAATTAATTTACTTGCCAGCAACACTCTCTTATTATTATTATTATTATTATTATTTTAGAATTGTGGAAGCCAACTAATAGGGACAAGGCTAAATAAATATCAAAATTATAAGCCATATATCAATTAAATTTATCTTTAAGAAATTGGATCTCCAAAGTTAAAAACTTCACAATTGAGTTCTTCCATCCACATTTTCTAAGAGATTTTATCAAGAATGCACATTCAATGCAATGAAAACGATATCGTTAATGTGAAGGAAACATGATGTTTTTCATTAAAATATTTTTTTAATTTTGGAGATGAAAGGATAAAATTTAAATCTTTGAAAAATCAAGGATCAAATTGAAAAATAATTCGATCCCTGATTTAATTCTGGTCATGACTTGCATCTTTGAACTTTTTAGTTCTGAAACACCCATATTATTCGATAAATGCTGAATCGAGTGTCGTAGTGGAAGACATGCTGAAATAAAAAGGAACGATTTTGCATGCCGTTCAAATCGCAAGATTTGCATGTTCCCAGATTGGCTTCTTGTGATGAAATTAAGACCATACGATAATAAAATAACAAGACATGTTGGACCAAGCAGAAGTTTAAGAGCGTTGGGAACTAAAGTAGTTCAATTATGCAATATTGGCACGAGATCATCTGCTAATCCGAGCGGAGATAAAGATCCTTCGCAATTAGTCAAGCTAATTTTACACTCACTTCGGTTCCCAGGCGGTTAATGGCTAAAAATATTACAAGCTCTCCTACAACTTGTACAGGTAACATTTACGAGCTCCTTTTGTATACCAAAACTAAAACCAGAACAACTAGAGGGGTTGAAATTGGATGTGCGGGCAGTGCCTTTCAGGTTCTCCCATTGTCCATAATGTTTTGAGTTCACCTCGCTGCCTTCCCAGCGTCAGAAACGTACCTGCATCCATGATTAATTCTTTGAGTGTCCAGAAAGCAATGCCTATTGTCTATCAAGAAAATAAAAGGGGGGGAAAGCAACTAATTTAAAGTCTCTTCATTCTTACAGCATCTCTTTCTTACTATTTAGCATCTCTTCGTTGCTTTGTACCCATGATAGGTACCAAATTCTTGCTTGTACATGTAACTATGGTTTGCAAAAGCTGGTAATGGAAGCTTTGAGTTAAAGGAGATATATCCCAGAATTCACTTCCAAATATTAATTTGTAATGCATCCCATACCTTTTTCTTTGCATGCTGCAACTAATTTATGATACCTTACCCAAAATCTACTGCAGAATTCTCTTCTCATAAGAGTCTTTTCGCTATTCATTTTAAGAGATTTTTTCAAAGATATCCACATTTACCTTTTCATCTTACAAAACAATTTTTTCAAGGGTTCATCGAGAGAAGTAGTTTCCACAGTTGAGGAAAAGATGACAATGCTTAAAAAATTGCCTGAAGAAGTCTTAGATTTATGGAACAATTGGGAGATTCGAGGAATGGTTTTGCTTAGTCTCTTACTACAAACCATCCTCATCGTATTTGGGTCTCAGCGAAAGACCAATGCCAGAAACTGGATCAGGATTCTCGTTTGGTCTGCATACCTATCAGCAGACGTGGTGGCAACTGTTGCACTGGGTAATCTAGCCAGGAGCCAAGGAGATTCATCAGGTGACAGTTCAAAGAAAGCAAACAATTCCATCCAGGCATTTTGGGCACCTTTTCTACTGCTGCACCTTGGTGGCCCAGACACAATCACTGCATACTCGATTGAAGATAACGAGTTGTGGTTAAGGCATTTACTTGGTCTTGTATTCCAAGTTGGGGTGGCTTTGTATGTCTTCTCAAGGTCCTGGGGTAGCGGTATCCTCTCATTCATAGCGATCCCAATGTTCGTTGTTGGCATTGCAAAGTACGCAGAGAGGACTTGGGTGCTCTGGTCTTCATGCTCCAAGAGTTTGAAAAACTCTTCTCTCTCAGATTTTAAAGATTCTTATGATCATTTGATAGAATCAAAAACTCCTCCAAAAGACCTCCAGCGAGATTATCTTCTTCAAGCTTATGTTTTTTCTTATATATCCAAGTTTGTGATGCAGGATCTTGTCCCTGACATTACTTCACTAACAATAAGTCGGGAGTTGATTTCCAAGAATAAAGCAGACGGTGCCTTCAAGGTGGTAGAGGCTGAGCTTGGATTGATATATGATATGCTTTATACTAAAGCGCCCCTGATTTACTCCCGTGGCGGAATCATTCTTCGCTGTATCAGCTCTCTGCTCTCTGTTACTGCGTTTATTACCTTCCAGGTCAAGATTCACAAGCATGACTACACAACGACCGACATTACAATCACGTACTTATTGTTTGCGGCCGCAGTTTTTCTCGAGTTTTATGCTTTTTTATGCCTTGTTTTGTCTGACTGGACAATGATTTGGTTGATTTATAAAGGAGGGAACGCCCTGACTAGTGCAATTTATTCTCAGCTAAGGGAGTTAACTGGAAGCGAGAGGTGGTCGAGATCCATATCACAGTATAACCTGATAAGCTCTTCCTTTGAAAGCAAGCAACCACCTAAATGCTTGGAATTGCTGGGAATCGATGAAATGATGAGGCAGATGCATGTGAATCGGAAAGATTTGACTGGTGAACTACTAGATCTTATTTTCGAACATCTTCGAAAAAAAGCTGAGAAGATTAAGGAAGATTTGAATGTCGAAGATAAAAATGTCAGAAGTAAAATAATTGGTCAGAGGGGAGATGGTGTGCTAGAAAGAGAGGGACTGTTACAGTCGTACAAGTGGTGCACGACTGAAGTAGAATTCAGTCGGAGCATTCTTGTCTGGCATCTCGCAACAGAGGTTTGTTATCTTGTTGATAAAGATGGAAGCAATGTCTCCACAAAATATGAAACAAGCATATGCCTATCTGAATACATGATGTATCTTTTGGTGATAAGACCAAATATGCTCTCTAAAGGATTCAGTGATGATGAGGGATATCAAGCAACCTTGCAAGAATTGCGGGATCTAAAATATTCTGATTTTGATGATGAGGGTGAATATACCTTGCGAGACTTGTGGGGTCTAAAAGATCGTGGTCCTAATGATGAGGAGGAATATCAACGTGCCTTGCAAGAATTGCGCAACAGTGAATCATGTAGTTCTGATGATGAAAGTTTTAAAGAATATTGGAAAGTAAAAAAGTCAGTGTTGCGTGGTGTGTATAGGCTCGCCAGGCAATTGCTTTTATTGGGACCTGAGAAGCGATGGGAGATGATAAAGGAAGTTTGGGTAGAAATGGTAGCCTATGCAGCAGCTCAGTGTCCATGGAAAGAACATACTCAACAACTGAGAAGAGGTGGAGAGTTACTCACTCATGTCTCCCTTCTTATGCTACATCTTGGCTTGAGCGCACAGTACGATATTGATGAAATTGACCTCTTATTCTTTAGTTCATTGACAAGGGTAAGTATACCAAAAATCCTTCTCAAGTACGTAGATAGATACTGTATTTTTTTAGGCGTTAGAATAAAATAACAAATCAGATTATTTTAATTTATATATGTTTGTTTAATTCATTATTTTGGAAATTCCATTTCAATGTTTTCATTCCTTTTTCTTCATTTTATTAATAAAGTGATTTTAAAAACGATTAGATGATGGTTAATATTAGATATTTACTTTTATTGATACCTTCGTGTCTAAGATAAACTTGAAATAAATGATTAATATTAGATATTTACTTTTATTAACTACTAACTACTCCAATTCCTGACAATAAATTGATTGATGTTTCACCGCAATCTTCAACGAAAACAAAAAGGAGGGGCGAGAAAAATATTTCGGGACTAGAAATATGATCCATGAGGTATGTTCCGATTCCATCTCAATACTTTAAAACCTTCCAATTTATAGTTTCCATTTTATTTTTCTTTTTTTAAATAACTATCAAAACTTTCAATTTTCCTTACATTTCTCTTTTACTTCCTCTCACATATTCCCATATATGTTATTATATGTCATAAAAACACTTCCAAAAAAGAAAAATTCAAAAACCAATTTTAAACAGTAAGCTTTTTAACGATTAGGGGGTAACATTAGTAATTTTAAAAACTAAAGGGATAATATTGAAAAAGTTTAAATTATAGGAGTACAAGCAGAACATTAATTAATCTATAAATACAAGAATAAAACTTTCCAAATAATATTTTTGTATCTGATATATGTTAATTAATATATTCATTTTAAGCCAAGTTATGTGACTAATAAATCACCATTAAAGGCACCGTGCTTGGGGATGGCAATGAAGGTTTAAACTCTCCCCTTCAGGATTGCTTCTAAATTAATTCTATAATTGCATTAGCATCCATCAAAGCTAATTTTCAGTTTTCCATACTTATCTTTATTGGATAAAGATTCATACGATTCTTTGCATGGTACATTTCCATTAAAGAAAGTTTATTGTCCATAAAAAAATTCAAAATACTCTGCACTTAATTATCTCACAAAATTAATGTTAAATGATATATATAATAATTAAATTTACATGTAAATTCAAAAATGGAGATCCAATATATAGGTCATATACTCTACCTATCTTCATATCCAAATCGTTTTTTCAGAGTCTATACAGTCTTAATTTTTTCAGAGTCAAAGGGTTATAAGGTAATTTTGCTGTTTAAAAAATGGAAAAGACTAAGAAGCCCCTCTACCCATGCTATTTTTTTTCTCCTCCAAGGATACGAATGTAAACACTATTTTTGTTTTCGCTAAAGTCCATAGAGACCCTTACTCGAAGCCTAATTTTTCTTGCTTTCATGGACAAATCAGTTATTACATTACAGCAAAAGAAACATGTTCGGACTATTTTGTCTCCGATAAATCTTACAATGACTAATGGATCATTTAAAAACAGTAATTATACCCCTAATTGCAAGCATAATTATTTTTGTTATATTTGTTATAAGAATAAAAGAGTAAAAATACTACTCCAATGAATAGAAACATGTGTCTAGAAGTACAATAAATCATTATTGTCTTTTAGTTTTTTTTTTTTTTGAATTATTATTCTGCGAGGTTTTCTCCCTCTTTTTCAAAGGAAAGGAAAAATTTAAGACCAGTCAATTTTCCATGCTTTACACTTTGCCTCTCTTTCTCTTCCGCTGAATGCATTAATGTCCAAGGCCTTTAATAGTCTATCTAACTAATACTCTTAATATTATAAGCTATTTTTGATGCCATAATCAAGTTGTGCTGTTTTATTTTCAGAAATACCTTACGTACATTTTCTTTATCTAGTGTTGCACAAGTTTTTACACCACATTTTTTTATTTAAACCTTGTTTATTTTTATATTTTAAAAGCATTTTTTAAAAAAAATTATTTCAAATTATTATTTTTTTTGATGTGTTGATATTAAAAATAATTTTTTAAAAATAAAAAAATATTATTTTAATATATTTTTAAATAAATATATGAATATAAACATACCGTTTTTGTTTTTGAAAAATATCAAAGAGCTCTTGCCCTAAGTCTAATTTTTACACTGTAGCAAAATAAATATATCCAGACCATTTTGCTCTCGATAAATTTTATAATGACTAATGCATTCTTTGGTAAAGGTAACTGTACCTCTAATTTGCAACCATAACCATTTTTTTAATAAAGGTAAAAGAGTAAAAAAAAAATATTTCTAGAAGCACAATAAATCACTAGTATCTTTTTAATAATTTTTTATAATATTAATGCCTTTGCGTCTAATAAAAATTTGGGATAAATGATTAATATTAGATATTTGATGACTACTCGAATATCTGATAATAAATTCAATTAATATCACAAGGAGGAGGAGGAGGAAGAACATGTGGAAGGTATTGCAGCCATGTCAGGGTCGAGCCGCGATGAGGTATGTTCCACTTCCATCTCAATACGTTAAAATCTTGTTTTTGTTTTTGCAAAAGACAAAGGAGCCCCTTACCCAAAGCTTTATTTTTCCTGTTTTCAATTGCAAATCAGTTATGACACTGTAGCAAAAGAAACATGTCTGGATTATTTTGTCCTTAATAAATTTTATAATGACTAATGCATTTTTTGGTAAAGATAATTGTACGTATCTCTGATTGCAAATATAATATTTTTTTTAATAAAGATAAAAGAGTAAAAACAATGTGTCTAGAAGCACAATAAATCATTTGTGTCTTTTTAGTATATTTTTTTAATATTATCCAACGAGGTTTTCTCTCTCTCTTTTTTTCAAAGGAAATTAAAGATAAATTTATGACCTGTTAATTTTCCATGCTTCCGCTAAATGTCTTTAATAGTCTGTCTAACTAATGATCTTAATATTATAAGCTATTTTTTATATTCACGTTGTGTTGTTTTTTTTTCAGAAATACCTTACGTACATTTTCTTTATCTAGTGTTCCCCAAGTTTTTACACCGCACATTCTTTTATTTAAACCTTGTCTATTTTTATGATTTAAAAATATTTTTAAAAAAATTGAATTTTATTTTATTGTTTTTTTATTTTAAATTAATTTTTTTTGTATTTCTAGATCATTTTAATATGCTGATATTAAAAATAATTTTAAAAAATAAAAAAATATTATTTTAATATATTTATAAACAAAAAATATTTTAAAAAAAAATTATTATAACACTCATAAACACTCCTTAATCAAGGTTGCACTTAATTTGTGTACTTCGAACAACATGCATGCATTCACAGCAAGATTATACTTAATTTGGTAGCGAGTTTTAATCAATTAGTATCTTGAAACTAGTCAAATTACCTCCTTTATGTTTATTGAAACCAGAAATTAAATCGAAATTTATGAGACTCCTAATTTCTATTTTTAAATAAGAATAATTTGCATTGATTAATTAAATATTTGTTAATTACTCATGTCGAGTTAACAATTTTGCTATTTTGAAGGAGTTGAAAAAACTTGAAAAGATTGTGGCAAATACAAAGCGAGAGCTTGAGGGTCAACAGCGAGGGCTTGAGCGTCAACAGCGAGAGCTTGAGGGTCAACAGCGACAGCTTGAGCAATGGAGATCTTCTTTAATTGCATCAACTCCAAAACAAGGATTTGATTCACTTCCAAGAAGTTTGCCAGCACAAACAGATGATGGAGGGACTGGTCAACCACCATCAAATAATGAGATTAGTTTAAGCATGGAATAAGAGTACTAGCTTTTGTTATGTTGTGTCCATAATTATTTAAGTGAATTAACTTAAATACTGGCAACAATACTGTTGGGCTTCCTTTTGCATGCATGTATTGAAAAAATTACATTGATGGCTGTTAATTAGTGAGTGTTGTTGTAACCTAATTTTTTTATCATTTTATTTTTATTTTTATTTTTACTTTATTTATTGAAAAGAATAAAAAAAATTAATGAAAATAATAATGATGAAAAAAATTGAAATAAATGAAGAATGTATTAAAATTTAGGTTAAGAGCAATATGATTGGAAATTTTGGAGTTTAATTAAACTTTGAAATTAATCTAATTAAGCTTGGAATTAATTTAATTAATTCAATCAAGGGTTTAATTGGAGAATTGATAAATTTTTAGACTTAATTGAGCTTGGAATTAATTTAATTAATCCAATCAAGGGTTTAATTAGAGAATTGATAAGTTTTGAGACTTAATTAAGCTTGAAATTAATTTAATTCATCCAATCAAGGATTTAATTGGAGAATTGATAAGTTTTGAGACTTAATTAAGCTTGGAATTAATTTAATTAATCCAATCAGGGGCTTAATTGGAGAATTAATAAGTTTTAGACTTAATTGGACTTTGGATTTAATTAAATTAATGAAATCAGGGACTTAGTTGAAGAACTATCAAAGTTTGGAGTTTAATTGGTGTCCCAATTGCAACAATTAAAAGCCAAGGACCAACTTGTAAATGTCGTTAAGATGCAGGGGTTCAATTACAATTTACCCAAGGACTGGAATGCAAAACTTAAAAATATCAAGGATCAAAACACAAAACACCAAAAACGGTGTCGTTCCTATGCACTGTTCATCTTCTTCAATGCCTCTGCTGCCCGCCGCCACCATTACTCCTGCAATAACAGTCGATTGATTACCTGGTAACGGTGGAATTCTGTGGCTATAAAACCAGAGAAAACAAAACCCAAAAAAAGAAGAAGAATAAAGACAGAACCGGGGAAAAACTGGGGAGAAAACAGGGCAGAACCGAAAGGAAAAAAACCACAAACGGCAGAAACCAAACCCAGGGGTGGAAGAAAACACAGAACCGAAAGTATAAATCCAGAGACACGAGGAGAAAAAGGCGGGCATAACCGAAAAGCCCCTGGAGAAATACAGAACCAGGGGAAGAATAGAAAAAACTTTCGTTCCTCTGTTTCTTCTCGAAGAAACAGAGGAGGCCACGGAGAGAGACCACGAGTAACGGAGGAAGAAAGCAGCTAGCCCACCAGTCCTCCATCACGTCTTCGTTTCTCTGCTTCCAGAGAGGAAGTAACACCGGGAAAGGCCATTCTTTGGCCACAGCAGGGGAATCACGGAACCAAGGACATACAGAGAGCAGAGAGAACCCAAAGAAAAACCAGGGGAAGGAGACTAGATAGAGAAAGAAAAACAGATACAGAGAGAGAGGGAGAGAGAATTCTAAGAGCAGAAGAAAGCAAGAGATAAAGAGAAAGAAGGGGGAGAACGTCGCCCGGTCAGCCCTCTATCACCGTCATCCTCAACTCCCAGTGCAGCGCCAACGTTAGAAGGGAGAGAACGTCGCCCGGCTAGCCCTCCATCACCGTCATCTCATCTTCAAGGCGCCAGGTAAGTTGCTCTTTCCTTCTGTTTATTTTAATTACATGTTGCTCCTGTAGAAAAACTAAAAAATGGCCAACCGAGTCAAGCCTGTGACCCGGCTAGGCTTGCTGGGCCAGCCCAGCCACATGGGCTGAGATGGGCCCAGCCCCAAAAATAATGAAAAAATAAAACAAAAATAGAAAAATAAATAAAAAATAAAAAATATATGTGCATGAATAAAAATAATGTAAATTTATTGGTTTATTTACTGACGCTAGAGTCAGGAATAAAAATACCGATTTAAATTTATATTATTTTTATTCGTTGTATTTTATTTTATTTAGCTAAAAAAATATATGTGCATGATAAAAAAATAAATTTATTTTTTATTTATTTATTCACTAGTGCTAGAGTAGAGAATAAAAAAATATTGATCTAATTTTTTTCAGCTATGAATTTTTACCAACGCCAAAGTTGGAATTATTCGAGCTCGAATATTCACTGGCACCAAAGTCATGAATATTATAAACAAATCATCATAGCATAAACTAATAAACATTTAGCAATTTAAGACAAAACCAACAATGCAGTCTGCCTTAGGCAGAATGTTTAAGGGGTGATAATAACCTCCCTTTTACGTAACTAATTCCGAGCTATAGAATCTCTGTTAACCAGTTAGGGTTTCTAGTGACCATAATACTAGGTGGCGACTCCTCAAACAAGACCTTTTCTTTTAAAAGAATCAAATGCCAAAAATCTGTTTTTTTTCATAATTCAAGATAATTATTTTTAGAATCGCTGGGATGTCGGGTGCTACAAGCGTGTTTAATTGTATTTATAATTTACCTTTGCTTTAAATTGTTCAAGCTGTTGGGTGGACTATCATCCCTTAGTCAGCCTCTGAAACGTAATTACCGGGAGTTCAACTTACTAATTGCAGATTTGTGGAAGAGCCATCACATCATCGTGTGCTTATGATGACCCATTCAGCTTCTTAAACTAGTTCAGGGTCTTATTTAAAAATTGAGAAGTTTCTATGAGGTTAATATATCAATTTAAAAACATGTAAACAGTGATCCATTTGTTCTTAAGTGCTGGTTGTTGGCGTGAGTCTTCAATAGAGGATTTTTTTGAGAGAAATTATAGGGATTTTTTTTAGAGAGATTATAGAGTTCAACTTACTAATTGCAGATTTGTGGAAGAGCCAAGTATGGTAGAACCAAATGGCATGATAACCTAATATAAGATAAAATAGAAAAAAAAATTAATTGTAAAAAAAATTGAATTTTAAAGGATAAATTCAAAAGAGATGAAAAAAATGATATTAGAAAAACTTGGACCATCTAGATAAACCTCCCACGTGTATCATGAGATAGAAGGGCACTACACCAAAGTTATATGCTGCCAAATCAAATTTCTAACTTGAAATTACATTAAATCAATCCTGGTATAAGCTTTAATTCTTGAGAAATAAAAGAAAATAATACATAATCTGAATGGCTTGCTAAATACCTTGTGTTATTCTGTAATTAGACGAGGAATCGCATTCTTTCTTAATAGCAAGTAGAAGCGCACTACACCAAAGTGTTCTTATGATATTAATTATAGCTCAAATATTCGTTATATCCTCGGATTGTTAACGAGTCTAGTCAATATTGATGCCTTCATGTCTAATAAAAAAATAGAATAATGCTTAATTTAATATTAGACAGTTGTTTTTATTAACTGATGACTACTTGAATTTCTGACAATAAATTGAATGATGTTTCACCGTATGTCTGGAGATAAATATTTGAAAAGTATTGCAGACATGTTAGGGTTGAGTCCCGATAAGGTATGATACCGATTTTCTTTCACCATCCTTTTCCTTCTACACAACATAGCGCAACACAAGTCTTTGAATAATGCTCGAATGATTTGTCAAGTCTTTAAATCATCAGGCAAAAATTATAGAATTTGTTTTTTCTAAAAGTAATTAAAAATTGTTTTTTTTATTATTTGTAAGAGACCATTAATTTTGAGATTTACATTCAAAATAATTTCATTCCTTCTAATGTGCTAATGTACTAATATAGAGAATGTCTTTTTATTTTTTATTTTATAAATAAAACTAGGATTGTATTTGATTAATATTCTAGATTATAAATGACACAAGAAACAAAAAAAGTAAAATGACTCTGATATAATTTCAAAATGAAATTTTATACTTCTAAAATAATATACATATATATAATTAAAAAAAATTAAGTTTCTAATCATAGATTATTATTATTGTTGTTATTATTGCTTACCTTAAAAAATCCACCCATTTGTTACTGCTATTAACTCAAACGGCCATAAGAAGACCTGACCCGTTGGTGGCGCGAAAGCCTAAAAAGTGTACCAATAGTCAAGCACAGTAAATCTCAAGTATTGGGCTATAATTAATTTGAAAGGATGTAATTTAATTTATTAGATTTTAGATTTATTTTTTTAATATTATTAATTCAAATTTTATAAATTTTAGAATAAATTTATAGGTTATTAATTTTAAAATATATATAATTAATCGATATACATACAAGCTGATTCAAATATCTACATAAAAAATATATTGGACTAGAGCTGTTATACTTGGTACTACGGCCCATTTCTAATAAAAAGGTTAGAAAACAGGACCCTAACTTGTAGCCAACCGTACGTCCACCAGATATATAGTAGGCAGATCTTCTCATACAAATTCCCAAGAGGGCCCTAATTTTTATTTATTTATTTATCAAGAAAACAGGACCCTAGCTAAATAATAAAGGTGTTAATTCATGATTCAGGAAATAATTTGAGGCTGCTTCGCTTCTGTTTTATAAACACTTTCCAATTAAAGATAGAAATTGAATAGGAAGTAGTAAAAAGGAAAACAACTCTGATAAAATCTGGGAACCTCTAGGGGAGAGAATTCTCGCAAGGGAAGGAAACAGCCTCTGCCTTGGCTATCACCGCCGCAGTGCTAGTATATAAGAAGGGCTTGCGTTAAGGATATAGGGACTTCATTGTAGCAATAAGGATTTTTGAAAGTTTGGAGGGAAGCAAGAGGGTTCCATAGCCTTCGATAGACAAGGTTTTTTTTTTTTTTTTACTCTATACGCATTTTATTCAAGTTTTATTGATGGTTTCTTTAGGTTTTCTATGTTTTTTTTGTTTCGTTGGACCGCCTACATGTTAATTAAGTCGCCTCGTCGAATGATCTTATAGCTATCATCGTATCCGACTAGAGAATTCAAGTTTTCTTAAATATTGGCTGAAGTTTCGGATTGAAAAAAAAATATATAGCATTTATGCCCATGACTAAGATTTTGATATAGGTGCATTTGTTTTATATATATATATATATATATATATATATATATATATATATATATATATATATATATAAAAGAACGTCATGTTTAAGGGACTATTGGTGAATGCGGTCTAACCCGTGTTTCTAAAAATTTTAATTTTTTTTGCTTAAAATTAATATTTTTTTAGTGTTTTTGGATCATTTTGATGCATCGATATCAAAAATAATTTTTTAAAAAATATATTATTTTGATGTATTTTTAAGTGAAAAGCACTTTGAAAAACAACTATAACCACATTCTCAAACACATCCTAAAAAAAAAAAAAAAGGGGGGGACATATATTATTTTACATCTCAAATTCGTTGTGATAAATGGTATTCAATCACCAAAAAGGGAGAAGAATAAGATATTTATGGTTTTCAGGACTGCATTCGATGCACTTCACCACCTCATTACTGTGGTGACATGCGTGTTCTTCAACGACATGCAAAGAAGCTTCGGCATGCAAAGGAGCTCCGACAACGAGTTTTTCTCTTCCCTCTTCTCTTCCCTCTCTCCTCCCAGAAAACAATGTTGCTCATTGCAAAAAAAAAATGTCTAGTTATTTGTTTGTTAAGTTAAATTAGTTTTTTATTCTTTTGATTGCAATATATTTGGTCTTTAATCATTTATTGAGTTAATTTTTTTTAATTTTATCCTTTGGTACCTTGTTTTTATATTTGATTTGATTCTTATTTTTTAATTGTGATGTTTTTGGTCTTAAATCCTTTATTGAATTAATTTATCTTTGGATTTCATCCATTGATATTTTATTTTTATACCAAATATTTACCTCATTCTTTTTTATTGTTATTTTTAGTTGTTTTTATCATTTTCTTACTTGAAATTGTTTTCCAATTCCATTCCTAATGATTTGGGTTTTTTGTGTCAAATTTGGTTCTTTTTCTTTTTAAATCTATATTTTTAAAATTACTTTTTTTGAATTTGTTTTTTCAAGTTTATCCCTAATTATTTTAGTTGGTTTAGAATTTTACATTATTATTTTTTCAGGTTTGTCTTTTATGTTGTGATTCGATTCCATGAATTGCATTACAAATTCTGAAGGTTGGACCGGGATTTGACTTCAGTTATTTTTAATAATTTTTAAAAATATCATTCATCATCATTAAGTTTGTTGGATTGGTTTTATTTTTTTTTATTATTATTTTTTTTTTAATTTGATTTTTCTTTTCGATTTTCCCCTTTGGTTCAATTTTTTATATATATTTAAGGTTTGACCTTCAATGTTTTAATTTCTAATTTTGATTTTTAGCCTTTTCTATTAAATTTTAATTTATTTTTAATTTCATCCTTAGGTCCATAATTTTTATTTTTTATTTTAAAAAAATCCTCATTTTCTTGATTTTTATTTTTTAATTTCTATTCATTTGTTAATTTGAATTTTTTGGATACATTCACCTCATGTTCATCCTCTTATATTTTACTATTCACATCATTGTTTATAGTTACTTTTTCCTTCCTAGGTCCTTGATTTTTTTTTTCACTTAGTCATTTAACTTTGTTTCTTTTTAATTTCTTCATTCCAAAATATGTCGATATAGTTTTATATATTAGGGTTTGTTTATATTTACATGTTATGGCATATTCAATGTTCATAAAATATTCTAACATTAAATTGAAGCTTGATTTGGTGAAATTGAATTTAAGGTTATTGCCAAATAAAAAATTACAAAAACAAGGATCAAAATAAAAATAAAAAATAGTTGTTTTCATCCTTCTAGGTTCATGAATTTTTTTCACTTTAGTCATTAAACTTTGTTTCTTTTCAATGTTGTCTTTTCAAGTTATGTTGACATGTTTTCATGTGTTTCAGTTTACATAATGTCAGTACTTTCTTATAAATCAAAAGTTTAAAATTATAATATGAAAAAAAAATCATAATGTCGGCACTTTATTCTCTAGAGTTAGAAATTAATTTGAAATTTTATTCATAGCATAATGAGCGGACACGGTCTAGTATTAAACTAAAAATTTGGGATATTTTAATTTATAGAAATGTTTTGAAAATTTAGATTATTTTGATTTTTATAAATGAGAAGAGTTATAGAAAACATGTTTACTAAAAAATATTTTTATATTATCAAGTTTCTATAAATTTTAGTTCTAAGAGATTTCATTAATACATCATGACCCAACTATTATTCTTATTTTATTTTTTGTTAATTCGTAATCTAACTAATTGTACCAAATATAAATGATATAATAACTTCAAATAATTAACTACAAAAACTATCTTTATATGTAGATAAACAATTATAAAATATAGTTAATAGTGAAGATAGAAACTACAAGTTTTCTTTCTTAATAACCTCACCTTTGATTTTCATAGTTGATGAAAATAACTAATCATTAATGCATTGTTACAAATAACAAGAATCAAAACTTATTAAAGTTTCATCTAACACTTGCGAAGCTCTCGAAAGAAAATTTAGCAAAGCCAAAAATGGAGAGAGAACATAATGTCCCTAGAAAGGCAGCAATACTTATTAAAGATCACCAAAAATGGATTGATACAAGCAAACGGGTGGGTCCGGTTCTTGGAGTTAACATTGGTGACAAGTTTCGATTTCAGGCTGAACTAAATGTAATCGGCCTTCATTGCCACTTTTATAATGGAATAGATTATATGAAAAAGAACGGGATCTCATTGGCCACTAGCATTGTCGTGTCTGAGCGTTATCCCAATAACATGGAATCGTATGATGTCCTCATCTATTCCGGTCATGGTGGAAATCCAACAGTTCGAGGCAGGCAAGCAGTTGAAGATCAGAAGCTTCAACTGGGAAATCTTGCATTGAAGCACAGTATGGATCGTAAGACTCCTGTACGAGTCATTTACAAAGTAAAGCTGAAGAGTTCCAAAACATTTTCCTTAAAAGGTACTGGCTGGAGCAAAAATTTGAACCCGATATTCGTTTATGATGGCCTATACATAGTTGAAGAGTTTTGGGAAGAAAGAGGAGAATTCGGTAAACTTGTCTTCAAATTCAAGTTGAAGAGAAACTTGGATCAACCTAAGTTGCCTCAAAGATTGGAGAAAAAACTCCTTATATCGAGGTGATATATTTTGATGGATCATGATATTTCTGAAGAAAAGAGAAGACGCCATTTCGTGTTGCGAACATGTGATGAGATTTCAATGTCGCGACAAAATCCGATTTGAAATCAGAAACAGAAGCTGGCAGAATTATGATCTCTGACTTGAGGAATTCTGAGTATTGATGGAATCAATTATCTTAGATCTTATCTTAATATAAATATTTAGGTCCCTAAACTCTGGGTAGCGGTAATTCCATTCAAGTCTGAGAGCAAAAGTTGATGTCTGGTTATTAGTTTTCTGTCTATCCACTCAAAATCCATAGTTTTCTTGTGTTCTTGTATTTTCTTTTCTGGGAATTTTCTAGCCAAGATATAGTTGTTGTCGCTCTAAACTTCTGAGTGTCTCTAAATAATGTAGATGGTTGTTCTCCATTTATGTATGTGCAATATAACATTCGTCCCATGACAGTCCTAGTGTGAATTCTAACTTGTAGTGTGATTAGAAGGCATTCTAGGAATATGGTTCCTATTATATGCAGGTTAGACATGCTACTGTCCTTTAGTTGCTGATCTAGCATAGACAGTAGATAATTTCTATTTAATTAAATCTTTGATTTATACAAGTTGTTTCTTATGCTGCTAGCCTTTACTGTAAAAACTTTTAGTTCCCAGATTTTCCAGATTTAATTAGTAATTTGAATTGGTTCCTCAACTTTCAAGCATAGTTGCCAGCTTCAGGGCCGGCTCGGAAAGGAGCCTAGAGCCTGGATCATTGAGTCAACCCGTGAATAACCAGATGAATCCAAGTCAACCAAACTTTACAAATCTAATCCAGTCCGGTTCTAAATTGTCGATTCTAGACTGTTAGTTGATACAGCTGGAGCCTTAGTCATGGCTTAGTCAACCCGTTGAGCGGGACTGTATTTAGCTTTCAGGAATGACAGATAGGGATACGGACATGTCCAGTTCTGAACCATGACCCACTAATTAATTAGGTTGAAGAAAATCAAGTTAGATTATGGAGTCAAAAGTATTTAGCTACCTGCACTCATTTATTTGCTCGACTTTGATTATTGGGACAGGTTGCGTTATGACAAATCTAATAACTCACTTAACCAATACATGTCCTTCTATGCTGGTGTCTGAGTGGTGACATTCAATCTGACATCTATATTTCTCCATGAGAACCGATTTCTAACCTAGAAGAGTGAGCACAGGTTGTTAGGACAACTTTTTACTCATGGTTTCAGAACTTTTTTCCGTTTCAGTCCTGCCCTAGAATAGCTTGTGAATTTCCAGGTTTTACAAGCTACCATCCATCTATTTTTGCCAAAACAAAATTTAAAAATCATGGAGGATTGCTTGTAGTTGTCCAGAAAAAGAAAAAATCCCTCGGCTTTTCTTGATATACTATCCCATGTCATACAGTGCTGGCTTGTTCTTGAAATCAATAGGAAAAGAACTGAAAAGGAAAAAAGAGGCCTTTTTTTATCATGGCTATACATAGAAACAGGATTTGGGAAAGGATAATGAGTAAGCTCACATGTCGACAGACTCGACACAGGTAGAAGCAGAATCCCAGCAGTTCGTTCATGTAGTTGTATTTCTTTTATTAGTTTATAGCTTATTAAATCTACTCGAGTCAATGTAGCCCACAAGGTTTCCCATGCCACCTACCTAGGAGACATGATTACTAATTATTTTGTACATAAATGTTTTGTCTTTAAGAGAAGGAGGGAGTAGTAGATGTGAGGGTATCATAGGAGAAGATGATGAAGAATATGTTTTTATTACAGAGCGCCTGTATATTGCTAAGGAATGTTTGTTTCATTAAGTTAATTAAATATTTTTCTCCAAATGAAAGTTCATAGATGATCATAATTAAGATGAGGCGAATTGATGAGTTAGTCTTAGTTTTTTTTTTAAATAAACTAATTAAGTTTTAAAATTAACTTCTAATTAGAAAATTAAAGGACAGTGAGATATTGCGGTCCAAATTTAATGATTAACAATCTTAGGGGACAAATTGGAAGCAATAACTAAATTAATAGGCAGAAAGATAGTCTAGCTAGGGGCCTCATTAAGGAAATTATATGATTAGAGACCACATAATTAACAAAAGCTGAACATATAGTATATATAGGGATGAACAGGCAGTACTTCCTATTAATTATTGTATGCCAAATCGAAGAAAAATTGAGAATAATTAAGAGAATAATAATCAACAGAAATCAAGTAAGAAAATGACTGGTTTTTCATATATATATTTGTAAGAGTAAACATAGTTATATCACTAAAAGCATATCCATATATGCAGTAAAGGATAAAATATGATGCAAACTCACTCAAGCTATGCACCGTATCAAGATAGCTTAGACGCCATGCAGACACTACAAATACGCAGAGAGAAACATCACGCTTGGCCTAACAAAGACCTGCTCGCATGGACTCCAAGCCAGCTCCATCACCCATGGCTGGTTCTTCGTCGGGAGTCGAATGGTGAGTGTGTCCCATAGCCACTATAGCCACGGCCGCTTCCTCCACCCCTGTCACCACCAGCAGAATTACCGGACTCTCTTCCAGCACCATACCCGCCACCATAAGCGCCACCACTTCCAGACCCATAACCATACCCTGAGCCAGGCCCGCTTCCAGGGCCAAACCCATACCCAAAACCTCTACCACCGCCACTTCCTCCACCTATGCCACCACCAGCAGAATTACCGGACCCACTTCCAGCACCATACCCGCCACCTTGAGCGCCACCACTTCCAGACCCATAACCATACCCTGATCCCGACCCGCTTCCAGAACCAAACCCAAACCCAAAACCTCTCCCGAACCCATTATGTGACCGGCCAGAGCCAGACCCGTAACCCCATCCTTCATTTGGACTAGAACCCCACCCCCAATTATAGTCCCAGTTAGGCCCATGTGCGGAACCAGTAGCTCCTGTACTGGAACCGGTTTCTCCATTCGGTCCTGTAGACATTTCAGGAGAGACGACCACCTTTCTGTCACCTACAGCGCTCTTGGACGTACCACCATTATTACGAGCAAAGGAACCTCCAGCAGTATTAAAGGAAAGGAGAAACAGCGTGAAATGAAATAAAGTGGGCAGCATTGTTTTTCTAGTGGCTATTGCTTCTTCAAGTTGCGTGTGAAGAGGCAACGTGAGATCAAAGTCGATCGGGTTATGACTTGTGATCACCCATGGAAGGACATTATGATATTTATATTGGGCATTGATGGAGACATGGGGTCCCTCGTGAATGTTTTTACCTTTTGAAAATGGTGCGCGTGTCGATGTGTACGTGGTAGAATTTTACACTCCCATTTAAGCACTACTTCACGATATTGCACCACCGACTTCCAACTAAAATATTTCAGATTCATGAGGCTATAGCTTGTTCTTATCATGTAATAATTTCAATCGAGTTAGTGAATGGTTAAGGATGAAGTTTGGAAGAAAATTGTTGGGTTGGAAAGCAAAGGCAACGAAACTTTTCTTGACTTTTCTAGCGAAGTTCTTAGTACTGTTCTCATGGCACCATGCATTTTATTGTTTTAGATTTTATAAGGCCTGTGGGATTTGATGAATGTAAATTAAATTCTAAGGAAAGACGTAGTTTTCTTCTTGACCACGTTTGGCCATGATTCTGCTGGCAAAAAGTTAAGAGAACATGGTTTTGTATATAGTGCGTAATCGATTAATTATCATCATTCTTATATAGGTTAGACTTAGGCCAAATTTCAACGCGTGTAGATTGTCATTTTTTATTTTTCCCTTTTTTATATATTAGATGGAAATAATTCTTATATATTGATTATTATACTGGTATGATTCGTGTTTTAAAATTAAATCTATCTCTTTGATTGTCTTGAAATATACTCGGTGTAGAGTAATGCATGCATATGCAATTAGTGTTTTAATTGGTTTTTTTTTTATAATTATCAAAATTATTAAACCCAGCTAATTAGAAGTCTAGACCAAGAGTTGAACGGAATCTATTTTATAAAATAATAATAATAATAATAATAATAATAATAATAATATTAAAAAAAATTAGATTGAACAAGTCAAATCATATCGGTCAGATTAAGAGTCTATCTTACTTCTACCCTAACTCGATTTAATTATTGTGCAATTAATTATAATGTGGTTATTAATTATAATGGTTTAGCTATTAGGTTATTAAAGAATTTAATATAAAATCTTAACTTGTTAAATGAAATCACAAAATATGATTTATATTATTTTTTTACACACTATCTTAAGTGAAGGTTTTTTAGACTTAAAATTAATTTATATGGACTCACACTACGTTATGTTATTAATTAATTTTTTATTAGAAAATAGAGTAAGAGTTGTGAGATTTGAACATGTAACTATTTAGTCATAAAACTTTAATGTATGTTAAATAATCATTTCAATAAAAGTTTAATTTATTAAATTAATAAGATATCAAGAAACGATTTATATTATTTTATAATCTAAAAAAACATTTTATTGCATTTTTTTTTTCGTTTTTTTGTTTCTCTGGATAAAAAAATAGCTTATATAAAGATTGAAAGTAAGAAAAAGAAATGATAAATAAATAAAAACATAAGTAGTAATTTAGCCATTAACTACGCACCATGTATACACACCTGAAGCACAATAACAGTACATTATAATTCATATGATAGAAAAAGATTTTCTTTTTAATTTTTTTAAAAAAAAAACACATAAACTACTTGCAATATTGTCAATTGAAAAGCAATTTTTCAAGGGGCTACACGAACTTCACCCTACAAGCATTGTTATTAAATTTAGACCGCGCAGCAGGTTAATCTGACAACTAGACCAGTTCGAATAAGTTAAAAAATTGGAATAAGTAAAAACACTGTAAAACCTAATTGATTTGCTTGATATATGACCCAAGCAACCTAATAAAAATCGGTTGAGATTTATATTTTTAATGTGTTTTTTGTTTTTTGTTTTTTTTGGCCAAAAACCCATTTTTTTATATATTTTTTAGTTGGTTATTAATCCCTTTTAAAGTTTACTATATAAATACTAGAAGAATATTTTATTTTTTTAATATGAAATTTAAAACCTTATATATAATCTATATTCACTAAAAAAAATTAATTTTTTAATGTGGGATTTAAAACTATTTAATATATATACTCTATATTCACAATAAAAAAGTTTTATTCTTTCGATGTGGGATAAATAATCATTTTATTTTAAATATTTCAACTTCATTATTTATAATATGTAAAGTTTATAATCTTTTAAACTTCATTATATGAATTGTTTCTTTATTTTTTTATATAAAATATTAAAACTTTAATTTTTTTTTTAATTTTTTCAATTTAATTTAAACTAATCCAAATTAATTTATATAACTTAAAACCTAGTTAAAACCAGAACAACCTTTAAATCTGGTCTGATAACGATGCCTACGAGCAATAGCATGATGGATGTGGATCATGTGACCGCATCCCCGAGCTAGCTCGCTTTTCCTACCCCATGATCGTGGTTGGCGGTTGGCCAGTTGCGCCAAAAGTCTCTCTTAGCTAGCTTTCTGCGCCCTAGTGGCCAAATCATAACTTTGACTTGCACATTCTTGTATTGGATTTCACCTTTATCTTTTCATGAAATGACCTGATCTTGACACGTACGCCCTTAGCATTCAATACAAAAAGAAAAATCTTAACCCACATCAATTTGTTCGTATTAGTATTACTGTATCAAATTTAAATTTAAATTGTGAAAAAATAGTTCGGTTAAGATTTAGTTGAGAAAAGATTTAAACTCCACAAATAAGAAATAACCCAAAAATAGTTGACAGTTAAGATAAATATATGAATGAAAATAATTCATGTTGGTATCCTAGGCAGCGTATAAATAAAAACAACACAGCATGAAAATAATAAAAAAGAAAAAACAGAGTTGGTATACTTATTCATGGGCTTCGCCACTATCTACAATGAATGGTTTTTATATGAGTGGAGTGCAGGTAAGTTGATAAAATAGGCCCATTTTAGGCCCATTTTACAACGCTCAATGATTGTCTAACAGCTAGGCCCCACAGCCCACTAAGATCAACGGCAGATTCCTTGATATTTTATTAGCACAGACCGTGTGGGAAATTTTCAGAACTTCACATGCATCCATTTTATTAGCCCAGAGCTCGTGCTGGAGATTGGAGTCCATTCCATGTCAGTATGAACCAGATTTGACAATTTCAACTGATCACGTGACTGTGTGAGCCCAGTTCATGTGCAATGGTTTAGTAAATTTGAGTCTATAACGGAAATACCAAGCTCAAGTCTTTAATAAGAGACAACTCACGAATCATGAAAAAAGCCATAGGTCAGGACATGAGAAGAAGTCATTTGCGGCTAGCAACATGCCATGAATCGAAGGGAACATGGGAAGACCTATGCGAAGTGTATGTACGAGCATTCTCCATCGTAGTAAAAAGGAAGCGTTATGACTTTTCTTTTCTTTTTTGTGTTTTGAAAATGCATTTTACTTGTAAAACTATCAATATAATAATTTTTTAGTATTTTTTTATGATTTTAAAATATTAATATTAAAAATAAAAAAATATTTTAATATAATTTAAAATAAAAAATACATATTCACCGCTACAACAAACATACTTTTAGTCCGTTTTTTCTATCATCAAGG
The DNA here is from genome assembly GCA_030145905.1 of Populus davidiana. Taxonomy (NCBI): domain Eukaryota; kingdom Viridiplantae; phylum Streptophyta; class Magnoliopsida; order Malpighiales; family Salicaceae; genus Populus; species Populus davidiana. The sequence continues at coordinate 12,686,792 of CM057803.1, forward strand.
AGAGTCCGACTTTTACTAGAGGCTGAAAATGGGATTAATAATAGGCTATGATCAGTTAATCTACAAGAGTATAAGAGATTAGCCGTTAAACATCACATGTTTGTCTTTAAACAAAATGGCAGACCGGATCGTAGAAGAAAGACGCTGATATGAAAATTAATTGCATGAAGGACAATTATTTTTTATTATTATGCATTTAAAATTTGAAATAATTTTACTTTTTTAAACAACATTGAATGATCTCTCATTTTATATTATTCAATCAATTTAAATTGTTTCTTAAATAAATAATTTTTTTAATAAATATAGCCAGATAAATCTTTTAAAATTAAATCTTTTAATATAAAACCTCCATTAATCATTCATATTTTATTTTTAGTTATTATTAATTACGTTTTACTTAATAAAGTGTATTCTTAAAACAAATTATTTGAATTTCTTAAAACAAATAGATTGAAAAAACATGCAAACATAATATTTTTAAAAAATAAAGCTTAGTGCAGTTGGGGGTCACATAACTAGGAGGTAACTAAAACAGGATGGCCAAGATCATCATCAGAATGGAAATTTTATTCTCATCCATAGCTTAGAAAACTATGTAGGAAGGTGTCCTAAGATTTTTCCAATTTCATCACTTGATGATTCAGAAGAAACATTGGAAATCATAACTCAACAGCAACATGTAGAGTTGTGTTGAATTCTTGAACGACAACTTCAACCTTGAATTCATGTTGCGTCGATAGGAATGCCACAACACACTATCAAGATTAAGAAGAGTGACTCGGGAAAAGAAAGAACTCCTACAAAGAAATCAAATTGGAAGGGACACGGAGCTCACTTGCAAAATCCACAAATCTGATCGTGCGCAAGATTAGCAAACATTTACAGCAAAAACTGTTAAGTGTTATTGTTACCAAAAAAAGGTAATTAATGCCCTTCAATTTCTAACAAAAGGCACCAGGAACAAATCAATAGCAGATTCAGAAGCATTCAATTTTAGGCATCACTGAACAATTAATGTCTCGGATCAAGTGTTGGATTATAATATTATTGCTTCATCATAACCAACAACAACTTCTAATAACCAAACAATCAAAATCAAAACAAATCAAATCCAGGGAAAACGGGGTTTACTCAGTGGTGGCGTTAATTAAATTGGTTCGATTCTGCCAGCTAGTTTCCTCAACTTTAAATCAGAAGAGGGAGCTGTAATTCATCACTGTAACCTCCGAAATTCCCACAACAGCAAAAGAAAATCAAATTTATAGCCATTTAAAAAAAAAAAAAAACAAAATTGAAAATTGAAAAAAAATAAAACAAAGAGATTACTCAGTGATGGCTGTAAATAAATTGGTTCGATTCGGCCAGCTAGTTTCCTCAACTTTAAATCAGAAGAGGGAGCTGAAAATCCTCCTTGTAATCTCACTTCAAAAAAGGAAAAAAAATCACGAAATTAAAAGAGAAAGATAACTCAGTTCAGCGGGAATATCGACACGCAAAGTTTTTCTCCATAAATACAAAGAAAAACCCTGCATTCCGGTCTGTTGAGCTTGAATTTCGTGAGTCATCATAGCAATCTTTCTCTTTTCTTCTCCTATCTCTAGAAATACCAGATTTTGTTTAAGAAACGGCAAGTGTAACTTCGGAGAAAAAAGACTAGGGTTTCTAGAGTGAGCCCTAGAAATGGTGAGGGATGTAATGGTGTCTAGGGCTTTATAGGAGTTACTAGAATTAGGGTTTTTTGCGGCTGCCTCTAAATCTTTTGTGGGCTTTGGCCTTCTTTGAGGCCACGAGAAAATAATAGACAATTTCGGAGGGCTAGGCTTAAATTAATATGAACTGATCGAGCTAGAAGTTTTAGCCCAAAACCCTTAGGAAAGAAAAGGAAAATTACATGATATCAATTTTATAATACAATAAATTATATACGTCCTTCTCGGAGAATTTTATAGTGATAATATTAATTAATTTTTAGAACTCATTTTTAAAATAAAATAAAAAATTTTATAGTGCTAATAATATACTATTAGTTATTATTTGGAGTTCGCTTTAAATAAAAAGACAGCGTAAACAGTAGAGAAAATATAAAATTTATGACCTTTAAAAAATAATAAAAATATTATCACTTGTGATTTTTCTCTCTTAGTTATATTTTAAAAAAAATTAAACCCATAGAGTAATTAATATGATGGAGCACCACAAAACTAATATTTTCAATTATAAGTATTAGTTTTTTTAATAAAAACAAATTGTGGTGTTTACTTAGATATATGAGTGGGTGGTGAATTTTCTCCCTTTTTTATCATAGATAAAGCAGTGACATTGTTTTGACTATATTTTTATTCAAAAACAATTGAATTTTATCTTTATGAACATATAGCAACAATCCGAATACATGACAAGATTTTTTTATTTATTTTATTTGAAGTGAGTTTGAAGTTTTTCATTAATAATAAAAAGGTGTTATCATATAATTACAATATTATATTTTTTAATTATTGCACATTACAAAAAAAAATACCAAGTCTAGATTATAAATATGGAATTTAATCATAAATCATACACGGAATCATATATAAGTAATAAAAAAGTAAAGTTAACAACAAATTTGTTTAAAAATCAATTATTTTTTAAATATATTTGATAAAAAGTAAAATTAACAAGAAGTTTGCTTTGAATAGTTAGAAAAAAAATTCAAGTAAATCAAGTTATCATATTAAACTCATAATCCGAGTTATAATTTAAAATAATCTCATAAAAAATAAATTGAAAAACATTACAAATACCAATCCCAATAAATATAATCTTAGCAAATATTTAAAGTTTTATTTTATTTTTGAGATTAACATTGTAATTGTAATATAGATTAGAGTTTGTTTGGAGATGTGGTTGTGATTGTGATTGATTTTCAAAGTGCTTTTTATTTTGAAATGCATCAAAAAAATATATATTTTTATTTTTTTAAAATTAGTTTTGAAATTAATACATCAAAAAGATTCAAAATATAAAAATAAATTAACAAAAAAAATTAATTTTTTAAAGAATATGAATCGACCTGAACTTCTAAACGATATTTTAATGTGATCTTATACGTAGATGAATACCACCATCAGTGGCGGAGCCACAATGGAGATTTAGGGGGCAATTGCCCCCTTAATCTTTACACACACACACAAATATATATATATATATATATATATATATATATATATATATATATATATATATATATATAACATGTTAACAAGTTTAATTTTTTTTATTAATTACTAATTGATTCGAGTTTTTTTTTTTGAATTATTGTTTCTCTTTCTTTTTTTTTTTTTATAAAAAATTTCTTCAAATCCTAAACTATTAATTAGTTAAGTAAGTTTATGTTTTAGCTGAGTTTCTTTTATTTTTTCTATTTATTTCATTATCTAATTTTAGTTTTATTTCTTAATAATTAGTTATTAAAAATATTAGAGTTTATTATAATTTATAGATTTGTTAAATTAATATGTACATGAATAAATATTATATGCATATGAATATGAATTGAAATGAGTTTTGATAAATTAATATGTATTTTGTTATGAATTTCACATGAAAAATGATGGTGATCAACTTACTAGTAATTAAAAACGAAGTACTCAACAACTCAAAAAATTTGAGACACAATAAAAAAAATTAAAAAAATATATTAATATTTATATTTAACCTACTTGTATAAAACAACAAGTCAACAAAGAATTGTTGCCAATAATTTCACTAGTCCATGGAAGATTTAGAAATAGATAAATAAAAATTTAATTGTATATATTTAGAAAGAATATCTTTAATAAAATTAAGAGTAAAATCATTATCAAACAGTTTTAAAATATAAAAACTAGAAAAAATAATTATAATATATGTTTTTTTATTTTAAAAATATTTTTAAATTAATTTTACTTGATATAAGTTAATACATGTATTTCAAATTAATTTCTCTATATATAACACATATATATAATAATATATAATATCAAGTATTTGTTAGGAATTTACCCTTCATTTAAAATTTTCTGCTCCGCCACTGACCACCATTGCTATTATGCATTGCAACAGCGCTGCTTCTCTACAAAATGACAAAGCTGATTTTGCATCTCAAAATTATTTGCCTGTTTTTAACGAACTTCTATATTGAAATGTTTTCAGATTTAACTGTCAATTGCCATTGCCATTGCCATTGCCATAACAGTTCATGCTGCTAAGAGTTGTCCCTCAGCAACGCGCGGTATATGTATAAGTTTGCTAAATGTTATTATGAACGTATGGCCCTCTCCTTCATCTTTTCTTCTTTAAAGAAGACAATTGTGAGGCCATTCCCATCTTCTCTCCTCAATTATTTCTCCCGTTCTCTTCTCTGCACTTGCTTTACTAAAGACCTAATTTGCAGACATAGGCACCTAGTCCGCCAAACAACCAAATTCCTTCGGCCCTGGGTTTGGTTTCTCTTTTTTTATTTTTCAGGGTGTTGATACATACATTAATCTTCTTTTTATCTATCATTTCATTTCCCAATTAACCATTGATGGATAAGCGGCTTTGTTTTTTCTGATTTTGTTTTACAGCCTTCATTCAAGGGTTGTCAATGGTGGGTTCTTTGAACTTTTGAAGAAATAAAGCAACTTTGTTCTTCTCTCAACAAAATCTTTTTCTGGGTTTTCTAGGTATGTTTCCTTCACTTGATTTTGGCGTTTAAAACCGTGCGTTCCTTGATTTTTTGATGAAACAGAATAACCAATTTATTTGTCTGCATATTCGGTATCTAAGTTTTTTCTAGTTTTTTGTCCAAGGTTTTTTTTGGTGGTTTTCAATAATATTTTCTTTGAAATTTTGTACCGACAGAGAACCATAATAACAAAAATCAATTAACTAGCAAAAAGATCCCTGTTTTTTTAGTGTTTTGAAGTGCGAAGGATGTGCCATCGCCATAGAGTTTCTTTCAAACATGTAAACTTGCAAGTACTCCTTGTGGCATTTCACCAAATGGACGGTGTGCAAAATTCAATCTAAAAATAGCGTGGCAATGATTATAAGCAACTTTCCTCTTTCTCCTTGGCAGAATGGAAATACTGAGAGCTTCATACGGCGACGCATCATCTGATTCAGACTCTGACTCCTCTTCTCCACCAACAACGAAATCAGTCCCTCCTGTTTCGAACCCAAAAGCAGAGGCCATAGCTTTACCGCCGCCTCCTCTCGCACTTCTCACTCCTTCTAATCCTCTCGGTAACCAACCAATCTTTCATTACGTTTTGTTTTAGAATCAGTCCTCTTCTTATTTTGCTCACCAACTGTTTGATGTTTGTCAATGAAGGTGAATTGGATTCCATGCTAAATGGTCAGTCCAGTCGAATTAGAAGCTTCCCTCATGTTCAAGGCAACTATGCTTTGCACGTCTACATTCCAGGTTTCTTCTACATATTTCCCTTGTTAATTTTTTTTAATTATACGAGTAGTAGAGAATCTTGTTCATTTAACTATGTGATTTCAGTTAATATACCACCTGCGTTGAAGAAGGAAGTGGTTCAGTTCTTGAACAGGATATCATTAGTTGTGCCTGGTCTTCATGTTGTTGATGCCGATGTTCCTCTTGATATTTTATGTAAAGATGATCACAAGCTTGAACAAGTTGCATTAGGCAGAGAGTTCCATATTAGCTTAGGAAGAACTGTGCCGATTCGAGTTCACCAGATTGATTCAGTCGTTGCTATGCTTCGGCAGAAGCTTCAGTTTCAAAAAGGGTCAGTTTTGATAAGCTTAAGCATAAGTTTTTGTTATGGGGTTATGCAAATTTTTTCCTTGAAACAATGTTTTGTCGAAGCAGATATTGGATTGACTTTAATAAGTGGGAAGTTTTTGTTAATGATGACAAGACACGCACCTTTCTTTCACTAGAAGTTGTGACTGGAGGATTACCTGAGGTATGCTGCTTGACAAATTTTGTTTGTGTATTTGTTTTCTTCACCTTACAAGTTTGTATAATTTTATGTAACAATGATTGGTTCTGTTTCAAATGCTTTAGATTACCAAGCAAATTCAGTCTGTTAATGATGTGTATAAGCTCCACAATCTTCCTGAATTTTATAAGGTGAGCTTAATTATTAAGTAATTCCCATCAACATCTCTTACTAAGTGTGATTGTATGTATCTTACAAGACTCTTGTACTATGTTGGATGTTGCAAATAGGATCCACGCCCTCATATATCGTTGGCTTGGGCATTGGGGGATGTCAGCGATGTCTTAAAGAGAGAAGTTGTAAACGAAATGAAGAGGTCAAGTGCTGGGGGATCAATATTGAAACGTGTATTTAGTTGTAAATTCAGTGGGATTGAGTGCCGTATTGGTAAGAAAACATACAAAATTTCAAAATCTCTTGATGAAAAATAAGGCTTTTAAACCATGTAATATCTGTGTTTCGATTGAAGCTGTATCTTGTGTTGATCAATTAAGTGCATATCAAGAATTATCTGATCTCATATTGTTTGTTTGTGTAATGAAGGATGATGAATGGAGAAAGCATCTTATTGAAAGTAATCCCATTATGTTGCTTATGAAATGAATTTTCTTCCAAAATCCTAATCATAGTTTTTCCCTTGTCTAAGCCTCAATTACCTGAGTGTAAGGAAAGATTCTTACGCCTCTTGGAATAGAGAATTTGTGAAGACTAAGAAACAGTTGTGTGTGTGAGAGAGAGAGAGAGAGCACAGCAGTCCCGTATTCAGAAACACACAAGAAGACCTGCATATTTGTATATTTAGTCATGGAACTTGTCTTATACATTAGTTCTAGGCTGCCTAGATACTTGGCCTCCATTTTACTTGTCGTATCAGAAAGACTCTTTTCCCATAAAATTTTGACGACACACTGTAAGTTGTAAACCTAGTGATTTGGTATCTTGAATGCTCCATTCAACAGCCTGCTCCCTTGTTTGTCTGAAGCTTGTGCCATGATCTTAACACGAAATTAACTCTCCAAGCTTGGCTTTGGTTTCTTATGCATTCATTCACTTTCAAATGACTCTGGGAGCCACTTCCATGACAAACTTTCTAAACTTCTCTGTAAGTGATCGAACTGACCTCGCCAAAATGGACATTGTTGCACACAAGAGTGCTTAACGGGACGTGAAGATGGAGATTTGCTGGTCTAATGCTTGAAAAAACAAAGCCACAAGTAAAATACAAAGTACGAATAGGCATCCCTAGCTCAAATTGCAAGGGGGATTTACTTGTGAGCATCATGCAGGGACATGAAGAACCCTGCTGAGTTGCACGACAGAGGATAAAAGCAGCTGTCTTCCTGGTAGCAAAAATGGCTGCCCTGCGAAGCTAGTTTGCAGCAACTGCTGTTGTGGCCTCGTTTGTCTGTATCTCACCAAATCTCCATGAGGACAGCCTGGAATTACCATATCTTAGTGCATAACTAGATTAAATGGGTTTAAACTCCAAGCCTTTAAAACACCATTGAGTTGCAAGGTGGAAGGGGTCCCATTTCCATTAGAAGTAGAAATGACAATTTAACTTCAATATAGTTGTTTTATTTGATAAATAATAAATAAAGTATGAATATTATCGAATATAATGCAAAGCTTTATTTAAAGATATTTATATTTTTTTTAATTCAATATAATATATACATATTCTAATATTCATATAATACACAGTCACATACAAACCATAATTGTTTTGAGCTGCGTCAACCATCCACTTAACCAGCCCAAAGAGAGAGTCCAACAATTTCTTCCCAAGTTAGCCCCTGTAAATAACCAACAGCTCTATGGCTATATCCGTACTTTCATGCACTTACCTTACATCTCTAAAACCCTAATATACCCCTTCCTCCTCAAATACTCCAGCCGAACCCTAACCCAGTCTTAAATCTTCCGCAACTGCTCTGCATCTCTGAAAGTAAAGAAGCGAAGATGCAGATCTTCGTGAAAACCTTGACGGGCAAGACAATAACCCTCAAGGTTGAGTCCTCAGACACTATCGACAATGTCAAAGCCAAGATTCAAGACAAGGAAGGTATCCCACCGGACCAACAGCGTCTCATTTTCGCTGGAAAACAGCTCGAGGACGGCCGTACACTTGCTGACTACAACATCCAGAAGGAGTCCACTCTCCACTTGGTGCTTCGCTTGAGGGGTGGAGCAAAGAAGAGAAAGAAGAAGACCTACACGAAGCCCAAGAAGATCAAGCACAAGAAGAAGAAGGTCAAGCTCGCTGTACTCCAGTTCTATAAGGTTGATGATAGCGGCAAGGTCCAGAGGTTGAGGAAGGAGTGTCCTAATGCTGAGTGTGGTGCTGGTACTTTCATGGCTAATCATTTTGATAGGCACTACTGTGGTAAGTGTGGCCTTACCTATGTTTACCAGAAAGCTGGTGGTGATTAAGCTTTTTTTTTTAAGCCTTAAAAGAAAGTATTGAACAAGGATTTTTGCCAATTTATTATTTTCTTGCTTAGAACATGGTTGATGGTGCCCTTATAGTTATATTTTCTTGGTAATAATTGGTAATTTGAAGTTTAATTATTGGTTAATTAGTTGTTAGTGCTGTTTTTTTGTGATCTGTGCTTGATGTGGGTTTTGCTATAATATTCATGGCGACAAACCCTTGTTGATTTACGTGTATGGGAAAACTGGCTTTAGCCCTGTAATCTGCTTCACAAGTCACCATGCCCCATATGAGAATCAAAGGATTGTCACTTGCCAGCAGACAACAGCGGGATATTGAGTATTAAAACTAACAGCTGCAAACAATCAATGTTCCCTGTCTTGTATCAATTTGGTGATGTATTGGCGTCTGCTAGGAAGAAATGAGATTGTTCCTGCTGCTTGTTAGAGGTCTGGTTAGCATAGCATTCTCCAGGAACAAACATATTACGTGCAGAATCTTAAAAACCAATGTCTCAAGGTAAGAGAATTTTCCATAGGAAATGCTCTGCCTGGATGAGTTTATTTCCTAGTAGTAACTTTTAAAAGTAATTTAGATTTCCCGTTTGGAATGTCTTGGCAAAGGAGTTTTCTAGGGGATTGCATAAGAGGATGGAGAATTTCTTGGTAATAGAAGAAAACGAAAGCCATTTTCAATGTCCATTTGAACAAATCTTCTTGGTTTTTTTAGCTTTTCCTCTAGGGTTTATATTGTTTTTGTTTCAAATAGGTATTGGAAAACCAAATAGTAAATCATAAACAACAGATAGCTCCTTATTAACTCAACGTGGTAGACTACCGACTCTTAACTAGTAACTAGCAGGTGTTTTCAGATGCTTCCATCATGCTCCTAGCTACAATTTCACCAAAAACTGAAATATAAGTTCAAACTAGCAGGTGTTTTCAGTTGACCGAAAGACCTTTATGTTTAACGCCTTATCACAAACAGAAGCACCTGCGTGTCTGGTTGCCAGCGATTTTTCCGAGCTTTGGTAGTTGTTTTACCAGCTAAGCTACAGTGGATGTAATTGAAGCTGTGGTTAAAACATGAACAGACTGCGCATATCTGGTGGAATGTTTATTAACGCAATGTAGCAAGTGGAAAACATGAACAAACAATTTTACTTAAACCAAAGGAAAGATACCATACCCCTTGGAAGGGGAACCTGTGAAGACTACAACTGGTTTGTGACAGAGAGAAAGCACAGAAATCGCTTACTCACACATATCAAAGCATGCAAAATTACATTTATTTAATTACCAAACAGATCCTATACATTAGTTTCATATGATGCCGATTGGATACCTGGCCAACAACTTCTTACCTTGTGAAAATGTATTGGCAAGAGACTCGCTTGGTGATGTGAGCAAGACAGTCATGTTCGAAGCCTTATTTTGCATCCATCCACTTCAAACGACTCTATGAGTCAAGTCCTTGAAAATTTTCTTGAGCATTGTTGCAAGTGGACGTGCTCCTCGTGCTAAAGCGGACGTAGTTGAAGACAATAGTGTTGTGGTTAACAGGACGGATACATAGAGGTTGGATGGCACAATGCATGGTAACGCGGTTCCATAAGTACAATACATAGCAAGCAGACATATTCGAAGCTCAAATTGCAAGGGAAATTCACTTGTGAGGACATAGATCATGTAAAGAGACATGGAAAACCCTACTGAGTTGAAAAACACAAACAGCATGAAGCCAACCGGTTCTGTGGTAGCCAAAATGGACTGACCTGCAAAGTGAGCATTGCTGCTGCTGGTACTATTAGTATGGTCAGGAATGTTTGTATCTTGCCAAACTCCTGCTGGAGGGTTGACTCCAACTTGGAATGTCGCAGTTGCAACCAAAACAGCTATAACTAGTAGTGTGCTGCGCGCTTCGCTAGGTGAATCCCTCCCCTTTTTAAACTTGAAGTATTCTACCAAATTATTTCGGTTTGACAGGCATCTCTCTGGTGTTGGGGGGTTGTCATTAGAGGTTTGATTGTTGGGAATGGTAGAGTGGATGACATCGCTTGCTCTTGTTGCTCCAGCGCTTCGAAGGATCTCAACAATTTCTCTATCCCCTGCTTCGCTTGGGAAAATTAGAACCATGTCGAGGGCGGTGAGGCCACTATTGTTAATGGCATTCACTTCCAACGAGCCTGAACTTACAGTTCCACTTCCAAGTAGCATTTCTAACACCTGCAAGGATAACTTATCTCATTTTTGCGTACTTTTTAGATTTAAATGTTAAGACAGTAGTCAAATTACTGCAGTCGCTAAGTTGGATGACTATTTGCAGGGGCCATGCACAAGTAAGTTGAGTCAATTGGCATGTTGGCCATCCCCAACATTTGCTAGACTCAGGTTCGAATCTCGTTAGCTGAGAACCCCCGATATGATGCATAACCACTACTAACGTGGAAACAAAAGCAGCTCTTTGTTTAGATGAAGTCCTGTGACCCCCGATACCTGAGAACCAAAGACCTAAAATTGACGGGGCAAGATATACATGGACCACTTCAGTTTTCAGAATAAACATCGATACGTGGTCCTTGGTGATCAGACTATTAGGAATGTGATGACAGCTTGCTTTCCTGGTCATGGTACTCCTCTGCATCCCATGTGTTCGCCTGGTCTGTTCAGAAAGTTTAAGCCTCAGCATTGGTTAGCAGCGTCGAAAAGACCAGGCCCCCGCTGCATCATTGGTACTGGATTCTACAGGGTACCGTTTTTTGTTTAAAATGGACTGAGCTTTACATGTATTTATAGGTTGACCTCCTTTTGTTTTTGTTGTAATATAGATGGTTCACATTTTTATGTTATGGTGGGTCGACCTCACAACCAAAAGATAGGCATTCCCTTACTGAGGGGGCTGTTGCTAATCTTTCTACCTATAGGATGAACTCAAAGGGTTCCACTTGAAAAAAGTGTGAATACGAGCCATCTAAAATCTTGTTTAATGATTATTCTAATTATTTCACAAGGGCCTAGGTTTGAAGAAATATCTGGGAATGGACACCTATGGTTCAACTATCCAGTTTTGACCTTTCTTAGTCTAAGAAAGAAGCTCTATTTTAATACAAATGTTTTGAATAATAGCCCAATGGCCCTGTCAAAGTCAGAACCTGATTGCTCTTCTTCACCGGAAAAGCATCACATAGACAGAAGGTCTTTGGATATCCATCCTTGATGGGTGATCGTGAAACTAAAGATAATCAAGGCATTCTGTACTTCTGCATCACCTAGGACTTAGTAGGTTTATCTAGAAATCAAGTGTACATGGCAACTAGTTGGAATAGAAAACCTTATCAACCATATGAGATAGTAAGTACCGGGAAGAAAAAAGGAAACAGACAGGAGAAGAATTTATTACCTCGCGTTGTTTTTTCCAGCTTGCAAGGTGCAAAACTGTATTCCCTTGCTCATCCTTCATGTTCAACAAGTATTCCTTGTTCATGTCTTTGATCCAGTCCCCCAATATCTTTATTGCTTCAAATCTGTTATTCTTGACCGCAAGGTGCAAAGCATTCTCCTTTCGAACAGTCTCATCTACAATACAATCAGGACAATCTGAAAGCATTGCACTGATCACCTCCGCCCTCCCTTTGATAGCTGCATAGTGTAAAGGAGTCATTTTCTGTCTTCCTCCCTCTAACCGGCAGAGTTTGATGTCGACTTTCATTAGCTCCTTCACAATCTCAACATGGCCATTGGCTGCTGCTATATGCGTAGGGCTAAAGCCTTCTTGGTTTACCTCGTTGGCAAAAACTGGTTTCAACTTTATAATCTCCTTCACAAAGTCGACATGCCCCATATCAGCAGCAATATTCAAGGGATTCTCAGCAGACAGCAGTGTGATGTTGAGGATTAATGGATTTTCAGTCAGCAACCGCTGCAAATAATCGATGTTTCCTCTTTGAGCAGCCTCAAACAGCCTTGTATCCATTAAATTATGTAGTGACCTTAACTAGGATGGAAGCAGATTGTCTTTGCCAAGGGTCTTTTCAGCAAGCAGACTGTAAATAAGGTTTGAAGAAGAATTCTCGTCGGCAGAAGATATCCTTGTCTTTTTTTTTCTTTTTCTTTTTCTTTTTTGCGAGGCCTCAGATGATGACTGCATGAATCATAAGGTAGTCACTATGGTTTGTCTATAGTGAAAAATAAATGAAACTCATATCATATACCTTGAGTGTTTGAACTGGAAAACTTGGAATTAAATATGGTATTAAAAATTGGACCTGCTCCTATCAATAACCTGTAACACATACTCTATGAATAAAAATAAATAAACACTTGTATGACAAACTTCTACTGAATATTTCGAGTAAAAATTGTTGATGATTATCAATGTTTTTATATGAGATCCTTGATTACCACCATTATGTGTCTTGTATGTGTATTTAGTGCTGGTACCATTTCCTTCTGTAGGAAAGATTTTGATCGTCATCAACCAACCTTAGTTTGATACTATCACTTGTCAGCATTTCCTTCTGAGGGAGTTTTTTTTTTCTTTTTTATAAGAAGAATAATATGAAAGATCATGGTACAGCAAGCCAACCAATCCTGCTACAAGGTCATTCATCAGAATTCATTAAGCCTGCTAGCAGTAAAATCCTTACCTTGAGAGGAAGCTAACCACTTGTTCTTCTGTCCCTTCGCAACATTAGTATTTCAAATCTTAAGCATAGCTCCAGGAAAAACGGCAGAATTAAGTGGCTTTTATTCAGAACTTTCAAAAACAAAATCAAGAGCAGCATTAGAGCACTGGAGAGAGCAGGTGTTTCCTCAGAAGCACCTTAGAGCCAGTATAACAGATTTTGGAATCTAAATCAGAACCTCACACCAACTATAGCTTTCATATTCAACTGCATTATTTTAAATATGTAGAAAGATAGCTTATCCTGTTCTTATCATGTCATTCCCTTGGAAAAGCTGCTTGTGAAGACAAGGGAAACGGATAAGGGGAACAGAGCACAGTGCTACCATCAATTATACAAGCAAAAGATTGTACACGCCAAAACCAAGCTTACATGATGAGGAACTGATGAACACCATAAGGATCAAACATTCATACACAAAAGCTTTCAGATTTTACATATTGTTTTCTACCATTCAATATTCAAATGAATCTATGAACCATGCTCGCTATGCTATCTTTAACCCTCTTTGCATTTAGTCTTATGAACCTGACTACTAATGGTGTAACTGTAGACAAGATCGAAGTGGTTAAAACGACATAGAGCTTGACATGATCCTGTAAAATGTTTAGTAATGCTGTGTTATAAGTGAAATACATTGCAACCATGCATATTTGTAGCTCAAATTGCAAGGGGAATCTGCTTGTGAGGATGTGGATCATGGAAAGAGAGACAGAAAATCCTACCGAGTTGAAAAGCACAGAGATAAAATGCAGTTGGATCGGACGTGGCCATGACTGACTTTCCCGCATAGTGTGATTTTTTAATGAAGGATTCGGTACTGTTGTTTTGACCAGCTATGTAACTATCTTTTCAAGCTCCTCCTGGAGGACCAACTCCAACTTGAAATGTTGCAGTTGCAACCAGAACTGCGATAAATAACAGTGCACTCCGAGCTTCGCTGGGAGAATCTCTACCCTTCTTGAATTTGACGTACTCCACCAAATTAGTAGCTTGAGATGCTCGACTTCTCTCTGATGCAGTAGGGATGATTACTAAGGTTTGATTGACAGATTGAAACGAAGAATTGCAAGAACAGATAATATCTTGCTGTCGTAACTCCAGCATCCCGAAGAATGTCTGCAATTTCTGTGTCACCTGCCTCGCTTGGGAATTACATCACTAGCACATCGAGGGCAGTGAGGCCAGCTTCATTTTTGGCATTCACTTCCAGAAAGCCTGAGTTATTATTGCCATTGCCATGGAGCAGTTACATAACCTGCAAGGAATCTTCATCGACTTTTCAGTTTTTCCCCAAATTTTGCTGGAATGGCTATGATGAACTTTCAAGTATAAGCTGTGTGGTGTTTCTCACCTCTTCCTACCATAAACAGATAACTTGGGATCGTGAAAAAAAATATGTATTAGTTTATTCCAGTCATTGTTTTCACGCTGATGTGAATTTTACATGTGCATTGACATATACTCAGAGGTTTTTTGGTTGGAAATAGTCTTTCTAAATGTTTTAGATTATGAGTTATAGTTCTATTTTTGCCGACGATGAGTGGATTTTCTCTCGGCAACTGGTGCTAGGGCTCTGCATTTCCGGTTTGAGTTGCCTCGAGCAACCTTAGATCCATGGTGGTGTAGAGTGCCGCTGCCTGCTATGAGATGTTTTGGCAAGTAAGAGCTATGTAGGTCGTTACTGCATAGAGAAAAGAGGAGGAATTACCGTGGAAGTACAAGAAATCTCAAGCCTTTTTTAATGGCTAAATTCAAAAGAAATTCTGCAACAAGGAACAGAGACAAGTAGAGTTGACCAAGATCTGAGTAACCACCAAATTGACATAAAGCAAATTGAATTACTGATAGTCATTTCAATGTTGAGATTACAGAAGATGTTCAAGCACAGAAAAGAGAAAACAAGAGGAGGGAGTGTTTTATTTACAATAGGAAATTCGTTACAAGTTGCTCCCTAACTTCATTCTCCATTCCTCGACAAGTTCTCTGAAGGGAACGGCCTTACAAGGACAACAATGCCTGTATCTAGATGAAACCACAATCTACACTCGATACATGCAAGTGGGTCATGACTCGAAGACAACGAATATCATTAATCCCCTTGCAATTTATTCTAATATATTGGGCAGAAAGCGCCTGCTTTATAACAAATGCTTGAATTGAATCATGAAAGAATAATGGGCCACCGGAGAAGATTAGAGCCCTTCAATGGATTCAAGATTGTATTCCTGAGAAGTTGAAGCTTCAGCCTCTCTACTTTCCTGTAATTTTGGCTTCTTGATGGCATCAAGAGTCTGTAAATACGTGTAAGAAGCACTCCGATTCAATGGACCGCCCGGATTGCTTATTCTACTAGCGAGGAAGCGTCGGATCAGGCCTCTCAAGAATGGAGCCATGGTGTCTGGTTCATGTTCCAAGTAGTACATAACTCCTCCCATGCATGCACAAAATAGGGCCACCTGCAAAATCGCCAAACCAGAGTCTCACTCAGCCATATAAGTTCAAATAATTGATTCAGGAAAGCATGCAAAACATTTGTGGCATTCATTGTTCAAGGGGGTCATTAAGTTTTAGTGTCTCTGTGAGTGTTCGTACACATTTGAAGCAACCCTTGGGCAAATCAATTTGTTAACCCCGCGCACATAAATTGTGTGCAAAACAAAACATGCATAGCCCAAACCCCAACCATTAATTGACTCCTGTTTGTCTCCCGGCTGTGAAATAAGTTCTTTAATTACAGTTACAAATTGCAACAGGACCACTCAGTTGAATTTTTTTTTTTTTTTACAAGGAGAAGAGATCCTATTTTACCAATAGCAAAATACAAAAAGAGAGGTGTAACTCAAAAGAGATGCCAGTCAGCTGATTTAGTGGAGCATATTCATGCCATTGCCTTTTCTTGCCTTTTGCTGATAATGGATAGCATCATAAACAGAAAATCAACAGGGAGCATCAAGTAGAAGCTAGAATCATCCAGAATAAAGTAGGTAAAATAGATATCTGTATCTGGAATTGAGTTTGTTGAGCCAATGCAAGTAGGCCATATTGTACAAAAGTAATACCTCAGCGTTCTTAATATTTGGAAGCACGTGGTGGTTCACTAAAATATACCACAGTGAATCTCCAGCCCTTGGAAGAACATACAAGGCAAGTTCAGCACGTCTAGATTTTTTCTCCAGTAGTACAGAAAGGGCAGACATTCCACCTGCGATCCAATATACAAGTTTGTGGTCTCTTGTCGATATTTTTCGATGAAGGCATATCACCCCCTTGCATCATCCACAAACTACTAAGAACAACAGAACATATTCACCATTTTAACATAAGAAAACTCAAATGAGTTAACAGCTACCTGAAAAATTCCAACAAATGCAGATAAGAATGTCGTTGAGCGAACAGCATCTCTAAGAGCTAGCCAACATGTCCGAGCAGGAGCATCCATGAACTAGAAGGAAAGGATAATATTGGACAAAAGAAACATTAGTTCCAGAAATGAAAACATCGACCATCATCCTTCACAGAACAGAAATACAATCCCGGCCACAAAAAAAAAAAAAAAAAGATGTGGCCAAGACATGTATTGTTATGTGAAAAGCATGTGAGACTATCTTAAGAGGTGGAACTATTCACAACTCCATATACCAAAAATTGTAAATTAGATATTTTCTAACAGCTGTTTATATAACTTTTCATTTTTTTTAGCATGCAGTTCTGCCTCCTGTTTCCCTCCCAAGACTCCGCTTAGGCAGACCACAACTAGTTAATTGCTTCAATGGTTCTTTTCTAGTTTTGAATGCACTAGCAACCTAAATGCCTGAAGATGGCATAATAGCATTAATAACAAACACAAAAAGAATATAAAGAAGAAAACCAAAATCATACAGAATCAGCTTGAGTCAAAGATTACCTTCTGCAGGTGCAGGACAACATAAGGTACAAAAGTCAGTGAGAAGTAAAGTGGAAATGTTTTCCTGAACGTTGCTGATGCTGCATTAGCATTCTGAGCTAAGCATGAATTTGTGCCCGGATGAACAACAGAACAAGGAATAATTGAAGGGAATTCTTCCAACTTCACAGAGTCCATTTTCCCTCTGCGAGATAAAAAAGCTGACAATGAGGCAACATCCACTGGGCCACCTCTACAAGTTTCTTTTACAGCCTTGTATACAGGCGCTGCAACTGGTCCAGTCTTCTGAATGAAGTCTTGATATGCTTTTGGCAAGCTCTCAGGACGCATTATAAAGGCATACATAACCTGAAAAACCATAATTAAAGACATGAAGAAATTCAGAAATTAATAAAACAATAATGGAAATGACATGATAATGTTATGTAACATATATAAGCAGATGAATGGAGAGGTAATGGAATTAATAAATAACTTTCTCAAAACATAGAGAACAAAGAAATTAAAATTTTGCAGGCAGGGATGCGCATTTCACAACCATTACTATTACCGGTATATAAATCATTACAAGTTATTAATAAGTGGTGGCTGATCCTCAGCTTGCATGTTCTTCATGGATTTAAATCAGGCTCAATATTGAAAAAATGTTTTTCTCATAAAAGATTCATATAGACTAACTCGAGCCATTTTTCTCTCTTATAATCATTCTTGAACCTAGATCATAAACTATAAACCGATCAACCAACTTAATCAGAGAAGGTCCTTATCTATTTTCAAGGCCAGCAACTTCACTACACTCTTTCCTCTACAAACTACGACTTAGGATTGTACATTGACTTTGCTAATAAACCTTCTAGTTCCTCGCCTTGCCTTTGCTAAATCTTCAACCAGCACTACAATACTCCTCACTGGTGTAGCAATGTCTTTGTAGAAGCCAAAAAATCAAACCAGCTCTCCTACAAGCACCAAGTAACTGTTGTAATTCAATTAAATACATGTATAACCCTCTGCTTTCCCATCTTACTACTCAATCATCTCATTCATCTTCCATTATCATTCCAATCAGGCTAACTTTATTTTACTTGATTAACCAGTGTTCCACCCCCACACAAACATGGCTGACCATTTAGCCGTGTTCCTATGCTTCAATATCAACTAGATAGTTCAGATGCAACTCCACTTCCTCCACCAATTCTTATTCCACTCACATCATTAATTCTTTGTCCCATATAAAAATAAGTGGTCCATGTCTGGTCTCTAGGCTGCAAACCTTACCAGCTTAACCAATTCTCATTTCCCGCCTTCATAAGCAGGTTTAAATAATGACTTAACAGAAATGTTCTTACAAATACATGGTCCCATGCATCAAGGTGAACTTTGATTTACCTGGGCACAAGCAAGTGCAAAGAGCAAAGCATCTCCATGTCTCCAATGACTTCCCCAAAGATGAAACTTGTTTTTAGATTTTGCAGAATTATAAGCAGACTGATGAGAGGATCTAGTGTTAGACTGGCAAAATAAAGATCAAAAGCTTACCAATAAAATATCAAACTGTACTCATATACCTGAGCTACCCTAGCCAAGAGGTAAAGAGCAAGAGTACGTCTCCGGTTTGAATCATCTAATGCTAAAACAGACAACCCTGCAACCGAACCTGCTAAAAATCTGCTCCATCACCCCCTTAAACAATGTCATAACCAAAGAATAGGTCCAATCAAAGCAGTTATAAATCATCATAACATAAACTAAAAAAATACAGCAAATTTTCAAACATTCATTCACAACTTACGCATTAATTGGCATTTCTTTCCTTCTAAACTTCCTCAAAAAGCATCTCAGTGCATGATATGATCCAGTAAATCCACCAAAAAGTAACCCAACACGACAAGCCTCCTCTCTCACTATTAAATCCTTCTCCGAGACAAGTTGCTGCAATACAAAATCCAGATTCTCACACATTGCCAATAAAGCATTCTCTATATCCATTTCTACACCAAATTAAGCAAATTCCCAAAAACAAATAATCAAAATTTCAACAAAAATAATGCAACAAAAATTCACTGGATGATTTCAATCAATAACACAAGAGACCAAACCAATCGTTTAAATTACGAAACTGCCATTGCCAGAAAGAAATTAATCCAAAATTCGAACATTTTTTATGCGAATTCTCTCCTAAATTCAACCGATAACACAGTAAATCAAACAAAAAACCCTAATTTTACATCCCCTACAAAATTAAACTGCCATGAAACACTTAAGCCGTATACCTTGAGGTCGAGAAGAGAAGAGTAAGAATGTCCTTTAGCAAGCTTGAAAGCACGAAGCAAAATGCCGATACCGACGCGAACACCATAAGAGAGAAGGAAGCTTTGACAGAGATTACCAATTGCATGAGCGGCACAGGATTCATCAGGTCCGTGATCGCAAGGAGGGTAAGGACCATGCACCGCGTTTCTACGGTGGAGATCCTCTATTGCCTCGCGGAGGCGTTCCTCTGCCTCGCGAAGGCGTCGCTCGGCGTCGGAATTGTCGTGATGGAGGAGTGGTTGCGGAGAGGATGTCGATTTGGAGAGGGACGGCATTTTTGGCGTTTTGACAGTATGGGAGGAGAGTATCCCCCACTCAAAATGTTTCTTTTATCTCGCGGTGATAACGCATTAACCGTAAGGTAATGTGCCCTAACTTTGGTAATAAAGTATTTCAACAGGATAACTTACAATAATTTAATTAATTTCCCTCTTTAGAAAAGTAACTTTTTGTATTTAATTTACATATTAATAATATTTTAGATTTCTAAAATTGATGACTTTTTAGATTTTGTGATGTGAAGGAAAGCGAAAAATGGCATGGATTTTTTGGTGTTTTAAGGATTTGGTTCGGCTGGACCACTTGATATTAATAATGTTGTCTTTTTACAAACAGTAGGGGTATTAAGGGATCAAGCTGATGCTCTCACCAGAACCAACATTAAGGGCTCTTTGAAAAACAATTTACGGATATATTTTTTCAACATCAACCGAACAAAATTATTTACACTATTAATTTTCTATTAGTACAAAATATAATAATTATTAAAAAAACACTGAAAGGGAAAACACGGTGGATAAAGATTCATTACACAGTAAATTACTATTTTATAATGATATTTTCCCGCTCCACGGCAACAATAAGTGAAGTGAAAATTAAATTATTTTAAAAAAACTAAATTATCCAAAAAATATTTTAAAAAAAACTAAAAAAGACCAAGGTAAATCGGGTTAATCTTTGAAACTAGTGGCCCGAGTAATGAGACCGGGATAACCTCATAGAAGGTAAAAAAAAAATTCTTAATCATCAAAAATTTTAAAAAGAAAATAAATAGTAATCAAAGTAACAAAAATCAAATATGATATAAAAAACTAATGAAAAAAAATATAGATGCATTAAATTAAAGAATAAATTAAATCAAGAAATGATAAAAAAAAATTAAAAGAATGAAAACCAAATATAGATAAAAAAAAATTAAATGAGATTGAATTATTAAGGACAAAACTAGAAAACAAATTAAGAGAAAATGATAGGAAAACAACAATAGAAAAATTTAGGACTGTATTTGTACTAAAATAAAATCAAATCAAATGCTAAGAGATGAAATTGAAAAAATATATATAAAAGGAATTCAAAACAAATAAAGATTGATCAAAATAATAAGGACCACAATTAAAAGAAAAAATAAATGGGAGGACAACTTTGATCTTTGGGCAACCCTGCATGGATTTCAAAGAGGAGAGACAAAAAATGGCACGAAAAAAACATTCCACCACTATTGAACAATCACGAATTTCACTACACGCATCACCCTATTAGTTTCATCACCACTAGATGCTTCAAACAATAAATTGGGCATTTTTTGCCATGACATTTACAACATGCGCCGTCCGAATGACATAGACGGCATCCACTCACTACAACTTTTTCTTTTTTATTAGTATTTTTATTTGTTAAAAGATTGATTTACCTCCCTAATTCAAATATATTATAACAAAATAACCACAATGATAAAGATCAAAATACCCCTAGATTTCTTTAAGTTTTTTATATTTATTGTAAGAGCGATGAAGTAATTTTATTGTTTTTAAAAAATAAAATGATGTAAAAGCTTCTATCACCCTCTTACTTTTTTATTTGGTTTAAAGGATATTTATGTCATTTAACTATGTAAAAAAAAGTTAGTGGACAATTTTATAATGAAAAATGCATCATATAAAAAACATCATTTTATTCCAGAAAAGAAATCAATTTTTTTTTTCTAGAAGAACAAGGACGTCATTATACTGTAGTAATCTACAATGTAATGAGTCTAGCTCTACGGTAAAACACTAATGAAGTTTAGATTTTTTTTTAATTTTAATTTTACTAACTATAATAATAATAATAATAATTTTTATAACCCAATTTTGGAATTTCTCAAAATTTCTTATTTTTCATGTAAAAAAATATTGTTCTTAAAAAAAAATAGATAATACTTTAAATCAATCAAGCATGCATAATCGTTCAGAATGTCTAGGTAGATGGACAAATTAGGGTCTTATTGAAGAAATATTAGAAAATAGATTGAAAAGTTAGTCAAGACTGCACAAATTGAAGGTTTGAGAACCAACATGGACAAGATTGTAAAGTTTAGCAGTGCAATTTTGACAAATAAAAGCTTAATTAAGAAGAAAGTTAAATATGGTAGCAAAATTGCAAAAACTGAAGAAATCGAGGGCTCAATTGAACTTTAAAAGGGTTCAATTGATTTAATCACGACTGAAATTAAAAAAATTAAAAGTTTGAAAAGTTAATTTAGAATTAAATTAAAAAAATTCAAATTCAAGAATCATGTTGTAAGGCACGTGGAAATCTAAAAGTTTAATTGTAAAATTCCAAGGGTTAAAATTACAAATATTATTAAAGATAAAGAATAATTGAAAGGTTTTGAAAGTTGAAAGTAAATTAAAAAAATAACTTTGATTTAACCTGACTAAACACACCAGGGTCTAGAATCATGTTGTTTGTTGTTTATTTTTTTTTAATTAATATGAATATTTAGATTAACTTGTATGTATTTCAATCAATTTCACAAGCTTTAAAATTAACAATTATATAAATTTTCAGTAACCAGAAACTCAAACTCATAACCATTGCAACAAACCCTTTCTTCCTTTTGAATTAGAGAAGCTGCCGGAAAACCACCTACACAGGTTTGGTTCAACCCGATTTTCCCATCAAAACACACCAAATCCCCCCCAAATCATCGGACCCTTCCTTCAGCAACCATCAACCCTAAAAAAAGACCACCTTTGAGTTTCAAAAATCCAAGACGCAACCCGACCACTCATCGGACCCTTCCTTCAGTCACCGACCCAAAATCAGACCTACATCTCAGAATCTCAGCCAAGTTGCATCCTTTTGTTTTTAAATATTTACAGTCCTTCAAAGAAACTCGCCCCAAAAGTAGCTAGCTCAGCCCAGTCACAGTAGTTCCAAGAGAGGAAACCAACACTGTTTTAGCGAGAAGAAAGTGGCAACGACAGTAGTTATGACCTGAAGGAGACGAAAGCAGTACTAAAGAGCATCAACGACCTCCCTTTATATAAAGAATAGCTTGGATTACACTTGAGGGTCTAGCTCATTGGTCAACTACAAAGCTTGTCTTTGCGAATGTCCTGGGTTCGATCCTCAAAAGTACTAGTCTGTCACCCCCGCGGTGCCTTACCTGCCTACTAGGCTTGCAGGATGTTCAGTAGGCCCTGAGATTAGTTGTGGTGCGCGTAAGCTAGCCCGGACACCCAGGGTCATAAAAAAAAAAAAAGAATAGCTTGGATTAGAAGAGGGAAGGCGCAGAGAAATAATAGCAGCACAACGACTGGTAAGTTTTTCCCTTTATTGCTTCGAACTCTTAGGCTTTCCCCTTGTGTATTTGGATTGCTATGGCACGAGAACATGATTAGAGTTTGTATATGATTAGGTCAGATGGTATTGTTTCTGGTTTCACTCAAGTCCAGTTTCTCTGCTGTCAGGGAACCATTATCGTTTTGGAATGCATAGCCTTAGATAGTAGATAGGATTTTGGCATCTTTTTGCATATCATGGAGAATGGTTCTGATATCAAGTTTCTTGTTTAGCCATGAACAAATATTTGACCATCTTCTATGCTCAATATTGCTTGATCTGTTTTCCTTGGGAGTGCATATGTGTTAGTCAAAATGATGAACAGTTCTGGGAAAGCTTGTTTCATTCTTTTTCTTTCTTTTGGGTTGTATTCTTTGAGCTCTGGGTCCCAAGATTATATCTTCCTTGTTTCTGTGGGCTGCACTGCTTTATATAAGCCATGTGTTCTTGATGGGTTGGGACCGGTTCTTTTCACATTTTCTTTGGGCTATTACAAAAAGGCTACAAGATTTATTTTAACATGGCCGGGTCCTTTAAAAATTCATTAAAAAATGTTTTTGCATCATTTCTGTTTTATGCTAGCCTTTTAAAAAAAAAAAAAAAACCTCAAAGTAAAAAAAAAAATTTTTGTATATTTGAACATTTGTAAGAATATTTTTTTAAGCACTTTCATGAAAAAATAAAAAATATAAAAATATTTTACATGCATATTTGGACTTAAATAACTAACTTATTAAATCAATTATAATTTGGTCAAAATTAAAAAAACTCGGATAAATATATCCAAAATTTCAAAATAATAAAACCCTCGATCTTATAAATATTTTTGTCCATGTTTGAGGTTAGTGAACTTATAGCGAGCTACCGTCTTGAACAATAAAAACAAATAACATAATTCTTGAAATTTTTTAAAAAATATTTATTTATTTATTTATTCACTAATGTCAGAGTTATGAATGTTTATATTTACTAATGTGAAAATTTAAAATGTTCTTATTACTCACTAATACCAGAGTTAAGAATATTAGTATTGAAATTAAAATTAACTTTGAACCTCAAATATTTACTAACATCAAAGCCCAAAATATTAGATAATTTCTTCATGTTATTTACCAGTATCATAGATAGAAGTATTTTTAATTGAATATTCAACAATGCTAAAATCATGAATATTATAGGCATATCATCAACAACACAATAAATTCTTAATAATTTAAAATAAAATCAACAATAATATATTTTTTATGGTGTAACTAGTCACATACTCTACTGACTAGTTAAATTTTCTAATTATCATAACGTTATGGTGATTTGTTAAATTAGATATTTTCCTTTAAAAATTAAGTTTTTTGTTTAAAAAAAGTCACCATGGTGTAACAATAATAAAAAAATTAATAATAAGAATCCGAGTTTGGCCGCAAGTACCGTAGGCGCTAGATTCACTGTTAGAAAGTCCAAATGCTATTAATACTTAAAAAAAGTCACCATGGTGTTAGGTGCATGCCATCGTAGAGTCATTAATTGCAGACATATATCAAATAACATAACCATGTTTGGGCCTCAACTGTCACGACTGTGACTACTGAGTGGCTGGCTAGCTACTGCCTACTGCAGTTAGTGCAGTTCAAGAAAGAGGAGAAGATGCAGAGATGGGGCTGGCTAGCTACTGCCTACTGCTGTTAGTGCAGTTAATTAAGAAGGGAGAGGTTTTCAAAAGAAAAAAAAGGAGGACCCTCGTCGAGTCAAGCGCTACTGTGACCTAGCGCATGCAAGAAACAAGGAAGAAGTGATTTTCCATAGGAATTTTAATCAACTCATCAGGATTCCTGAAAAACTAACTGGTTCCTTTGCTGGAACTCAGAAATATATAAAAGCTGCAGCTGTTTGACATTGAAAGAGGTACAAAAAAACAGTACTAATTGCTCTTCAGTCTTCCCTTTGGTTTATTGGGTAGCGATGGATACATATGAACTGTCTAGCTACATTTTGTTTACTTTATTCTCAGAAGCACCAGTATTTGGTGCATTTTGATCTTTCCATGATGCCTGCCATTGCTTGTCATAGAAGGTTGCTTCATCAACCAGCTTTCTCAGGTTTTTGAAATCTTCTGTTCGCCTAAAAAGTATTATGCCAGTGACAGTCACAAAAAGTACGGTTTTGCAAATGAAGTTTCCTGTCTGGCCAACCATATCAAGCCCTGTCAATCCCTCCACAATATACGCTGCGAAGAATCCTACCATTGCCGCTCTACCTGCAGAACTGATGAAACTGTGAGACATGTATAGTTTAAAGACTAAATTATAAGAAAGTGGATTGGAAGAGAGATTTTTTTGACCATTGAGAAGCTCTGCCTCTGGAAGATATGACCTTTTGAGCCATGCCCACCAAGGTATAATGGAGCTCCGAAAGAGCACAGGTTCTTCATTTGTACATGTATTTGGATACAATTCAATAATTTTTCTCCTCTTTGCTTCTGCAAGACCAACAGATATTGGAAAATAATTACAGTACAAAATCATTAGTGGGATATGGTATTTGGGTTACAGTACACTCTTGCCTTCATAG
Source organism: Populus davidiana (assembly GCA_030145905.1). Classification (NCBI taxonomy): domain Eukaryota; kingdom Viridiplantae; phylum Streptophyta; class Magnoliopsida; order Malpighiales; family Salicaceae; genus Populus; species Populus davidiana. The sequence continues at coordinate 12,712,282 of CM057803.1, forward strand.
TTAGTAATTTATAAGAGAAGAGGCATTAGTTAAACTAGAATGGCTGTATCAGAATCAAATATGCATAAAGAAACTCACTAAGGCAAAGGTTTGATGATTTTCACATTTCAGATGGAGTAGAGTGTATTCACCTGCTTCAATTAGACCATCCCAGTCCATCTTGCCATCCCTGACAAACATGTTTAAATCCCAGGTCCCTTTCTTCCAACGCTCATCGATAAATTTTGGAACAGAATGTTTAGTTTCCAAACCATTCTCCAATTTATCGTTGGCCTTATTTGATCCACCAGTGGCTAAAGCAGGCTTCTCCTGTTGTTCAGACATGCCAACACCTCTTTGGCCTTCAACATTTAGAGTAACAGCACGGGTCGCCTGCTTTGATCCCAAAGACCTTGCAGTCCTTGCTTGAGGCCGTTGTTTTTTGGTGACACGATGAGAACAGCAGGTTCTATGCAATGAAGCAGAAATGGAAATGGATGCCATAGATGTTAAAAGAGAGATTTTTCTTTTCCTTTGTTGTTTCTCTTGGTAGTAATGTGCGGATAGATAGCAGGGAAGTAACCCATGCTCTCTAATAAAGAAGATTATCTTGCCTCGCCCTTTTTGTCAGTAAAGTCACGGGCAGATTTTTTGTTTGAGAATGGCATTTGCATGTTTCTTGCTGAAATAAATGGCCAAACCAATGAAAAGGGATTATAATATTTTAAGACATTGCCACCAAGAAAAGGAAGATCACCATTTATTAATGTTAAGATCTCCATTAGGCAGGATACCTTTGGATACCAAGCGAATTGAAGCAGGTTTTACAAGTCATCTTGTTGTTTCATGAAATTTGAGCAAACGCATAGCCAAATATTTAGAGAAATGCATATTAACAGAATATTAACATGTACCATTGAATGGTTTTACAAATAAGGATGGCCACTCATGCAAAATCAAGCCAGTATGATAGCTAGCAAAATTATTTTCTTGAATATCATAAACTGTAGCACAAGGCCAGTCGAAGATTACAACATATGTTTTTCAGTCTCAAAATCAAGAGTTGTAATACTGGTAACAGCTAATTTTTGTAAATGCTGATAGGAGGGGCTTCAAGTTGGGAACAAAAAAAGAAAATAATTCCCTCAATGAATACACTTAAAATCCAAATATAAAACTACGAAGACTTTATGAGAGCAAAACAACTTCAGCTGTAAGAAGATACGAGGCAAAAGGAGCTGGAGACTTGAGGAGAGGACTTATGCTTCCCATCCTCTTAACAGAGTAGCCCTGGCAACTCTGTTTACACCAAGGGTGAAGGCACCCATCCGAAGATTACAATCATGTGTCTGGCACATGACCTTGATGTTATGAAAGGCTCGAGTCATGTAGTTCTGAAGCGTCTTGTTCACTTGCTCTTCATCCCACATAAAACCTTGAATATTCTGCAAAGTTAAGACAAATTGGAGCATGTTAAACAGATGCTCTATAAAATTAACGATTCTGTTTTAGCATCTTTTGCAATGTGTTAGTAATTTGCGTTTTCAGTTCAAGACGGATCTCAGATGATGTCCTCAATCCCCACACAAGTAAACTTACTCGTAACAAGCACAATCCAAAATGCATGCCTAAATGAACTATAAAGGCAAAAAACTAGCTTATTCTTCACTAACTAGATGAATAAGATCTTCACAAACTAGATGAATAAGATGAAACCATTGCAGTATTTCACTGCATTGAACAAGCACAAACGTCAGATGCTTGGGAATCAGATTCGTGGTTTCCAAGCCACTAGTGTAAAGTTTCGGGAGGATCTTGGCTTCACTTCCCTGCTGTCTAATTTCATTTGCTAGTCTGCTGAAGTTTAGATGCTTGGCAACCAGGTTAGAGGAATTCAGGTCATATGCAGACTCATACAACATAAAGTGTTTTTCATAAATTTTGCGATATCATGTATTCAGTCTCAGCAGAGCAATGCCTTTTCCTTTCGTTTTAATCCATTACCTGAACCCATTCAAAGTAGCTGACAGTGACACCTCCAGAATTTGCATATATGTCAGGAAGCACCACGACTCCTTTCTTTGCTAAAATCTGCAATATTTACATCTCATAAATCAGAATAATAATTTCAATCATAATTTTTCCTTTGATTTTCACGGAAGACAACAGGAGTACAAGTTCAATGCTACCTCATCTGCTTCTGGATCAGTAGGATGGTTTGCTGCTTCTATTATGAACTTGGCCTTCACATCTGCAGCATTTTCCCTTTAAAGGCCAACCATGTTCAGGAAAAGTTAGTTGTTGTTTATCAATATGGTTAAAAGAACAAAATATTAAAAAATTTCTGATACACGGATGGAAAAGGCTCAATAATTTCTAACCAGCAGTTTTCCAACTTATCATCTAACTTACATCACTTCTGATAAAATTATCTCAATGACATGCATGAGACCAACTCAAGATTTCATGTGTTTTCTAAAGGAAATAAAAATCACAAGGGCAATGATGAAGTTTAAACATAATAAAGAAGCCTTTAGTGACCAAGGATGAGAAGGAAAAAAAAACATGCAATACTGTACTAGAAACTGAAAAGCAAGGAACAATTTTCAGGAAGATGCTAAACCTGTTTAGAACTCCACCCAAAGCACATGGGATAAGGACATCACATTCATGTACAAGCAGTTCGTTAGCATCCATGGAGTCTCCACCCTGGAAATTTTTCAAACTACCGGTGGATTCTTTGTGCCTGATCAGTTCTGGAATATCAATTCCATTTGGATTCTTAACTGCACCACTGATGTCACTCACAGCGATAACTTTCCCACCTCTCTCTTGTATGATCTTGGCTGCCCAGGACCCCACATTTCCAAAACCCTAGATGATTCATTGATAAGTTTTTTTTCAACATGACGGTATCAAAAACAGCAGGTATGTAGCCAGCAATTAAAATTGAGATTTATATATTATTTCAAGTTTACCTGAACTGCAAATGTCAAACCTTTGATGGACTTCCCATGTTCAGCAAGTAAAGCTTCAGTAGCAAAAACAACTCCACGGCCAGTTGCAGCCTCCCTGCCCAGTGATCCACCAAGATCCTAGCATCACAGGCATGGATTTAAAAGAAATAAGGAGAGAGAAGTTGGCTATTAAATATTATTGAAAAAGAAAACAACCGTAGACGTGCCAGTCTTTAGCACTTACTATGGGCTTCCCTGTCACAACAGCAGGCGAGTGACCATGGAATTTCGAGTACTCATCCAATATCCATGCCATGGTCTGTTCACATATGTTATACCCATCATTACGATTTGTTGTTAGCAATAAAATTGGATAAATTGAATGCATCAAAAGACTTATGAAAAATCTACTAGTGGAATGTACCTGAGCATTTGTGCCCATGTCTGGTGCTGGAACATCCGTATGGACGCCAATAAGATCATGGATCTTCTGAGTGAAGACACGAGTCAGACGTTCTAACTCACTTTTACTCAAATCCCCTGGGTTGCATCCAATCCCTCCTTTTGCTCCACCATATGGAATGTCTGCTACAGCACTCTTCCATGTCATTAGTTGAGCAAGGGCATTTACTTCATCGGGGTCAACCTTTCAAGAACAAAATAAGAAAAAGCATCAGCATCAATTTCTAAGTCAATATCCTTCAAGCAAAATCAATCCAATAATTGTTTAAGATACAACAGAGCAAAGATAACTCAGGTGACATTTGCTCTGGAAAATTTGGCGCAGAAATAAAATAAGAGGAAAGTGTGAATGAATTTTTTTAATTTTTTTTCCATGCTAACTTTACCCTAGGAGAAATCTGATTTAGAACATTTATGAGTAGGCAGAAATCCTTTGTCAAGAGGGATGCCAAACACTTCACAAGATATAAAAGCTGTTCTGTCCAGATAATCCTAAGTCCTAACCATATTATGTTCATGTGGCTCGAAGTCAAACACAGACGTGGCTCAAGCAAAGACAGAACATCCCAAAACAATTCTAGATTATATAACATTTGCAAGCACAAACAACAGCATCAACCCTATTTCTAAAACAACTTATCCATGGAACTGCATTGGTAAAAATATCTGTTTCAAATTCCTTTCAACATAAGGCCCGTAAAGGACCAAGGTAAATCTGTAAATACTAAATTGATAAGCTTCTTTATTTCCAAACTTCCAGAGGAAATCAGGGTTCAGATCCCAGCTAAGATTGGTATGAATCAATGGTGGCCTTTTTTCTCTTTTCAAGCCACAATCACCTATGTTTCGTCCATACCTTGACAAAGCCCCCTTTGAAAAATCCAAACTTGCCCTTAACTAGACAAATCAGACAGGGCAACTATGGCCTAATAAGACATCAAATCTTCAAGAAACACAAATTAGTACAGAAAGTAAAAAAACGCAATGATCTCACACCCACCTCGGGATGATATCTAATTCCTCCCTTCATGGGCCCACGAGCATTATCATGTTGCACTCTAAACCCAATATAAGACGCCAAAGTTCCATCGTCCTTGGGAATTGTGCACTCCACCTGATGATAAAAAACCAGAACAAAATATCAAAAAGACAGAACCTTTATCTCTTTCTACCCAAAAAGGTTGTTCTTTTTTTTTATTATACCTTGATCTCTCTGAAAGGGATCAAAAGACTCTTCTCAACCTTCGAATCCAAACCAAGAATGCGTGCGGCATGTCTGAAATTACGGTTTGTAGCTGCAAGAGCATTCATGGCTGCTGTCTAAATAATAACAATAATAATAAACCTCAAAAGAAACAAAAAGAACCCAGCTAAGGAAAACTCAAGAAAAAGACTTGTCCTGGAAAAGAAACTAAGGGAGGTGGTGATTAGTGACTGAACACGAACTAACAAGAATTATGTGATGATTAGTTAGAGAGACTTGTGAATGGGAGGTGGTGTACTTATAGGGGAGTTAAAGGGGAGGCGGAGACTCGGGAGGGAAGTATTGGGCCCAAATGAAAAGTTGAGATAGGATTTGGTAGCTGGATTACCATGGAATTTTTCCTTTTTCATAGGAGAGAGGAGGACGAGGAAGGAGAGTAGTGGCCTGTTTAGAAGTATAGTAGGTGATGTTTTTAAAAATATTTTTTCTTCAAACTTTACTGAAAACTACTGTGCAAACATAACCCTAAATTAGCACTAAATGTTGATTAGACTGTCTAATTTGAGGCAATGATAGTGAAATTACTATGATGTCCTTTCTTCTTGATGGTTGGAGCCAGCCTGTTTTGTTTTGTCATGGTTGAATCTGGAGTTGGAAAAAATGGTTTTTTTTTTCCAATTTAAAGTATTGTTATTGATGATTATGAAAAAAAGAAGATATTATTGTTATTGGTGATTTTATTTTATTTATTTATTCTATTGTGAGGAAAAAAAAGTTTCTTTGTTTTTGCTTTTGAGCATGAGAATGGCATTGGTTGTGATTTAACTCGGGTTTTTAAATGTGTTGCACTAGATCATTTTCCCTTTTGTTTTAGCCGAAACATAGGCCAACCTACATCAGTTGCGTTAACGCGTTAAGGGTCAGATTTTAAAATAGTTTATCTAGTGATTTATTTATTTTTATGATTCAATTTATTTTTTGAAATGTTTTTCAAATTATTTTTCATCTTAAAAACCAAAAACACCCTAATCCGTGTAAATATAATCCAATTGCAATATTTTATCCAAGCCCCACATGTTATCTTCACTAAATAATGTTTAGGAGCACATGATAATCTTAAAAATAATCCCAGAAGGCAATCAAGACAGAAAAAAACAGCGACCAGGCTAGCAAGACAGTCCATGTTTTGCCCTGAAACGTCCAAAAAAAATAAAATCAGGAAACAGATTTCCACTTCCACGTGGAGAATCTTTTTTTTTTTTTTTTTACGGCTTCCACGTTTTGTGCAGAAATATGGAGTGTTGACTAAGCTTACTGCCACGCATGGACGTTCATCCATGACCCTTCGATTAAAACACCGCCGGCCCTTGTTCCAATGTTTCTCACGATGCATTGCAACGTGTATGATTTTTCTTGGTCATTATTGTATAAATTTAGTTTATGCAGAGAAAATTATTTAGTTATCTAGTCGTATTGTAATAATTAAATACCATAGTAATGAAATTGAGTTATCAACTGAACTAATTAATTGCAATAATAATATTTTTTTATTTTTTAAAATTTATTTATAATATTAATACATAAAAAAAATTATAAAAAAATTAATTTAAAATAAAATATTTTAAATTATTTTTTAAATATAAAAACAAACATATCTTCGGGAAAGAGGCGTCTTTTTTTCTCCGCGTATGTGATGACGTGGTTAGATGATGTTCAAAAAAGGAAGGAGCTTTATTTTAACACTTTTTACAGGGTGTATGGGGTGGACATGAGTTGGCAGGTCTGCTACTTGCCACGTCACACAAGACAGTCTTATCTTTAAACTAGGATATGGATTCTTAAGCTCTTTAATGCGGTAAAACCTGATTTTTAAATTAATTTTTACTGTGTGTGTTTTTAATATTTGTATTTTGACATGTTTTAATTAAAAAATATTTTTATTTACAAAACACAAATTTAATTAAAATATCGAGAGTGCCCTCATGCTGCATCCCCCTCATAATTGACTCTTTCATTAGAATCGAGTAAAAAATCAGCAGCGGGATCACTATTCTTTTTCTCTTCTTTTTTTGCCGTTTTATATCTAACAATCTTAGATCTAATATTCAAATTGCTTGATTTTGTGTTTTTTGATTTGATTTTTAATTTATGTAGTTTTTTTCTTATTTTTAGGTATTTTTGTTGTTTGTTTGGTGCTTATATAAGTTAGTAATGCTATAAACGATATTTTTTTAAGGTTTTTCTGATTTAACATCCGAATTTTTTAAACACTAATACGTAACATAAAATATATTTTTTTAAGGTAAATAATTATTAAAATAAAACTAAATATAAACTTGAGTCAATTAAATTTGCGATTTGGGGGTATGCACCTTAATGGATTTGATAAAAAAAATTGAAATTACTTTTTATTTGGTTAATTTGACAACAAAAATATACACTTGAAAATTAAGTACTAGCCAAATATCATAATATTTATCCTAAGAATGTGTTAAATCATGAAAACCAAACTAAAACAAATTAAAAAAACCCTTTAAAAATAACCAAAGGTTGATGAATGAATTTTTAAAACAAAATCCATAACAACTAACATATGTAATGATAAAGTTTTTTTTTTTTAAAAAAAAAAAACCAAACATGCTAGCTTTGATGGCCCAATCTTGCGTGCCTAGGCCTTAAAAAAAGCTAGGCAAGCACTTGAGCATCATTTTTTTCTTCATTTAATTTGATGGCATTTCATTCATTTAATTTTTTATATATAAATAAATGACATGGAATTTATAATCTAGAAATTAACCACCACGAAAGTGGTCAAAAAATAAAAGGAGATGATTTTTCTTACTCCAAAAACAGTTTTTTTTTTTTTTTTATCATTTTCACTCTAAAAACACTTCAAAACACCTAAAATAACTAAAAAAAACCTATTTACAACTTCCAATAACATAAAAATAGGTTAAAAATCAAGAATCAATTTTAATTAAAAAAAAACTCTTGAGCCAAGATCCACTCTCTTAGGCAAGGTGAATGTAAAAACATTCTCAATGAAAGTCGCTAACACCAATGTCAATTTTTGTTGTTGTTATAATTAATATCAACAATTATATTTTCTCTTTTTTTTTTGTTGAAAACCATTGACTCTCTATCTCATCTCTTAAATTTAAGAGCTTAAACATAAAAATATAAAACAAAGTTTTGAACAAAAAAAATGAAGTTTCTGATACATATATAACCATTACATAATAAATTAAGAGTAATTATGTAGGAACCTAGTTGCAAAAAAATAAATCATTATGAGAACTAAACTGTAGTTTAAAAAAAGACACAAGAACCAATTTATAAATAAAAATTGATATATCATATCGAGTATTTCTTAAATATCTATGCACGCAAACCATGGGGGCAACAAGCACCCATAAATGAAGGCATTCCAAGAGTTTCTGCAACATTTTACGCCAAGTAACTACGCCATTAGCCATTAGGTGCCTGTCTAGTCACCTTAGAGCCGCTTTGCCCCGTGAAAGCTAACAGGACTTGCCCCTGTCATTGTCCATATTGCATTTTTTTATAAAAAAAAGTCTTAATTTGGAAAAATAATATCTAAGAAAGTCTTCTTCTTTACAATGATTCATTGAATCTGAAACCATACGTTACTAGAGCCAGCCATCTTCCTCTTGGAACTGTCGCCATCTCCAGTGCTATAAAATTCAAAATAGAAATCTCTTCACTCGAGCGAACAAAAGGTTAGAAAAGGAGCAACGCGTGGGAAAGTTAGAAGCTATATTTCTTCTCATGATTTTGCTTCCTTCTTCTTGACTGTGGGTTTCTGGAAAATGACAGATTGCCACGGCATTACTCTTTGAAGGTTTCTCTTCTTGTTTGTATTCTGTAGACGATGCTCAAGGAATTACTTCCCTACAAGGGGGGAAGCCCTATGATTGGTTGGTACATTGATTTTTTTTTCTAATTTTTAGTAGATGCTGATTTTTTTGTTTTATCGTAATATTTTCTCATAAGATAATTTACATTCTTATAATAAATGAGTGGTTTAGATTTTCCATATATATACAAATAAAAAAATATCATCAAGGGAAGAAGTTTCAACTACTATTAAGGTTTTATTTATTTTTGTGTTTTATAAATATTTTTGAAAAAATTTATTTATTTTTATTTGTTTTAAATTAATATTTTTTTAATGTTATTAAATCATTTTAATACGCTGATATAAAAATAATTTTAAAAAATAAAAAATATTATTTTAATATATTTCTAAATATAAAATACTTTAAAATACAACCGCCCCACTTCCAAACAAGTTAAAGCTGGATTGCCTAAATACCAATACCTTGTTTGGATTGAGTTTTGATTAAGAAATATAATAATAATAATTTAAAAGTTACTTAAAAAAATATAAATTCAAAACAATATTTAAATTTAAAATATTAAAATAATATTATTTTAATTAATTTAAACCAATTTATATTAACTCGAGAAATCCATAACTAGAACATGGATCGGGTTTCATTACCGGGGTCCCAACTGTTTTGACTTGAGAAACGTGTAAAGACGCAAGTCGATATTCAAATAACTAAAGTCTCTAACATGCTTACAAACAGAATTCATTGTCTGACACTACACTCTTAAGATTTTGCTTCCTGGCAAGTTAAATCATATAATACAGATTCTATCCAAAGAATACATCAGTACAATGCTCACTACCGGGAGAGAAAAAAAAACAAAAAAGACGCTATTTTGCTTTTCATTCCGACCCATCTAAGAATTCTGGAGCTGATTAGTCCACATAGGCTTCGTCAACTTCATACAATGTACTAGTATTTCACCAAATTCTCGGACAATGATGTTGATTACTCTATCATCTTTTCGTTTACCAGTACGGTAGCACCAATAATTCATGAAATACTTGGCCAATAACCAAAAAGAAGCAAAATGAATAGAAAATCCCATCGAATCTTTGACACTTTTCAGTATTATAGACCCAGTGGATGATTTTGTATAGCTACCTTAGCAGATATATTGGTCCCACTACTTTTAACATAGATAGCAGTTCAAATTAAACTTCTTTCCTGCAATAACCAAATGAAATATGCATTAGAATACTGGAAACCATGATATTTGTGAAAGAAATGGGAGGATGCGTCTAATTAATATGTTTTCCACTGCTAAATCAGAAAAAAGTTAAGTTACATACTTCCTCTTTCTTCGCTCACTTCCACTGCTCCTGATATCACTTTTTCCAAAAGCAGAACCAGGAGGCATGCCATATGGCATGGGAGAAGGGACTGCACCAGAAGCAGCCAGCATACCAAGAGTTGCCGCAGGCACAGGTGGCACAGGTTGAACAGGAAGTGGAGGTGGAGGAGCTGGAGCAGGGGGTGCAGCGGCGGGTTCAGGGAGGGGTCTGGGTAAAATATGCTTCAACCGATTGTTTCTGTAGTTCTTCCAGAAAAAGAATTGCTGCCTATGTGCTAACTCCTAGAAGATCCAAGTATCAACAAGTGAGCTGAGAATTATCCTTGAACAAAAAACTCAATTTTATGCAGATGTTATGCTAATATATACAGATTTCTTCCGACTACAAAGATTATAAGAATTTATTGTTAAAACCAATCACTTTTAACCGGTATTCCAGAAAAGGCCTCTTGGAGTACATAGAATATCTGTGCTAGTTCATCACTAACTCAACGAAAAATACAGACTATTTGAAGGTCAACCAAATGTCAGTCACATCAAATGCTTACAAATCCAGGAGAATAAACCTTGAGCCAGATGCTACCAACATGCATGCAAATATAAAGCATCAAGAAATATTTGTGTCATGAAATGCCATCTTGCATTTATATTATGAGTATATATAACTAGGAGAGATGCAAATCTCAGAGAGGCCCTAATCATTAGAAAAGATTTAAATAAAAACAAGATACATGTGAATTGACAAGATCATGCATTCAGTTGATCTCAAATATCTATTTACCACATAGATCCAATGTCAAGATTGAAAAAAATCAGAATGGCAAGAAAGAGGGTGATCAGAAAGCCAAAATCAAACCTTGTTGCCGGGATGTGCCATTGCATTGCGGAAGTTTGCATTTTGGAGAAGTTCAAGAAAATATAGGCAATGAGGATACCTGAAACCATTCTAGTTGGTGAGTACGTTGATCAAAAGGCAAGCCAAGCATGCTAGAAAGAGAGAGCAAAATATTTCATTACAGTTCATCAAAAGACTTTTCATTCACTTTATCTCAAATTTGAAGCTCGTTGAACTGAACAGAGCCTGAAGCAATATCAGTCGTACTTTTAAGATATTAGCTTACATTATAAATTTCATGTACTCTGGTCGTTGCCAGTACAGTAGGTACTTCAAATAGCCAATAAATGCTTCATCCTCAAAATAGCGATTCTGAGCCAAATCTACATATTATGGAAAACAAAGGAAAACCCAACATCAGGGGAAAATTCACACTAAGCAAAAACACTAGTAAACACCGGAGTCTCTTTGCATTAAAAGACAAAGATGTAGGCAAGAAGGGACACCCACGCACACACAAAAACACACAAAACTAACACTCTCCTTCTCCACTAATCACTATTTTAATTAATTCGAAACATGAACAAGACAGGATCAATGCATGATCCACCAATACATTCAATCGAGGTCGAGTTTATTCCTAACCAACATTAAAGCGAGCAAATAACACGAGGCTAAGCTTGGGCACAATTGAATCCGAATCCATCGAATAGGTTCTAAACGCAACAAGAGCATAAAATTTCTATACAAAAACCCACGAATTCCCCACTTTGGGTACAAAATATGCAAACTTTCAAGAACCCAGCAAAAAATAGAACACTAACAGCAACTGGAAAAACAAAAAACAAAAAACAAATAAATAATGAACTTACAATGGATGTAAGTGGGGTTAGCAAGACATTGAACAAACTCCAATTCCAACAAAAACCGTTGTCTCCCATCATCTGGGTCTTTATATATCTTCTTCGGCCTGGAAATTATTTCAAACCCACAAAAGATTAGAAGAAACTAAATAAACCCGAGTTAAAAAAAAGAAAACAACAATAAAACTTTGAGTGAGATATGGAGTACTTACGAGGATGGAGTTTCGGGGTTATTTTCAGCTTCTTTAAAAGAAGCCATTGAAGTTTTTGCTAAAAAAAAAAGTATTTGGACAAGTAAGCATGGAAGACAAAGTTTAAAGTTTTAGAAATTGAAGGAGGTACGAGGAAGGCTACAAAATTACCTGAATTCGAGATCACTTGAGAGTTTAGGCCTTGGATTTCAAGGGAATTGAGAGGGAGAGGGAGAGGGCGTCAAAGGAGCTAACAGGCAAGTGGGGTTTCATGAGCATTAGAGGAGCTGGGCTAGAGCATGTGCATCAACCCAAGGACGTTGGGTTGAGTTTCTGGGAAGGTTAAGAGTTTGGTCCAAATCCAAATTCCACGATTCTAAGCTCGCCCGATCCAATTAAGCTGGAGAGAATGCAAAGTGTATATAGGCTTTGCCGCCGGGTTCATCCGCATAAATTATGCTAATCCATCGTAAAATAATTGTGATATCCACGATTTTGAAAGTAGAGTGGTATTATTTTATTTTATTTTCTGAAAATATTTTTTTGAATTAGCTTGAATATTAATCAAGATTCATTTTTTTTCTTTAAACAATTGTGAGAATATATCTTCAACATCAACCCAATATCTCCTTAACTACCATTATTTAAATGAACATGCTTCCTTAGTTCTTATCAGGTCTATGAAGTCAAGAAAGTGTAGACTGCTAATAAGCCAGAATTATCCAATAATTTTTTGCAGTCTTTATAGACACATGAAAAATACAATTGATTTTACAATTATTTAAAACAGGCAATTAATAAAAACTAAATTATGATAGGCTTTTACTTTGAAAAATACACTGCAATCCCTCTTACGTTTCACTGTAAATTCACTCAGTGATTTTTTTTTTCATTTTAGTCATAATTTTTCTTAATAATTTTATCTTTTTATGGTAAAATTGCTTCCAATTGATGAAAGATAAGATTAAAGGTAAGACCAGAGAAACTAGGAGATTTTTTCAAAATTAGTGTTAACCTTCGTTCCTTTTCTTTCTAATTGATAGATTTTTAAGTCCTTATAGTTTTCCAACATTTAAATTTGATCAAGAAGTTCATTTTTTTTAATTTTTTTTTAGTTTTTGGTTTAAAAAATAAGAGAAATAAAGAGTTATTAGATTCCAGTGGTAGAGAAAAATTCCCAACAAATACTAATTCCAACCACTTAAATGATCAATCTTGATATCAATGAGTTTCATTAGACAAGAAAAGTTTTACCAATGTGTTTTTTTCACTTTAGATTTGCACGAGAAAATAAATTTGATATTAGAAAAATTTTGATTTCATGTTAATTATTTGGTTTTTAGCCTAACTTTTGAGTTATTTGAAGGTATGAACTGACTCAATTAGATCTTTAGGGTGATTTAGAATCAAATTCAATGGATTCGTTTGGGTATAAAACACCCATGACTAGATTTTCTGACTACTCTTGATTCGTTTGGGTATAAAACACCCATGACTTGATTTTCTGACTACTCTTGATTTCTAAATATGGGTTGCAAATAACGCGTCATTTACCAAGTTTACTTACAAAAACAAATAATAAATTAAATGCATGCCTAAGGTAGGTCACATGACCAGGCTCTTTTTTTTTTTTTTTTTTTGTCGAGGATCAAGTATGCAGCATATTCAATTGATTGAAGCTCGGCAAGATCACAGACTACATTCTGGATCAGAAGAAGCATCTTGTCAGCGTATTAGAAAACAATAATCTTCACAAGCTTATAAATCACCAGACTACATGGCAATTTCCCAATTCCCAGGCAACAGTCTGATTCCCACACCATTAAGTTATACAGTTGATGTAATAAATTTCTATATGAAAGGGGCAGGGAGTAAGAGAACAAAAATTGGATGCCCAAACATCAGGCACAATGCATGCCTCACATGGTAAATTGCCCTGATCATTAATGTGAAAACTGGGGAAAACGTGGCATCTATAATTGAAAAACAAACGACTTGAGTTATAAAGTATAAAAGCATAAATGTCAGTTATGAATCCTCCAGTGTTTCAACTCAACCTCACCGAGAAACTCAAACCGTAGATGGAGTCACAAGTACATGAAAATCATTTCCATAACATTTTGCGCGGTTAGCACCCTTTGTCCATCAAAGGCAAGTAAATGTAGGATTCAGTGAACATGAATCCAGAACTCTTGCAAGCTATTGATTGAGAAAATTCTGGCCAGCCTTTGCCATGCAAATGATGATACACTAGTCTTTCTGTTCCTCAAGTAACCACAATACTGATATGGTCGTCACCAACTGTCTTCACACTACTTGGCCACTACTAACAGAATACACGTTCCCTAGTATGGCCTGTACCGCATAGGTCTCCTGAACCTTGGAACTCTTCTGCACACAAGATTATTAAGGTTAGTACTTCCAACAAAACGAATGATCACATTTCCCCTATTGATACAGCTGGTCATAATTAATAAATGAATTGCTGGAAATATGGAAAACTAATATAATGCTACAGAAGGTAATCTATAGCACAAAATGCACCAAATGAAACCACAAACATGGTGGAAAGCAAACAATATTATAACAAAAGATCCTCTGTTGAAAAGCAAGCCATGGTTTGAATGGCACAGGTTTTCCTGACTTGGTCTCCTTCTTATGCAACAACAACAACCAGGCCTCAATCCCTAATTAGTCGGGGTTGGCTATATTCCACGTGATCCTTAACTTGTTCTATGAAGAAATTAAATTTTCTTTTGAGGCAGAGGAGGTCACTTTCAAAGGTTGCCAGACAGATGGCATCCACCACTTTTAGTATTGGACATTACAACCATGTCTAGGCAGGAAACTGTAGAGTTTCTACCTAATCCAACCATTAGTGTAAAGGACTCTTGCTAACTAGTGAACAGCTGTAGTGACCAACCTAGCAGCTAGACTTCTCATCTCTCAATGCTTGTAAAGAGGTCACATTTGAACAGCCAACCATCTCAAATGTATGAAGAGAAAAAATTGCTACGATAAAAATTTTTTTGTAAAAGAGAACTATGGTATATATCACAAAGTGAACTAATAAATTTTTCTAATCTTCAATCGAAGGACACATGATTTAGCATCTGCTTAAGGTGAGCAAGGATATGTTATACTAAACAACCTAATTGTATTAATTAACTACTTCACAGGTCCAATAACACAGTTTGTAACTTCATAACAATTAACATTAATATCTGCTGCCTAAAAAAATCCAAAACTAATACCTCTGCAAGGAAGATGACAGAATGAAAAAGTGGACTGAGCAGCACATAACTTGTTAGAGAAGGTATGAAGAAAAGGACACTGTTTAAAACCTTCTACCCTTTTATTGGATTAAATACATCTTAATTCTCATAGTGCTGTACTGCTAGAAAATAATCAAATATTTAATTCTGAGAAGAAAAGGTAAAATGAAAGGTTTCAAGAAAAAAAAAGTATATCAACTAGTTCAAATATCAAAGAATTATCAGGTGGAAGAACAGTCAAGACATGAAATATGATTATAAAGACAAAAAATATTTTAGATGCTTACCCATAACCATATGCAGGATAGAAAGCAGCAGGCATGAATGCCCTCTGGGACCTGAACCCATAAGGGCTTGGGCGCCTTCCTCGATATTGCTTCATTCCAGGAACATTAGTCCGCTTGGCGGAGACCTGAGTGAGAATCGTATCAGCAATTACAATCATATTGGAAACTTGGGAGCTAGTAATTACTGATTACAAGGAGTGAAACACACTCCATATGAATCAGTTAAGTAGCAATCCTTTATAGTGGAGGTCTTAAAATTCAAACTTTCTTTAGGGAGAACTTTATCAGTATAGGTGTAAAGAAGAGTAAAAAAATAATAAAGTAAAACATAAACCTTTAACTGGCGGCCATGAAGTTCAGATTCATTTAATAAGACAGCATTCTGAACAGCATCAACCTCTATAAACTCAACATAAGCAAACCCCTTTGGTTGACCAAACTTGTCAGTCAAAATTGTCACTCTGTTCACAGTTCCACAGGATTGAAAATGCTGCTGCACTTCTTCAGGGGTACAAGAATAATCCACCTGATGTTAAGAACACAAGTAAACAGCAACGATGTTCTCTGTCAGACAAGGTTCTTTAGATTGTTACTAATTGAAACATGGAATACGCAAAAGAATGCAACTTTCCACTACAAAACAATACAAGCCTAATTAATGAGAAACAGACAAAAGAAATCAAACGCAATTAATAAGAATTTGAATTCACGAACCAGGATCCATGACACTAGACCAATATCTAGAAGGTGTGAAGGAGAACCAAAGGTTCATGAATGAGAGAAAAGATAAAACAAAACATGAAGTACAATTCACTGATCAACTAAACTTGTATGTTGAATGGCATCAAGTACCCAAGTTTTGAATCTACATTGTATTCTCCCATCAAAACTTCTTAATACATCAAATCCTCACTTGAATGCTTTATATGAAATACAGTTAAACCCCATCTATTTATCACCACAAGAAAGTAAGGAAAAAGACTGAGTTTGACACTGCAAAATTTATAAACACCAACAGAGAGAGAAACAGAGACAGGGAAAAAATTGGACAGGTCATACATGTAACACAGTCATGTAAAACATATAAATATGACAAAATAAAGAGAAAAGGATAGTAAACCCTCACATTACCAACATAAATGGATCGTGAATCCACCTCCTCCTTTTCAGCTTGAGTCGCAGAAGCACCTGGAGAATCTTCACACATATCCAACAGAACAAGAGAGCACATGAGTTTTTAACAATAAAACTAAAATTTGGCACCAAGAAACATAATATAAAGTATACAAAACTTTACTCTTTACTTCATTACAAATCACAGTACACACAATCATCCACACATAAAACATCCCCAAGCGACCTCAACTAGTCTCCAAATCAAACTAACAAAAGAATCCCCAACACCCGACTAAAGGTGGAAAAATCACAACCACGATGCAAAAAACACTTCAACAAATTAATACAAAGAACAAAAATCGACCAAAACTACAAAATTAATTTTCATTCAGCAACCAATAAAAAAAATACCATAAATTTTCAGCAACCCGATTACCTCAACTACATCTCAATCAAATAATTCAAACAAAAAAATAGAGATATACCTTGAACAGCTCCCATTTCTTTCTCAACCTTAGCCTGCATTTCGCGTAGTGCACCAGCTTCTTCTTCGATCTCTTTCAACCTTCTCTTCATATCCTCTAAATCCTATCCAAGCCAGAAAAAAACTTTCAAAATAGAGTAAAATGTCAGAGAGATATTATTATCAATATCGAACTCACCTTAGAGTTAGGGTCTTGGTACTCGTCTTCTTCAGCTCTAGACGACATGTCAGCATCGGCATCCATCTCTCCTTCATCGGGGATTTCTCCACCGTACACCTCGTGCTCGTGCTCATCCTCTTCGTGATCGTGAAGCTGATCCATTGATATTTTTTTATTATTAGGGTTTTATGGAAAGAATTTATTAGGGTTTTATTAGGGTTTCAATTTGGGGGAAAAGAATTAGGGATTTGAGAGGCTGGGGTCTGCGTGTGAGAGATGGATGTAGTGACGTGCTTGATATTTTTCTCTGGTTAAGGGAGACAGGTTAATTTGTAATTCTGTGAATTTAAAATGGGTGTTTTTGGACTTTAAGAAGATCCAATAATGAGGTCCAGCTACAATTGGGACAATTAAATTGCAAGCGCCAAACGGAGATAATTTTTGAAAATAAATTTCTCATAAAAAAGAGGGAAAATGAAATTTGTTTATTTGAACATATTTTAATGGATAAGTTTCAATTAAGTGTTTCAATTATAATTTATATGATTGATTTGTAAGCTTGATGTATTATTAATGAGACAAGTGGTTTATAATTGATAGATTAATATTTTTTTATAATAAAGTTACATTTGTTTTACATTAAATATATTTTCTTTTTTTTTAGTTTCTTATATTTCTCTCGCTTCGAGTTTTTTAAATTAATTTACGTTAACTACATGTAGAGGTAAATACTGATCTCAACTTTTAAATTTAAAAAATTTTAAAAAATGAGTAAATATTCAAATTTCTTGAATGTTAAAAAAAAACATATTTTAAATATAAAAAAATAACTTGTATTTTTATCTTTAAATATTTCACAATAAAGTATTTTACAAAACTATTTTCCCATTAAATTATATTATTGTCTTTTTAAAAACACCAATTAAAATAATTTTTATCAACATTGCTAAACTTCGGGGTATTTGGGAGCGCAATACAATCATTATTTTTAAAATTGTGAAATAAACAATCACAAACTTTTTATGCCAGCAATGAGAATTTGATGAAATTTTGTTTAAATCTTGCCACAACGTAAATAATCTGTTGGTGTTTTTCATGCGAACAAAATAAGATGCTTTTTTTTTTTGCTGCAGTTTCCCTCATAGATGCCGCTTGAGTCGAACAGCATGCATGAACAAAAATGAAAGTAATTGATTCTAAATTATTGAGTTACAATTCAATGGTAATGTAATTATTTAAAGAAAAAATTACATCTTATACTTTACTTGTTTTATATTTATTCTCCATGTTTTTCAAGATTACAATTTATATAATAAATTTTGTTGTGTGGGTAAGAGTTTATATTTTAAATCATTTTTATAGAATGGTTTACTTTATACTCATCAATAATATACAGTGTAACATAAAAAATAAATATTAAAACGATTTACTTAAAAGATTATCATGTAATTTTTCTTTACTTTAAATCTCAAGGATACTTTGCGATATAGGTGTGTTTGGAATTGCATTTTAAAAGTGTTTTTGAAAAAAATTAATTTTTTTTTTGTTTCAAATTAATATTTTTTTAATGTTTTCATATTTTTTTAAAATTTTTTTAAAATTAAATGCATTTTAAGTAAGTTATGAATATATGTTCAACGTTATTTAAACATGTAGTGTTTGACATTGTGGTTAAAAAATATTTTTGAAAATTTTAATTTTTTTTTAAAATTAATATATTTTTAATGTACTTAGATCATTTTGATATGCTGATATAAAAAATATTTTTTAAAAAAAATATATTATTTTAATATATTTTAAAATAAAAAATACTTTGAAAAACAACTATTATAACATTTCCAAACACCCCTTTCACACATAAAAACTAAATTATTCTTTAAGCTTACAGATGAGAATCAAGTTCTTAGTGGGCGTTTGGTAATGAGGTTGCGTCTGCGTTTTAAACAAAACGCAGATGCAACCCGTTTGGTAAATATAAAAAGCAACTTACTATTCATGGGTCCCACACTGTTTTTGCGTTTAAAATGCTGGGTAAAGAAAAGCAGACGAATCCTGCTTCCCGCGCACTTTATGCTAATTAGAGTGTGTTTGGTATTGCGGTAGCGGTTGCGGTTGTGGTTTGAAAAAAGTTGTTTTATAAAAAGTACTTTTAGTTGATGTTGGTTTGAAAAAATAGGTGTTTGGTTAAAACTGTGGTTGAAATTGAGGTTTTAAAAAAGTAGTTTTAATATGTTTGGTTAAGAATGCTTTTGAAAATGAGATTATAAAATAATTTTAAAAAATATATATTAATATTGATGATTTTTAATTTAAATATTATGGGTTTAACTATTGCTATTACATCATGAAATAAATGACACTTTATATATAAAAAAAATATTTTAACAAAAAACTATCTACAATTTCATTACGTACAAAATTCATCCAACAAGAACTACAAAATTAGGTAAAATATTATCAAGAATAAAATTAAGATTACATTACAAGTAAATTTAATTCACCTTAAACTAATTAAAAACAAAAAACAAAAAAAAAATTGTTGTTCACGTGAACAATACGAGTGAAATTAATTACCTACATAGGTGTTAAAAAAAAAACTGTTTAGTAAACAATGGAGCATGATCCAATGTTCACAACAGTAGCATTAGTTTGGACGCGCAAAAAGCAAGCAGGAGCTGCTTCTTCTTTTCTCGCGTTTTAAACGCAGCTGCACGAGGGATCCAATAAACAGTAACACGCATTTATTAATTACCAAACGGCTTGTTGCTTAAAATCGCAGGAAACGTGGAAGCCACCACGTTACCAAACGGTTTCTTAATTAGCATGAACAGTGGAGCATGACTATCCACTGTTCTTGCTAATTAATCCATTAGGTTCTCCTATTTGTTCAGAAAAGAAACGAAAGACCACTCTTGTAAATATTTTTTATTACGGTTAAAAGGAACAATGTAGCATTCTACACTGTTCACGTGAACAGTGTAGAATGCTACATTGTTCCGGTCCGACCAGTTCCGGCCGGACCGGTCCCAAGATCAAAATACATTGAACCATGTCCGACTTAATAATAAAAAATAAAAATTATGTTTTATTTTTTTATATTTTTAATTGTGTTTTATTCAAAAAACTAGTGTTTAACATTATTCAATGACACTATATAAATTAGACAAAGATCGCTTGATGACGTAACATTTGCAAAATTTAGTCGCAATTCCAATTTTTTTCCTGATTATATCTTACCTGATATTGTTACGTGCTTAAAAAACAAAAAAAACTATAGTCATTGTCAAATGTATTTCATACATAGTGGAATTGTAGATAGTTTAATGGAATAATAAAAAATATTTTATATAAAATATTATTTATTTCATAATGTAATAACAATAGTTAAATTTATAATATTTAAATTAAAAACCATCAATATTAATAATAATTTTTTAAAATTATTTTATAACCTCAATTTCAAAAGCATTATTAACCAAACATATTAAACTATTTTTCGCTCAACCTCAATTTTAACCACAGTTTTAACCAAACACCTATTTTTTCAAACCAATCTCAATTAAAAGTACTTTTTATAAAACAACTTTTTTCAAACCACAACAACTACCGTAATACCAAACACATCCATTTTCAACGTCAATCTTCAAGCTATTCAATTAAGGATAACTAAGATTTTCATCAATTCCACAAAAGGAAATTACAACAACTCTGTTAAAGTATCATAAAATTTCAACAACCATTTAAAATTTCTTTGTTGCATCAAAAATTTCATTAATGTCTTGAAATCTCTTTATTGTTAAAGGAGATTATTTTAAAATATTAAAGGCATTTGTGGTATGAATGACAATTTTTATAATATTTTTTTTAGATTAATATTGATATTCGAGTTAGCTTATGCGTACCTCAACTAATCTTACAGGTCTTGAAATTAACGACCATACAAGCTTCCAATGATCCTGATATTTGTGAGATTCGAACTGGTATTTTTTAGGGAGTAAACTGGCCTGACTTGGATTACAATTTTTGTAATATTTACTTAAACAAGAAGGAGGTTTTTGTTAAAATTTTAAATTCTTGGATAATATTTGTAATTTTATAATATCTCATTTTTTAAAATCACACATTAGGCAATTTATATGATTATTTCAAAGAGTAGTGTAATATTTAAGACTCAATATATATATGTTATAGCATGCATTTTTTTCCCGAGAAGGCTCTAAACCATGCTTTATTAATTAATGGAAACACATAAAATCATATAATAAATAAATAACTTTTCATGACTAGCGGGAAAACTGTACATCGATCAATAATAGAATCCGATCTTTTTTCTTTTGGTTTCTCCGCTATTCCATAATATTTCAGTTGCTACGTGCACGCTATCCTATATCTCCTGCCTCTTTGTCTGGCCTGTTATACTTAATTAGTTCTCTATATACGTATTATTATTATTTTCATATATATTTAAATATCATCTATGCTCTAATTAGAAATAAACACTTCGCCACCTTAATTTGGAGGAGGGAGCAGCCATTTGGAACCTTCGATATAAGCAAGAGAAAGGAAGGGGTTCACTTGCTGGCGGGTTAGCTGCCTGCTGAATTTAACACGGCCACTTGGGTTAGATCCTGGCCCCTTGCACTTGTATTCTCCAAATGAAACAATCCTGCGCATTAAGCAAGCATAATATATAAATTATTAATTCATAAAATTGGTATATAAGGCCAGAGTTCTCCTCCCACCAACGTTAATTATCTGATATTCCTCGAAAAAACATTTATTTTCGCAGGTTTATAATTAAATGTAAAATATTCGTATTCCATTTTAAAAATGTTTCTCCAAATCACTTTCTTGAAAACTCCGTCCTTGATTCCTACCGAGGGCATTTCCTTCCGAAATTGATTTTTTAAATTAAAAATCCAATTTGTTTCCTTAATTAACGGTAGTCGTTGATTAATTAGCACTTTGATTGGAAATTAACTTGTAGCTGGCAACTTAAATGTACTTGCCAAATAAGACATGCAAGGCCATGCAAGGCGGTTCCTAATTATGGAGTAACATTTCCCTATATAATTCCAATTACCATTTAATTACCAATGAAAGTAATATTTAGAATAAGAAAAATACTAATCTTAGGAAAAAAAATGATTCCCAATTCTTTTTTCAAAAAAATTTAACCATTGAATTCACAAAAACTTGCTGGAATGCCATATCCACTCATTCAAATATTGTATGAGATTTTTCAAAAAGTGAATATATATATATATATATATATATATATATATATATATATAAAGACTATAAATTATGAAACTCAATTGATATTGCTTTTGGTGTTTTAAAAAAAAAATGATTTTTTTTTCTTGCTTTAAATTAATTTTTTTTATGTTTTTAGATCGTTTTGATGTGCGGATATCAAAAACAAATTTTTAAAAATAAAAAATATTTTAAAAAATAATTATTAGTTATCACAATACCAAATAAACATTAAAAAAAAAAACAAGATGAATCAGTTTACCTGTCTCGTTCAGGGTGCTGATTATCGGACCATCCACCAGGGTCGACCACGCTGCTCATGGTGGTGAAAGCAAACACCACCCGAGGTCTTTCTGTCCATGCACGTCCTAAAAATGCCCCCTTGCCAATTCCATATACTTTGCAATGAACAAAAGAAAATCCAGTATCATCTTCTTTATTTCTTGCCTGTGCAGTGATCACTGCCAATCCTTGGTCTGCTAGTACATTTATCGCCGTTCCCTACATTAGTTAATTCGCAATTAATAAATTTCAAACCAACTTTAAATGCTCAGGAATTTAAACGGATCTATTACTAATTAATTTTGAATTAGAGTTAATTTTTGGAGGTTACCAAGTACAGGGACTTTCCGCTTCCGAAAATGAAATCAACAGTGCCTTCAATGTAACAATCCTTGAAAAAATGGCGTCCCTTGTCGTCACACAACGTGTCTTGAAATCCAATGAGTCTGCAATTATAGAAAGCAGCCTTGTCTCCACCAATTCTCAAAGCAACTGCCTGTTCTTTCAATTTCCCACTCGGCCTCGGCGAAGAATTCTTACCCAACAATTCCATAAAATTTAATTTATGACAATATTACAGAAAGCATTAACCTTGAATAAAAGAAGATAAACAGAGAAATGGGAGCAACATTCTGTTGAGTAATCCTTACCTTAATAATGATATTAGAAGCTACAAAATAATCAGAATCAACTTGCAAGGTGGCGCTATAGACAGTTCCGTATACCCTAGCCGTGCCAGCAAAAGTCAAGGTTGGCATGCTACTAGCCGATCCTTTAAACGTAACGAAAGGCTTTTCTTTCTCGATTTGGATCTTTTCATTGTAGACTCCGGAACCGATATCGACGATTACACGTTGAGTATTCCCCGACGAAATACTTCTAACAGCGCCGGTCAGGGTTTTGAAATCACCACTTCCATCTTTTCTGACCATAATGGTTTTCGGTTTCGCCTCGGCAGTTTCAAGGGCAGGGTCTAGGGCGCCGTTACGTCGTGTGTAGGGCTTGACATTGGTATGGAACCAGGAGTTCAGGCTGGATGGTTCGCCTGGTATTGGACCTGTACTGTCCTTAGAACCAGCAGTGGTGGACACAAGGAGAAGGATGACGACAGCCGCAATGCCTGTAACCTTGCCTGTGCTCATTTTTGCGACTAGATCTTATCTTGGCTATATTTAATGGAAGATTTCAAATATTTATAGGCAACATAAGAAGAGAAAAGGCTTAAGTAAACGGGGAAGTCGGGGCTCCTTACACTCCTTTTTGTTTGGTAAGAGTGGTTTAGATGTTAGGCAAGCACTTGAGCCCTTGCAATACCTATAAACAGTATTTATTACCAAACTAAGAAACTGTCCTAAGAGAGATTTTGCTTCCTAATTTTAGTCAAAGACGTTTTGGTAGGAAAATAAGTAAAATCGTCTAGTTCAATGGATATACTGCAAATTAAAGGTGACAAGAAGCACGTACTGGACATGTCTAATAACGAAACTCTAAACATGGTAGGGAAATCACTGTGCCAAAAAATATTGTTCACTTTATCATATTTCACTGTAGATTTATAATTCAATTTTTTTTTTACTTTGGTCCTCAAGTCTATTTTTTAAGATTGCATTTTTTTTAGGTCAAATTAAAAAACAAATGATTTAAATTTGTTGACCAATAACAAGATTAAAAGAAATAGAATTACTGTGGAAAAGACACAAAATGGATGGTGTGTATAAAGTTCACATTAAAAGTTCAATTTAGCTCTTTATTTTTCAAATTATATCTTATTAGGTCCCTCATTTTTTTGCATTTCAATTTTAATAAAAAAATTTATTTTTTTATTTTCAATTGAAAGAGAAGATAAAAATTACAAGATTTCAGCGATAGAGACTTTGATATTAATTTTAACCACTAAAATAATTGATTTTAGTAATTTTACAAAAATGTCCTTTTACTTTAAAATCACCTAAAAAAATCTAACCTGGAAAGGATTTTTTTGTTTTTGGATTCATTTCGAGTTTTTAATTGGATGCTTTCTACACGAAGGAGCCCATAACAATATTGTGGGCTACACAGCCCGGGCAATACAATGTTGGATTTCGTCACTGGCGGGAACAAATTCTTTTGGGTGCCAACGGGGGGCAGCCGAGAGATTAGTACTAGGATTTATTTTTGAAGGATTAGAAAAGTATTTAATCGTTATCCCAAAATTTTTGGGCCTTCCCACCTGCAAATTAACATCATGATTTTACGAATTTGGTTAGCCTTGTGCAAAGTCAAAAATTCATTTAACCAGCCATTGGATCAAGAAAATTGATATCCTAGAAATCAATAAATAAGCAGTATAATCAATATATACTCATGCATTCCAATATTCTCTCCAACAATTGGATAATTCCTATGTCTATATATATATATATATATATATATATATATATATAATAACCTTAGACGAAATAATTCATCCAAAACCATATCATTTTCCCCATGAACGTGCACAGGCCGCATGCCTCAAACCTCCAAATGTGAACGTTTCATTAGCCGCAGAGCGCTTGAATCTCTTCCAAGTATCAATAACAGCGGAAAGGTCAGCAACCTTGGCACTTATAGTTCGACAACAGTTCGCATGAACAGTCGTGACAGCTCTAATGTCCTTGCTGTCTTGGCAAAATCCACTAAAGTAGAGGGTGTTCAAGAATCTCACTCTAAGCCCTAGATTTTCCAACACCTCTCCATGCAGCATTCCATCTAGAACGTCTTGCTCTTTTTGTCCAACAGACTCTTCTTTCCTTGAATACCACAAGTCAAATAACTGAATAGTCTTCTTGTTTGATCTGACCATGTAAAAGCCGGTGTTTATTGGGTTGCGCTGTGACCACTGATCACCATTGAAACTATCTGTACTGATTTGTAGATCAATGTTTTCGTTGAAGCTCAGCCTCTGAAATGGGTTCCTTAGCCACAATACATCAGTATCCTGTAAAGAAAAGAATCGATCGTCAGTTCCCTGGAAGAAAGGTAGATATGATAACTGATACGTTTATGAACTACAATTCAATTTACATTAACATCCCGTTTTAAGAAATTCTCAATTTATTTTTCTTGTGTTAAAAAATGAGGTTGAGACCATGGCCTATTTGCCATTTAAAACAAGGGTACTGGAAAACATACCGTAAAAATGAAGTTATAGCCACGCACAAGTACTTCTCCAAGAAAGAAGGTTCTCCTCCACATCATCTTGATAAATTCATTGGACATGTAAACTTCCTCGCGATCAAATTCCACACCATCTGTTTCAAGTTTGTAACAATGAAGCCGAAGAAACTTACACCGTTCGTAGGACGCTTGATCCACGTTAACAAGCAAGAGATGGTTAACCAAATCTCTCGTGTTTTCACCGAACCAGAAACCATTCAAGAAAAGGTCTAGCATCGACTTATCATCACCCTCTACATAGGCTTTGTTTACCATAGCAATTATCACTGTTCTGCTCTCCGTCGATGCCTCGGCCAAAGCCAGTTCAAGCTCATCTTGTTGACTAGTCATGATCACTTTCCTCTGCAATACGAAAAAAATCAATACCAAATGTTAAGAATCAAGTCTCAACATAAAGCTCAATATTCTGTCAGATTTAGGATCAGTCCCTCTTCATACTGATAAAAAAAAAACAACATTTAGCAAAACATCAGAAACAGTATCGAAGCCTACATCATATATATATATATATATATATATGTGTGTGTGTGTGTGTGTGTGACCATTGTCGACGAACAGAAAGAGTATCAAAGAATAATAGTAACGAAGAAAAGAAGGCATGCTTACTGTGTAGGGAAAGGCAGACTGGAACGTGGCCGGATTATAGAGGATTAACCCACAAAGTAAAGTGAGGAAGAAAAGGGAAAAGGCAACGATGTGGGTGCAATGGTTTTTGAGACCATTCATGTTCTTGAAAAATCTTCAGTTTTTAGATCAAGAATATCTCGTCTCTGGATGCTTGGTTCACTCGGTGGATGGTACAAGAAGTTGAACAGATGAAGAGTTTATTTTATGGTTGATGAAATTTATTCTGATAATGACTTGTGCAATATTACGTTATAGCGATCTAGAAAGTCCTGGTTTATTGCGTTTAGGACTCTCATGATATGCTTGATTGGAAATGTTTTTTAAAAATATTTGAAATATTTTTGTTTGGAATTAATATATTTTTTATATTTTCAAATTATTTTAATATGTTAATTTCAAAAATAATTTTTAAAAAATAAAATAATAATATTAATATATATTTTTAAATAAAAAATATTTTAAAAAACAACTATAATTACATTTCCAAACTTGTTCGATAAAGATACTTGCTCCGTTTCAACCTTAAATCCATAAATATAAAAAAGACTGCCTTCGAAATTTAAGTAGCCGATTTTATGTGTTCCTTGTGGAGCTAATAATTGTGTGGACATCGGGTTAGATTTGAGATATTTTGAGCTCCTAGCCCGAGCACACACTCCACACCATGGTGTTGTGGACTCCTCGGTGTACGGAAAATAATAATATATTTGTAAATATCTTTTTAAAATATTTTTTATATTATTTTAATGTGTTGTTATCAAAAATATTTTTAAATAATAAAAAAATATAAAAAATATTAATTTAAAATAAAAAAATAAAAAATTTTAAATTATTTCAAAAATATTTTTAAAACATAAAAGTAAATTAATTTTCTGCATACTTATTTGTTAAAGTTGAATACTATTAAATAATAAAAATGTTTTTGATATTTACATGAAATCCAAGAACAAAGTTTTTGTACTAAAAAAATCTAAATATCTAACTTCACTTTAATAGAGCTAATTCATTTTGGGTTTCTTTTGAGAAAAATTAAAAATACCGTACTGATTTTTGGATATAAATTCATCTCCCTCACTAGCCCCGTCCTTTTTATCATTCATCCGCAAATAATACAGCAAAGATAAACGCAGCTGCTAACCCAAATGAATTGTTTTTTGTTTTCTCTGCAATAAAACATTGAATATTAAAGTAGAATTCCATATTAGGAAGGTGAGTCGAAGGGACAGGCTCCCCGGAAGGATGAGCTCAAAACTGCGCTAAGGGACAGCTCTTCGTCTCGAGGGACCCGGAAGAGGGAATTTGATTCGGCCGCGCGTGGGAGGCCAGAACGACTGCGCTAAGCAGATGGTCCTCCATTGCGAAGGCTTTTAAATGCGAAAAGTCCGATAGAATTAAAATTCTAATAAACGGTGCCAACCATTTGAATATTCAGGCATTCGTATTTTCCTAGAAAAAAAAAAAAAACATGCCAGTTATCATTTAAACATGTGATCAATAAGGGTGTCTGTTTCCCCTCTTTCAGTTATCCTCTTCCTTCTTCTAGTCTTGGGTCAATTTGACTCTCTAACTTTATAGTATGTTAGAATCAAGGTTCTCAATTCCATTTCAGCAGGTGTTTTGTTTTTTCAATTGGAACGGAATGTTTCGATTTCAGAGTGTTTCGGCGTGCTGTTTCGGAATTGTATTGTTTATCTATATATATATATATATATATATATTCAATAAATATAATTCAAATTCAAGATAAATTATGCATTATAAAATATAAATACAATGTCAAAGTAACATAATTTTAAAATTTAAAATATTCCTAAATAGTCAAGATTAAAAAAAAATTATTTTATCTAACATCATATTTCACATCACCTAAGTCCTAAACAGTGGATTCATTGTAGTAAGCTATCTCTTAATTTGATTTATCAAAAAAATATATATACTTTTAACGTAGAAATCAAAGCCATTTATCATAAAAGACAACTTTCTAAAGTGTTTTGTCCTTTGAATTTATGGCAAGCCTAAGACTATTAACATGCCAGCAATGTAAGTTAACAAAACTAAGTTCATGCTTTTTTCATTTTAGCTCTACAAACTGCAGAGACAATTATTTGAGAAGGGAACGGATGGCCACAAAGCGAGATTTAATGAGTCTTCTGGTTCTTTGCCAGGTTGCAGGGGGCTCCTTCTCTTTTATGTTGATTGAGCCGCTTCGATTGAAAAGTTAGGTTGCAGCCTTGCAGGAGTAGCAGTGCAGTTATTGCAGCATGTAAGATCAAGACAGCAACAAAGAAGAGGAAAGATTGGAGGGGGAGTTTGTGAAACTGAAAGACAAGATGCCGATTGTAATTGTTTTGGTTGGGAACTTGAGTCTGCGAGGGGGAAGAGAAATTAGGGATTTGATATTTTTGGTTTAGTTTACTGTGCAGTTAATGAAAATGAATCGGGTTTAATTTCGAGTCTTTGACTTGATGGCTTTAACCCGAAACGGAACACATGGAATTCAGCCGGAACGTTCCGGCCGAAATTTGACCGGAATTTCCGGATCAACCCGAGATTTTAAGCGAGGTGAAACTTGTTCCGTTTTGTTTCTTTTTTTTAACTGGTATGAGACGTTTCGGGCATTCTGGCCGAAACGGAACGGTATTAACAACTTTGGTTAGAACAAAAGAAAATAAAAAATAAATAAATTATAAATTATAGGAAGCCGTATTTGTTTAATAGTTTTGAGCTCATCCTTCCGGGGAGCCTGTCCCTTCGACTCACCTTCCTAATATGGAATTCTACTTTAATATTCAATGTTTTATTGCAGAGAAAACAAAAAACAATTCAATTGGGTTAGCAGCTGCGTTGATCACATGTTTAAATGATAACTGGCATGTTAGAGAGTCAAACTGACGTTATCTCCATTTTACTGAAACGGCAGGTAGTTTAAATTGACACCCACGTCATCAGGATGACGTGGCACTTCATCCCTGCCCCAGTAAGTAACTGGACGATCCTTGAAATAGGTCTTTTCTAAGAGTTTGATTGATTTTGCTGGTGTGGTTGTGATTTGAAAAAAATTGTTTTATGAAAAATGTTTTTAGTTGAGGTTGATTTGAAAAAATAGATGTTTGGTTAAAACTATGATTGGAATTAAGGTTGAACAAAAAGTAGATTAATGTGTTTGATTAAGAATGCTTTTGAAATTGAGGTTATAAAATAATTTTAAAAAATATATATTAATATTGATGATTTTTAATTTAAATATTGTGAATTTAACTATTGCTATTACATCATGAAATAAATCATACTTAATATAAAATATTTTTTATTATTATTTAAAACTATTTACAATTCCATTACGTACAAAATACATCCGACAAGAACTACAGTTTTTATAATTTTTTTAGCATATAATAAAATTAGATAAAATATTATCAAGTATAAAATTTACTCTAAACTAATTATTTTTTTTTAAAAAAACTTAACACATTAAATTAAATTAAAAAAAAACCCAACCAAAATGCAAGCAAACAATGTGTGGATATGCACTGTTCATGTAATTACACTGTTCATTGAACAGTATAATTACATGAACAGTGCAAGAAAAGCAGCCTTCAACTCTTCATTCACGCTTGCATTTCTAACACAGAAATTAATGGGATTCATGAACAATAATTAGTGATTTTTCCGTTACCAAATACTTGCCTCCTGTGTTTTATATTAAACGTGATTTTTAACGCGTAAACAAACAGCCTCTAAGTTGCTAACCACCAGATAACACAGCAAGACAAGACAAACCTCCTTGAACTTTGCTTCCGCAATCACCACCAAAAGTCTAGCAAACCACCATGGCCACCACCGCTACAACCACCACTTACATACCCTTCTCTCTCCCACTCTCCAAGCTCTCTTCTCCACACAACCACCATCACCACTTCAAAGTCTCCATCTTGACTCCCACCAGAATCCCCACCTTGAGGATTCAAGCTATGGGGGATAAGTTAGGTGAATTTGGTGCTAGAGACCCTTTTCCTGCTGAAATAGAGAGTGCTTTTGCTGAGAAAGTGTTAGGCAATGTTGATACTGAACATAAGATTCTCATTCCTACTGTTTCTGCACTTTCTCTTTCCCAGCAAGAGTGTACTCCTATATCTCCTCTGCAAGACCCCATGTCAAAGGATGATGCTCAAAAGCTTTTAAAGAAGGTGAATCTTGAGTTCCCATATGGATATTTTGCCCCTCTTTTCAGCTTTTTAGGATGTGGTTTGCTATATGCAACATGTTTAAGTTCTAGACTTCTAGTTAGTTCAAATTAATTTACCCTGTGTGAGTATATGCTTGTTGAGAAATTTCAAAATCTACTTATAAATGTTAGTAGTTGTGTGGTGGTGGAATTGATATACAAGCTAAAATTGCTCACTTTGTAACATTAGTAGATATCGAAGATGGGAAATTGAAGAGCACTCATTTGGTTTTGTTCTTATAAAGCTGGAATCATCAATTTCTTGTAAGATTTAAAGTTTGAAGCTTTAGAAATGGCAAATCCCGTGCCACAATTTGTAATTTTGACAAATTTACAGACTGTAGGTGTTTGTTTCATTCTTTGATGCTGTGACCAATTCTTTCCGATCAATCTGTCCCTGCATTTTGGGTTGTGGGCTTTTTTATTCTCTTTCTTAGGACCTGTTTCTGAAATGAAGTGCTTATTCTGCATACCAAGACAAGTCTTGTGGTTCCTTTGTTGGTCTTCTTTAGTCGTGTTCTTAATAGAATTCTCAGGGATTTTGAAGTAGGGTTTTAGTAGATAAGATGTCCTTTTTCTAAAGCTTCCATGTAACATTTTCATTTTCCTCAACCCCAAGAAACTGATTAGCGGTGTGTTTCCAAGAGAAAAATCTTTATCAAGAAGCAACTCATTCTGGCATTAGATCGTGTTGAATGCATTAATAAGTGAAGTTCCTTGCATTTTTGAATTGCTTAGTCTTTATTTAATTCCTTTTATTATCTCATTCCTGGATTAGGTAGCATATCCAGCATTTATTTTTCCTTTGCACAGGCATATCAAGTGAAGTCTGCAAGTTCCATGTTTAACTTCCACCTGTGAAAGCATCAATATGTCCTGCTTCACGGAAAAAATTGACTGAAGGTTCTTGGCTGGAGACTCCTCGATAAAGAAGTTGGACTTAACTGCAATGCTTGTGGAAGTTGAGAGATTTTAAATGTGGTGTTGAGCTTGTCAATAGAATTTACAAAGTTACAGAATCATGTGGCCATTTTCCAGATGTGCACTTGGAACAGAATCAAGTTAGAGCCGAACTTTGGACTGAATCCCTTGGTAAGCTTTAAAATCACTCACAATATTCTCTTTCCTGAATTTCCTTGCTGCCCGAATTAAATGATCTCTTTGAAAGCACTTGAAATTTAACAATTTTCCATTGAATTGCAGGAGGCTTGAGCATGACCGATTTCATTGTCGCAGCCAATATTGATGAGATTAAGACATCAGACCTTGTCCCTAGAAAAAGAGTATGGGCATAATTGGAATTTCCTTGATAGCTTTACTGAAGGAATTTGAGAGACCATGAAGTACAGTCTACAGAGATCTCATTTTATCACAGTTCATAAGAGAACTCACAGTTTTTCCCTCAATCCTTGTGTTTATTAGCATTGATTCATCTTACTGCAATTCAACAAGAATATATGATCTTTTGGCATCAACTTCCTTCCTTTCCCCCTTTTGAGGGATTCTCTGATGTACAATCAATTAGGTACCTATCTGCAAATTACCTTCTGCTGGTAATCTAAACAAATATAATGTAATGCTTGCTAGAAAATCTTTAGAACTTCTTGTGACATCTCCACAGGCAGAAAACCAAATAGAGGATGTAAAAAATTAAAAATTCAATACCACCCTGAGAAGGATTATCCCTGCGATCCCTTTTTGAGTCTTAATCATATTATCTTTTTTGTTTTGTTTTTTGTTTTGGTGAAACCTAATCACATCATTTTAAATCCATCTATCGTACCCAAATTTGTACTATACTGATGGGGCCTTAGTACTGCCAGGTACTATCCTTAGTACTGCCAGGAAGTACTTTGAGCTCTTCACAAGTCCAATCTTACCTGGCAAAATCAAGGGCACAGATCTAACATCCAAATTGGTGCTGTGGAAAAATCAAGGGTCCATATCCAAACTTCTCTAGTATTTTTGAAGAACATCCTCGCGTTTCTAGTATCAAAGCTTAAAGTTCGAAATTTTGAGGAAAGAGAAACTGACAGATAGGGGAAAAAAATGGTTGCAGCAGCAGCAACAGCTACTGCAGCTAATCCACTAGCATGCTCATTATTTCCAAGCCAAGGTCCCAATTTGATGCAAACCCATCTTTTATTTTCCTTCACCCACTCTCCCTTTTCTTGCTTTCTCTAACTCACGGTGTTTTCTGGCATTTCAGGTCTTAGAGGAACAACTAGTGGGCTGCAATGGACAAAGGTAGTTCAGTTTGCCTATCTATTAACCTGTATATATGTTTTATTCCTCTGCTTTAAGGCATGCATACTGACAATGTGTGCATTGTCGAGGTTGCCACTATTACACGGACAGCCAGTCAGAACATTTAATGCTACTGTAATTAGCCTCGCAGTTTGTGCGCTTATGATGTTCGACGAAATGCTTATTAAGTTGGCAAATTAAAGGGACTGAACTTTGCACTTATTTTCTATGTTGCAGAGGCAATGTACCAGAAAGGCAAGTGCTTTGACAGTTACAGCTAAATTTGACCTGAAACCTCCTCCATATCCCATGGTAAGATTTGAAACAAAGCAATTTCTTTTTCAAGAAATTAAGTTACTTGACAGTGAGTGAGATAAAGGGCTTGGATTTTTATTATTTGACAGAATGCATTAGAGCCGCATATGAGCAAAGACACATTTGAGTATCACTGGGGAAAGCATCACAGGGCTTATGTGAATAACTTGAACAAGCAAATTGAAGGAACAGAGCTAGATGACATGTCGTTAGATGATGTTGTGCTTATTACATACAACAAGGGCGATCCACTTCCTGCTTTCAACAACGCTGCACAGGTATAATAAAGCTTCCCATGCATACAAGTTCACTTTTTTGCTGTGAACTTTGATTTTTGGGTTTTCTAAGCATTTTTTATTTTATTTTTGTTTTTAATCTGCATTCAGGCCTGGAACCACGAATTCTTTTGGGAATCCATGAAACCGGGAGGGGGAGGAAAGCCATCAGGGGAACTTCTCCAGTTGATGGAAAGAGATTTTGGTTCTTTTGATAAATTTGTTGAAGAGTTCAAGTCGGCTGCAGCTACTCAGTTTGGTTCTGGATGGGCTTGGCTCGTATGTAAGTGATCTTTCCCTATGCCAGCAATTATATTTCCTACTATTACTCTTTTGAGTAAATATAACTTGCTTGTTTATACCACCGAAAGTAAGATTAATATATCTTGTATGTTAATCTCTCTAGACAAAGCAAATAGACTTGATGTTGGAAATGCTGTAAATCCCTGTCCATCAGAGGAGGATAAAAAGCTTGTAGTGGTCAAGAGTCCCAATGCCGTGAATCCCCTTGTTTGGGATTATTATGTAAGTATTGATGCCTTAGTTTCTTGATTTGTTTCATTTGCAGAAATATAACATGATATTGATCATGTAAAAAAGGAAACATTACCAATCACTTATGATGTTTGTGTTTGGTTCATTCATCTGATGCTGTTGGTTATTTCTTGCAGCCACTCCTTACAATTGATGTTTGGGAGGTATTCGATAACTCTGTTGTTTATTCAATAATTCCCATGTTGATTTTCTTTTATAGAATAATTTTGATTTGTACTGACCACTGATTTGGCATTGCAATTTTGCTTTCTTTCAACAGCATGCATACTACCTGGACTTTCAGGTGAGGTTCATTGTAATAAATCATCCGTTTAAGTTTGCTTTCCATCTTAGTCCATCGTTAAATCATTTGATTAGTGATCATGTGTTGTTTTGTCATGTAGAATCGACGACCTGATTATATATCAAATTTTATGGAAAGACTGGTGTCATGGGATGCAGTTAGTGCGAGACTTGAAGTAGCAAGGGCTCGAGCTGCTGAGAGAGAAATAGAAGAAGCAAGAAAGAGAAAAGAGGAAGAGGAGGGGAACTTTACAGACAAAGAACCTGCAGAGATTTTCATAGATGGGGTTGCTGACGATTCTGAGACTGATTGACTTCATACTGTTTTGCAGTTATTATATGCGGGAAATTGTTGAGGCTTGTAACGTCCTTCGTTGTCTTTGAAGGTGATAAAGAGGTCAGTTTGAGCAGGATAGACTACAAACATGTATCCATAACAACATGGGAAACAAGGAAATGTATATTTCAAGTACTGTTATTTTCAAGGTAAAACTATCTGTTAGGCAGTTCCTATGCATTCAAGACCGCCTACACATAATTTTTGGATTAGTAGTCTGTACTCACTATGTATGGCAACTCCGAGAGTCGCAAATATAATAGATCCTTTCCAACTATATGTCGTGCTATATGAACCCATGGTAAAATGGTGTTAACCTGCGTAAACATTAATGTCTTTTAACCATAACCATGCAATTTTAGTTTTGTTCCGTATACAGCATTCTTTATCCAAACTGTTGCTGGTAAAAATATGTAAAGAATCAACGGCATGTAGATTATGATATGATCAATCACAAAAATGGTTCATCTTTTGCATGGAAAATATCATCAATTCACTCTTGTTATCAGAACATGGGGAG
This sequence comes from Populus davidiana, assembly GCA_030145905.1. Taxonomy (NCBI): domain Eukaryota; kingdom Viridiplantae; phylum Streptophyta; class Magnoliopsida; order Malpighiales; family Salicaceae; genus Populus; species Populus davidiana. Next base: position 12,747,422 of record CM057803.1, read on the forward strand.
TTGCTTGTATTTTTCTTGTATACAACATCTGTAGCAGTACAATGAATCTGATTACCCAGATGAAAGGAAATGGATATCTGTGCACTAAAAAATCTGTACACTTACAGAATAACTTGAAAGCAGAGGAAGCGAGCTTGCGCCAAACAATGAAACAACTGTTCCACCTGCAATCATCTAACGAAGGATGTTTTGAAAGACAAGCTTTTCAAAATGTGAGGCAGAGTTTTCAACACGAGGTGGTCCAAAAATCTCCCAGAAGCGAAGAGTCTCATCTTCCAGCAGATGCTACTGTTAATCCATCAGGACTCTGCAACAAACCAATTGACAAGGTCCAGGAAGTTCTCAGCTATAAAAATAAATTTTCCAGTAATATCAACTTAACGGTTAAGGTCTTAGCCTCTTAGGTAATCAAACCTGAGAAAGGTTGATGACTTCGCGTTCACGACGATTTATTTTTCCCACTTTAGTAATGGAAGGGTACTTCCACAAGCATAGATGTTTTGAACTCTGGAATCGCCGTAGCCATGGCCGTCAGTGATAAATTTTTATTTGGTTTGTTTTTTATATATAAAAAAATAATAAAACTGAAATTTATTTTATAAAAAAACTAAAACTGGTTAAAATTAACTGGTTTTGGTTCGGTTATGTTTTTTTAGAATAAAAACCGGTTTGGTTTGGTTTTAGCTCGGTTTTTTCCTGTTTTTTCGGTTTGGGTTCCCTTTGGTTCGATTTTTTTTATTTTAGGCTTATAAAACCGAATCAAACCAATTGATTTTTTTAAAAAAAATTTATTTGATTTAATATTTTTTTTTCACAGTTATGTTTTTTTAGTTGGTGTTTTTATTAATTTTCTTGATTTAATCAGTTTTTTAATTTGTTTACTTGCCCTGGCCTAAGCCACCTAGTATCTCCTGATGTATGTTCCATTCTAGTCACATATCTGAACAATTCAACATCAAATCATCAATGCCAAATTAAAATCATCTTCATGATTCAAATACGAGTGCATGAATTAATATTTTCTGCTTGATGGCCAACAGTTGAAAATCTGTCGCAGTATCAAAATCTCCCACAAAGCATAACATGCCTGTGCTTTGTCTTATTACATCCATCACCTGTGCCTCCTCCCGAGGCCAGTACATTGAATTGATAGTACTTATTTGTTAAAAATTTTATTATTCGTTATTTATATAATTAAGATATTTTTAATATGACTTTTAAAATTTCAATAACATTATCATCTTAATTTAAATATATTTTTAAATAAAATGTTTGAACTAAAATAAAAGTATTAAGTTATTTCTAAAAGAAGAGGAAAAAATGTGTGAAAATTTATTTCTAAAAGAAGAGGAAAAAATGTGTGAAAATCTGAAAAAAAAACTCTTCAATAACCTTTTTTTTTATAGTAAATTTTAAAAGCATTTTGTGTTTTATTATTTATTTGAAAAATAAATGAAAAACATAAAACCATTACTATCAAACACCTTTCATTTATTTAGTTAATTAAACATTTTTACTTTTTGGATAGGAATTAGAGATCTAATTGTAGAAAGTTCCCACTAATTTGTTTCAACCTTGTAACCTTACTGTTCCAACTTGCTTGTTTATACTAGTGAAAGTAAGAGTAATATATATTTTCTTTTATTCTCTCAAGACAAAGCCAATAGACTTATGTTGGAAATGCTGTAGATCCTTGTCCATCAGAGGAGGATAAAAAGCCTGAAGTGGTCAAGAGTCCCTATGTAGTGAATCCCCTGGTTTGGGATTATTATGTACGCATTGATGCCTTAGTTCTTGATCTGTTTCATTTGCAGAAATATAAGACGATATTGATCACGTAAAAATGGTGTTATCAAGGCATGTAGACGAACGCCAATGAACGCATAGCTGCTTGAACATTAATGCCTTTTCACCACAAGCATACAATTTTAGTTTTGGTCCATATACAGCAGTCTATATCCAAACTGTTGCTGATAAAAATGAGTAAAGAACCAACGGCATGTAGATTATGATATGATCAATCACAAAAAAAAAAAAAAAGTTTCATCTTTTGCATGGAAAATAGCATCAGTTCACTTCTGTTATCAAAACGTGGGGGGTTACTTGTATTTTTCTTGTATACAACATTTGTAGCTACAAATGTGCATTATAAATCTGTACGCTAACAGAATAAATTAAAAGCAGCAAGCTTGTACCAAACAATGAAACAACTGTTCCACTTGCAATCATCTTATGAGGGATGTTTTGAAAGACAAAAGGTTTTCAAAATCTGAGGCAGAGTTTTCAACACGAGGTGGTCCAAAAATCTCCCAGAAGCGAAGAGTCTCATCCCCTCCAGCTGATACCACAGTTAATCCATCAGGACTCTGCAACAAACCAATTGTTAAGGTCCAGGAGGTGTAGCTGCAAGAATAAATTTTTCAGCAATTTCAACTTAAACGGATAAGGTCTTAGGTAATTCAAACCTGAGAAAGGTTGATGACCCTGCGTCCATGACGATTTATTTCTCCCACTTTAGTCATGGAAGGGTACTTCCACAAGCATAGATGGTTTTGAACTCCGGAATTGCCATAGCCGTGGCCACTTAGTATCTCCTTGTGATGTCTGTTCCATTCCAGTCCACATATCTGAACAATTCAACATCAAATCATCAATGCTAACTTAAAATCATCTTCATGATTCAAATACAAGTGCATGAATTAATCTTTTCTGCTTGATGGCCAACAGTTGAAAATCTGATGCATAATCAAAAGCTCCCGGAAAGCATAACTTGCCTGTGCTTTGGTTTCAATGCTATGAGTACAAATCCCTTCATTTATATTCCATATCTTAATACATCCATCTCCTGTACCTCCTCCCGAGGCCAGTACATTGAATTGATAGGGACACCAAGCAAGTGCTTTGACTGCAGCTTGATTATGGGCATTGAATCGATGCAAGAAGTTCGAAGAGCTCATTTTCGAAGCTTCCCATATGTATATAAGGCTTTCATTTCCTCCACTTGCCAGTACGTTACCTTCACTGGACCATTTCAAACCACATACTTCTTCGGTGTGTGCTTGTATGCGTGAAGTTGGACTGTTTCTCACTCTTACTGTCAACGAATTTGCAGATATAAGGAAACTGGAAAGTTAAAACCACCTCAATATGTCGAGAAGTAATGGTAAGTAAAAAAAGAAAGAAAGCGAATTAGAGTAGCCTAACAACCATCATGATTAATAATGGATCTGTCGCGGCTTCCTGTTGTTAGGGTATGACCATTCCAGGCAATGGCTGCTATCCTGCTCTGATGACCTCCCAAGCTTCTAATCTGTGAGTTGTAAAAATAATGATGTTACCATAAGAAGAAATTCAAGTTCCAGAAAGATTCTCAAATCCAAAGGAAACACAGAAAACTTACACATTTGGAAGTCTCGGGATCCCAGATTTGAAGTTTGGATTTCATGCATCCAATTGCCAAACTTGTGGCTTTCTCTGACCAGGCTACACTTGTTGGGTAGTCATTGTCACCTTGAACTTCCAAAAGCTTCTTTACCTCTTGGTTCTCTGCGTTCCATAAGTATAGTGCCGAGCCCAACGCGACAGCAAGAACATTGTTCTTTCCCCAATCCATGAGGTTCACATAGAAGTCATCTTTTATTTTTGGTGCATCCAGAACCTTAACTTCTTTCTGCATATGCCCTCAAACAACGTAAATGACTGTATTAACATATTTTCCAAGTATATATCATGACATGATTGTTCAACTCTACTACTAGTTACTGTCATCTATGCAATGTTCTAATTGATTGATCAAATTCAAAGAAAACAAAGCCAGTACTTACCGTAGGCAAGCGGCGAGATTCATGTTGCTTGATTCCATTACCCAATACCTCTGCATCAATATCTCTTCTCATCTCATCAATAACATAATTCTGCTTTCTCCTAGATTTTGGACTTCCTCTAAAAACCAACATCCTAAATGGTCTCCCTTCTGAGTCCAAAGTTAGACTTTGCCTCAACATTTCTCTGTATCCTTTCTGCCTCAAAGACAAACACATTTGGAGATTTCAGTTTACAACCAAGAAAACCCAGAATCCATATGTTCACACGAAAATTTCTAATTCTTACAAATTCTTCATGCCACAGATCAAAACAAAATATTAACCATAAACACCCAAAAAGTGATTAGCAAGCCCAAAAGACAGAAAAAAAATCTGAAGGCAATTAACCCCAGAACCCTGATAATCTTTACCCAGTAATGAATTTAATCAAAACACAAAAAACCCATTTCTCAATTGGCATAAAAGGAGGAGACTTACACCGAAATTGGGACTGTGTACTTCTTTGATTTTGTTTGTCAACATACAGTGGGCTTGATCAAGATTCATCAAACTCCTGTTTGGTATAAACCTATCGCCCTGTGCACACACAAAAACAAGAAACAAGAAAACAGTAAAATCAGAATAATCAAGAAATTCTTTGTAAAATAAAAGGGCATTCAAGACTCAAAAGTTCATGATAAAAGAAGTGTGAGGGAGAGAGTTTTGTACTGGAAATTCGTATTGAGTGGGGCTGTCATGTAATCTTCTTGGAGAGTACCAATCTGGTTGAAGTGGAACTACTCTTTTCTTGGTTTGATCCATTTTTTGAGAGAGAAATCACGGTACAGAAGACCAATTTCTTGAATTCCCGGAGAATTCTTGTTCAGTACAATTAAAAGAAAAGGAAAGTGAAGAGAGTTAATATAGACATTGAAGAGAAGGATGATGGTCTCTTCCCTCCAAAAAGCCAAACCGCTGTGACCGTTGAAGGTTGGTGTCAGTTATTCTGTTGGTTAAAGGCGCCAATTGTATGAGTCGGTCCGGGCCGGGCCGGGTCAAGGCTGTTCACTAAAGGGGCTAAAAGAATTGGACCGATGATGACCCATTCATCTTACCTTAGGGCTTCATTATATATCAACACCCCATTGTTTTTTTTTTTTTTAACAATTTATGGAAATCACACAGTTTTATCTTAAAAAATATTAAATTATTATTTTTATATATTATTTAATATTTTTAATGGGTTAATGTCAAAAACTATTATTTTAATGTATTTTTAATTAAAAAATACTTTGTATTGCATTACTAAACGCAACTTAGAATGATTAAATTCTTAAATTGTCTCAAAAAATGAGACTTGTTTGTTTATTTTGAGGGAAAAAAATGATTGTTTAATATGGGATTTTAGTAACGCCAGTATGAATTGACGAAGCTATCTTGGAAGGTGCCGATTAATGAATTTTTTTATAACACCAAATAATGAATATATTTTAACATGTAATTGAAATTTCTTTTTTGATAATTTGATCATGACTGGCTTTTCTTAAATTACTGACAGTCGCTTAAACTGAAAGACTATACAAGAGCTGCTGAAGGAGAGTTTTTTACTCGAGGAAACTGATAAAAACCGATAATCATCTTGAAAGTTGAAACAGAATAAAATCTGAACTCGTGTTTAAACAATCATAAAGAAGTAAACACGACTCCCCACTTTCTGTAATGCCAGTGCTAAACTTGAGTAAATTTCTACTACCTATTAGTGGCCCTACAAGATCTCCTAATTTCTCCTTGTGTGCCAGTCAGGACCCCTATAGCTCCCAACTTAACCATGGCAGCACCAAACCTGGCAGGGAAATCAAACGCATTAGCCAGGTTTTTCACTACAGGCATTGTCAAGGGGTCAGTTCCTAAATCTTGGTCGATTTGGAGAATGCCTCTATGCAGCATCACAGTCTGGTAGTATGTATTGCTTATTGTAAATGGGCTTAATGAGTTTTGATCAAGGTTCACTGTGTTGTCTACTGTGGCAAATGGAGGGCACCTTGATCTCAGAATGTTTTCTAGGAAAGGATCCATGGATGGATCGGGCCTGCCGGTGTTTTCGAAGTTGAAAAGACGGTCTTTGATGAACGAGCAATGTGCAATCCCAACAGAATGAGCACCTAGTAGGAGCACCATTTCTGTAACAGTGAGACCTTTATCAGAAAATGCTGCAGTGGCCTCGGGCACTGATATTGCAGGACCTGGCAGGCTCACATTTTTAGATGCAGAGACTAAACCATCCCTTCTTCCTGTTTGAACATCGTATCTCCCTCCACCACTCTGGACAGGAATCACTAGTTAACTCAATTTGGATTTTCTGAACAATCATAAACTGTAACAAAGAGAGAGAGACTCAATTACCAAGAAAACAACATCTCTTGTAGCTATTGCAATGAGATCAGCACAGGAGACCACACCAGGGCAAGCATTTTCCACAGCAGCCTTTGCTTGGTCTATAATTTCATATCCCCTCACACTCAAATTCGGTATAGCTGTTTTCTCACTGTTGCTTCCATCTACTAGTATTGATGCATCACACCCCTTTTTCATCATCATTATTTCCACCAATAAATAGTTAATCAGTTCAATAATTACTAACGTTTGGGCAAAATTCTGAAAACTTCCATAATATTAACTCAGAGCATTAGAACATTACTATTATTTTTGTTTATTGTTAATATTAGTGCAAAATATGAGTCACGTATAAAATAGCAGAAACTAGCATGTGCTTGAACTGAAGAGAAGAGCACACAAAACTTGCTTGCCAACCAAACCAATGCATCATTCATGCTTCTAGCTATGTGGATCGTGGAGGGATTATAGCAGGTTGGTTAAGCTTAAAATTATTAGATGCAAACAGAATTAAGAGTTCCTAATTCCTGGCCGAAAATATGCAGAAATGTAAGCTTACATTGACAAAGCAGTCATGGAACTGCAAGCGTAAGAGGGCAGCCACAGTTGAAGGATCCCTGAAGAACTGAGCAGTAATAACTCCAGCCGCTATAGCCTCAACATCTGCAAATCCACATTTTCCTCTGTAAAATCCCACTTGCAGTGCACCAAAGCTGAAGCCAGCAAAGTTCACTGAAATGAACCCAAGGGCTAATGTCAAAAATGCTGCCTCAGCCTTCATTCTCTTTAGGATGCTAAAAAAAGAATCAGAAATGCTGCCTCAACCTTTATTCTCTATAGGATGCTAAAAAAGGAAGAAAAGATACATCTTTTATCGTAGCAGTGTTATCTTCTAAATCATACTCTTGGTGCCACTTATATTTGGTTGTATCATGCCTTGCCTGTCTTTTTGTCAAGCATGGCACTTTCCCCCCCGATCCAATTAAGCTGAAGGAGAATCTGTCTATATTTTTGGAACACAAGCATTTAGCAATGCATAAAATTCATGCCAGTTCATGGGATGCTGTTGGATCAATCCTTTTTCCCATTGCATAAAATTTTTTAAAATGATTAATCAGAATTGTTAAAAATCTATCTAGACACAAATATAAAAACATTATTTCTTTGTTTTTATAAAGCCAGAAATTTTTATAAATAAGCAATAATAAAGATGGGTCATAAATTAGCTTTCCAATATTAGCCATGTACAGTTCAATTGTCATAGAGTGCTTCAAGGTGTAGCAGAAAACAAGGCATCATTCTCCCTATAAATTCCCCCCCTTTCCTTTAATTTGAGTCTGAATTTGATTCTCTCTCTTTCCTTCGGGAGTGAAATCTGGATTTTCTTTTCTATTTCTTTCCTCCTTTCTCTTCAGTTTGAGCCTGAATTTTCTTCTCTTGGTTTGAAAATAGCTGCTCAAAACCTTCCATCAAACCATATTTTTTTGGCTTCCTTTTCTTTTCACAATTTTTTTTTTTTTGTTGAAGTTTCCAATGATGCCAACAATCCAGATTGTTGGGTTCTCGATCTCAAACTTCAATGCTTCGCAACCAATTGGAAAGCCGATGTGAGCATTCACAATCATAATGTGTTGCTGAAAGTCTACTTTGATCAAATATAGACATCCATTTATGAAGATGATAAATGGCGTAGTCCACTACACTATGCTGCGAGAGACATCAGTTAGTTAATGCAAACATATGATTTTTAAAAGAAATCCAAAGATGAGCAAGTTAAGAATTGTAGCACTTGCAGAAATGAACTGCTGCGTTGAGAAAGAAGTGCGCAGTCTACAAGAAGACAGACTCATTATTTACATCCATTTTTATTGCGAAGGTTTGTGTTCGCTTTACAGCCAAAACCCAAGCCAATGATAGAGAAATCTAACATCCTGAGCTCCCTTGTAGCAACTTAGATATCATGTTTCCACCGAATTTTGCAGTAAAGAAAGTTAGGTGTCATGTATAACTTAAAAGGACGAAAAGATCTGAACTTATTTATCGCATGTAAGATGAATGGTGGGATCCCAAGCCACGAGGCAATGGACCAGTATGCCGGGTACTGCCATAGGCAACTGCATCAGGGAACCTGTAGAGATTGGAGGCTGCAGTCTGACTAGCGGCGACAGTAGGAGCATCAGCAAACCCATAAAGATCAGAGGCTGCACCGTGCTTAGCAGCGAGAGAGGGAGCATCAGCGAACCCATAAAGGTCTGGGGCTGAGCTTCCATTAGCAGCAACAGCAGGTGGGGAATTCAGCAAACCTGCAAAGCCTTCTATTGATGATGATTGTCCAAACAAACCAGATGCAGGATGCCAATGTCCCACCGACCCATCATTTAGGGCAGTATCCCCAGACCTATGCCATGCATATTGTGGAACATTGCCACCTTTTATCTGCCTTGTCCCATCAACTAGCATATCCCTGTGAACTCCAGCAGATCCACCATATGCAGCTGACAGACCAATTCCACTTGCTGATGTGCCCAGAACATTTTCAGGAAAAGGCCCTATACTAGATCCATACATAACAGATGTGCCAGCAGGATAGTTGTTGACATGACCGGGGAATCCACCATTCAGTCGCATAACACTGTTATATGAGCTCTGTCCATTCATGTAGCTAGCAGCTATTTGATCAGGCAACCTCACACCTGGAGAGATCAGGGGTGAACCTTTCTCTGCAAGTCGTCGACGTTTTATTTCTTGACTCTTCCAGTAATTTGTCACCTCATTCACATTTTCCGGTCTCTTTGACAAAGGCTGCTTGCCTATTTTTTTATTCAGATCAGCAATATCTTTCTCCAGCTCTGTTGTCTTTTCTTCAAGTTGCCAACCAGGAAGAAGCTTTGTGGGGTCAAGCTGGTGTTCTTCAAGAAACTTCACCACAGATTTCAGAGCAATCAATTGCTTTTCCTTTGCCTCTTTCTGTTTTAAAAAAAAAATATTAACGATATGCCTTGCACTATTAGCAAAGCAAAGAGGATGGTGATTTTAAACTTAAAGCGCAAAATCACCTCTAACTGTATTGCAGGTGAATTATTTGGTTTTCTTTTTCTACCCTTCAATGGTTCTCTAGACTCTTGCAAAATTAAAGTCAATAGATTCTGAGCAGGAAACTTGTCCTCGATTCCAAATATACAAGCCACATCAACGGCTTCAATTTTCATTCCTTTCTTCATCATTCCCTCTATGATATCTGCAGTAGTCAAACATAGTATGGCATAAGTTCATGCATGGTGTTGGAAAAAAAATCTAAAAAATAAAAGAAAGAGACCATGCATGATAATAGACAATGCTTACAGATGGACAAATAAGATCAAATTTAACTTCTTGGAATTCAGAACAAAATGGCAATCACATACAAACAAATGGATACCCTAGACAAGTATCAAAAAGTAAGACTACATTCCCCAATTCTCAGAAACATGAATTCATCCTCCAGTCCCTCATGATCAACACTAGTGATGCTAACCAGGCAGCACTCTCACTCTCCAGATACATGCCTATTAGAAGAAAGTAATGCTGCAGATTTGCAGAGCCCAGCACATAGAAAATGCCTTCTCAGGTACATAACAAAAAGATTGAAACATATCTTGCAAGTCACTTTACATCGAGCCATTGAATCCTTTCATTATGTTCCACCCCTAAGCCAAAAGGCCATTTCAAACAGCATTTATATATTGAGAGTGGAAAGTGAAGTTTTAGAGTTAGTTGTTAATATTACTTGCCTGCTTCATTTGCTTCCAAATATTTCAAGACAAGAAAATGAAGCTGGGAAAATTGCAACCAAGGTTCAGAACATTTTTCTTATCACCATAACAGGGTGAAAAAAAGCAATGCCCTGATCTAAGAAACACTTCCACGAGGCTCAATTATAAGCAAATATTAACTTGCAGGTATGATGATTAACTATAAGCATGCTCTTGAAACTAATTTCAAAGGAGCATTTGTTAATAAATTTTAATTCAGTTCTCTCACATTCCAGTACCATAGAAAAGTAGCAGAAATTAGATAGAGCTGCAACCTACAGATAATGATGCAAAAAGAATCTAATGAAGATTGTCCCTGCGATCGGTCATGGTATGAGATTCTCTCAAAAGAGACAGACCTGCTACTCTAAGCAGTTTGAATTAAAGTATTGACTATCATGATTTCCAATGGTAAGTGTAAGGCAGCAACGGTAACTAGAAACGTTCATAAACTAAGTTCATCATGGAATCACACCTTAATCTAGCCCTTTCAGTGATTGTTTTAAAGAATTATTTTCTGCTGCGTTTAGAATCAATATAAGCAACTACCAACCAATAGTCTACATAAAATGTCTAAAATCCCTCCGCATAGATCTCATAGTGTTTAGTAAAAAAACAAAAAAACAAAAATCATCACTTCAGGAGCTTATAAACTATAAACACAACAAACTTTAGAGGAACCACCTACTGTGCTCCACACTAAATTTAGAGTCCAGTTCATCATACATATGCTTCATTGATCATAAAATAAAAGAGCAACAAATGACGGTCTATCTTTAACAACGGAAATTTTGAAAGGAAAAAGTTTGATCAAAGCATGTAGCATTTAAAATGTAGCATAATAGTTTTCAAGTTCCTTTCTTTCCCTTTTCCTCTTCCATAATATAAAGAATTTCCTACCCACCTATCCTATCCATAATTTCTTCTAAATTGCCGTCTAAAAATAAATTCTCCGTTTTAATGAATAAGAAATTGGGTATATTTTCCTTTCCATCACATTCCTACACATATTTGCACCCCATTTCTACAATTAACTTAGCAAAAAACAATCTTCAACTAATTGAAAATTAAAGCATCTACTACTACTAGCACCAAGAACAAATACCAGTAACCCTAGTGACAAGAGACCGCGATCTTCCAACCAAATCAGCGAACTGCCTCGAATTACTCAACTTAACCAAATCAAAAACATCCTCATCACTAAACAACTTCGGTATCCCAAACCCTCCAATTAACAACAGCAAACCCTTGGCATCAATCTCGCCGCTATTCCTCACACCACCTTCACTAATCAATCTCTTTCTCCACGCTACAGCCACCTGCTCCGCCTCTTTCTTCACCGCAGCCTCCATTGCATTCTCATGATCACTAATCAACAAAAAAAATTCCAAAACCAAAATCGACGCTTCTCTCCCTGTAATCATCGGAGACTCCTTCTCATAAGCTTTACTACCTTGTAAATAAAACCTCCCTATACAATCTAACACTAATTTAGCAGGCTTCGGTGCACATTTTAATGCTGCCGGAACTTCTTCTCGAAGCTTCTCCACATTGGCTAGATTCGAAACTATATATTTCCGCAACCCTCTTCCACACATCATTTGACACAAGCTCCTTATTTCCGGTTTTTCCGTTGCTGGTGCTGCCGCAGCAGCGGTTTCAGTGTCCGTTACTTTTGTTATTTCAGCTACAATTTCCGGCGACGGCGTTTTTGCTTTTTCTGTTTGAGTTTGTTGCAGTCGTTGCGTCTTTTGTTCGAGTTCGTTGGAGCGGGCGGTGATTGCGTTGTCGATGAAATTGAGGTGATTCTGCAACTCATCGTACCGTCGTTTAAAAGTATCAATTGCGGCTGATAAATTGGTTAGGTCGTTAATTGATTTCAAGAATTGAGGTTCTTTGGGTGTTGAAGGTGATTGTTGTGCTATTTCGATTAGGAGATCCGGTGGGTCAGTTTTGACAACTGGTGGTTGTTGTGGAGGCGGAGGTGATGAGTGTTGGTGTTCCTGTTTAATAGGGGTAGTATTGGAATTGAGAGTAATGGCCATGGAAGGCGTGGCCATGGCTGAGAGAGATTATGTGCTGGTAAATCACTGATATGATTTTATTTAATACGGAAAGGGAAGAGGCCCTAATAAGGTTATAAAATTGATTCAGAAATATTTCATTTTGGTACCTATAAATTCCAAAATGTTGCAATATGGTGCTTTTCTGTTGGTAAATAAATATCCTAGCGACACGAACACTTTTTGTTTTTGAAATTATTTTTTCGTTTGGTATGTTTGGATTTTTAACAGTTTTCGTGGAATATTATTACACGTGAACCAGATCAATTGTAAAATTAAATTTCTTGAGATCTGGCTGATCTAAAACCAGATCAATTTTAAGAAAAAAAAATAATTGGACATGATTCATTTAAAAACTTGAATTGATTAGAGATTTAATCAATTTGATCAAACTTAATTAAAAATTAATTAATTTTTTTATTAAAAAATTAATTAAAATAATAATATTATTATTTTTATTATTAATTTGAGATAATTTTTTTAACTCACGACTCAAATTGACCCCGGCCAATAACTCCGGTTTAATTATGTAGAAGTAAGAAAATGATCTAGTAGCTCGTGCTTCAGTAAAGTAAGTCATCTTTAATTTCTAGTTAAAATAACTCTTTGGCTGTAAATACATCTTACTGAAAACTGGACAAGAGATATTGGTAGAAACTAAACAGTAAGCAGCAAGAAAGAAAGAGCTCTTTATTTCCCTCCAATTTTTCTCGGACAACATTTACACTTTGGACTCTAAGCTTCAAGTTCAATCCCTCCTCGCTCGCTTTGCGCGCTACTACTCCTGAGCTTCACCATTCTCTTACAGAGAACCAGCCAAGATTGGCAATTTGGCATGCTCGTAAACAGTTACAGAGTGCAGCCAAAGCTACCCCATAAATTACTCTTTCATAACTTGCTGTGATTAAACGATGCTTATCTTACTGGAAATACTTTCTGAAGAATGATGAGTGGTAAATGATGTTCTGAAACTAATGACATTTAAAGAATATTTATCATAATCTAATTATTTACAGTTGAATCGAATACTCACCTGTAGTAACCATACAAAATTTGAACATAAACAAAGATTAGAAGGTTGATGTTGTATCAGACAAGTGCATTCTGATAGCTGACCAATGCGAGACAACTGGATTGCCTGAAGCATCCAGATCAAAGAAAGCTGTGTCCCCAGGCTTAAAGTCTCCGGCAAGGAATGCTTCACTCAAGGGGTTTTCGATTATTTGAGTAACTGCTCTCCTGAGAGGCCGGGCACCATAAAACTTGTCGTAACCTTGCTGGCATACAAGATCTTTTATTGATTCTGACACCTCCAACCCAATTCCAAGAGATACCAGCCTTTCTTTCACTTCTTGCAGCATAATATTCAAAATCTGGAGCGTCTGAAATAAAAAGAGTATGTAAAACAAGTATTTTTGAAGTCTAATCATGTTAATGTTTGCTCAAAGCCACAGTCCCAGGTGATTCAGATTCACTGAAAAGTGAGAATTTTAAGTTCAAACTTGTAAAAGGTGAATACAGCATGGGCGAGACCACACCAAAAAGGAAAAAAGAATAGAGATAAAGGCTTGTAAAGGGGAACCAAATGATATAACCAGGGATTCCTTATCATATAAACTTTCACAGCAGAGAGACGTATAGCAAGGTTGCAGCCTTCCAACAACAAATGTCATTGGAGTCCATGGAAAAACAAATTACAGAAAAAGAACGGTGACAAACCTGAGCCTTCTCAAGGGGATGGAATACCACAACTTCGTCTATCCTGTTGAGCAACTCTGGACGAAAATATCCCTTGAGTTCCTCCAATACCAATGATTTTATTGCAGCATAAGAAGAATTCTCATCATCTGCAATCATGAAACCGATGGAGACGCGCCCACCCTTTGCAATGGCAGTAGAACCAACATTTGAGGTCATTACTACCAATGCATTCTTAAATGACACCCTCCTTCCCTGTAAAACCCAATCTTTCTATGATAACAGACTGAATGGAGGTATCAATTAAGAAAAAAATGAACAGGAAACTTGGCTAGTGTGAAATTTATAGTTGATGGAACTATATTTGTCTTGTCTCACTCACGATAATTTGCTTGCCAATATTTTTATGTGAAACAAATTTATTACAGTTACTACCAACCTGAGAATCTGTAAGGTGGCCATCTTCAAATAATTGGAGGAGAATGTTGAATATATCTGGATGGGCTTTTTCTATTTCATCAAGCAAAACCACTGTGAAAGGCTGTTTTCTAATAGCTTCTGTCAACATACCCCCCTCACCATAACCAACATAGCCTGGAGGTGCTCCTATTAACTTGCTCACAGTGTGTCGTTCCATATACTCACTCATGTCCAATCTAAGCATGGCTGACTCCTGCAACCATAATGTCAGGGAAGAAGAGGAGGTGAATAAGAATTTTGAAAACAGAGAAATGAGGGTTCTAAACTACTATTTAAAAGACAGTAATCATGTCAGAGAGTTCAAGTTACTGCCACGGTAATGTACAATTCCCAAAATATTCAGATTTGCATTTGTCCAGTGCATTTGTTATCAACTCAAGTCACGATGTTATAAAGCAACAGTTTGATTTCTTATATTCAATGCTTAATATCTAAGAGACTTTTAATTTAGACAACATGGTATTTTCTTTCAGCTGAAAACCTGCATTGGCGTCATGTCAAAATAGCCAAAACGTATAAAGAAGAAAAACTATCTTTGATGTTGGATTTTAACCAAAAACGTTTGTGTAGTATAGTTTGAGGTCTTACTGATCCAAAATAACTTCGAGCCAAAGCTTTTGTTAGTTCAGTCTTGCCAACCCCAGTTGGTCCACAAAACAGCATTGCTGCTATGGGCCTATCAGGATCCTTCAGGCCAACACGGGATCTCTTAACAGCTCGAGATATTGCAGCAATCGCCTCATCTTGACCAATAACTCGTTTTCTAAGCTCCTCTTCAAGGTCCACCAGAAACATTCTTTCCTCGGCAGTCAGCTGCTGAACTGGTATTCCTGACCAGAGTGAAGCAACTGCTGCTATATCATCACGCCCCACCAAAGGAGGTCTGAAAAGAATCACAGCTAGATAATTATTAAACTAGAAGTGAGTGCTTGATAAATGCAGGCCTGCTGCTTTTATCCCTCCAGGCTCCAACAGAACTTCAAGGAAAAACAACGTACTCATCATCATTTAATGCAGGAGGCAAACGAGACTCTAAAGTAATTTCTCCAGTGCCATCCATGCTGGAAGCACTGTCATCATTTGTCAACCGACTTGCCAGAACCTGCTTGTTGTTAGACGTAAGACAACTAACAAAGTAATTAACAGATCATGAAATTATGTAATTGTACCATGGTAACCATAGAAACAAATATTATTACCACTTCATGCATGGCCTGGACAGTTCTAATTTCTTGCCAATAATCATCGGGCGACTTTGAAAGTATAAAGCTTTTTTGTTCTTTCTTCCTTCTATAGGCCTCAATACGAGCTCTACTTCCTGCCTCATCAATGAGATCAATAGCTTTATCTGGAAGATATCTATCAGCAATATATCTTGCTGACAGGTTCACAGCAGCATTTATGGCTTCAAGAGTGAATCTGCAGTTGTGATGGGCCTCATATTTTTGTTGCAGACCTAACAAGATCCTAACTGCATCCTCCTAAACATTTTTACACAACGTTCAAATAAGAATTGGGAAACAAATAACACCATACACAAAAATAAATGACAGTGTATATTTGAAATCAACCTGGCTTGGCTCATTAATCAACACAGGCTGAAATCTCCTTGCTAATGCTTTATCATTTTCAAAATGAGTTCTGTATTCGTCAACTGTTGTGGATGCGATACACTGCAAGAAATGCACGTATGGTTCATACATGAAGGATACAATTAAATTTCCTATGAGAACAAAAAATTGGAGAGATCACAGTTTAGATATACAAAGAACTTCCTATCTGCTGTCTGTTCTCTCAGCCTGATCAATTAACTCAAACAACAATATTCTTACAGTGAAGATATTATGGACCCAAAACTACAAAAAAAAAAATTGAAGGGAAGGACAAACTGAATGTCTAAAAACTGAACTAAAAGACGCCGGTGTCAAAATCATGCACAAGGTACTGGATTTGGTTAGGTGCCATCCTCATAACAATTTTGAAATTAAAAGTAAAATAAAGTGATGCTTGCCTAATAACTACAGTGTCTGCCAGGAAAAGCTAGGGAAGCAACATCCCATTTTTAAGAGACAAGGAACTCAGGAGTGTTCAAGTAGTCTTCGAACTTACCTTGTAATAATAATCAATGACAATAATTATTTGCCTGCTGGAGTTCATTTTACTAAACTCAAAAGAACCGCATTGCGTGTCGACTTTTCAGGTAAATAAATAAACTTTTGTTGTTCAGTGCTCAACATTTTCCCTCGGCAATTATGTAAATTTTCAACCGACAGCCTATTTCCGTTTTAGCATTTTCTGCTTGTATCAAACCTTTGAAACTTTCATCGGTGGCATTTAGCATCTAGGAAAAAATTGCATGATATGCTTACCTAGTAGGTAAGCATTCAAATTATCATATAAGAGAAAAGCATAATTAATAAGAGAAATTACCTGAAATTCACCCCTCCCAAGAGATGGCTTCAATAAATTAGCAATGTCGAGGCCAGATCCCTTGTTCCCTTTTCCGACAGTGCCAGACCCAACTAGTGTGTGCACTTCATCAATAAAAAGAATGATGTTGCCTGCAAGTACACATGTCATGACTGAGCAACAATGAAATCACTCTCTTTCTAAATGTAATTCAAAATGGAGTCACCTTCTTTCAGTATCTCTCTTATTAATGTAGTAACTCGTGCCTCTAGTTCTCCCCTTTCCTTTGCACCAGCAATTAACAGTCCAACATCCAAGGACATTACACGCTTCTCCTGTGTATAAAACAAGAAGCTAAGCAGATTTGCAAAACAGAGCTTTCTTAAGGTAAGCATAAACACAAACATCTGGATGAGAGTACACCATTAAAAGAATCACAGGAACAATAGTTTGTTCAGAAGAAAGATACCAGGAGAAACACAGGAACGTCAGCCTGTGCGATACTAGTTGCTAATCCTTCGGCAATGGCTGTTTTTCCAACTCCACTTTCACCGAGAAGAATGGGGTTATTTTTCATTCTACGGCAAAGTATCTGAACAATTCTTTCAATTTCAGAGTGTCTTCCAATTACTGGATCAATGAGTCCTTCACTTGCTCGGGCAGTAAGATCCACACAGAATTGGGCCAATGCACTCTTATCTGAAAACACAAAGAAATTACTCAATGAGTCAGTTCTAGCAATTAAAAAGACACCAAAAACCCAGAATTCTTACCTCTTGCTGCTTTCTTAGAAAAAGATTTCTCACGTTTTCCTTTTGATTCCACAGATGGTTCTCTTCCATCTTTCACAAGCTCCCCTTGAAGTTTGGTGATTGCTAACGCAGCCAAGTGATCGCCATCAACCCCAAATCTGAAATCACATCCATTTAGGCCCACCAAGAAAACCAAGTAATGTCCATCAATGCAAGTAGTTTACATCATTCAAACATAACTAAGCCAATATGTTCATAAACTACAGAGTTTTCTTGTAATAAGTATATTTGCTTTTCAATTTCTTTTTTAATTTCAGAAGTTATTTTAAAAAATATATATTTTATTTTTAATATTTTTAAATTATTTTGTTATATTAATAACAAAAATAAATTTTAAAAAAATATTATTTTAATATATTTAAAAACAAAAAAATATTTCTAAAATATCGTCAATTAGCTTCTTCTATTAGCTTCTTCTCTTGCTTCTTAAGTTAAAGAAAACATGTTAGCCCATCACTGCATTCAATTATGACGACAACCTATCACCAAGGAATCCATATTAGAAGGAAAAGAAAACCTAACCCTCCAATAAAGGTACAAAAATGAAAAGGCGTTCGCAATTAGAACAAAGTACCTATTAAAAACCCTGTCTGCATTTCCATCTTCAACGGTGAACAAACCGATGGCTATATGTTCTGGTGCAATAAAATTATGACCCATTGCCCTTGAATACTCAACAGCAGCCTCAAAAACCCTCTTAGTACTAATAGAAAAGGGCACATTACTAGGGGAAACACCACTCTCTTCTTTAGAAACTGACTCGCTAGCATCACCACTATCACTCTCACTATCCCAAGTGCTTTTAACAACTTCACGAGCTTCGTCAATCTTGATTCCCGACCCAAGAAACCCTTTTGGATCACAATCTTCACTAATTAAACCCAACAAAAGATGCTGTGTAAAAACCGTATCTTTGCCTAAAGCTATTGCTTCTCTCTGAGAAAAAATCACAGCTTTTATTGCTCTCTCTGTAAATCTCTCAAAAACAGCAGAAACTTGAAGAATTCTACGTTTTTTGCTGGAATTTTTTAACAAAAGGGTCTTCTTGCTTTGTAGCCTTTGTGAGATTGAGATGCCAAAACAAGAAGAAAATGAAGAAGATATTGCGTTGCTGTTGCTAGAGTGAAAGGCAAAGGTAGGATCTTTTGGTTTTTTAAGTGCATAAAAATCCAATCTTGAATGAACTGATAAAGGAGATGATGAAGACAGTAAAACTTCCATTTTTTTTCAGGTTCCTTGATTGTTCGATGAACAGATTCTGTATAACAAAGTTTTGATTGAACCCAGAAAAAAAGAAAAAGAAAAACTAACTTTGGGTATCTGTTCAATCTTGATTGAATAGACAGAGAAGAGAATGGAACAGAGACAGAAGAAATAGAGGGGGGAAATGAAGGAAAGAAGGGTTGGTCGACACGTCAAGCCACCATAGCCCAGTTTTTCACGTTTTTCTTTTTTCCTTTTGTTGAACATAGTACTGTTTTCATATGTCAAAAAGTCTACTTTGCTTGCTGATTATAATGAAAGCCCTGGCCCCTGGTTGCCCACGGAAGCCATGATATTTGAGAGAGCCCTCAGCCATTGTGTCTGAGAGAGAAAGTCCAGTTCATCTGCCTGCTTAGGAAAGTGAGTGATTGCTGCAGTGTCGTTGCATTGATTTCATAAAATAAATAAAAATACACTACCAAATTATATAAATCAATTTAAAGTATTCAAATTAAAATAGGTAACCTCCGCTGAACTTGTTCAAGACTTTATAAAATAACCCTATCAATATAACTTTAAATTTGCAATAAAAACATAAAAGAGAGAGAGAGAGAGATAAGAGTAGCCAAATCTATTATCAGACGGAAGCTCTCAATGTTTAAAAAAATTTACACCAAAATTAAATCATTTCATCTTCAGAATTAAGAGTAACAAGGATTTAAGATTTAATTTATTTTTTTTTTGCTAATTCAGGTATTCTTCTATTCTTTTTAAAAAGTGAGATTATTCATGTTTGATGTTTATGGCTATTCTTTCCAACAAATATATTTATAAATATATTTATTGAGAATCGAACTTATGTTCGCATGGATTAAAATTTAAGATTTACAAACATTCAAATATTTTTTTATGTTTATTAATTATTTAAAAATAGTTTTTGAGGTTATATTTGAGTTCAGAAGAGTTAAGTGTTTTAAAGCATTTTTTTATCTAAGAACAAAACAAAAAAAATAACGCACTAGCGTGTTAATGACCCTGGCTGGAATATGGTACTAGATGGAATCTGACTGGTCTAACAAAGAAGACCACTGAACGACACGTCATCTGCAAGGATGACTCCAAGCCATTTTGTTTTCCTTTTTTTTTTAATATTTCTCAACTTTTTATTTATAAATTTTATTTCTATTACTCTTATACATATAATAAATATGATATGGTATTTTGTGGTTTCTATCAAGGTATTTTTATGTGATTTTATACGCATAAAGTCATTATATGAAAATATTTTATTTTAATAGTGTTCAGGAATACAATATAAATTGCGTTCTTATAAATTTTAAATTTTTATATATTTTTTTCAAATTTTTTTAATGTGCTGATATTAAAAATATTTTTAAAAAAAATAAAAAAAAATTATTTTAATATATTTTTAAATAAAAAAATATTTTAAACTTTCACTACTACCACAATAATTGAATACAAGCCTTCAAAATTATTGTAATTTGTTTGGAAAAGCAAATATTAAGAAATATAATTATGCATGATATAATGATAAGTCTCGTTCCCTTCTTCTTGTATCTCTAACAAATGTTATTATAATAATATTATTATTGTTTTTATTATCTAGCATATGTTCACTTCTCTTTTAATTTATGACAAAAAATAATAATTTAAGAAATTATAATTATAATTATAAAATTTGTTGGGTAATTAATAACTTAAAAAGAATAGCTAATTAAATATTTGTTAATTTTCCTTGATTTGCTATCCAATTATTTGTTTATTGGTTTCAACATTTTACTAAATATAATTTATTACTATTATTGACATGATATATATATATATATATATGATTTGTGATTTAATTATAAATACACGTGTTTTAGAATATGATATAATCTTTTAAATTTTAGTGTATGTTTTACTCTACTAAAATATTTATATAATCTTTTTTTTATGCCATGTACTTCATTTCTTTGCAACACATAATCAACACAAATAATTGATTGTATTTTATTAGTATTGTTTTATATATAGTTTGCTATTTTATTGGATTTATGTGATGATATATTGTAATTTTTTTACTTATAAAAGAGTAGGAGGTAGTTATTAGACGCAAATAAAATTTATTTATTAGATAAAAAAAATTGATAATCTGATACAACAACAACCAGCTCAATCACCATAATATATAAATCTTTTATATATATATATATATATATATATATAATCATCATCAACATTACAACCACCACTGCATTACTTACAATCACTGTCGCCCACATTACCACTCCTCCCATCTCATTACCTTCACTCCACAACTATCAATAGAAAATAAAAATTTATTCTTGTGGCAAATTATTTTTCTTAATAAATAAAAAAATAACTCATTTTTCAAGAAAAATATCTAATTAATATTAAAAAAAATAATTTTGATGAATTTAAGTTAATATGATTCATTTTTTAATTAATTTTAATCAATGTTAGTATTATTGTTTTTTACTAACTTGTCTTTATTTGTTTTATCTTATTGTATTTGCAATTTTTTTTTCTAAATTTGTTTTTCACCTTTATATATGTAACCAACGCTTTATAAATATTTAACTAAATATTTGTAGAATTAATCAATGTTTTTTCTTTCTTGATGGAGATATCATTATCAACGTGAAGTCTTGAATAATTGGAACGAAAATTCATAGGCAGGTGCAACAATTTGCTAGCGGCTAACGCTTATCACGTCATGTGAGAAAACCCAGGTAGGGACAAGAAAGGACTGCTGTTTTCCAATCTTTTGGGAATTGACGGCTCTGGTCGCAAGCTGGCAAAGAACAATGGAACTAGGGCTTCACTTCCGGAGGAGATCTTTGATGTTCAGACATGTATATACGTTGAATGATTACAAACCAGGAGTCGGTGGCGGCCCAGATGGGCAAATCTTGAATCAATGTTTTCTTCGAGTGAGATTCTTTCGACCTTTGATTGTCTTACTCTTCGATGCTCGATCGTTCTACGGTAGCAAGAATTTGAGTCTTTCCAAAACTCTTCCAAAGTCAGCTTCTGGCTGGGGCCGTGTGTTAAGGTTCCAGTTCCAGGATCCACGGTTCACCGGTGGTCCTTACATGAGAGGTACCTCCTTGTTAGTGATGGTGCCGCTTTGCTCTCTTACAATGTTTTTTTTCCCCTGTTGTTTTCCATGTTTTTGGGTACTCATACAAAAAAAAAATTAAAAAATTAAAAAAAAAAAAACATATTATAAAATGCCTACAAAATAATAAAAGATTGATCGAGAAAAATCAAATATACAAAAATTAAAAATTGATAATATATTTTCAACTGATAAAAGCTCTATTAATAAAGAAACTCAATTTGAGAAAAAGAAATTCAAGATTGGATGTTTAAGGGCATAATTGTAAGAAAAATAATTTTAAGTCAATTTAAGCTTTAATTGAAAGAAAAAAAGTTAGGGAGTCGAATTGCAATTTATAAGAGTTAATTTGGTTAGAGTATAAATATTGAAGTTTAATGGGTAATTAGAAACTTGATTGAAGAAATAAAAAATTAAGGATCGAAATGAAAAGAACGTGTGAAGAAAGGACTGAAATTGACCAAATTAGAGATCAAAATAAAAAAATAAAAAGTTTGTTGATCAATTAAGTGTTAAAATGTATATCTTTAAAATCAAGGATCAACATGAAAAAAATAACCAACTTTAGAGTTGATAATTAAATTTGATAGGGATGAAATTAAATTAATATTTAAAATTAAAATGTTAATTAAGAATATGATTGAATAAATCAAAAAATTAAAGACTAATTTAGAAACAGGAACTTTTAAGGTTATTTAAGCATTAAAACGACGTGGTTTCATTGAAATAACACTTCCTTCCCGTGTCCATGCATGCCAACACCCTAAACTACAACCCCTCATTACCACAAATATCAAGATAGAAATTATATATGTTCCGCATCAATGTTGTAATATTATGAATCCGCATCATGTATCATATTTATTTTAATATCAAAAATATCAAATTAAATAGTTATAATACCGAGAGTTTTTCTTTAATAAGCTTAAAAATCACCTACATTTGATTGGTGAGTCTGAAGTAGAATGCACTATTAAAGGCATCAATTAAAAATCAATGTTTATCTTGGGAGGATAATTCTGAATCTTTCATGGCAGGTTTTGCCCCCTACTGTATGGGAATTTGAGAGCACTGAAGTTCTAACCAGGGGTCGTGTTTGCTCTTGAGCTCGTAGCTGAGCTGAACTGGTCTTCATTCTAGTAGCAGGGCCGCGTAACGTAGAGTTGATACATTCGGGCTCCTGCTCATGAGCATTTTGGGCTAGCTCCCACGTATCGTGATCCATATGGTACACTCGGATTTTCATTGCCATTTCTTGTTGGATTATACGGGTAGAGCTCACCAATCGAATGGAAATATAATTTGGGGATCTAATTGGAAATGTGAGAGATATAAATTTCGGGAGGGTGTCGTTGGGAGTTTAACGTGGTTAATTTATATATATTTTGATTAATCCTATGAATTCTAAAATTAATGATTATATAAAATCTTCAATAATCATAAAAAAACTTGAACTTATGATTAATTATTGAAAAATAAATCTAAAACTTGATTAATAAAACTACTTCTTAAAATTACATGGTTTTGTTTTTATGTGTTAGAGCAATGGGTTTGTACCCTTTTGTACCATGTAGTTGGTAGCTAGAATTCATTAGTAAAGGCATTAATTATTAGACTGTGGGTGATATCTAATGATAGTTAGAAACGATTTTTTTTTATTATTAGCTAGAATTCATTAGTAAAGGCATCAATATTTAACTCACAAGAGTACCCATATTTTTTTTTTGGAGTCAATCCTCAAATTTGGGCTAAAATTGGGGCTAACAGCTACGATTCAAATAAAATTGAAGAGCTTAATTTACTGGGACTAACAACTACTATTCGAAAGGGAGAGTTTTCCCACGTACCCTCCTTAATAATAGAATATTTTTTCCAATAAAAATTATGGAACATCTTTTGGTGTGATCGAATGTTATATTCTTATTCAATCATCAATATAGAATAGGAAAATTAAAGGAAAACACTAATAATTCCTCACGACCAAGGATGGAGTTGGCAGATAGAGAAGGCTAAAATTAATATAATAAATTATATTATTAAAAAATTTATTTATTTAAAATAAAAAATATTATATATTTCATATTTAAATACCAAATAATAAAAATTTTAAAATGTTTTGCAAGAAGTCCGGACTCAGGTCCCTGCTTGCCTCCCTTAGTTCTATCCTTGCAGTTTCCCACATACCCTCCGTAAATTACAACTATTGAAAAAAGTTAATAAGTCGTGTTATTATAGTATCGTGGAGTCACATGACGGGACATGAAATGAGGATTATTGGAGTAATTATATATAAAAAAGTCAATTCTTTTCTATTGTTAAACTAATTAAGTAGTTATGGAAGATATATAGTTATACAAAAATAGGATATTATAATACTGTTAATTGAAGTGAAAAAAAATATCTGTAAAACCTGGAAGTAAATGAATGGGCCGGAATGAAAATTGTATTGTGTAATTGGAGTAAATTAAAACATGCAAGCGAGTCTTGGAAACAAAGGAAAGGGAAGAAAAATTGCATGAACTTGAACAAAACACTTGTAGAAGATGGTTATAGAAATATCAGTTATTGTAATGCCTTTATTTATAATTAAAAAAAAGTGTGTGAAGCTTACAAACAAAAGATTAGGAAGCAAGATATGAGTTTAGAAGAGTTAAAATCTTAGGAATCAATAAAGAAAGGAATATATATGAAGTCGAAGAAATTAGGATATTTAGGTAAAGGAATAAGAATATCCAAAAAAATAAATTATGGAAGTAATTTTTTTATTATTATATAAACACTTTTCTGAATGTAATCCACAAATATATGATTTTTTTTAAGAGTCAAACCATATGAAAAAAAATTAGTTAATTTGAGGTTTTTATAATTTGATCAGATACTTAAATGTAAGTTGGGAATATAAAAATTAAGATTTAAACTAAAAACATCCTCACATTAACTCATTTATGAAAAAAATGAGGTGATTTTTGTGTTATTGTACGTAGTTATTGTAAGAACAACTTTATGATATTAAGAAAGGATTGAGAGATCAAGTAAAGAAATTAAAGGTTCTCTTTGACACATGAAAGAAAAGATGGGACTATAATATTTTACTTAAAGAACCTCCTAATGTTTGCAAATCACTAATTAAGCTTGTAATGAATGTTAGTCTTAGTTAAACTCAAATATTATCTTATTACTTGACATTGATATTAGATTCTTGGGAATAAATGACAAGAACACCCAGCCATATCAAGATTCTTATTCGATTTGAAACTTTTTATACTAATAGGAAATCCACAATGATATAGAAGAATTGTAAGAAACTTGACTAGTTTCTTGTAGTGGGATTACGTCCCTCTTATGTTGTATTTAAGAAATATCTCTTTTTATAATTATCGAGTGGTATGTTCTCATTCAACTCGAAATCACAAGAAACTATCGAATTCGCAAGAAACTACTGCTCTTCTACGTTCAATTTGAGTATGGCTTCAAGATCCCACCAGCCTTTTGCTTCCTTGACCAAAGAAACTGATACAGCTGCTGTATATACATAGTATTTGCCGTCTTCTCCTGGACTCATGAGTCATGACCTAGAAAGTAAAAAATAGCTTGAGACCCAAGTTACGCCCAAGTCCAACCAAATCCACCCACCAAGTTTTAGTGGGTTGCCCTTACACGTGGAGCAAGTCCATTGCCCATCGATTACTTTCTATCGCATTATAATCAATTCGCAGACATGAACATCTTTATATGATCAAAACTAGCTAATACGCTTAATTCGTCAGATTTTTTTATTTATTTATTAGAATATATCAATTCGAGTTTTATAAACTTTAAAATTATTAAAAATTTACATGATTATTAATTTCAAGACTCGTGAAATTAATCAAAAACAAATTGATCCAAATATTTTTATATTAATTTAACAAAAAAAAATAACAATGCTTCAAAAATAGCATGCCCCATGCCAGCTGCAAAGCGCATAGCATAGGCAAGGAGGAATGGTCAACTCCAATTATTATAGAACATGTATATATCAAGGTCAAGTTGGACAAGTTATAATCATAAAAAAGCTAAAACTAATTATGATTTTACTATAGCTGAGCTTGACATCGATCGTTTGATGGTTTTTTTTTTTAACTTAATGATACCCATTTGATAAATGATTTGAAAAAAAAATGTGCATTTTTTTAACATTTAAGTCCTTGAAATTAAGAGTTTGTACCAAAAGGTTTCGAAGCTTAATTTGTGCGGCAACAAAGTCCCTGAGTATTGAATATTGAGGAAGGGTAGAAAAGTCTTTTAATGACAAAATGGTGGCGAGCAGAGACCATGGAGATGCAGAGACGCCACTAACAATGGTCGGAGGATTACGCGTCCTTCCTAGCATGCGATGTGTCATCCGTCGAGCCATGGCACGATCAGCGAAAGAACTTAGGTCTACTTGCTACGAGGCCTATAAGCGTAGGCCTCCCGCCCCTATCCTCGCACTGTTCTTCTTTTTTTTTTTTTAGTTGTTCATTTTCTTTATTTTTTCCCGATATTTATTATTTTGTTATTTTATCAATATCATTTTTAAAAGAATAATCAATTATAATTTTTTTATTTTTCATACAAACCCACAAAAACAATAACGATTTTCTTTTTTTATGATTTTGACTTTTTTTTCCTTATATTTTCAAAATTAATAAAAAAATATAATTACCGTTGTTAGCCTCATAAAAAATAATGATTGGTTATTATTATTTTTTAATAATAATAATAGAAGTTTTATAATTGATAATTAATCAAATTTAAGATGTTATAACAAATGTTGTTTTTCTTTGGAAAAAAAAACTATCAACATTAATCGTGGATTAACATTCAAAGAAGAAATGGTCTAAATAATAAAGATTTTATGATTTTTATTTTATTCTATTCTTATTTATTATTTGCTTAACCTCATAAATGTTGCTGTAGAATAATAAAACGTATTTATAATACATATACTTAAAAAACACATGATATTAATAAATACTACATAGTAGGTGTTCAATTAAAGAACTCCCACGTCATTAACTTGAAAATTTTAAAATAAATAAACAGAATTTATAGACCTATCCAGGACACCTCACATGCTAGAGATGTATCTAAAACAAATTGAGCATAATATTTTCCAAGTTCACCAGATCAAATCCGCGTTTCTGGATAATGTCAAACTCTTTTTTTGTGTTGATGTTAAGCACTTTGTCGGGATCTTTCTCAGTTCCTTGTTGGACTGAAATGGACAGCTGAGGATGTTCACCTACCATGCCGAAGTTGTTAGCTTCGATTTAGCATTGAAAATGAGTTTATTATTAATTAACAAAATATTAAAAACTGTGCCAAAACCACCGCATGTAGTAACATGCATGAAATATTATTTATATAGTTTTTTTAAGTTTCACTCCTCACCGATTCTTTTTTTTTTTTTCCAGTTTTTTTATTTTATTTTTTTCTTTAATATTAATTTTTTAAAAAAATTTTACTTTATAATTTTTTTTTTATTTGAACCAAGGTGGGATTTCGTACTTCTTTTTATTGTTTTTTTACGAATCTATAATGATTTCATGATTAAGGTTATGAGTTTAACATATTGATTTTTTTAAGTCATTTTTTCTTATTAATTTTTTTATTCTATTCTTTAATATTGAGCTGGCTGAAACTTGAATTTTGTATTATTTTATTTATTTTTTTAAGGCGTTATCTTGATATCATAATCCAATTATTATTTTTTGTTTCCTTTTTAGTTGAATTTTTTTTTTCTCAATGTAATCATTTAATAGTAGGTTATTTGGAAATTAGGCTTTGCTTTGTAATCTTTTTTTCAATTTGTTGCTTGTAAAGTTATCCTAGTGTCATGATTTTTTTTTCTATTCTAGCATTCAACATTGGATCTATTGAATATTGAGCTTTGTAATTTTTTTCTATTTATTTTTTATAAAGTTATTCTTATCTCATGATCTATATCGAATGTTAAAAAGGGTAGCCTGAGTTGACTTGAATTATTTATTTTTTGTTCTTTTTTATTTTATGTTAATTATAAATTAAGTTTTATAATTTTAACTTTTTCATCTTATACGAAGGTATATCGATTTCATAACTCGAGTTATTAATTTAACATATTAAAAAAGTAGTATTTTTTACATTAAAAAAATTCATCTACTCTATAACATAACGCGTAACAATAGAATAGTTGGAAACTAATTCATGCTCCGTATGTAGCACGGCCATACATTTCTTTATGCATTCAGAAGCTTTTCTTCTTCTTCTTCTTCTTTTTTAATTTGACGATCAGAGAGTATTCACGTGTCAGTTCTGTTCATCGAGCGCAACTCACTATCCAGCTGGGATTTAAAAATTCATGGGAAAAATCACATTCTGTAGCTTTGGTGTTAGAGTTGAGTCCTAATGGAAATTACTTGTATCCATATACCAAGTAGACGTACTCTCATGATTGTAATTAATGCATCGTAACACTAAAATTAGTTTTTCTTTTTTTCAAAAGAGAGAAATCCCGTGCCATTCCAAAATAGTTTCTATTTAATTTATAAAAAAAACTAGTTAAAAAACATAGTTTTAAGTTTTTTAAAAACAAAATCAAACTAGATTTTACCAGCATTAATAATATTAAAGTAGGTTAATTTTAAATTAATTTCTTTTATACTCGAGGTCCAGGTTTTGAAAAGGCTGGGTTTAATAACTTTGCAAGCAAATGATAACAAGAAAAGAAAGGAGAAATTTGTTTCACTTATTACTATATATCTCCTGTGCAATCCTAATCTTTATATTTGTGAAAACAAAAAGGATTAATCAAGAAATGGAAAATGATAAATCCCATTTCCAATCCCAAATGAACAAAACTTGGCCTTTTAAATCATTTTGCACTTACACACGAGGGAATTTCTAAATACTCCGCTGTAATGGGCAAATAAAGAGAAGAATGGTCCTAACATGGAGGAACCACATTGAGGGCACAATGTTTGACCATTTGTAATATATACTCACACACGATTAGGAAGTGGTGGCGCACCATCACATTTGTGCTTTGTGAATCAAGTGGGAATGTTTTCCTCAATCAAAACCCAGTTCTTATTCAATGTTACAAGGAGGAAAAAGATAATGAAAAACAAGTTTATAGTTGACTTAATTAGTGGATAATCGATAATGAAAAACTAGTTACTAGTTTTTTTTTGTGTATAAAGTCCTGTTTTTTTCTTGGTATAAGGTTCTGGTGGTCTACATTCATAAAATCTTGTTTCATGATTTTCTTTTATATATTTTATCTCTTGTAATTTCATTTTCACCATGTTTTAACATAGTCATTTAACCTAACTAGGTGTAAGGGTGTAAGGCCTGATGAATCCAGCGAGTTGATTCGGGACACTAATTAAAAATTAAAAAAAAAAAAAACTATATTATTTTGAAAATAAATAAGAAAAAAAAATCAACAGATTTTGATTTGTTAATGTGTTAGGTCGATTTGATCAACTTCTAAATTGACTTTTTATAAATCTTAATCAAGTCAGTCGTTTCCCATGTCAATTTACCATGTCGGCAGGCGATTAATAACAGTGATCATAAGCTTTTTGTTGGGTGCTCCTCTTGCTTTACAAGAGGGTTATTTACTTGTTTGTTAATCTATCTTTAACGTGGTAATTTTTCCTTGCTATAGAGAGAGTCTGCAAAATGGATTCTGCAAGGTCAGATGGTTGTGTATATGCTAGACTACTAGGAGACTACAAGGTTCGAAGATTGTTACTGCATGACAACCACAACATGTTTCATCAGGTTAAAGCAAGAAATTGCGATTAGTCATGTCAAGAAAGCAAAGATTGACAGATCGATTACCTAATGTTGTTTCTCGAAAAAAGGCGGTAAAAAGAAGACCGGAAAAACATTGTCAAACTTCTGATGAATGACAGCAGCTTATAGTCATCTAAGTAAATAATATAGAAACAGCAGAGTACTGATTTGGAAGTAATTTGATAGAGATTTTGTCAAAAGCTAACGTGGAGTGTTCAAGCTGTATGGACAACTAGAAACTAGAGTTCATGCGCATGTGAGAAAACAGGAAGCTTCTAATCAGATTTCTTAATCGGCAACATGAAATTAAATGGTGTTAATAGTCAAATGTAATGATAACATGATTAATTTTTATTTTGACATTTTCATAATTACTTTAACAATGTGACTGTTATGAAGTATATTCCAAAAGAACAGTAATTATGATATCTAAACGTCATTGCTAGCCTGACATGATTAATATTTTTTTCACGTTCAGACCAGTCTTTCTGTCTAAAATGCCAGAGAGTCTCTGCAAGTGTATTTATATAACTGGTTACGGCTCCCTTTGGGACAGAAGTTAACAGATCCAATACTCAGAGAGAGGAAGAAAAAGACAAGAATTCCCTCTCTGTGTCTTTGCATTCTTTCTTTACAGCAATCTGCTAGAATTCAGCTTTAAACAACATTTGAGGTTTCCCCTTCTTTTCTTGCTTCTTTTAAACTGTCACGCATAAACAGAGCTTGAAACATTTTATCATTTTAAAATCTCCCAGATGCAAGATACAGGTAGAGAAGATCATCACTCTGATACAGAGCTATCGGGGAGCGAGAGGGTAGCTTACAGTGGTCCATTGAGCGGACCTCTGAATAAAAGGCCTGGAAAAAAGAGTGCGAGGTTTAACATACCAGAAACAACCACATCCAAGGATGAACAATACGTGGAGATCACTCTTGATGTCCGAAATGATTTTGTGGCTGTACACAGTGTTAAACCTTCTCACGGCGTCAAAGAAGATCCTGAGATGACATTACTTGCTAAAGGTCCAGATAAAAGATCTGCTTCCAATGTTGTGAGAACTGCTTCAGAAAGAATCAGACAGGTTTCCCATGAAATAAAGCGGTTGACTTCGTTCTCGAAGAGGCCTCCTCCCGGTCGCCTTGACAGGTCTAAATCTGCAGCTGCTCATGCTTTAAAAGGACTAAAGTTTATCAGCAAGACTGATGGTGGTGCAGGATGGGCTTCTGTGGAGAAGCGTTTCGATGAAATCACTGCTTCTACTGAGGGCTTGCTTCCTCGTGCGCGATTCTGTGAATGTATAGGTAATTCAATGCAAATTCCCTTCCTTCTAACTTGTAGATATGTGAATGTGTTTGGTTTGGATAGTTAGTTTTGAGTCTTGAAGGGCCTGTGTAAAATTCGTGTAATGGCAGGAATGAAGGAGTCAAAGGAGTTTGCAGGAGAGCTGTTCAGTTCACTTGCAAGGAAGCGGAATATACAATGTGATTCGATCAACAAAGCTGAGCTGAGGGAATTCTGGGAACAGATTTCCAACCAAAGTTTCGACTCCAGGCTCCAAACTTTCTTTGACATGTAAATGAGTCTCTCTCTCTCTCACTCAAAGATTATGTCTTTCATTTTAATGAAAAAGCCCTTCACCTTGTATTGATTTCAAGCTGGAACTTACACCAAGTGATGTTAAATGCAGGGTGGATAAAGATGCTGATGGCAGAATCACAGAACAGGAAGTCAGAGAGGTGCTACCGTCTTTTGAAATGCCTTACTGAACATTTCTTTTTAGTTTTACCCTTTTTTTCTTGAATGAAACACTTGACTTGAATCAAAGCATGTGCCTTGTGTCAGAAAAGGATTTGGCCTAAGATAATTTGGCAATTTTTATATGCAGATCATTACTCTTAGCGCTTCTGCAAATAGACTGTCAAATATCCAGAAACAAGCTGAGGAATATGCAGCATTAATCATGGAAGAGTTAGATCCAGAAAATCATGGATACATCATGGTAATAAACCACAAGTTTAAAGCATCATTAATGTCTTGAGGGTCTACTTGTTTGGAGTTTTTTTTTTATGCAGATTGTTGATACTCTTATTATTGATGCATGGTTACTGTTTTTTTTTTTTAAAAAAAAAAAAACAGATAGAGAACCTGGAAATGCTTCTATTGCAAGGACCAAGCCAGTCGGCTGGAGGAGAAAGCCGAAACCTGAGCCGTATGCTAAGCCAGAAGCTTAAGCCTACATTGGATAGCAACCCATTAAACAGATGGGGCAGAAGCACCAGGTATTTCTTATTAGACAACTGGCAGAGAGTTTGGGTAATGGCTCTATGGATTGCTGTTATGGCTAGCCTATTTGCATACAAGTATGTGCAGTATCGACGCAGAGCGGCTTATGTGGTGATGGGCCACTGTGTATGCATGGCCAAGGGTGCAGCTGAGACACTCAAACTGAATATGGCTCTAATTCTACTACCTGTCTGTCGAAACACTCTCACCTGGCTCAGGAACAAAACCAGATTAGGTGTCGCGGTTCCCTTTGACGACAACCTCAATTTCCACAAGGTTCTATCTAGCATCATCTACGTACCCTCTAGTATCTACGCTTAATGTCTTCTAAACTGGAAGCACAGAAACTAATGGTGGTGTCCTTGTTCAGGTTATAGCAGTTGGAGTTGCAGTTGGAGTTGGTATCCATGGGATTTCTCATCTAGCGTGTGACTTCCCTCGCCTTCTTCGTGCAAGTGAAGAAAAGTGGGAGCTCATGCAGCAGTTTTTCGGGGATCAACCTTCAAGTTACTGGCATTTTGTCAAGTCCAAGGAAGGAGTGACTGGGATCCTCATGGTACTGTTGATGGCTATAGCCTTCACACTAGCCACCCCTTGGTTCAGACGTAATAAGCTCAATTTGCCGACATGGCTCAAGAAGCTCACCGGTTTCAATGCGTTTTGGTATTCTCACCATCTCTTCGTCATCGTCTACACCCTGCTCATCGTGCACGGTTATTACCTCTACCTGACTCATGAATGGTACAAGAAGACGGTAAGTGCCTCTCAGTTATCATATATTCTTTTATTACACTGCATTGATTGAAATCTCAGTCCATCCTTGAACCTCCAACTCCATTGGCAGACCTGGATGTACTTGACAGTTCCTGTTATGCTTTACGGGAGTGAAAGATGCATTAGGGCACTGAGATCAAGCATCAAGGCTGTTAGCATAAAAAAAGTAACTATTTTTAACCATTTTTACATCGACTTAATTTCTTTTCAGATATGATTTTAGAAGTTTTGCTAATTTCTTCTGGTTGTTTTGAAGGTGGCAATTTATCCTGGAAATGTCCTGGCAATTCACATGTCAAAGCCTCAAGGATTTAGATACAAGAGTGGGCAATACATGTTTGTCAATTGTGCTGCTGTCTCTCCATTCGAATGGTAGTTAAACTTAAAATATAGCTACCCCTTCTGCTATCCGTTTGTAAATACTTATGGTAAATCACATGTCAACAGGCACCCATTTTCTATTACTTCAGCCCCTGGAGATGACTACCTCAGTGTTCATATCAGAACTCTAGGTGATTGGACACTGCAGCTTCGAACAGTGTTCTCAGAGGTGTGTTTTCTTACAAGTGCATTTGTTATTCTTCTAGAAGATAAAAAGTCTTACTATATTGTGTCCTGTTTATTTCCAAGATTGTAGATGTGCTAAAAAGTAAGTGTTTTTACTTCTTTCTTTTTTTTGTTCTTTTTTCATAAAACGTCCCCGCTGAACTTTCGATGCCGCTTATGGTGGCTAATTGCCCGTTGCATTTCGTTTTTTTTTTTTTTTTTTTTTTCTTCAGGCATGCCAACCACCTCCTAATGGGAAGAGTGGACTTCTCAGAGCTGACTGCTTCCAAGGACACAGCCCAGAGTGAGCATTAATTATTATGATATTTTCTATTCACGTATATTTACTAGCTAAAAAATATATAAATCCCTTTTGATGAATGATAATATCAAAACCATTTCAAAAAGAAAGGAATGCATCTAGAGGGTTTGTGGATCATGGTGTGCATATACGTGACAAACATTAATTACATGTGGTCAAACATCTCAATCCAGAGCGAATCTTAAGTGGTTGGATACCACAACCTTATTGCCGATCTACCTACCCTAGGCGAGCAAGTGCTTCCTTCACTTTGTGTGTATCTTAGCTATTTGCTGTTAAGGTATTTCCTCACATACAGGTAATCGATCAAGGGCTGCTAGATAAGACCTACCTTATTTTCATAAACATAAGAACTATGGAGTACAGCCACGTGTATTAGTCCCCTGTTACGAGCAAATGAGGAGCACCAAACCAATCAGTGTTTGTTTCACTGGGAATATGAATTATAGAATGCTGTCTTTTTCAGAGTGGTATCTTTCCATCATTTGTCGTTACCGCACTATAATAAAGGAAAGCATTATCATTGATAGGAAGAGATAAAGTTTGCTAGGTTACTTGACAAACTTCAAGTTTAGAAAACATTTGTGCATGCGCTTAATTAGTCTAGTTAAATAATGCCAACTGTGTTTTAAAAGGTTTTTCACGTCCAATAATCCAAGTTTTAGACATTATTAGGCACGGAAACGATAGAGATTAATTTGTCATCATGGACAGCCTGCCCCATTGTTGAAAACGACAAGTAACAAACATGTAAACAATGTCCCCCGCGAGATGTAGATGCGCAACAATGAACTGCAAGTAGTCCTTTTTCACATGGATATTCCCTAGAAAAAAATAGTGTTTCCTGTTTAGGTTGTGCATGATGATGTGATGATTTTTTTATCCTATGAGCAGTTTCCCAAGAGTCTTGATTGACGGTCCATATGGAGCACCAGCACAGGACTACAAGAAATATGAGGTGTTATTGCTCGTTGGTCTAGGAATTGGAGCAACCCCAATGATCAGCATTGTCAAGGACATAGCGAGTAACATCAGGGCCATGGAGGAAGAAGAGAAAGCATTAGAAAATGGTACTGATGGGGCAGGCAACAGCCCGTTAAGTAAAATTCCAAGCCCTAATGCACACAAAAGAAAAGAAAGCTTCAAGACAAGGAGAGCATACTTCTATTGGGTGACAAGAGAACAAGGTTCCTTTGACTGGTTTAAAGGGGTTATGAATGAAGTGGCTGAATTAGACCATAACCATGTCATAGAGCTTCACAACTACTGTACTAGTGTTTATGAAGAGGGTGATGCAAGGTCTGCTCTAATTGCCATGCTTCAGTCCATTAATCATGCCAAGAATGGCATGGACATTGTCTCTGGCACACGAGTCAAGTCTCACTTCGCCAAGCCTGATTGGCGTAATGTCTACAAGCGCACTGCGCTCAACCACCCTCATTCTCGGGTTGGTAAGTGAACTCCTCCTATCCTATAGTTTATTACGTATTATATACACTAAAATCTGATACTGCAAGCTTCCATATTCTTTTGAACTGGTTCATTCCTTTTGCATAAT
This sequence comes from Populus davidiana, assembly GCA_030145905.1. Taxonomy (NCBI): domain Eukaryota; kingdom Viridiplantae; phylum Streptophyta; class Magnoliopsida; order Malpighiales; family Salicaceae; genus Populus; species Populus davidiana. The sequence continues at coordinate 12,782,510 of CM057803.1, forward strand.
TAACCCCTTTGCTCTTAAAAAGAAACTCCTCTTTATGCTTGAAAGGATGTTTTTGTTTTCTATGTTTGTCACTTTCTCAAAAAGAAAATATATTGAAGTGAGTGCTAGTGCTTTTGCAAAGGATGATGATAATTACACTACTAGTGCTTTCGCAAAGGATGATGGATGATGATAATTACACTACTAGTGCTTTCGCAAAGGATGATGATAGTTGCATTTAAGTGTTTATCTCGTATTAAATCAACATTAGCATGATACATTAAAGTTCCTTATGACACTGCCTCTCTAGCAGAGTAAAAAGATATTTTACCGGGTCCATGTAAGAAAGTTGAAAGATACTGCCACCAGAAAGGAAGGATAGGGTATATTACTGTATTTGCTGAGGATAACAAATCAAATCTTTCGTACAGTGTTTATGCCATGCATTGTTTATCACTTTTAAAAATGAAAGTTGAGATACCTGTAACTATTCACAATTGCAGGAGTGTTTTATTGTGGGGCACCAGCATTGACAAAAGAGCTGCGCCAGCTAGCCTTGGATTTCTCTCACAAGACCAGCACTAAGTTTGATTTTCACAAAGAAAACTTCTAAGTTTCAAAGGATAAAAAAGAGAAGAAACACACCAGATGAGTTCTTAAGCTCCACTCTAATCCCACTATCCATCACGTCCGAAGATTTGCCCCCCTGCAATTGGACCACGATGTTTGTAATAATGTCTTCTTTATTAAGTTTCCTCTAGAATTACCTATGGAATATTGATATGCTATAATGCAAGCAAAAGATAGTGCGTTGGTTGATTGAGGGCCATCCACCATATTAGTTTGGGTTATATAAGAAAAGCGTGAGCATGAGCGAATGTATGCCATGCTCGTTGCTAACCTTTGTCTATATACGAGGGAAATAAATGTAAAGCTTTTTTTTGTAATTTTTGGATAGAAGAGTGCACTTATTATAATAAGATCAATTAGTAATGTATATTGATACCAGTATTGAGCTTTGGCAATATAAGCCCTTTCTGATTTAATAATTTCATTGAATGATTAGTTGGAATCATTCCTGCTCTTCAACCATAATGTTTTCTTGTTTTATCATCCAGAATTGAACTTTCCCATCAATTTCCTACATATTTAAATCATAATCAAATGCACATGTTCAATATCATACCTGTTACTATATACATCAGCAAAGATTTGTTGGTGACGCTCCTGGTCACCTCGCAAAACAGTCGAGGAATAATAATTAGTTCAAACATAATAGTTAGTACAAACAAACGTGAAGTGATGAAACTGATCTATACCAGCACCCAAAGGAATACGTCCATGAATCCTGACAGCTTGGATCACGGAAAAAAAGATTACAACAAGCAATAATACAGGCAGTGTGTTGTAAGATATTGCGAAATGGAGCCTGGGTGTATTTTAGAACATTGAGTTGGTCCTTGTTTTTAGCCTACATAACAACAGAATATCATGCGTGCGCTGTCTCATGCGTGGTCAACTATTGTAAGTTTCTAGATGAAGGGTGTCAGAATACCAACCTCATGAACCTCTTCCACAAGAATTACCATGCTCCCCCACAGTAGAAACGGCCTTGTTTTCATTTATGTTTCCTTTTGAGCCTCTGGAAGTTGGGCTTCAGTAACTGGCTTGAAGTCGGGCTTTGGTTTATTGCATTGGTGGGCTGGAATGGGATCAGAGGCTTTTTTGGTGGCACAGGTGTTTGACTCTTTATGATAGTGGGAGAAACTGTCTTGGATTTTAACTGTCTCGGCAACTCCAGCCTCTCTAGTATCCTAGAAGTTTTTGCATCCAGCTTCCTGTTGCTGTCTGGTGAGGACAGAACGGACTGGTCCATCTTAGGCTTGGAAACACAAGCGGGAGAAAACGTCTTGGGAACTTCCTTGACAACCAGCTGCTCCCATTCCTCTGCAATAGAAGCAGTGGTTTTGTCACCTCTATTTGTCAGATCCAGCAGTGGCGTTTCATCCTCCAAGTCAATAGCATCTAGGACAATGACTTCTGAAGAATCTGGTTCGTTTGAGTTTAGTTTGGATGTTGTCTCATCCAGTTTAGGAGTAAGTGGCCTGGAATATCCATGTGATTGAGGCAAATATCAGGATCAACAAAGTTCAGACATTGATATGCTTACCATGACAATTGCTGAAAATCAATCCAAGTGCAATCCCAAACTTAGTTTTAGGAATTACCAGAAAATGAGGTCATACCCGAGTATCCCAATTTCAAACTGAAACATTTCCTAAGATCCTCTATAATAGCAGCAATGTAGCTCAATTTGGACATTATGGTAAGAAAGACGAAGCTAAAGCAACTGCTGTGTGAGAAGCAACGAAATGAATGCTTAATGGATGACGATCAATAATCTCTAAACAAATCTTTCCAATTTTTGAGATCCAAATTTGTTCATGACCAGATGTAAAATTTTAATATGCCATGGCTGAGTGGTCAAATGGCTTAGAGGACCATGATTAGAACTCCAAGTAATTTGGTCACGACCCACTTATCCTGTGAAAGAAAACTAACACGAAAGTCCTGTGTAAACTTAGTAGTCGGAGAAGTTCACTAGAAATCAGATTTTTATTTTAGGAATAACCACCTCTTTGAAGAGCTGACAAATCCTTCCAAGTTCTGCACTTGGAAAACATCCGGGGGGAAAAAAAGGGAATTGTATTTCAGGAAACGCAGTGCAAACAGATAGCCAGCCTATTGGAAGCGGTTTAATCATTTTCTATCAACTATAAAATAAATTAAAATGGAAAAACTAGTGAAATATGTGCCACTGTGATTATATAGAAGCAGGAGCAATCAGCATCAATGGATATGATAATTACCCAAATTGTAGGCTCTCTTTCACAAGCAAGTTGAGCTTTTGATGGAATCCTCTCTCGTGTATTACTGGATTGTAGTCTCTTAGTTCCATCTGTGGGTAATTTGGAAAATAAAAGGAAAGAAGAAGAAAGGATAAAGGAAAGAGTATTAAAATCATAATAGAAGGCTAAAAATTGATTTCAACCACTAGATCATGGTCAAGAGGCCTCTCTCTTTTAATAATAGATATGCTATGTTTATCAAAGTCAAGCCGTAGCCAACCAGCCTCCGTTCCGAGGTGAACTCACCACAGAAATCAATATTCTGGATCTATTTAATCTTAGTACATGCTTTAATAACAGAACAGAAACCTCAAGTACGTAGATGGCTTCAGATTTCGAAAACATAATAAAAAGAAAGTAGGGAAGTGATTAAGGAAAATATTCAACCTTCAGTAGAGAGGCTTGAATGGAATTCTGAATCTCCTTATTTACAGGAGAATCAAGGAATCGATTGGCGTCAGGCACAGGCAAAACTTCCTCTGATCCTGCAAGCCGCTGCAAGGGGTACAGTTTACCAAAATCAAAATGAAGAGCATAAGCAAAGGAAAATAAACTAGGAGGAAGACATCGAATCAAATATAAGAATATCATTTTTTTTTTATTGAGAAGAAAAGGATGGCCATTCTAAAGAGGGTCAGTGTTCACCCTGAGAAGCATTGGCCCATTGTCTGAAGGCTGAAGAAGATAGTAGCAGTCGAAGGCTGCTTCTTTCATGGTTTCTACATTACAACACGAAGAGCATAACAGGCCCTGATCCATTGAATGCAGAACACTGCAAATCCCTTGAAAAACTGACAGATCATATCCCAATTCAGAATGATGGTAGCAACATATCAAATCACTCTAAGACAAGATAAACTTAGAAATGAAACGAGTTTGAACTTTGATGAACCTATGTTCCATTTTTATATAAACATTTGAAAAATGAAATTCAAAAGGAGGCCTTCATCGCACTTTGAGCATTCAACTCTGGTCGGTCCATTTCATCTGAAGTTTCTATCTCATAACAAGCTGATGGAGTTACAAAATATGAAGATCCAATTATAAGACCTGTGATAAAAAAAATCCAGACAGGGAGGTTAAGCATAAAGAGTTTTCTAATTATGGTACCTATTATAATGACTAAATTATCATGCAGAAGGTGTGGGAAGTGATTCAAAGAATTTGTGCAGGGAAAAGGTTTGAACAGTGATTTTCAATCGTCTCTCGGGCCATCTCTCAACTTTTACATCTGCATAAGAAAATATACTGGCAACCAAAATTTCAGGAAAACCTAAGAACACCGATAAAGTGATAATGGGAAAGGACCTGTTCATTAAAAGTAAATAGAAAAGGATGATAGAAGAAATTCATAGTTGTATTGCACACTCTAAACAGAACGCAGCATTCTTAATCTAAGATTGTAGCTCGCATGGATTTCACTGATTTTTACTTATATCCCAACTGGTGGAACTTCAGGAAGAGGGAAAAAATTCCATGACCATCAGAAAGCTGGTTTTAAAATGATAAGCAGAAATGCAGAATCTCCTCGCATCATACTAAGAACTCCCCAAATTCCAATATGGCAACACCATTAAATAAATAAGCTGCTTACAGGCTACAAAATGAAAATGGACAAGATGTATATATAAAACTGTAGATAGAGTTTTTTGCATGACTACCTTCACTTAAGGAGCCCAGGTTAGCCCTCTCAATAATGTTGAAGTCTATGGGTGAAGAAACTTGCTTCAGCTTCATAGAGCTCTGAAAAGAGGGCATGAACAGAACTGTTTTGTCTCCAACTTGCACAGAATTTTCAATTACATCGGAAATTTCTAGATCACGCCCTGTGATTGGACAAGAAGCTCCGACATTTTTGTCTTTTATTCTGTTATCTAACACAGAGCCATGACACCTGCATGTCTATAAGCAGCACACCCAGCAATAATTTCTTTTACATGAGAAACCTAATTCGAATAACAAAAGAAACATTTTATCATACAACAAGAGCATGAAAAGTGAGATTCATAATTAAACACCTCGCAAGCACTGAATCCATCAATAATTTGACAAACAGATGTTGACAAGCTGCAGAATATCTGATTCAAAGAGCCTGTGAGGTTGCTTTTAAAGATGAAACGAGCTTGCAATGGTTCTTCCATGTCATCCTTTAACTCCTGTAGCCATCGTTTTACCAAGCTATGAAATACTCTACTATCTGCAAGATTATCTGAAGTTAATGCTAAATGCCAATACATATATGAAGATTTACACTTCAGCTCACTCCTATTTCTCAGCACTAATATTGAGAATTTTTATTATTCCGTGTCATCCTTTAACGTCTTACCAGGCTATGAAATACTCTACTATCTGCAAAATTATCTGAAGTTAATGCCAAATACAAATACATATATGAAGATTACACTTCAGCTCACTCTTATTTCTTAGCACGTATACTGAGAACTTGTACACAAAATGAAAAATCAGGTTAATTGCAAGAAGTATACATTTAGCCTTGGCATGCTTAGTACTCTAGGGCTACAGATCCAAATTCCTACCTGTGGATGGATCCTCTTTTATATCAACTATTTTTTATCCACTGTAGCCATGGTCTTGCAAATATACAAGAGCAGTTCAATCACACTCTTTCCATCTCCCTCCAAATGATTCTACATAGAAACTCAGGGACTGGTGGCAGAAATTGCATGGTTTCTCGAATTTCTATGCTCTAAATCTCCATTTCCATAATCGAAGCCTCTGTATAGCAGATATCACTGTTTATCTGAACCATGATGTTGAACTTTAACTCTTAACGCCTCCCCTTGTCAAAATTTTCACTTTGCATTCACATAATGCACAAAACACATTCCACATGGTTGATAACAATCCATCCATAGTCCTCCCGAATTTACATATTAATCAATTGCAGGAAAGGTTTTCATTTTCTGCCATTGCTCATTGCTTGGAAATATAAACTTCTCAGAAGTATACTAAAAACATAATCAAAACATCATGAACTAATAATCGTTGAAGCACATAACCTGCGAGATAAGTTCCGAATGAGAAATTATCAAGATCTGATATACTTCTCATGAAAGAATTAATATTCTCCTGAAAATTTCCAAGATGACTCGAACTTTGCTCAAACAACACATACTCCACCGAAACACATTTATCCGCTGCATCCTACAAAAAACCAAGAAAAAAAATTAATATATAATTTATCATTAAAAAATATTCTGAAGCATGATCTGTTGACTAACCATGAGAGTCAATTTCAACTCGGTGTCGATATTATCAGGCACGCACGAGCTCAAAACAATCACTTTCCTCATAATATCTTTACCTCCCCATGAGTAAAGTACTTGATCGTTCAAAATACTTGAAAGCTTTACATCTAGTTCCACAAAAAACATTACTTATTTACTTAAATACCAAACATGCTTGCTAAAAATCAGCTAATCAGCTACTAACCGAATGAACGGAGACTTCCAGAATCGTTAATTTCAGGCAAAAAGGAATCGGTTGGCACATTATTAACGGCGAGATGGAAATCACGGAGATTGAAATTTCCTCTAGGACTATAACCGATCTTTAGCTGTTAAAAAAATATCAAATTAGTTTTTTGACAAACACGTTCGGTTTTTAACAAAATCTTCGAATTTTCCTCAATTACCTCGTGAGAGAGAGAAGTGCGGTGTTTTAAGAGATAACACAAGCCGATTTTGTCGATGAGAGAGTGCGATTGGCGGCGTGAAGGAGACGATACGGCGTAGAAATTTGCGAGGTGTAGCAAGGACTGAACAGAATCAACGAGTTGCAGCAATCGAGTAATCAATTGATAAAAAAAAGAGAAAGCATGAGAGAAAGAGTATTACTTGTTTTAGGTTTTTGAGCAATGGAGGCGAGAGGTTGCAGAGATCTAGCACGAAGCAAACAAGTACCATTTTCAATTTCTTCTTCGAGTCTGTGGATTTGTTTTGATTTTTGTGTTTGGCGCGGAAGGAGAAGTATTTATATTCAAGAAAGAGAAGTTTTGGATTTGCCTCCTACATTTTGGGATTAATAAAGTTGCCCCTGTAATGTTTTAGCTTTCGGAAAAGGACCCGTTGTTTTTTTAATTTTACTTTTAGAGTAAGTAAGTTTTCATGTAGCTAAATTTAATTCCAGTAATGCAATAAAGAAAAATTGCAAATTCAGGTTATATATTCAACGCGAACTGATAGTTGTTTTTTCTGCTATAATATTGTTTAAAGGAGGGATACATCGCATTAATCTATATAGAATAAAGTTTATTTGCTCTTTAAAACATGTGAGTTAACTCCTAATTTTTAAATAAAAAATATCTTTAAAAAACATTTAACACTATAATATCAACACATGGAAAAGCTAACTCAAAGATATCTTGATCTTTTAAACCAAAAGGGAAAAAAAATGTGAGGTTTTGTTTTTTATATATATCACTTTAATTTTCTCAATTTAATTTCCAAACAAGATTTATTAGTATAATTGAGGAAAGCCTCTCCATAATTTGATTTTGAAGTTCCATAATTACTAGCACTGTGAACTTAGTTAGAAAAACACAGAGACTGTTGCTAATATTCTTCTTTTACACACATTCATACCAGCACCGAAAGCCATTTGAGCAAATAGAACGTTTTTAACTATTGAGAAAACACAGAGAAATAGATGTACACTTGGCTCGTATGTCAGAACTTGTAATGTTCTGATTACTGACTGTAAAGATGCTAAAACCCTGTCAGGGTCGCATTTTGAATGCCATGTGCATTGACCTCCAAGGCAGCAACAGATTTTATTTTCCTTACTAGCTTATTTAACGTATCGTCGTCAGACTCGAGCATTGCATCAGCAATATTTACCATCCCTGGGTTTTGGCTATTGAGTACTGAGAAAACCACAGCGGAGTTAAAGCCATTATTGACACAGAAGTGGAGCAGACCTTGAGGAAACACAAAAACTTCTCCTGGCTGGAGAGTTTTTTGGAACAGTTTGTTTTGGGTGTCAATAAAACCAGCAATCACCACACCTGTGCTAACGAAGAACATCTCGGATGCTCTTGGGTGGGAATGAGGCATCATCAAACCATCAAATTCAAGGTCAGTCCTAGCAATTGAGAGGCCGAGAGTATTTAGACCTGGGAAATCCGCAGCAGTGTTGAAGGTCACCGAGGAATGGAGGTAGTTGTCTGTGTCACCTGGACGACTCAGTTTTGATGACTTGAAATCTGAAGCAACGATGCTGTTTGGGTTCTTGCAAGGGAAGCCATTGATGAAGACAGTTTGCTTGCCTGTAGTAGTCGTTGGACAAGTATCCTGAAGATTATCGGTATCAGCCAGGCAGATATTGATGCAAGTGGACAAGAAAATGCAGAAGAAAAGGGCGGAATTCATCTTGGTTTTATTCTTGTGAAGTTAATGAATGCTTTTCTTTGTTTTATATGCAATCTTTAGAGGTTGCAAAAGATACAAGTTATTCTGAGGCTTGGAGTTTACAACTGGATTTCAAATGGATTATCTTGTAAGAAGTGCATTGCTTAAAATTAAAGATTATCTAAACTCAGCTGGATGCCCTGAATTCTTAATATACAAACCAAGATGGTTCCTCTGTAAAAAAGAAATTCCCCTATCACCCGAGGGAACTCACTTAATCCCCATCTCTTGAACTCACTGAAACCAACCCAATGGAGATTGGCGGGAAAGATGCTGGAAATAGACTTCGCCGAATCCCTTTTCATTACATCCAACCGTCTGCTACTTCTGCTACCGCAGCCCTTGCGACTTGATTGGCCCCCTTCCACTTCCCCCATTGTCAACTCGCTTGCCCCGGCGTGAAGAACTCGATAATGCTTTTTAATGTCTCTGTCACTGACAATAAAAACTCCTTTATTTACCTATTTATTTACCTTTCTTGCCATAACAGGAAAGCAAGCGGCTCTACGGAATGTAACATTTAACCTTAGGATTTTGAAAGTAGCTTGAAGGAGCATATGATAGAGCAAATTGAGCTTAGATGGGCATTTTTCATTAGTTTTATTCCAAAAAGATGCGCTGTCAATTACCAGGTGCTACTTCATAGGGGTCGATCTTTTGGGCCGGAAAATTAAGCAGTATAACACGTAAAAAGATTTAGGATGAACCTTAGCCATCACTCCTCTGTTCCTTTCCTTATCTTATCTTCACAACATGGCCATGGAGCTCTCCCTCTCAAACTCACCAAACCACTAGCCGCCAGGGGTCATCTCCTTGTATGCAAACTCCTTTCTTTCCAAGCAAAGAATCTTTCCCGTCACCTAAAACAGCATTAAACATGTACAGCAATAATAGATTGGATTTACTACCCTACACATGGAGCCAGAACTATAAGAAAATCTTTGGCCGACCAGAAGAATCAAACTAGCAAAATAATAATGTAAGAATATAGGATAGTGAGTGCATAAAAATTCGATGGGGATTACAGGCAATGATTTTCTTCCCGGCCAAGAGTATAATAGTGGCAGGAAAGAAAATTCTTCAATAGGTTGTACAAATTCATTGAGACGGTTTCATAGAACTCAAAAGTAAAACAATTTAAGCCGAAACCCTAAACAAGGGAAATACACTACATTCCTTCAATAGTACCGTTTTCAGAATGATTGGTGTTCTTGTCAGAGTCTTGCAAACAAACTTTGGTTGTGCACTCATCGGGACTGGTAAGAATCTCCTTGTCCTTCTCAGAGTCCCGCAAACAAGCTTTGGTTGTGCACTCATCGGGACTGGTAAGAATCTCCGAGATGAACTTTATCAAGGAGCAAAGCCCACCCAAGAAATTATGATCAATAATGCCTTTGCCTTCTGTAACATGAGCAAAGTCAATAAGTTTAACTTCAGCATCTGACCTCTCTCCTTTTAACAGTTTCTCCTTCTCATACACCAAGAGAACTGAACAAGAATTCAAATGGTACATGGTTTGATCCTCAAACCATGCCTTTAGCTCCAATAATTGAGCCAAAATCCCAGTAGAACCGCCATAAACACTTGCCGCAAAAGAACAATCAGGGTCTGAATTTGGATCAACCGGCAAATCGGAAGAAACAAACTTCTTCAGAACCACTCTAACATCAGCTGCACTGAGATTCTGAACAAGTTTCCTCTCAGGCTTCCAAAATCCAGATTCTTCATTTCCATAAATCTGCAGCCCAGAAATCCTAAAACCCAAAGACAAACTACTAGTTTCCCTATCTTTCTTAAAGCAACGCTGGATATAATCCTCAGAAGCTTCAGGATACCAAGTCCTAGAACCAATCTTGATATCCATAACCGATGGATGCGAACGAGTTGAAACAACATCCTCCAATACAAGGTGCGGCCGCAGGCCAGACCCGTCAGACGCCTCTAAGAGCTGAGTCCCATGAAAAACAGGAAAGAGTCTTCGGATATGATCTGGGACCCTCGTATTCGACGAGAAGGAGGAGTAAAAAGCCACCTCTTTCGAGCCCCGGTCATCATCCTGGAGAGGCTTGTAGAAACGCCCCGAATCATCAATGAGGGGGCCAAGCTGCCCATTAAGAGCTTGGTGGCCCGCAACCTGATGACCAGGGACCTTAAGCATTATATGGATACTTAATTCTGCAAAAAATCAAACAAATGCAAGGCTGTGAATCTCTCGTGTATTATCAAACACCTTATTGACAACAAATTTAAGTACAAGAAATCACGGAAAAACAAAAACAAAAACAAAAAACCTTAAAATTTAAGCAAGCACGAATTCTATAAAAACCTAAAAAATTTAAAGCTCTTGAAATAATTGAAAATTGAAAGAAGAATTGTTACCTTTAAGATGTAGACGACTGATTAGTGGCTGAGATGCTCGAGCTGTTAGAGTGGAGAATGACGCTGTCTAGTGTCTAGAGGTGGGTGGGTCCAGAGGAGAGCCACAAAGAACCTTTTACTGTAGCTGGATCCCGTTGGATTTGAATTCATGCATCGGGATTTGGGCAATTTGTGTTGCGAAAATCTGGTACGTGCATGTGTATGTGGAATGTAATTTAAAGGCCATGGGTTAAATATTTGTCTAGTCAAAGTCAACGAATTGAAGAGTGAATGGTGGAAAAAACCATTCAGCAAAGCTTTTTAAATGGGTTAAATTTTTCATTTAAAATTAATTTTTTTATTATTTTTATTATTTTGGTAAAATAATATTAAAATAATTTTTAAAAAATAAAAAATTATTTTAATATATTTTCAAGTCAAAATTATATTAAAAAATAACTACTACTACACTTTAAAAAGTTACTAAAAAATTAATTTTTTTCAAATATCATTTGAAAACTTCACAATTATATGAAAATTAAAAAATTTAAATATTATTTATTTAAATTTATATGTGGAAAAGGTTAAGCAATATAAATAAATTTTATAATCAATAAAAATTAGAGGTGTTTTATAAATTTCAAAATCTATCCTAAGATATGTTATGTACTTAAAAATAGACTGTTAAAATTTAATCTTAAAAGCATAATTATCTCTCTTCCTCTCCCTCGTGTACGTTTTTAAAAGGAAGGTTTTTAAGATGAAAATAAGTAGATAAATAATGTATGGCCATTCACATATATTAAAATGAATTTATAATTTTTAAAACACTATTCAAACACAAGAATTCAACAAGTAGATTCAATAAATTCATTCTGCTTAAATAGTTAAAAATAACTTTAATATAAAATTGATTGCAAGCAAATTGCTAGATATGCCAAGCGCATCGGCATTAATGCATATAAGAAAACTTTCTTTTTGGATTTGCTTGGCTAATGACTAGCTTCGTGGATTTTGTAGTTTAGTATAAGTTGATTTGATTTGATTTATTTTATTTTAAAAAAGTATATTTATTTTTTAATTTTATTATTTAACATATAAGTTATTTAAAATTAATTTTTATTTTTTTTCTCTTTTTCGTATGAAATTATTTCAATTTTATACATTTGACCGCTTGGCCGGTTAACCCGGTTAACTCGGGTTAACTCAAGTTTTTTTTTAGATTTTTTTTTCAAGTTTTATTAAGTTGTTTGATAATTGAATTTTAGAGTTTTATTCCATTTGTTTTTAAAAGAGCTACCCCAATATCATAACTAAGTTATAAATTTGACATGATAACTCAAGTGTACTCAAGTTTTTTTTTATAATTTCTAGTTAATTTTTTTTTCAGTTTTGTTTTTTAACATTTTATTTTCTAGAAATTAAGGTTTGATTTATTTATTTATTTGATTTTCTATAAAGTTATTATATTTTCATTTAGTTTTTATTTTATTATCAGATAAAATTACAGAGTTTTTAAAAAAATATAAGAATATATCTTTTTTTAGTGTTGGCAGTCATTATTATTTTTAGTTCATTCCTTTTAAAAAAATGTATCATTTTATTTTTTGTTATTAAATCAATAATCTAATCAATTATTTATATTAGTACATTAACTGAGCTTTTTAAAAATGATCTTCGTATTATATTAATTTTTAGTCACGTATCTCGTCTTAATCAAATTATTATTTTTAATATCAATATCATCAAATCAAATCGATGTCATCTCGATTCACTTGTATTTTTAATAATATTTTCAAGCTTGTACTAAAACAATGTAAAATAAAGAAATTTCTTGTGCATTTATATATCTGGTAGAGCGGGTATCGATGAAAATGATTTAAATTAGATGTGCTCAAGAAAAGTCAAAAGTATCTAATTATTAAAAACTTAGAGAAATAGTAATTATCTGACAATTTAGACCGTCAAGTTGATTTCAATAGTAAAAATTAATGAGAATATTGGGTCCACGCATCGCTCTTCCACTCTACCATTCCTCAAATTTTCTAAAGGAAAAGGATTAAAAAAATAAAATTTATTAGTATAAATTTTTTCTGCCGGCCGATAAAAAGCAACCATGTTACGTGGTGGAGTAAAAAATTAAATATAGTTATTAAATTCGGTTTTTTATAAGTTAATTTAAAATTTATCTTGAATCTTTAAATTGTTTTTTAATTAACCTTTGGATGATTCAGCAAAATAATTTTATTAAACTTTATTCAAATTGAGTCAAATTAAAATTAAAAAATTAAAAAAATCTAAACAATATTATTTTTTAAAAATTGAATTGACCAGTTAGGTAGTGATGATTTGACAATTTAGACTGAAGAAATTTAAAAAGCGTTTTTGAAGACTAATTGATTTCAATAGTAAAAATTGATGAGAAGTGGTGGCCGCATTACTCTTCCACTGCCAAGTCGTTCCTCAAGTCTTCTGAAGGAAAAGGATTTAAAGAAGAAAAACAAAATTTATCAGCACAATTTTTTTTTATTTTGCCGGCCTAGAAAAGCAACCGTGATCCCTGGCTAAAGTCATCATTTATTTTTTGGTGTAAAGTTTTTTTAAAAAAAAAATTGAATTTTTTTTATATTTTAAATTAACTTTTTATATGTTTCTTATTTTTTTTTAACGTTTTTATATATGCTCTGTTAACGTTGAGAATCTCATGCTCCTGTATTATGCAGAACCAGAACTCGAAAAGAATGAGCTGAGATACTAACTTTGAACGACAAACGTGGCAGCTAATGGAACTCGACGGCTGTCCTTCCCCTTCCTCTGGATTGCAACGTTTCTGCTTCTGTTTTGCACTCTTCTGTTTTCTTTTTGAAGCTCGATCTGCGTGCTTGTCTCGGTCCCATGAAGATCCCACCTTCAATCCGCCATTTCTAACACTACACAACCGTTTTCTCGCAGAAAGTAACGACATGGTCATGGTAAAGATCCCACCTTCTCTCACTGCATACACAAGTTCAAGAAATTAAAATAATTATATGTTCATGTCATCATTCATGTCATCAATACTGGTCAACGATTAGAAATTTTGGTGATTTCTTCTGGTTCCAATTATCTTTTTTTTTTAGAAATGATATTTGCTTTTCTATAACAATTGTAAAAACAGGCGAGACCATTTAAAAAACGCAGGAAGTTTTAGTGATAAAGTTTTGGTCCATCCCTGTAATTGTTAAGTTCAGGTAATTAAGACCCATCAATCAACATAAGCATGACAGTTTATGAATGTGGTTGATTTTGTATACACATGTACGGTGCTATGTGTAATGGATTCTAGATATGCTGTTTCATCAGGACAGTGAGAACAACAAATGTTCAGAGAAGATTAATAAAGGTTCACAACTTAGAGAGGCATTTAAAATGCTTGATGCCAACTTCTTCGATGATACCAAGGTGATTGTGAGAGTAGACCTTTTAATTAGAGTGTGTGTTTTGTTTTGTTACTGAAAATAACCCTTGTTTTGACCATTAAATTTTGGATGAAATTACTCTACTCATTCAGGTGCTGGACATTGCGAGGGAAGCAAAAGAGTTGAATTTACCAATTTTTGCAGCTAACAGGGAATTAGTGGCTTCTGAGAATGGAGGATTGCATAACCCATCTTGTTTAATTTTTAACCCTGAGTGGACAGATGAGCAAGTGGAAAATGCAAGCAACAGGTTCAGTTATCCAACCCTCTCTGGCATTCAGAGGCCGAAAACTGAAGAAGATATTGCCTTTATGAGTGTAAATGAAAGCTGCTACATAATGAATTTGCCTTATTTATGGGCTGTGGTTTTATTTTATTTTTTCGTGGTTCATTTGTGAATTTGGTTGGTCTTTGTCAGATACTTGAATTAGGGGAACTGATTAGGACGAAGCAGATTACATCTCTGGAGCTTGTACAAATTTTTCTACGGAGATTAAAGAGGTAAAACAAGAGAAAGATAACTAGTGTGGTTCTTGTACCATTCTATTTTTCAGGGTCTTTTTCTCATTTTTTTGGTGTAGTAATAGCAGATTGCTTGCACAATACCAGGTACAATCCTGTTCTGGAATCAGTGATCACTTATACTGATGAATTGGCTTATAAACAAGCAAAAGAAGCTGATGAATTGCTTGCCAAAGGAGTGTATTTGGGTACCTATTCTATATACTCACTGTTATTATAATCTGAGCATAGTCACTCTCCCTCCAGAGCAGGTGTACTGATATTTTCCATGTTATGGATCCACTAGTAAGCTAATGCCATTGACATAGAAATGAAAAGTCCAGGTTTTTGGGCACAATATTCACATATCATAGTTTAATATGCATAGATTAGCCTCTTTGATTCGTAATGATAGATGAGCCTGTCTGCTTTTTTTTCTTATTTTCTCATGCATCTCTAGTCTTTTGACTAGATTCTTTGTTCTTGTCAATCAGTTTTTTTTTTCCATGGTTAAAATTTTCGTTCCATCTTATAGGACCTCTCCATGGGATTCCTTATGGGTTAAAAGATATTATTGCCGTGCCTGGATACAAGACAACATGGGGTTCTGGAAGTTTCAAAGATCAAGTTCTTAATATCGAAGCTTGGGTTTACAAGAGGTAGTAAACAAATATGAAAACATCTCTTTTGCAATTCGAAAGTAAATGCTGTTTCATTTAGTTAATTCGATTTGTGCTATGCTTGATACAGGTTGAAGTCTGCAGGGGCAGTTCTAGTTGCTAAGCTTGTCTCTGGATCGCTTGCGTATGATGATATCTGGTTTGGGGGTAGGACAAGAAACCCTTGGAACATTGAGGAATTTTCAACTGGCTCGTCAGCTGGGCCTGCTGCCAGCACCTCAGCTGGTATTCTTCTGATCTCACACTGTTTTCGATGTGCACCCATGTGCTATCCTTTTCATCTGGTGATTGTTAAACTTAGAGTTTGTTTGGCATGACTTTTGAATTACGACTTTTGATTTTGAGTAATAATTCAAAAGTAGTTTTTCATAGATAACTTATGATAAAAATAAGTTAAAATGACTGCAAGTAGAAACATATTTGACTAAAATGACTCAAAACAACCTTTTTGAAAAAGAAATGTAGTATAAGTTATAATTCATAAGTTAAAAGTTCAAAATTCTTACTTTTGATTAAATCGAAGAACATCAGATGCAAATTTTGCCTGCAACAAGAAGACAGTTTTTTTTTCTCAAGTTTTCCTGATATATATAGAAGACATATTTTTTTCATACTCATTTTCCATTTAATAAAGGAGGCATTCTTGAACAGGAATGGTTCCATTTGCAATCGGTTCAGAAACTGCTGGCTCAATTACATATCCTGCAGCTCGTTGTGGCGTGACAGCATTGCGTCCAACTTTTGGTACAGTCGGTCGAACTGGTGTGATGAGCATAGCAGAAAGCTTGGTAACAACCGTTGTTTCACATGATTTCTGTTTTTGATAGTAACGCACTGCCTGTGGAATCTGGTATCTCACATTGCTTTTACAGGATAAGCTGGGACCTTTCTGCAGAAGTGCTGAAGATTGTACAGTTGTTCTGGACACTATTCGAGGGAAGGACCCTGATGATCTCTCATCAAGATATATTCCCCTTGATGATCCATTTTCTGTTGACATTAAAAGGCTTACAGTTGGGTATACGGATGATGCTGAAATGGAGGTTAGTGCACCTATTTCTTTATCATATATCACACAACTGAATCCTGAGGTTGCATAATAGATAAAGGAAAGTAAAAAAACAGGCAACACCTGCCATAAGCAGTTCATGTAATACTTACAAAATCAGATCCTTTCTGCTGAGTAAAAAAACAGGCAACACCTGCCATAAGCAGTTCATGTAATACTTACAAAATCAGATCCTTTCTGCTGAATTTATTGACTGTAAAGACTGAGACTGGGTTATTATAGATCATAAATGTGAAATTCTTTGAGATGGTGATGCCAGGTTGTTAATGTTCTCAAATCAAAGGGTGTTAAAACGGTTCCTTTTAAGTTGAACTACACCGTCGACTCTGTTCAAGGTATCTTAAATTTTACCATGGACATAGAGATGTTGGCTCATTTTGATGAGTGGCAACGCACCAGGCAGGATGACCTTTATGAAGCTCAAGATCAATGGCCCACTGAATTGCGTCGTGCACGTGTAATTCCAGCAGTTGATTATGTGCAGGTCTGTTATCTACTACTCTACCATCATATGATTTAAAAGGTGTTAATTTTTTCTCTTTGATATGTTAAACCTGGAAATCTGGTCATTTCTAATATGGGTGTCATGCAGTCTTTTCATGTGAATTTGGCAAGTTCTGCAACGTATTAGAAGTAGCAGCACAGGCCAATAACAGTCGTTATGAGCAATTCTGAGAACTTTGTTCAATCTAGAGAAAGTCGGCAAAATTTAACCTGTTACTTATTTTGAGATATGCAATATATTCAGATTTAGATTATTTTTCCACAGGCACAAAGGGCTCGGCGAAAATTAATTCAGGAAGTGAAAAAAAGTTTCACTGTCGATGCATTCATTGGTAATGCAACTGACTGGGAGAGAGTTTGCTTGGGAAATCTTGTTGGTTTCCCGGTAATTGTTGTTCCAACTGGCTTTAAAAACATATCCAATCCACCTCCAGAGGGTTCTCGAAGAAGAACCACCATCACCACCGGCATCTATGCTCGTCCTAACCATGATCACATTGTAAGATCCTTGATTATTTTGCACATTTACAACTTTATGGCGATCGAAAGCTGCATCATTAGAATTACTGCTGTAAAGATCTGAATGTTTTAAGTTGACCAATTAATTATTTGTTTCTGTTTTCGCATGTGCAGGCTCTGGCATTAGCAATGGCTTACCAATCAGTCACTTATCACCATAAGCAGCGCCCACCCATCGATAATCTTGGGCCAAGCGACATAATGCCATATCCACCAACAACTATCCCTCACAGAAGGCTGCATCCATGAAAGCTCCTGAATCCGTAGCTTTGGGATCCTAACATTATTGTTGTATGGTAATTTTAATGAGAGGGCCATGAAACTACAGTAGATGAAGTGGAAAGGTTTGGCAACTCAAATATTCCACCAAGAAAAGGAAAAGTAATACAAGTACTTAGACATTGCTTCTTTTTCTGTTTTAATTGCATCCCTTTTTGGAGATTGCGTGTAAAGAAGACGGCAAAGTAACCTTTTAGAACCTTTTTTGTCCAAATTGGAAATGGTTCAACATTGGTCATTGAAGGAGCAGGTGGTTACTTTTTGTCCATGAAAAACCATACAGCAGCAAACAGAATTCTATAAACAAGCAGCAACTTGTGATGATCTGTTCCTTTCTATTTTGATGTTCAGAAGTGCTTTCTTTGAAGATTTTGGCTTGATTGACATTGTTACTATCATAAGAAATTATTTCTTACTAAAAACAATAATGGATTTCTAAAAACAATAATGGATTTCTAAACCAGTCTTCTTTTAGCTGAAAGCAAGAATATCCTGCTTCCTTTGAGTCAAAACTAAAGAAAATTAGAAGAAGAAAAAACGACAGGACATTACTCATAGAAAAGCCCCTGAACCAGATAGAATTTTTGTAAGGAGTTGTTTGGTAATTACACAATAGAAAAAACATAAAATTACTAATAAACACTTTTTTTTAATGTAATTACTGATAAACCTTGTAAAAACAAAAACGATATAACCCTAAAGCTAACCTTTCCCATGAAGGGCAAAATCATCCTTTGCCGTCCTTTCCTTTCCATGATGCAAACATCACTCATGCAAACGACAGGATATTAGCACCCATTAATACACAGCTCCGTTTTCTTTGAAAAGTAAAGAGGGAGAAGATTTGTCAAAGTTCGCCAGTGGTCATCATCCAACTTTCAACCGGTTGACAACTCCTTAATTTATGGTAATGCATTAATTAATTAATTAACTATAACTAAAGCATGAGCTTTTCATTGTGAATTCGTACTGTAAAAGGCTGATGTCTTTAAATTTATAGTTAATATATATCAAACTGAAAATGTTAGGGTTTTTTTTTTAATTTTAAGTTTTTTTAGATTGAGGGGTTTTTTTTTATTAATATATGTGTTAGATGAGTTTAGATACACCTTAATTAATCCTACGAGTTAACGACCATGTAAGTCTTTAATGGTCTGAAATTTATAAGACTCGAATAGATAATATGTATGAAACAAATCTAAAATTTAATTTGTTGAGTTCCATCTCTTAATCTTATTTTATTACATACTTGAGCTGCCAAAAGAAATTGATAAAGTGACGTAACTTGATTCGTAAGTCTTTAACTCTGCATGTAAGAAATATTTGAGACTTAAATTAATAAAATTCATAGATATAAGATTCAAATTTATATTTATATTTTATGAAAGCCCAATACATAATGGATTGCAAAATGGGAATGCCAACCACTTTTCATGCTTTTTGTGCGAGTCATTGGACAAAAGATGGCTGACGGATTTTCTTTTCTTTCGAAGGAGGCAGGTTGCAAGGAAATAATATTTTTTATTTTTTAAATTTTATTTTTGATATAATATATTAAAATAAATAAATATATTAAAAAATAATTTTAAATAAAAAATTATATTTTTTTAAAACACGAATTACAAGTCACTATTCACTTGTAATTCTTCTATAATACCTTAGTCTCAGCTGTGATATTTGGGATAGAGATGTAATGAGATATGATTGTTGTTTTTATTATACAAAAAGTTATCATTAAAAATTTCTTGTTTTTTTCATTTTTTATGTGGATCGAAAAAAACAAATTACACCTCTATTCCAAATACACTAGTTATTATAGTAAGAAAATAATAAATAATAAAATCACTACTTGCCGCACATTGTAATCAACGACAATGGGCACTAGTATGAGTGCGTGCCCGATTCCCAACAAGCCCACTTGACCTCTTCTGTCGACAACTGAAAAGAAATTTCCACTGAACAATTTAGACAACGTTTGGGCTATGTTGAAATTTTCAATAATAATTTAAATATTAAAAGTTTGACCTGGCAGTTAAAAACATTTACTCCCTTTTTTCTTATTTATAGATTACAGCATTGCGATTAACACCAGAAAAATTAATTTCCTTGGATACATCGAGTCGATGTGAGGAACGTGCTTTAAAATTATTGAAGAACGAAACTTAGATGGTATTTGGCAAGGCTTATGTAAAATAATTTTTAACTTTCAGTTATAATTAAAAAATTATTTTTTAATGAATTATAGTAAAAATAAGTCAAAATGATTTTAAGTTAAGACTATTTTTCATAATAACGACTAAGATTGAGTTTTTTAAAAAAGTATAACATAAGTTAGAATCCATAAATGAAGATTTAGATTTTAACTTTTGATTACAGCAAAACTTTGACTCGATTTTTTAATAATTTCTTTATTTTAAATCAATAATTATTTTTAATTAAACATACTTTTTCTTCAATGGTTAAGGAAAAACTTGAATCAATTTATAAAAATCATAGCAAATATAATCTTAATTTTAATTGGTGTATAGTATTTTTGAAAATAAATCTCAGTTTTTCTTTTGCTGTGAGTGCATCAAACAATGAGAATTATCAATGTAATTACATAAATCTCGAGAATAATCATTGTAATTAGCGAAATAGTTAGTTAATTCTTTTCATTTTAAAACCCCAATATTGAATACCTGTATTTTATAAGTCGTTTGTGACTTGGTTATTTCTTAATGCTCCACGACAAGTTAATTATTATTATTACTATTCAAAAAGGGCAAGTTGGACATTTAGGAAAGGACTAAAAGTCAACTCTAGCTAGAGGACTGGTTTATGATTTTCAAAATAAGAAGGACTAGCGTACAAAATCATAGAAAAAAAAGGACTATATTATAACTTACTCCATCGAAATTTATCGCATTATCCTAATGTTCTGGCAAAAAGGACACCGAGGATAGGATGCCAGTACCGTGCACGTGTTAAATATGTACATGCTAACCCGTGCAATCACTCTCTGCTGTCAGGAGGAGAAGAGAGATAGCATCAACCCCTAGTGGTAACAATTTCGTCAGAAAACAATCAAATTCATCTGCTTTTCTTTTCACTGTGATCAACTCATCGGTCACCACAGTGAGTCCCAACAGTGTCTGTTTTTTTTTTTTACCGCAAATAGTACAGATTGAATAGTGTAAGAGTTAGCGACTGTCTCTTTCACGTTTCGCCTTTGCTTTTGCGGTAATTACTATGAATTAGGTGCGTCAGAGGATGCTTGTCATACTGGTCTGGAGCCTGATATGGTCTAGGACTTGGGTCATTTGGTTATCCATTCAACTTAATGGTCACGGGTCAACCCGGTCTATTTTTTCCTTGTTTAAAAAACAATGTAGTTCCCGTTTTTCATAAAAGAAATTTATGGTTTTGACCCCGTCATGTTTTAAGTGGATTTGACTATATTAACCTTTTAAGTTATCTATTTTTGCTCGGCTCAATTTATTAGGTCATTTAAATTTAACAAAATCAATGTTAAAAACAATTTGAAATAAAACTTTACTTTGGATTAGATTGTGGGTTACTATTAAGGGTTTTTGAGAGTCTGGCAGTGATTACTTTTTAAAATATTTTTTTACTCATAAATATATTAAACTAATAATTTTTTATATTAGCATATCAAAATGATTTAAAAATATTAAAAAAATAAAAATAAAATTTACACAACCTCGTTTGAAACGCAATACAAAGCGAAGGCTAGGGCCTGTTTGGGATTATGGTAATAGTTTGGGATTAAATTATGGGTTTAAAGTGCCTTTCGCTTATAAATGCATCAAGAAGATGTTCGTATTTTTATTTTTTAAGAATAATTTTTTATATCAACATATCAAAATTATCAAAAAACACTCAAAAAATATTAATTTTAAGTAAAAAAATTAATTTTTTTAAAACGCGGGTTAAACTATATTTCCGAATATATAGGTTTGATAAATATATTTAAAAACGTGCAGCAGTTGAACAAAAAAATAATGCATGTGGGCATAAATAGTTAATGCCCACTTTTCTTGACAAAATATATTTAAGTTGGTTTTGAAGACTATTTTTGTAAGGGATATATTTTGACCGAGTTATTTTGTTCCTGGTCTCTGTTAGACTATCGGTGATTTGTGAAAAGAAAAGGACTATTAGTGATTAAATGGAAATATAATAAATTAATTGTTCACTGATAGAGACCCTTTGTATAGTCAAGTTATTAAGAAACATGGCCTTATTTTAATTACCTAGATGTGGATGGGGAATTGATGATGGATTGGATGGTGATCATGTATCCATGCGGAATAAACAAAACAGGATATACAAATTAGACACGATCATATTATCTAGCTTTTTTCGTTTAATTTTATGTATTCTCAAACCATCTTATATCAAAGTTAAATATGTCATTGATTGACTCCATTCTTGCATTGTTTTTAAAAGTTCAAGTTTTGATACTAATGTGGAGAGTAAATCTTACATATAATTTGTACCATGTGTGTGTTTTACATTATAATAGCTTTTATTATTATGATTTAAAAAATAAATTTAATATATATATATATTATAGTTTTTTATTAATCAAGATTTTAAGAGAAAGTTTTCAACAAGACTCATGCGAAATAGTGATGTGTATTGATTAATAAAATGCTTTTAAATTTATGGTTTGAGCAAGATATTAAGTTGTATATTAATTAATTAAGCAGTTTTAAATTTGTAGTTAGAACAAAACACAAACTACAAATTACATCATATTATACCATATAAATAAATAAATTTTAATTGTTTTTGTGATTATGGTTTGAAAATATAGATTTAAACAAAAAAAATATATAAATTATAACTTTTTTCTTAAAAGATCACATATCTTGCTCCATTTTCTTTTTTGTTTTCACCTTCGGAGAAGATTTTTTTTTTTTTTTTGTGAAATTAATCATTCCTAGTCAATGAGATTAGAAAAGCGTATCCTATTTGTTTATATACTTTGAAAGCTAAATATTAACTTATTAATCAATAGTATTAAATTAGAATAAAAAAGTTCATGCAATTGCTTAGCAAATCACTGAGAGAGAGAATTTTTTAAAAGAAATAATTTTTTCTTTCTTTTGGACTTGAAAGATCATAGTTGATTTTTGTTTGTCGGTGATTGATCTAGAAAGTTAAATCTTATGATCGAGTTATAAAGCAATTTAGATCTTTTTTGGGTTATGGTATAACCTGTTTTGTTTTATTAAAAATTGAATTTATTTTTGTTTTAAAATAAATTTTTTTACTATTTTTTAATATATTAATATTTAAATATTTTTTTAAAAAATGAACATCATTAAGATATTTAAAAAAAAAAACTTTACTATACAAAAACAGGCACTCTCTGAATATCAAGAGGTAAAAAAGAGACAAGAAGGTAAATTATTTTTTTCTCCTTTCGAACTGAATAAATAAAGTTAATTTCCAGTTATCCAGTATCAGTCTAGAAAATTGGAATCACGTGATCGAATTAGGAAGTGGTTAACAAATAGCTAATGTCAATTACAATGCATACTGACAAAATTAGATTTACTATCGATAGTCAAAATCGAGAAGGTTAAGTATTCCTTTCACCTTTTTTTTATGGATATTATTGAATAACAATGACGTGTTGATGCAATTAATTATCTTATTAAATCACAAATCTAAAAAATTAAAATCATATGACTGAGTTATAAGATCATTTACAAACTATTAATATTAATTACAACAACTATATAACAATATAATCATAGTATTTACATGTAACATACTTACATGTAACATAATTTTAAATTGTTACATCACATAATAATATCCAACTGATCTAAATCAATATAACTAAAACCCTCTTTTATTTATTAAATTCAATATTTTTAAAGTTATTATTAAATAAAAACATAAAATCAATAATTATCTAACTAGAAAACTTATAAAAATGGCTTTTTATCAAAACCGAATCGAAATAAGATATTTTTTTTCCCCTCAAACTTAGAATGATTAGAATTATTTATCTCACATCCAACATCAATCTTAAAATTTAGAATTTCATATTTCATATTTTAAAAACTACTACCATACATTATGATACACATACTATATTTTTATACATAACATGCATTGATATCATGCTATTTACACATAACATGTGTATATTGTGACGTCACATGACACATATAAAAATGATACGATCAAAATCAATGTAGCTAAATATTTTTATTTAATTAATAAATTCAACTTTTTTTTACATACATTATTAAATAAAAACAAAGAATTGATAATTATCCAGCTAAAAACTTCTAAAAAATGCTCTTTATCAAAACCGAAACAAGATGTTTTTTCTCTCTTAAACTTTAATGACTAAAACTAATTTTCTCACATCCAATATCTAATATCGATATTAAAAATTAAAATCTCATAATCGAATCATTTCATATTATTTAAACTACTACCATAAATTATGATAACATACTATATTTATACATAACATGCATTGATATTGTATTATTTACATATAACACATGTTGAAATTGTGACGTCACATGATATATATAAGATCGATATGATTAAAATCAATGTAGCTACTCTTTATTTATTCATTTACTTATGAAATTCTATATTTTTATGTATATTATTAAATAAAAATAAAGAATTGATAACTATTCAACTAAAAAACTTCTAAAAAAAGCCTTCTAAAAAACCCAAAGCTAGATTTTTTTTTTATATCAAACTTGAATGACTAAAATAATTTTTCTCACATCCAATATTGATCTTAAAAATTAAAATCTTATAATTGAATCATTTCATAGTTTTAAAACTACTACCATACATTATAACATGTATTGATATCGTGACATCGCGTGCCGATCATATTAGGATATCTATTATTATAAAAATTTAGTCAAACCCACTCATACTAATCTTTCATTAAGATGTCATTAAAATCTAAGACAAGCAAAACCACCAACACGTTGAAATTTGGTTCATCATTAAAGAGATATTTTTACCAACCCAGTTTTTAAGCGTTATCGATGTGAGACGATAATAGCCCCCTCCTCCCTCCGTGTCCTAAGAGATTAGACAAAAAGCATTAAATTATCAAAAAGCCCCCCCAAAACCCATATCCAATCCAATCAAATCCTCCTAACTTCTTAGAGATTTTCTTTTATGTAAATTTAATTACTACACATTTATATCTCCTTCTCTCCAATTCTTTTTTTGGGCATTTCTAGTAATTTCTAAAAACAAACAAGGGTATTATCATTGTCACCTTCCTCCTCCTCTCTTTTATATTTGACATCTTGTAGCCACCCTCCTTCCCTCTATTTCTCTCTTTGTCTCGCCGTCCCTCTCTCTCTCGATCTCTCTCGCGCTCTGTTTCTCTTCTCTCAAAGCACAAACAGCATTTTCTTGTGATAATATCTCGAGAGATCGAGGTAACTGCAATTGACAGATCTTTCCTTATCTCATGACGATCAACCAGTTGATATTTTTTTTTAATTCGCGGTTTCTATGATTCAATTTTGTTTTTTGTTATGTTTATCGAATTCGAATTGTAGATCGAGTAACTGTACTGTGATGCATGTGATGATTTGTGTAGTTTTTTTAGTTCTGGTGAATTCAATGTAATGGATCTGGTGTTTTTGGTTACTTTAATGATCTATATTTTTTAAAATTTTTGATTTTGCATGTTGCTGTGATTATTTTTTAATCAATAAAAAAGCTTGTTCGATAATATAAGTGATGATTATGTTGATTAATTAACAATGAGCTAAGTTTTGATTTTTTTTTTATTATATGCTTTTGTTTTGTTTTGATTTGAAAAAATTAATTAGTGGTTGATCACGCTAATTAATTAATTATGAGCTAAATTTTGATTTTTCATGATTTATGGTAACTATCCCGGAGTAGCGAGAAGTCTGATATACTTTATGGATGGAAATGATGTTGTAATTTGTAGATCTTAGCTGTTGAGGATGGCGACGTCAACAGCTGGAGCTACAGGATGGTACAGAGGAAAAGTGAAAGCAGTTCCTTCAGGGGATAGCTTGGTGATAATGGCTATGACTAGCAGTAAGCCTGGCCCTCCACCGGAAAAGACTATCACATTGTCCTCTCTCATTGCCCCGAGATTGGTAACGCTTGTGCTTTTCTTCACGTTTTAACTGAAATGGTTGGGAGTCGCTAATAAATTTGAAAAGATTTGTGTACGAGAGGTTTTATGATTGTGATACTGTGTCTGGTGTTAATTGTTAGAGTTATATTTTCATGAATGTGAAATTAGACTTTGAGCTGATTTTACAAGTTTAGTTTTGTGAATTTATGTTCATTTTCTGATTGATAGGCTCGCAGAGGTGGTGTTGATGAGCCATTTGCCTGGAACAGCAGGGAGTATTTGAGGAAGCTCTGCATAGGAAAGGTGAATGCTGTTGAAATATTTCCTCTGTTTGATGGTTTTTTTTTTTTTTTTGGTTTATCAACTTATGCTTGATATGTGGAACTTTCTTTTGGTTTCACAGGAAGTGACTTTCAAGGTAGATTACGCAGTTCCATCCATTGGCCGAGAATTCGGCTCTGTGTTCCTTGGTGAAAAAAATGTTGCATTGCTGGTTGTTTCTGAAGGCTGGGCAAAGGTGGATCTTTTTTTTTTTTTACAGGTTTCCTTGATATGATTTTAAGCTTGTTTTTGTACGTGATCATACTGAATCTGTTATGTTCAGGTTAGGGAGCAGGGTCAGCAAAAAGGTGAAGCTAGTCCTTTTCTTGCTGAGCTCCTACGCCTTGAGGAGCAAGCTAAACAGCAGGGTCTGGGCAGATGGAGTAAGGTGAGCTCCTCCTGTCCACGCATGATAAATTTTAATTTCTGGTGCATGGTTCCTTACACTCAGTACAGAACACTTCTTGTTACCTTAATAAAAAAATCTATGTATTATCAAGTAGCTATGATTAGCGGTTATTGAGTGATGATTCACATTCACAAAGGGTAGTTGCACCTTTCTGGATGCACCATCCGTACTAGATACAAGTTAGCCTTTTGAATTTTTCTGACTTTGAGTTCAAATAGGGAAAATTGTAATTTTATTCCTGGCTAGATCTGCTTTGCCTACTGTTTGATGTGACTTGGACTCAGTACAGATGATCTGAACGGTCAAGACTAAATTATTTAATTGTATGATTTTTTTGAAGTTGAGCTGGACTTGTTTCTGAGTTCACGAAAAAAATAATACAGCCTCTTTAGTGACCTCAATAATTTTGTGCTGGACTTGGTCAAGTTGCTTTAAGAATTCCAATCATGTTCTTGGAATGTAAATCTACGCGGCAGAATTTGACTGAATGCCCAGTCCTCTCTTCTTTCTGATCCTAGGCACCAGGAGCCTCAGAGGCATCGATCAGAAATCTACCCCCCTCTGCCATTGGTGATTCGAGTAATTTTGATGCTATGGGTCTGCTAGCTGCAAACAAGGGAACACCCATGGAATGCATTGTGGAGCAGGTTCGTGATGGCAGTACCATCCGTGTCTACTTGCTTCCAGACTTTCAATTTGTTCAAGTGTTTGTTGCTGGAATACAGGTATGGTTATTGCAAACTGATTAGCAATGTTTCTATACCTTGAGTTGTTCCTTGCTCATCTGTGTTATTTGCTGGTGATGGTGCATGGTTCATAAATGCCTAACACTTGAATCCCCTTAAATTAGGCCCCATCAATGGGTAAAAGAGCTGCAATAGAAACTGTTGGTGAAACTGTAACAACCTCTAATGGAACAAATGGTGACACATCTGAAACTCGTGCCCCTTTAACATCTGCACAGAGACTTGCAGCCTCAGCAGCTCCTCCAGAAGTTGCTCCTGATCCATTTGGGATGGAAGCCAAACATTTTACAGAGCTACGTACTTTGAACAGGGATGTAAGTAAATACTGTTTTAAGCTTTCATTTTATTTGCATTTTTTCAGATACAGTCTAAATTCTATTTGAATTTATAGGTCCGCATTGTTCTGGAAGGTGTTGACAAGTTCAGCAATTTGATTGGATCAGTATACTATCCTGATGGGGAATCTGCAAAGGACTTGGCACTAGAGCTTGTTGAAAATGTATGTGCTGAATCGTGCTGTGCCATTATGTGAATCATTGATGTTAATTAATGCTTTGTAATATAACTAATGAAAGAGTTGCCTTATATTTTGGCCTGTTCAGTCATTTGATGCAAGCTTGTGAACATTCACTTCTGGATTCAGCCTTGTGGCATTGGACCAAGTGCCAGAGTAAAAGGTTGAGGGGGTCTGAATAGGTTCTAGGTTTGACATTTACTGAGCAGGATGGAGGGATCAATCATTGTGAAACAGACTAGGGAATAGGGTAAAAACACGCATGTGCAGTACTTGTATGGAAAAAGAATTTTGAACATGGAACCGAATTTATTCCATCTACATGTTTCACGTAAGACTGGAACATGTGTTTAGTACAATGTTGTTTTTGTTTTCTTTGTATTTGGTTAGTTGCTATATAAAGGAAGAAAGATGTAGTTTGTGCTTTAGTTAGATTCCTGCAGAGGTTGTATAACTAGAGCTATTGTCAATAGTTCATGCTACCTTAAGAGAAGTATCAGAGCTTATATGCTTCGGGTTTTCTGTTGCATGGTAATGGTTTCTTATGTCTTTGAAGCCTCGATTGATTATATACTGCACATGAAAATTAAAATGGATTTTGTGGAAATGGCTCTAATTTTTATGTGGTTTGCTTATTGATTGTAAAATTATGGTCCTTTGCCCCCACTCCTGCTTTCTTTTGAGCGACATTTCCCCCTTTGCATGCTGGCATCTGGTTTGAGACAACCTTCTTGGCTTTGATGACTCAGTTTTAAGAATGACTGTTCATGTTTGGATGCTTTACTGCTTCTAATAGTATTTGTCAGTATCCTTCAGATGTATGGGTATTCTGAATCTCTCTCTACCTCCTCTCCTAATTTAGGGTTTGGCAAAATTTGTTGAATGGAGTGCAAACATGATGGAAGAAGATGCTAAACGGCAGCTGAAGACTGCAGAACTGCAAGCCAAAAAAAGTCGATTGAGGTTCTGGACTAATTATGTACCCCCTGCTACAAATTCAAAAGCAATCCATGATCAGAATTTTACTGGAAAGGTAGCAGTTGGTCCATTCCTTGCTCATGCTAATTCATCTCTAATTTAGTAGATATTTCTTCTCAGTTACTTTTGTTTTTTCTTTAGGTAGTGGAGGTTGTAAGTGGTGATTGTGTCATTGTGGCGGACGATTCTGTGCCTTATGGCAGTCCATTGGCAGAGAGACGAGTCAATCTTTCAAGCATTAGGTGTCCAAAAATGGGTAATCCTCGTAGAGATGAAAAACCTGCTCCTTATGCCCGGGAAGCTAAGGAGTTTTTGAGGACACGCCTTATTGGACGACAAGTATGGAAGCTGTGGCAACTTCTTCATTCTGATGATTGAAAAAACCATCACATTTAATGATTATTTGTTTTTCAGGTGAATGTGAGAATGGAATATTCTAGGAAGATGACAGACGGACCCACAGCTGCCCCTGTTCCTGGAGATGCAAGAGTTATGGATTTTGGATCAATCTTTCTGCTGTCTCCCACTAAAGGTGATGAAGCCTCGACAGCTCCATCTACTGCGGCTGGCCAGCAACCTGGGATCAATGTTGCTGAGCTAGTGGTTTCTCGTGGCTTTGGCACTGTGATTCGGCATAGAGATTTTGAAGAAAGATCAAACTTTTATGATGCCCTTCTTGCTGCTGAATCAAGAGCTATTGCTGGAAAGAAAGGGATCCATTCTGCAAAGGACCCTCCAGTCATGCATATTACAGACCTCACCACGGTTAGAACTATAATAATTGTGCTAAAGGCAATCTCTTTTTTTACTGCATGGTCTTAACATATAAACTCTTTGTGTTTATTACAGTCATCATCCAAGAAAGCAAAAGACTTCTTGCCATTCCTGCACAGAAGTAGGAGGATATCTGCTGTTGTTGAATATGTCCTTAGTGGTCATCGTTTTAAACTGTTGATTCCCAAGGAAACATGCAGCATTGCCTTCTCATTCTCTGGCGTTAGATGTCCTGGTCGTGATGAACCCTACTCAGAAGAAGCAATAGCTCTTATGAGACGAAAGATAATGCAGAGAGATGTTGAAGTATAATTTTTACCTTTCTCAATCTGGTTGCTTTGCCACTTGATTTGTTTCCTTGTTCTGATGAATGTACCTTCACACAGATTGAAGTGGAAACTGTTGATAGAACCGGAACTTTCTTGGGATCCTTGTGGGAGTCAAGGACTAACATGGCAGTGACTCTTCTTGAAGCTGGCCTTGCAAGGTTTCAAACTTCCTTTGGCACTGATAGGATTCCTGATGCACATCTTCTTGAACAGGCTGAGCAATCTGCCAAGAGGCAGAAACTGAAGGTAAGAAGTATTATCATGTCTTGTTAATCTTCAAAAGATTTCTTTGAAAAATGCATTAAGTATACCCTGCATCTTCTGTTCTTTTCTTGATTATCGTATCACCAAGTAAAAAATCTGAAAATTCTTGCAGATTTGGGAGAATTATGTTGAAGGAGAGGAAATCAATAGTGGTCCTGTTGTTGAAAGCAAACAGAAAGAAGTGCTCAAGGTAGTGGAGATATTATTGAATGACATAGCTTTCATATGTTAGACAACAATCTCTGATTTTTCCATTTTAATATCTATTTTCAGGTAGTGGTTACAGAAGTCTTGGATGGTGGTAGGTTCTATGTCCAGATAGTTGAGGATAAGAAAATAGCTTCTATTCAGCAACAGCTTGCCTCCCTCAATCTCCAAGAGGCTCCTGTAATTGGTGCTTTTAATCCCAAGAAGGGTGACATTGTGCTTGCTCAGTTCAGCGCAGATAATTCATGGAACCGAGCAATGGTGAGAAGTAGCGGCCTACTTAGTTTCAAACTTCATCTGCTTTTTATCCAATCAAAGCTTAAATTTTAACTGTAGTATAACCTTCACAGTTTGTTTTCATCGATTGAATGTCCCCAGTCCCCATCTCCTGTTCTGTAGATGTTATGCTTTCATCACTTGGCTTAATAGAATCATAGTTTCTTCATTTATCTTTGTTGTTAAGATCATTGGATCTATGTCATTCCTATAAATGCTCATTGTGATTGATCTCAAATTTCCTGTTTGACTTGTGAAGATTGTGAATGCACCTCGCGGAGGCGTTGAGTCCCCTAGGGACAAGTTTGAGGTGTTCTACATTGATTATGGCAATCAGGAGGAGGTTCCATACAGTCACATACGGCCTCTTGATCCATCAGTGTCAGCGGCACCTGGTCTTGCTCAGCTGTGCAGCTTAGCGTACATTAAAGTTCCAGGCTTGGAGGATGATTGTGGTCCAGAAGCAGCTCAGTATTTTAGTGATAACACATTAAACAGTTCAAAAGAGTTCAGGGCAAAGGTGGAAGAAAGGGATGCTTCTGGAGGGAAAGTTAAAGGCCAGGGAACTGGGCCAGTTGTTGTTGTAACTCTGGTCGCTGTTGATTCAGAGATCAGCTTAAATGCTGCCCTAGTTCAGGTACGAGTAATGTTTTTCATGTTCTTCAAGGATGATTGGATGGATGTTAAACCTTGTGAAAAAGCTTTTTTTCACGTCTTGTGAACACTGGCGCCCATAAACTAAGGAAAATTAATCACCTTGTCATTGGGTAAAATCTCTGTTGTTAATAGCAGGTGAAGGTTTAGTAAACGAAACCATGTGCGTGTCATGGATATTTCAGGAAACTTAGCAAGCATTTAGTACATTTTCTGTAGGCTAATTTAATTTCATGGATATTTCAGGAAGGGCTAGCCAGGATAGAAAAGATGAGGAAGTGGGACTCGATGGAAAGGAAGGTGGCGCTAGAGAATTTGGAAAAATTCCAGGATGAAGCACGGGCTGATAGGCGTGGGCTGTGGGTGCATGGAGATATCGAGTCAGATGACGAGGATGTCCTTCCTGTCAAGAAGACCGGTGGTCGTAGGTGATTGCAATTTATTTACCTCAGGTAAATTATGATAAAAAAAAAACCCGACTGGGCTACGATGAGTTTAAAGTTGTAAGGATGAGAGAACAAGGAGATGTTTCCGCTGAAACTTCAGTTTTGTTTTCTTTCTTCCCCTCCTTTTATTTTCGTTTAAGATTTTCTTTTAAGTTGTAGGTGAGCGAACAATTTTTTTTACACATCTTAATAAGGTGAACAGCACCCAGTCGGTTCAGTCGTTATTTGCAACGTTATAAACAATTTTTGTTCAACAAAGTTGATAATGCATCTGTATTATCTATCCATTGGACTCGTCACAGTACACTCGAGACTGGGTAAGTTTTTCATTACATTTTCTTTCTTATTTTTCCAAATCCAAATCCAAATCCAAATTCACTGATCGCCAAATCCACATTTGGATGCGTCCTGCCCTTGGAGATATGTTAAGAGATTAAGTAAATTATTTTCTGTAAATCTAGGTTTTCAGCTCTAGTATTTGATTGATTTTGTGTTTCAAAATTATTTTTTAAAAAAATTAAATTATTTTTATTTTTTTTCTTCAAATTAATATATATTTTATATTTTTAAATTATTTTGATGTGTTGATTTGAAAAATAATTTTTTAAAAATAAAAAAAATATTATTTTGATATATTTTTAAATAAAAAACACTTTGAATTAATTATATTTTCAATCAGAGGTGCTCTTTTATTAGCTTTATGCGTCGGATTTCAATGAAGCGCAAGGCCTCAAGGTTAGCGCCTCAAAGTGCTTTTTAGGTTGGATTTTTTTTCCTGGTTTTTCTTTTAATCTATGTGTTTATTTTTGTTAAATTGATATTTATATTTTCTTTTTAATTTATTAGGATATTTAATGGGTGAAAAATATAATTTTATGATTGGTATGGTATTTTATAATTTATTTTGATTTTTTAATGATTTAGTGATTTTTTAAGGGTGAAAAGTTGTTTTAAAAAGTTGGTCTGGTACTTGGATTTAAAGGGTGTTTGAGAATAAATTTCAACTTGTTTCTTTGTCAAAAACCAACTTTTTAAAAAAAAGTTATTTTTTTTAGTATTTTTGAATTGTTTTGACTTGTTAATGTATAAAATTTTATTTTTTAAAAAAAATATTAAAAAAAATTTAATATTTTTTAAGTAAAAACTATTTTAAAAAATAATCACTATTATATTCTTACACATCTATCCTATTCTTTTAAGAAAGATTTCAAACTTTTAGGCTCATGTTTTGAAGTTCAAACACCATTTATAGTACTTCTTCAAGCTAGGGCTCATGTATAGATGAGGCATGATTCTCACACAACAATGGCTTAAAACAATTTAAAAGCTCAAAGCCCATGAAATTACATGGAGTTTATATACTTGAAAGTGTAGTTGTATTTGTTTTTCAAAGTATTTTTTACTTAAAAATATATTAAAATAATATTTTTTTATTTTTAAAAAATTATTTTTAATATCAGTACATTAAAATGATCTAAAAACACAAAAAAAATTAATTTGAAGTAAAGAAAAAATTAATTTTTTTTTAATTTTTTTAAAAACGTATTTAAAACGCAAAAACAAAATAAAAACATGTTATTCAATTAGGATCTAAAATAAGTAATATTAACAAAAGCGTAGGGATTCACAATGTAAATTGCATTACGGATAGTCTTAAGACTTATTGTTCACAATGTTTTTATTTTGTCATCCCAACAATTTTTTTATTTTTTATTTTTGCTTTTTGTGGACTAAATTAAAGGCCAAATTATGTAAGATTAACAAAGTCAAAAGACAAAAGACCAAGGTGAAAAAGATGGAGAAAATGATTGGTAATTTTAAAATTCTTTTAAAAAATTAAATTTGTTCATACTACTTTCCCGACGATACATTTTTGGTCCTTGTAGATTTTTAAAATTCATTTATGTTATGAAACTTTATTTTAATTTATTTTAATTTTTATTTTAGAGAGAGAAAAGAGGAGGTTGTTGGATTCCAGTTGAAGAGAGAAAATCATAATTAACACTGATTTCATCAACAAAAAAGATTAAACTTGATATCAATGAGTTTCATTTGATGAGAGAATTTTGATGATGATTGTTTTGAATTTCAATGTTGTTTAAAACAACAAATATAGGTTGAGAAAAAAAATTCTTACTCAGTTTAATTCGGTGTTTTTTAGGTTAATAGATGGGTTTTTTTTTTTTTGGGTGATGTTGTGGAGATGTTTATCATGTGTTTTTAAATGAAAGGAATTGAAACATTAGTTTTGTCAGGTAAAAATATTTATAGCTCACCAAAAGCTTATTATTAATGAAAAATCTCAACTATCTTAAACCGTCAAAAGTATCAATCTCTTTCAACTATAATAAGAAACACTCGCCAGAAGCCATAAAAGGGTATACAAGCCTTCTTTCAAGGACAAAACATGCTAATAAGATAATATCTTTATATGCACGGATCACATCTACATTTAACATTTAAATTTAATTTGTCGACATCTAATCATGAAAACTTGAATGAGACTAATAGCCTTTTTTTTTTTAAATGATTGTATTTTATATTAGATTTGTAGTTGATTTTTTCATACAAATACTTATAGAAAAATAATAGCATCATTCTAAATAAGAAAATTAACAAAAAATAAGAGTGAAAGATAAAAAAGCTTGTTACAAATCAAAACACTTAAAAGATTGAGAACACTGTAAATATATGAAAACAACCAAAATATTTTTTTAATAATTTAAATCTCTACTTGTCAAAAGATTACTACAATGTAGTAATACTGAATTGTAAAAAAAAACTATAAAAACTATTCACTTCAAATAGAGAAAAAAAAACTATTAATACAAAATAAAAAAAACATAAAATTAACTAAGAAATATATTTATTTTCCAACAATCACATTTTTTTTTATGTATTTATTATGAAAGAAAGTGCACTTCTCTTTTTAGTGGAAACTACGTTGCGAATCCACGCGAATTTTTTTTTTTATAAATGTTTAGGCGCTACCAAGGGCATTTTAAGAAACAAAAATCTAATAACTTGAGTTATAGTCTCGACCAACCAGTTAACCCTAGGAAAACCTAGTAAAAAACCACTAACTCTTTTCCTTTTAAAAAAGAAACAATGTCATTTTTGCATAGTTATAAATTTTTTAAAAATTAGGTTGTCATGAGTTAATCCACCTGACTTGTGACTTGAGACTTACTCCGAGTTGATCCTTAGGTGGAGTTTGAAAATGTATGCGATGGATAACTTTTAAAGCCTGTGATACGGGTTATTAGAATAGAAACACCATGTAAGGAAAAACAAAGAAGTTCAATAAATGCCGAATAATGAAATTAGAGAAAAAAAACAATTACACGAAAGAATTTAAAATAAAAAATAGCAAATAAAAAAATGAAGGTGAAAAACCAAAACCAAAAAGAAATTAGAGGGCAAACATAATTCTTTAATTAGAGGGTTAAACTGAAAACAAAAAAAATATTAAGAAACGTATAAAAAATAAATCAAAAGTATGATAATCAACTTAGAGAAAACAAAACATAACAAACTTGGATTGAGTGATGAAATTCAAAATCACCAAAACCTTGACAAAAAAGTCAATGAAAAAAAAAATTAAAAAAAGAATGATCAAATTGAAAAACATTAGAATTGATGATTAATTTGAAAATAAACAATACTTTCACAAAAGGGCAGAGAAAAAAAATAAAAAATTCATACTAATAAGAACCAAATTGGAAAAAAAAAAATATGCCAAATTAAAATTGAAGGATTAAATTGAAAAAAAAAACTATTATATAAAGGGGTAAAAAAAAATTAGAAATATAAAAAATAAGGACTTAATTTTTTTATGAGGAGAGAGAAAATAAGAAAAGAGAAAGAAAGGTAAATAAATGAAAAATCACCACAATGACGACAACACATGCTATACTTGGTGGAAAAGGACATGATGTCACATCTAAAAACATGACGAAAAGGCTTGTACAGTAATTGGAAGGCATTGCATGCACCACAAAAAGGCCACAAAAAGGACACGACGCCTCCCATATGTGTTAGCAACTGTATTGATTGAAAAAAAAAAGATATTTCAAGATAAAAAGATCAAATTATCCTCTATGTTTTTTTAGATTTACTATAAAAGCTACAGTTGAATTTTATTATATTTTAGAAATGAAAAGAACAAAATATCATTTGTCAACTTTTTTTTATTTTAATTTTAGTTTTTGAAATTGAAGGTAGTTAAGTCATTTAATTATTTAAAATTATTCAAAAAGATATACACACCCCGTATAATCATCAAATCCCTAGTGAGCTATGTGAAAGGATCAAGATACCTTAAAACCAAGGCTTGTGAATTTTTTTGGAAGAGCAAAAGTATCATTACAGCGTAGCTGGATAGAAAAATATTGTCAAAGACATCATGAAATCTACTTTTAGTTGTTTTCTTTCGTGATTATTACATTGCAAGCAAGAACTCTCAACACAACTAGTTGCAAACACAAGACAACCACACAACTTTTTCAGTACATTTCGTATATTAAAAGCAATTGTTTTAAAAAATATTTTTCATTATAAATATATTGAAATAACTAGCACTGCAAAACCACATTCAATCAAGTAGCAGAGAGCATGGCAAGAAAACGTATTGTATTAATTCCACAGCTAAAAATAAAACAGAAAGGGCTAATTTTAGGATGGCTACCTGTCAGTCTGTTACGAGCCTGACAGATCAAATCATTTACATTCTCTGATACATCTGTGATGTTTGATGCATGACAAGCCATGACAAGAAAAAAATATAGCCATGAAGGCAAAATCCACAAAAACAACTAAAGCTCGAGTTCTACAAAAAGTGAAAACTGATATATCATCGTCTTTTTAAGTCTCACGCCTGGATTGCCTCTTGCGAGCAGGAGCAGGCTCCTCATTCTCTTCTGCCTTCTCTTCACTGCTTCCTTCCGTGTTGGATGTCTCCGCAACTGGTTCGGGTTTCTTCTCCACCGCGGCCTACACCCACAATGGACACAAACATCAGTCTAGATGTGCCGGAATCAATATCCACGTACGAAAAAAGCTGCTAAAATGGCAGAAAATAAGAAGGCTAACTGCCGTTTCAGAAAGAACGAACTCACCTTCTTTCCACCAAAAATTAACTTCAAGAAAACGGTGAGGATGACCACCACGACGGAGACAAGGACACCAATTGTGATGATTGGTTGTTTCTCTGCCTTCTCAATGAGTTCCTGCGCGTAAAGATCATAATTGAGGATACATTCATGAAAGACCCGCAAATTTTAGACACGAATTAACCTAGTTACATATGACTTACAATAATTTTGTCCTTGTGCTCGCTTAAGAAAGAAATCTCTGCAACCTGGTATAGGACTTCAAAAACCTTCTTCTGCAAGAATTAAAATGATCGCTTAGATCATGACCCCAACATTGCAACCGATAAAAACAACAAGAGAAGAAAAGACTGTGAAGTACATTACCTGGAAGCCACCAAGAGCATCTGTACCAGCAGCAGCTTCGGTAGCCTTCTCTTTCTCCTTCTCAACTTCAAACTTTGGCTTCCATGTTGTATCCCGAATAGAGGATGCAACCTTCTCATCCTGTGCAATCAAGATATTGTCAAACAATATGCCATCCTGCATTGTCCAGATCTCAATACCAACAGCAGCAATGGGCTCAAATTCAGGCTGGTCGAGCTCAAAGTAGTCGGGGTTTGGGATCTCTTGAGGCTTCCAAATGCCCTTATAGCTGGGGTTGTCAATAAGTGGAGCATGCCATTTTCCCTTGTATGCTGGATTTCTCTTCGTTGGCCTCTTCCATTCACCACAACCTGGGCCTTCCTGACACTTTGGGTTATCAGTCTTGGGTGCCTCCCACTCACCATCTTCCTCCTCATCCCAATCTTCTGGTTTGGTTGCCTCAGGATCATCAATCTCCTCAGGCTCATCATCCAACCATCCTTCAGGTTTAACAGCATCCTCATCTTCAATTTCCATAGGTGCATCCTCATCCCAGTCATCTGGCTTCACTGCCTCAGGATCAGGAATCTTTGCTCTCTCATCCCAATCCTCAGGTTTCACATCATCTGGATCAGGGATGGTCTTGGCAGGGATAAGTGGGGGCTCAAAATCTTCGGATGAAAGGAAATTTGCCTTCTTCTTCTCTTCTCCATCGACCAGAATTTGCAACTCATTGTCAGGTTTCAAGATAGCAGTGTACACATGAGTAAGCTTGTCATGTGGAACTGAAGGCGGGAACTTGAGGTGATGCTCAACATACTCCCCGCTCTTCGGGTTCTTATGCTTCAAGATAAAGTGAACCTTGTTTGTGGTTCCACATTTGTCAGGCCCAAACATAATTGAATAAGGAGACTCATTGTCAAAACCCTTGGGCACCCACCCAGCCTCCTGGGGTCTTAGATACTTCAAATACGCACCACCACATTCAAGCCCTTTCTGAAGGCGAGTCTCGAATTGGAGAACGATAGTTCCATCCTTGAGACTCGCAGGCTCATCGAGTTCCTTCACAATGGCATACTTCCTAGCCGGCTCACTCACAAGAAGCCCATAATCATCATGCCCCTCACTCTTTTCATGCTTCCACTCGCCTACAAACCCACAACAAAACATCAACACACATTTCCATATTCAGTAAACAAAATGGCTTTATTGCAATTATTCTAAGGTCTAATCTAATCATATACATTAATTTTGAAAGATCAGATATTTTAATTATTACTCCAAAAGAAAAACAGAGAAATATAATATAATTCCTTTTCTTTTGAAATATTTAAATTATTGTGAACGGCAAATTAACTGAAATAAATTCAGTTAATTAGGTAAGGACCTAATAAATTTTAAAAGAGATAAAGTTTTGACCAAATATTATCAAATCAATGCCGTCAATCAAAGCAACCTATTCGTTATTATTTACATTTAATCATCTAATCCAATTTTATAAAACAAAAAAGAAAAAGGAAAAAAAATATAAATTACACACTTCAGATCCAAAATAAATAGAAATGTAAATCACTCAGTTCCTTTTACCGTTATAGCCTTCTTTCTCTGAAACAATCCATCTTCCATCGAAGGACTTGTCAAACGACTCATACAAGATCTACACTCACAGAGAGAAATTAAAATCGTCAAATATGAAAAAAAAAACACATTTAAGTGATTAATTAACAGATTAAGAGAAGATTAAGCTATTTAATAATAATAATTACCGTATCGTCTTCAGCAAAGAGCTGATTGAAAGAAATGAAAGCTAACAGCAACACAATCGCAAATCTGAGAGAGACACGTTTTGCTTCTCTCATTTTTACTCCTTTCTTCTCTAAATAAATCCTAACTCCGATTATTTTCGATCTCTATCCAGATTAAATGAGCGAGATTGCTATTTTTTGTGTTATCGTGGAGATATATAGTGAAGTTTGGATCCTGAAGACACTTGCCATCGTGTTGTTTCAACCAATCACAGCACGTGCCACGTGAATTGGACCAATGACATTACGCCACGTTCAAAAGACAAGCAATGTTGACGTGACGGCTATTTGGGAATTTGGAAGGAAGAAATCCGTGTTTTCTACGAGACGGGCTTGACTTGGTCGAAATCTAACCATTTAGGTGTCAAGGCCCAAATCGATTAATGGCCCATTGTGGTAGGCCCGTTTATTATTATTGTTTTTTCAGGGTCCATGACAGTGGGGTTGGTGGCCTAACTGAAGAAGTATTGGTGGACTATTTGATCTGCTTGAATCGAATCTCAAGGGATTTGAAGATTCATGTGACGATAGCTATCAGAACATGTCCTACCTTACCCGCTGCAAATGGCCTGGAGTTGAAAAGTTGAGAGCCAACATTTCCGAACCCCACCTTGACTCCTACATCAATGAACCACCTGACATTTGACAAGGATTAGCAAGCTCTAGAATGGCAGTTGAAGAAAAGTGCTGAGGAGATGGAATTATGGGATTTCTTTGTAGACAGTGTCGACGCCATTTCTTCTCCTGCTTTTTCTCTTTTTGTAAGACAAATGACAAATTGAGAAACTCCAAGTCTCCACAGATTAGTTCTTAAGCAGTGAAAGAAGGAAAGATCGAGCTGTTCTTACCTTACCTGACGCAAACAGCCTGGAGTAATTAAGAGCTGAGGAGCCAACATTTTCCGAAACCCCCTCGCCTCGACTGCTACAGGGAAACACTTGACAAGGATTAACAAGCTCTAGAATAGCAGTTGAAGGAGAGAGTTCAGAATTGGACCACCAACATTCTGATACACAGAGAACCACAGAGATGTGCTGGCCAGAAGGAATTATGGGCACTATTTATACAAAGTCCCAGCCCCGTTTCTTCTCTGCTCTATGTATCTCCTGCATGTAAAACAAAAGACAACTTGAGACCCTAGAATCGGATAAGATCTTCCGCAACAAATCTAGGAAACTGCAGAAGAAATTTCGCGTGTATTTTCTAACAGTGTCTTTTTAAATTTCCAACGAATTAATGAGAAGATAAAGAGAGACGTTTAAATAGCACAAATCTAGAACGCCTGCCCTGATGTTGTAAGAGAATATAAATTCAGAAGCTGATTAAGCTTATTTAATTGTAATAAGTTCAAGAAAAAAAAGACAAGAATCGTGCCCATAATTTCAATAACTTTAGAGGCCACAAGACCTTGCTCTTGTTGACTTAAGGTTGTTTCTAAATTTCATAAATCACAGGGAAGTTATCGAAAAACAGCCATCCAAGACATGTTTCACATGGCGCCCCTTACAAGTGCTAGTGACATTTAACCACCTTAATAGTTACAAGAACTGTAGTTGTGTAGGTAACTAGGCAGCGAGAACAATTCTTAGCTCCAGAAAATATATTCCACCTCTTCGAGATTGACGCCCACCAACTGCTAATTTTGCTTGACGGCCTCATCAAAGTTGCCCATCTAAGCTTAGCACAAAACCTTTTCACTTGAGCTGCCTTACTGTGAATTTCAATGGAAGCCTGTCTAGCTAGCCAATGGCAAGTGGTCCTTTTCGTTCTTGTGAAACAACAATTCTGCATTACAAGAGTACTTGATGTGTCCTTACGCCCATGTTGCCCCAGTTCTGTGATGGTTGCAAAACATTCATTATATATGATTTTATAATAGATTATAAATGTCTCCCTCAAAACATCACAAAGGAAAATTAAGATAGTACTTCAGGCATTTGTTGCTGAACGGGCATAAACTTCAGATCATGTTATGCGAGCAAATGGGATCAAGAATATATAGGTAACATTCAACTGGTAAATGATATCCTAGATTACTTGCCATGGAAGTGACACTTTGGAGATGTATAAAATAGTTTTCACCTATCTAGCATATTACAGGCCATGTCTCCACTGCTGCTCTCTCACCATTCATGCATCCGGTCCAAGGTGGGGAAGAGGTTGAAACTGTAGAGATGATCTTCCTTCCATCTATTAATAATTGAGAATTGAGCCATGAACATAAAAAATACTAAACATTTTAATGAAGGGATTCTGATACTTGAAACGCTGTGATCAACCATTTGTGAGGTGAATCAATTTGCACCGTACAAAACTAAATTTACCTGTGAAATGTTCATAAATTTCTGCTCCGAGCTGAAAAACTCCTGAGAGGAACTTGTCAGAACTGTTTGTTTGAAATCGCAGGCTCTTTATATCTGCTCCTCCCTTTACATATAATCTCTGAAGTCTTGAAAGAAAGAATTTATGAGGCCAAGCAAATTAAAACCTCATTTCCAGTCATGCATACAGTTAAATTTGTTGAATGTGTGTCATGCCATTGAGTTATGGGGAGTAAGCTCTCCATCTCCTCAAAGGAGTCCACTAATGCCATCATGTAAGGCAATTATAGAGGAAGCCTTTGAGGGAGATCGGAAGCTTCTCCAACCATGTAGTAGCATCCATGAAAGCCCTCGTCATTGGCTGCTATGCTTAAAATATGAACCTTCATGGGGTTTATATATAGATTGGTTTGCCTACTTGCCGTAAAAATTCTCTTCGAATCTCCCTATAACAACATCATTTTCTTATCCTACTGCACTATCTTGTATGTCAATGTTCAAATCTTACAGAGATACGCACCTTACTGTTCAGTCTCCATTACAAAGATATTTTCTGCTGCTGTCTTTTTTTTGTCCTTTCCAAAACTGCTGGCGAAGCTGTATGGGTGCCAACTTTTTGGAGAACATATCAATTAGCTCATGCCCTACTTCAAAGGTCAAGTGAAGGTCCGGTGAAACCTTGAAACAGCAAAAAGCCACTACAAATTGACTTTAGCTAGCTCTGTACTTCTAGACTTGGAATCCATGCTAGAAAGAATAAATCAAGACTAGCCTTGCAACGCGCATTATCGCAATTTGGAGAACATTATGGATATCCGTTTTGGTTTTAAATTGACTAGAACAAGCATCTGATCTTCCCATATGGCCTAATCGATTCAAACCACTTCTTAACTAATTAAGGAGGAAACCTAAAATGAATAGTGTCTGCTGATGTAATGATGCCCATAAATTCTTCTTTACATGGATCATCTAGGTGACATACGACACATAAAGTAATACTTTCACAGTTTGAATTTCTGAAATCCCATCTCTCTTACACTTCAGGGTTGGGAGAGCTGCTCGTCTAGCGCTAGCAGAGCACTTACATAAACCTTTTCTTCTAAACTATTAGCTGTAACAAAATCTGGAAAGTAATCATGAGTTTAAGTCTCTCTGTTTGTAATAAAATCAAGAACACATAGTGATGAACTTAAATAAATTTTAAATCCGAAAGGCTTTCGCTTGAATTGCATTGGAATGTTACTATAAAATGGCTTAGATTTTTTTTAATTGAAATGATTCTTCTGCAGTAAAAACACTTTCACATTTTGAAAGAGTAATTCCCATCTCTTTTACCTTTCAACGATGGAAGTGCTAGCTACTATGTATCACCAAGCAGAGCACTAAAACAAACCTTTTCTTTTTAAACTATATATTATCTGATATATTTAGAGTATCAATTCTTCAGACAACAGGAAATAAAAAAATAAATTAATTGCGTGCTGGTTTTGTCATTGTCAACCCTGTTGATTATGGTGTTCAATACAGAGAAATCAGAATTTGAGCATCCATTGCGAGAAGGTGGAGCTATTGTCAGCTCTAATAAGTTGCTTAAAAGTTTTCATAAAAGGAAAAAAAGAAATTGATTTCTTTTTCTTTTTTATCAAGCTTCCAGCCATGCTTCCTTCTGGTCCAAGCATCTCCCATTTCCTTTAGCATTGTTTCTATAATTAATATGCAAAATTAGATTACTAAATGAAGATCCTTGGTGCATGATTTCATGCAAAATCAAATCATGCATGGAATTCTTGTAGCTCCCGTAAATGGATTCCATTCAGGGATAGATAATGACTATTCAATGAATTAAGTTTTTACTATATTTATATCTTATTAAATTTTTTATTATGTAAAAATTTAGATATTCGTATCTTATTCATTATTTTTTGAATATCCATTATTTTGGTAATATTTATTATTCAACTTAAATTTTACAATATATATATTCTCAAGGTACATGTACATTTAATAATGACATAATTATAAATGCTATATGCGTGTATTATGTTAATATTAGAGTATACATATATTAATTGAATTAAAAAAATATAAATATTTTATATATGATACAAATATATATATTTCAAGACGAGTTTGGATGAAGTTTTAAATCAGGTTTAGTATTACTAATATTCTTTTTACTATTAATTCAAGTTGACTCCGTCCAATTTAATATTTATTGAGTTTAGGTTAAAATGCCA
Source organism: Populus davidiana (assembly GCA_030145905.1). Lineage (NCBI taxonomy): Eukaryota > Viridiplantae > Streptophyta > Magnoliopsida > Malpighiales > Salicaceae > Populus > Populus davidiana. The sequence goes on from CM057803.1 coordinate 12,826,063, forward strand.
TCCCTAATCCCATTACATCAAATCTTCCATTTTAAGAGATAAAATACTTCTGCATCTAACCCGTATTGAGCCTCACGCCAAGTTGGTCCAGGACAATGAGAACAAGGATTTCTGGGGCAAATCCATTAGAGGATTGGATTCTGAAAAGATTATTAATAATAGTAATATTCCATCCTATCAGGCACATGCTGTTATTGGCCCACTGGGCTCTGGTCAACATATATTCCAGCCCTTTATTCTCCATTTCCATCATACGTTGACTTACTAAATGAATACCTTCCTCACAGGAGACAATTGCATGGATAACGAATCCCCAGCGGACTATTTTAAAAGAAACTAATTGTATTTGGAGAAAAAAATGTAGTTCCATATTTAGTATATTGTTTATTCAAATAGTGTAATGGTATTCTTATTTTTTTATTTAAAAAATATAATACTAGCTTTTAAGGATATTGAAACCCAACACTAGTTTTTTTTTTAATTAAATCTTTTAATTTAGTATAAAATCTATTTTATATTTCAATTTTGATATTTATTTTTTAATTGTTATTTTTTGGATTATTTTGTGTATTTTTTAAATTTTATTTTTTAATATTTAATTGATTGAGAATTGAATTTTATGATTTTTACATATAAGGTGTTTCAGTTAACGATACATGTAACGAGTTTAAACATTTAACATATATATTTTTTTATTTTTAAAAGAGTATTATAATTCTCTTCATTTTTTATTTGTCATTACATTTTCATGATTTAGATTACAAGTTTGACGGGATATCTCGAGTTAGCTTGATCTTGATTATCAGGGTTAAAAGTTTATCATGCTAGCTCATGTTAATTAGAATTTTTTTTTATTTTCTTTTTATCTTTATTTTGTTCTACTATATTTAATGGATAGTAGATTGAGATATATCTGTTTTTTTTTTACTCCCAAAGTTGGTGTTCAGAGTCATTAATCATCTATGTATAGACGGGTTTACTATAACGTAAGCTTCAATGCAATATCTTGTTCTTATTAGATGTTACAGTATATATAAATACCACAGCTATTAAATTAGGTTCGTCCAGTTAGTTGATTAAAAAATCCATTACCAGAAGTTTGACCTCAACAAATTTCAATTTGGATGACCTAACAAGTTGATTTATGATCCAACCAAAATCAGTATAGACTTAATTGAAATCAAGACCAATAATTTTTATAAAAAATCAAAATAAAATTATTTTAATAAAAAATTATTAACCTTTTAAATCACAAATTAACCTGACAACCGAGTAACCGAGAGCCTTTTGCTAAGGTAGATCACGTTTCGGGTCAGACAAGGTAAAGACTATTAGATTGTGTGTAATTGTTAAACCAAGATGTAGTTTTATATCATTCACCAGCGTTAAATAAGCTTCCAGCAAACTTAAAATCATTTATGTTAGGAATGGAAAATATGGGTCACCTGGTGCCAGATTTTCAAGAAACAAGCTGCATCAAGTAAAAAATAAAATAAAATAAAATCGTGCACGACATAAAGTCATAAATCATCTGTGTACACCATACACGAGAGTCCTAAATTAAACCCATTTAAAAATTAAAAATTAAAAATAAAGCTTAAAGGCTGAGCCCAAAGTCTTAGAAGAATTTGGGCAATAGACTTTATTTTAATCACTTGTATTTACAATCGCATAGGTTAAGTAAGGAGGTCCAACATACTCCCTCCCTCCTGCACAAGCAGGGGGTTAACCCCAAGAAAGAACATCAGAAAAGGAAAAAAAAAAGAAAAAAAAAGATCAGAAGAGATGCATTTTGTCCAGAACAGCTCAAAGCTGTGATTTAGGATCAATCCCAACATCTTTAAGGGTCTCAGCACGAGGCTTTTGAGTGAAAACGTCTTTACGAGAAGGATCAGGCAAATACTGGAGTCCATTGTGATCAAACTCTTGAACATGTGCTACTTTCCTGAAGAAAGATTTCCTAATAAACTTATCAGCTTCATCCACCACTTTATCAGGATCAACCACTTCAGGCACAGTCTCTCTTGTCTTCTTCCTTACACGAACATTCGGTGCATACAGTACTTGTTGCTTGGCAGTGTAAAGACCAAGAGATATTGAGACAGTTATCATCCCTATTGCTACATAAACTGGCACAAAGTCACCCCTTACCTTCTTGCTGTGCTTGCTTTCTTGATGATACTGATGTCCGAATTGATCAGCTGTTTCTGCATATGACTTCAGTTTTGGTGGGGTTGATGTTGCATACGTCGCCGTTCCTCTTAAGCGACTAGCCATTGATTTCCAGTAACCCTGCAAACCATATGAAGCAAATCAAGTCAGAAACCAAGTACATATATAAATACACTTAGAAAATGAGGTCAACATTGTGATTAAAATGAAAATTAGTGATAATTCACCTACCATTGATCTAACAGCCATGATGGGAGTGGTCTGAGGTGTAAAACACAAAGGTTGGGCAGGATGAAGATTCTAAGCTTTGCTTGCTTGCTGAAGGAAAGGGTTGGGTTCTTGAGGGTATAAAAAGGGCATGGTGATAAGAAGGAGAGAATTCTAGAGCCACGTAGCAGAGCGTGGAGCCTGAAGTGACATATGTTGAAGTGTTAGCAAGACAGCACCCAGTAGATGGCTCAGGAAGTGGCACGTGGTGTCCTGCTACAGACTTTTGTAATAATATGACAGAAGGATCCTTATCCAATGGAGAGTTTCCCCAAGCACCATTGGAAACTATCTTTGAGAGCAGAGGGTCTTAGAAGGGTCAAGTGAGGTCCTTCACTCTCTGTTCTTGTTCAAGGAAAGAAAAAACTGGACTGGCCTTTTGCACTGCAAATGTTGCCTGATACACATTAAACATCCAAGAAATATTAAAAAGAAATTTTTAGCACCACTCTCATTAATTACTGTTCTCCTATAAAGTTATAACATATGGTATATTCCGAAGGATATGAATCTGCTCTTCTGTTCTACAGTATAGCTATACCATCCACAACTCTTCAGCCATGTTTCATTTCGATATTTGCTGCTATTTTCACCATAACTTATCATTAGATTCTCTGCCCGCTTGAACCAAGAACACCCAAATCGATCATAGGATGCTGATGCAAAGCCATCCCCTGCAGCAAATGCTTTTTTTGTTTTTGTTTTGCAGAAGAATTGGAAATACAGGAGACTGGAGCTGGAAACCTAGCAGCAAAATCACTCCTGCCTTCAACTAACAAAAGTAATCTATTAATCTAATACACAGAAACCAGACCAGTAATAACTTGTGCTTCGCTGCTTTCTCTGCAATGTCAACATCCCCATGTATCCGACTCCCTCCAAGCAAACCACTCCACACAGACAAATCACCACCCTTGGGAATATCCTTTATCATTTCCGTCACTTCTTTGATCAACCAAGCTCGCCCAGGCAAATCAGCCATGCACCAGTAATGCTTGGGCTCTCGAGGGACTCCATTAACAGATTCCATCTCATCAAAAAGCTTCAAAATGCCAATCCCGTCTGGTTTTACACCTGCCTCTATCATTCACAAAAAGTACTCCAACAAAAACTCACCATGCATTGCATTCCAAGTAAACAACTTTTTATCTGGGATCGATTCAAATATCTTTAAAGAAAAATGTCAATGCATCCACATTTTGCATATAAATCAACCAATCCAGTTGACAAAAAGGAATCTACTTTTATTGCATTCCTTTCAATAAAATCATGTACTTTCTTTCCCTTTTCAAGTTCTCCTAGCTGTGCACAAGCAGAAAGTGTTGAAATCAAAGCAAAATTATCAGGCCTAATATTTAAATCCACCATAAAATCAAACAAAGTCAATAGCCTCCTCAGAATAATCTCCCTTCGTATTATAAATATCCATCATTTAACTTATGTTACAAATTTTTGTATATTTGTATTCAGAGATGAATCTATAATTTCTGTAGGTGTTATGACAAGTTTTTTTTGTGACGTTAAATTTTTTTAATAAAAAATCCATTAACAAGAATTTTAAAATCAAAATATTTCTAAATAAAATAAAAATAAATGCTAAAAATTATTAAATATAAATACAAAAAGAATATAATAAAGGCTGGTTTGGCAGGAGGCAGGCTCTTGGGCTTCATTTTGCAAGTCCCTTTTAACACTTTGAGGGAGGCCCGGCATAAAAAACAGTGCACGATTTTTGCAACCAATTTCTTCATGAAGACCTTCTGTGCAATCATGTAAAACCCTACTTATCACACCCTCTTCAAGGCTTGAACATACCAAGACTTGGAAAATTTGTTGGATCAACTCAAGAGTTGTGAAATCAATCCATATTCTTTTAAAATAACATTGTTTTTGGATAAAAATAAAAGATAATTTCTTGAATTTAACCTGTTATTTTTTGTTTTAAAATTAATTAAAAAATATATTTTTTAATTCTAATATAAAAATATATAAAAAAATATTTTGACTTTAATGCCAAAAAAATCACCTTTACTTGTGAAAAACTTGTCAAGACCTCTAAAATTTAATTGTTTTGTAGTGTGGTTATGGTTACTTTTCAAATAACTTTTCGTGCTAAAATGCATGTCAATAATATTTTTTTTATTTTTAAAAAATTATTTTTAATTTCAGCACATCAAAATAATTTGAAAACACTAAAAACATATTAATTTAAAGTTAATAAAAAAATAAAAAATATTTAATTTTTTAAAAAAATATTTAATTTTTTTTAAAAATATTTTTAAAATATAAAAACAAAAAAAATATACATCTATTATTATCGAGTGTGGACAGGACTAATCAATGTATAATAATATGATGAAATAGACTAAAATATTTCCATTGCAAATTCAAGACAGCTTGAAAGGGGAAAACCAAGCTATCATTGCAGAAAAAGCCATCTCTCTCTTTCATTAAAAAAAGAAATAAAGAAAGGCTTTGGACACAATCCAAGCCCATCAATTATTTGAAGGACTAAAAAGGTTGCATTACATCAACTTATAATTTCGAAGCAGCAAAGAAGGGAGGAAGAAACATCGTAGAATCCTTCATCTCTCAAATCAATCCATATAATTGTTCCTTATCACTTGTCAACTTTTAAAAAAAAAGATTAGTTTCTGTCTTTTTGACTATTCTTCACGCACATTCTTTCCACATTTAGCTTCTTCACATGGATTAGTGCTATTTGACACAGATTCTCACATTCAAATACAAAAATGGAGTCATAGGTGGACGGTGCAAATCAATTGTACCCTTTAAAAAAGAAGAGGCATGTTGATTTATCTATTTTATTGCCATGAACACCTCTTAACTACCTTCCAATTGCTTACAACTTTTTATCTTTTTTCTAGGGTTGGCCTCGCATCTGTCATCAAGCTTTTTCTCTACCACTCTTGAATTTACTATCCATGTCTTTGGCTTTTCTCCACGTGGAAGGCTCTCACTCTCTTGGTAGATAGAGTGGCGTGATTTACAAAAAAGAAGAATAATCATAGGGTACTTAGTGGGATAAGCATGACTCAATGACAGAATGATGCCTCTTGGGACCAGTTCTTAAGGATTTGGTTTTCTTTCTGATCTGTTCTCTTTTGGCTTTATGTTCAGTTATTGAGGTAAAGTGTGGATTAAAAAAAGATTTAAATGAGTGAACTTTCACTGTTGTTTCTTAGGTCCAAGGTGGTTATATACTAGGAATGGTGGACAAACTGAACCAAGGCAAAATCCCCACTTCTAGTAGTTGTTTGTTTCTATCTGAAATAATAGCTCTTTGCAGCACTAAAACATGCAGAGAAGGAAGAGGAAGAAGAAGATGGTGACGAGAATTTCAAGTGTCGGATAATGTTATCTACCCTCTTCTTCCTTCACGGGATTCAAGGGGACACAGGGCAAGTCATTGAGGCTAAGGGAAGGCCAAGCCTTTCTTCCGGTTTTCTTATTTCTTTTGTGTTCATGTCATCCTTGGCATAAACTGGTTATGTTTTCAGTCATGAATTCTGTACTAGTGGATTTTCTACTGTAAAATGTGGTTGCTTCCATAATGCTAGTGTGGATTTTCTACTTGATGCTATCTTTATTTTCTTTCCGTTCTTTATCAGATGCGCAAAATCCCCATGTCTTGAAGATTTAGCCACAGAACTCCTTATTCTTCAATGCACAATTACAACCTCTAGTTTTGACAATAGCGAATATGGCAACAAACTAAAATCCCTACGTGTTCATCAAGACGTGAGAATACTCCCCCTCTTTTGATTTCCTGTCATTCAAACTTCACTTGTTCTCGCGCGCACACAATGGGCATAGAATAAAAGGGCATATTACGAAACACTTCAGCTTTCAGACATCAATAATCACCCTACAAAAACAATAACACAAGGTCATCAACATTACCAGAATACCTGCTCTGACATGGTCAAGCCATGTAGGAGAATTTCTCTCATACAAATGGCTGGAATAGCAAAGCATAGCTTAACGTTGCGTGATATTTGGCCAACAGCACAATTTGATGATTCATGATCATAGAGTTTACTTGTCCCCAGGTAGCTGATGATTACGACAGGCCAGACAGCAGCACTAGCGCAAACAACGTTAATTGGCAATCTAGAACACAGGACATAACTTGTAAATGAATCTGTGGAAAACAATGGCAGTAACTTGCTATGCAGCTCTTGCATGCTATGACATATATCATGCTCCAACTCAATATATCCTCCAATCCCATCTACTGTTGGCCGTGCAGTCGTATCATATAATTCACACGCCATTCACTCCTCAAGTTCAAGAAATTATGTAAAATACGTTGTTTCTGCAATGAATTATGATCTATAGAGTTTTTTTTTTCTTGGTATGAATAACAATAACAAGGGTTAAAGTTCCGGAAAGTGGGGGCAGGGTAAAGGAATAAGAGCCCCTCCATTCTGATTACCTTGCAGTCAAATACAATGATTCATATAAAACTTGTTCGTCCACTTGCCTCAAATAGTTCTCTGGAAAAACTCGCTAACAAAACTATGTGCCTCGAACCCTGATGGGGATTACTGTCTATTGTATAATTCAACAAATTGTATTGCCTACTTGACTAGTAATCTTATTCTTAATTTTCGTCATCAACAGCATTGCTATACCCAGATCTCACATCAGTTTAGTTGCCACAGGGTATGGCTATTTCAGCCCCTAATCAAGTTCTAAACTCTTTTTCATAGCCTCATAAACCATGTATGTTATGCTTGCTGCTGGCACAACCTTCAGAAGATTTGGAAAAATCCCTTTGTAAAAACCTCTACAACCTTCATTCTGAAATGTCCTCCAAAATACGTCAGACATCCCTTTGTAAGGTCTAGCATCATTAGGAGGTTGAGCTTGCATCCTGAAAAGAAGAAACAGGAAGCACTATTAATACTGCAAGAAAACTCATTGAGATGGAACGCAAAAGATGGAAAACTCCAGAGTGAGAAAGAGAGGGTAGTACAGGAACTTAAGACAACATAATACCTAGTTCTAATAACCTGCAAGGGGTAAACACATGTAGCTCCAAGGGCTCCTGAGATTGTTCCACAACACAATTGAACAAGGGGACCAGGTGCTGCAGAAAATGCAAAGTTTTCAGAACACAACCCTGAAAATATCAAGAAAGAAAAGAAAAAGGAAATTGTCAAACCACAGAAATAGGCATGAGAAAAATGTACCGCTGTCTTGCAGTATATATGTCTTTGACATATCTTTCAGAGTCTCATACGCAGCAAGGTCAATGCCAGCATATGGGATAATCCCGAGAAGAGATGGCACAAGACCTCTATAAAAAGCTCGAGGTCCCTCCAGAACCCATATATCCTTCATCAGTACTCCCAATTTTGGAGCCTTTCCACCTTCACAAACACCAGTTTGTAAGCGAGTTTTCACAAGATCCATAGGATAGATTGCAGTCTGTGCAACTGCACCTGCCATACCACCAGCTAGAAGTCTCCCACCAGGACCTATATCAACCTTGTCTCCCCCGTTAAAATCTCCAATGACATCCTTTAACATTTCATATGCGTAAAACTTGATGGCACTTTCAGGTGCCACCTTCACCACATTTAACCCGTTACCACGGAAAAAACCCAAGAAACCTTCTTCCTTCCATATCTTGTTAATAATAGGCGCCAGACGAGCACATGAGGTCTGAATTTGTAAAAAGACCTTTAGTCGATCAAGAGGAGCAGTTGCAGTACGAGATGCGGCTCCCGCTATACCCCCGGCAATAAAATATTTACTCCTGTGAACTTGCTTGCTGATTCCTTCTGGAATGACAGCTTGTTCTCCAATATCTACATGGCATACCCTTTCCCAGTGATGGTAGATGTTTTCAATAGTAGCTTCATGTGGATAGAGTAAAAGAAAATCTCTCCATTCTTCAAAAGTTATAATTCCATTATTATCCTTATCAACGTGCTCTACAAAATGGGCAAGCTCCTCGTCATCAATTTCAATCCCTATAAAAAAGAAACTGCTTGGGCTTATAAGATGAAAAAAAACAGGGGTAAAATTCAAGGTAAATGGGCTAGTGAACGCTTCACTTGCAGTGAAAATCTTAAGGAAAAGAAACAAGAATGAAAAATCACACAACACATAGAAATTAATTTTCATCACAATTATCTGATCTCAAGAATCAAGAAACAATTACAAACAGCACAGTAAAATAGCAGCAGTGGTGCTTCCACAGCATAGGATAGACATATGGCATACCAAGTTCCATGCCATTCCAAGATAAAAAAATTTGCAATTACTAGGATAACAAGAGCACTTGAATCAGGGAAAACTCCAATATATAAAAGAGCCATAGTAACTTCTGCTTGATTATGGAAGGTTCACCAAAGATTTGATTTATCCACAAACAATATCACAGTTTTAACAAAAAAGACCAGATAATTTTTTGCACTTCCAGCAAATTCCAAACAAAACTCTTGCTCATACAGGCAATGGGTAAAGTATCCACCAAAGACTTCTTTTCTACTCCAAAGAATTTGAACATCAAATTAAGCCTGAGTTCTCCATGTTTTTTATTGTTTGCATAACCAATAATTACAGGGGCTGTGCCTCTACAAATTTCAAGTGTAACATATACAGAATTTCTTAACTTGTATACGATTTCTTAAGCACTTCATAACCTATAAACATATCCTATAGCAACTATGAAGCTGCTCGATTGCTTCCATATATTTCCCTCAAATGAAAATAAAAGACATCTAGAAGCCACCAAAGTGTTTAGAGAATGGTTTAATTCAGACTAACAAATGATTGCAACATGACTCCAATTTATCATAGATGTCTGGCCCATCCTCCAGGAGCTTAAACAACACACAAATAAGAATCTAAAAGCTGCAGCCTTAGAGCTAGGCACAATCACAAAAGAGATCACCCATCCAGTGCTATCCAAACCCTAAACAAAATAAACCAGATAAAAATTAGACAAAATAAATTCAGTAGACATCATGCATCTGGATCTCTAGTACACGGCCGAATCCTCAGTCCCCCACACCATTATCCTCTAGAATAACTTCAACCAAGTGTTAACCATGATGGCAACAAATTAACAAAAGAGTCAAGAGACCACTAGGTGCAAAAATATTCTTAGTAGATTAAAATACATTGCAAGTTCTCAGAAGGAAACCCATTAATTACCTCTACTTAGTTTACAAACTAAGAACACTTAAAAACAACGCAAAAATCAATCATTATCATCACTATCTAATTTCTCAAAAAGCACCAAAATCCCCAAGAAATTCCACAATCTAACACCAAAAAAATATCATCACTATCTAGTTTCTCAAAAAGCAACAAAATTTCCAAGAAATTTCATAATCTAACACAGCAAAAACATCAACAAAATAAAAAACCCAATTCGGAAAGAACTCGAAAAATCCAGGTAAAAAAAGAGCTAAAAATTAAAATAAATACCAGCCTTGACAAGAGCATCCCATAACTCCTCAGGCAAAATGCAGCCATTATGTTCAACATCAATAGCTTGAAAAATCCTATACAGCTCCATTTCTTTATCATCCATATACCTCCTAAACTCCTGATAATCAACCCTTCCATCACGATTTGCATCGCAAACTTTCAACAAATCTTTCGCATACTTATACTCAGCAGGGATTTGGAGCCCCGATAACCCGGCTTCAATCTGGGCATAATCTAAATACCCCAAATTTGCTGCATCAAAAAAACTGAATAAACTTCTAATTCTAACATCTCTCTCTTCTTTCGTTTCTCTCAATGCCAGTAATACATGATCTAGTGATACTGGGCCTGGTTTTTTAACCGGGTTGCAACAACCGGTTTGATTCGGGTTGGGGTTTGTGTCTGTTTCCATTTTTGGCAAGTTAACGTGGTGGCGACGGTGGTGCTCTACCGCGTTACCTGCCCCGGCCATGGTTTTGCATGTGCTGGATATTGGATCACAAAAAAGGTTTCTGTTTTTCTTGGGTTTTTTTTTTCTAAGGTTTGAGTTTTTTTGATCTATGCTAGAATAATGTAATTAAATTAAATGGAACTGATTTTTATTTTATTTTTGGTTAAATGAAGGGTCAAATTGTAAAAAATCAGGGAGAGAGGAGGAGGGGAGAGAGGGGGGGGGGTTTTGATTTTGTGCAATGAATAGGGGGAATTTTGCAAGAGAATTTGGCTGGGAGGGAAAAAAGAAATGGTTATAAATAAATATGAGAAGATCTCATATTAGTCCTCCAAGTAAATATAGTTCATCCATTGAGTCCCTATTCCATATATTTTTATCAATTAGTGTTCTCCATCTATATACGACTCCTCAATTGAATCCAGAAATTGGATTTGAGGCTGAATTCAATCATGCATGGCTGACAAAATTAAAGAGTAGAAGGAGTTAAACAAAAAAATTCTAGCATGGAACCTAAGAAAGTGAGAAGAGAGAGAGAATATATATTTTAGTGTTTCTCTTTGTTAACGAGTATAAAATGGCATGTAGTTGGAGGACTTAACCCAATAGATGCATATATTTGAGGGACTAATAGGAGGTTTACCAGAAATTATTTCTGTGAGGTTGAAATGGGCACGTGGAGATTGGCGGGGCAGGGATAGTTAAGGGAATGCGACAAGAGTATGGACATAAAGGATAGGAAAGGTGATAAGTGGGGGATTGTTATTCGCACACTTCTATCAAAGTGACTAATTTAACCTTTATGCGATATCTATTTTACCCTTATATAGCAAGAAACGTTCGGTGGCGTTGATGGAATCGAATCTGACCTCTAAAAGCCCACCAAGCTACAGGAGGATTCTTGTCACTTGTTATGAGGACAGCAATGCTAGGTGTGGGAATATCAATTCGTCCACAAACGTGGGCGCTTCTTTTTTATTTTTTATTTATTTTCTTTTTCTTTTTATGAGTCAACATCCTCCATGTCTTCTGGGAGAGAGAGAGAGAGAGAGAGAAGGGAGGTGGCGTTGGGTGGGATTATTTTATGCAATTTCAAGGAGATGTGCTTTGTGGAAAGCGTGTCAAAAAAGAGTGGGGGAAGAAGGTATTTTCTTCTAGGATCTTGTGGTGTTCGTCTCCCTTTTTATTTTATTTTATTTTAATTATTGTGAGATTCTATGAGTCTTGCGGTAGAGCCCCTTTTGTACTTAAATTTTGCCTTGTTAATTATGTTTATGAGCATAGTTGTTAAATATGGTTGAACTTATTGATTTACATTGATTGTTTATTTTTGTGGTTGAGATTTAAAAAAAATAATTTTTAGTTATATTTGATTTGATTTAAATATATATTTAGTTAAAACTATAGTTAAAAATATTGTTAAACAAAAAAATTTATTAAAAAAAAAACACTAAGTTTTTTCTTGATATGCATAGCAATCATAATACATTAAAATAAACAAAAAAAAATACACTGATTTTGTTAAAGATAAATAACCTTTTTATGCGAAGAACAACTATGCTTTTTTTTTTTTTTATTAGATTGAGTTTCCAACTCAGTAAGAGCATGTTGATATTGTTTTTGATTAACATGTGGTTGGCCGTAAATCTTAATGGATCCCACAAACAAAAGAATATGTTTCAAATGTAACCAAATATTTTATTTTTGTAATTTATTTAAAAATTCAAAGCTGTCAAAAAAACAAACACACAAAACTTAAGTTTTCTAGTTTGAAATGAATTTTTAATTGAATTAGATAATTAATTGACTTGATCAAGCTTATATAATTAATCTTATTAAATCCATTTCAAATTTGATCAAATTAATACTAACATAAAAAAAACTATTATTTTAACAAAAATCATTGACATTTAATTCATGAATTAATCTAATTACATAGTAAACTTTATTTTGTTTCGGCTTATTTGAGAATTTTCGAGTACCAAATGAGAAAAAAAACAAGTATTAGACAACATTTTCAAAAAGATTTCCATGATTGTTTAAAAGTAAAAAACTACAAAATGAAGTATTCGGAATTTAAATATTTTATAATCTAAAAATATTCTAAAAACATGAATTATCAAACACTTTTTTACAATCACATGTAGCAATCATAACAAAAGTCACAACTAGACCGAAGAGATCCTAACTCGCGAGATATTTTCTTAGGAGTAACATTTTAATATTATGACCGTCCTCTTTCTTTCCACCTTTAGATCCTGAAAGTGAGAGGGAAACTTCTTCTATTTTTGGCTCTACGGCCATTTGACGGTCGTTTTATCGTATGGACCACCCTAAGACATTATTCATATGGTTCATGTATCAAAGTAATTAATACAAGAATATTTAGGCTTGACTTATCATAATTTACATCTTTTCTCATTTAAAACCTTGGAATTTGAGAATCTTATGTCCTGTTATTCCTATTACAGCCTACCAATACCATAAATGGTATTGGAAAATCTATCAAAATATGAGGTCAGATTGCTTTAAAGTATGGTTGTTTTTTCTAGAAAAATATAGTCTTAAGGTAAGTAACGATGGAATAAAAAATATGTGATGATGCTGGGAGGGAGCTGTCGACATCAAACAAACACAGTACACATGAGTTTTGATAGGTAAAAGGGAATACATATATGAACCTCAAATTTGTAACTTTATTCTCTCTTGAAAATGATGCTCATCCAGTCTGACTGCTTAGGAAGTTTACAATATCTAACCTTATTTTAATTAGAAAACAAAATAAAAATCTAAATATATATATAAAAAATAATCATCAAATCCAAATCAATGTCTAAAATTAAAAATAAAAAAGCAAAATTGATCCAAACTACAATCAGAGTAAGATTTTTAATATCTAAAGAATTAAGAATCAGTGTGGCATTGTAGATGCTATTATAGAAAAAACACTATCCAAAAACTTCTATGAAAATTTGAGTCTTATACAATAGTTAAATAAAAGTTATAATTATTTTAAATTATTATTTTAATTTGTAACGACCAAATGTTTTCTTTGATTTAGACTTTGTTTAATTTTTTTATAAATAAATATGCTAAGTTATCGTATAATCTGCACGTGGAAAATACTCATCTAATTGTAAAAGATGCAAACCTAATTATTCAAAATAACCATTTATCTCAATCCTGACTACATCAACATGACTCTCAAGAAAATTTATTTTCCTTAGAAATTTTTTTCTTCAAGCATATTGTAATGGTGAATGTTAGGGCATGGATTGTAGCTTTGTCTAAAAAATTGACAATCAATGTAGCATTGTAAGTGCTATTATAAAAAAAACACTATTCAAAAACTCATGTAAAATCTAAAATTAAATAAAAAATTATAACTTTTTTAAATTAATATTTTAATTTGAAGCAACCAAACCTTTTCTTTGACTTTGACTTTGTCTTACTAGTTTCTAAATAAATATATTAGGCTATTCATATAATCTGTATCTAGAAAATACTCATCTAGTTATAATAATAGATTCACACCTAATTATTTAAAACAACTATTTATCTCAAGCTTGGCTACTTTTATATTGTAATGGTGAATGTTAGGGCCTGGATTGTAGCCTTTTCAGACTCGGTCAAAAAAAAAAAAAACAGTCAAAAGTCAATATGTTGGTCTCTGAACCTAAGCAAAGCCCACCAAATTCCATGGCGGTTACTGTTCAAGAGTTGAACTTCCACTGTTGCAAAGTAGAAATGTATAAATCAAGCCCCTCTGCTTGAAGGCTATGGCATGGCGCCATCAACTCATTCTAAAATGACATTTACAGGCCATAAAAGTTTTAGCAAGAGAAAGTCTAGAATGCTTATGCTTAAAGTAAGCATTTATTCGTATAATATGGTATGATGATAACAGCGTTGGCTGTAGAGATGCAACACACAACCCATGGAAACATAACACGATTTACAGCCTTATTTAGGAACTGGTTTGTAGCCACCTTCTCTCCTTTTCTTCAGCCAGGAATGCACAGCAACAGCAATAGTCACAGCCAGTCCAATGAAAACCACGATTGACCAAGCGTAAGTTGTTACTTTAATGCTTTCATGCATCTGCAGGATTCAAGAAAAAAAATGAGAGGTTACATGTTTTTTAACATTATAAGCAATTTTTTTCTCGAGAATTCCTGCCCCCTATCGGATAATCCTGTCTTAGTTACCCGACTCCTTTTATACTGGAAAAGAAATCACTAGCTGAAGATTGAACAAAAACTCACCTGAACGGGAGCTTGTGAGAAAGTCACATTTGGTGCTTGTTCTGCTATGTAAATGTAGAAGAGCCCCATGACTCCTGTGTGCTTATTAGTGCTGTTGTAGTTCGATTCCAGAGTTAGATTCTCCCCAGCTGTTATCTTGACAGAACCTGGTTCAGGATAACAGGCGGACATTCCTACAATGTAACCATCCTCGTTTCCTGCTTCATTTCCATTTCCATAAATTGGTATTGAAGTGCATATTACGTTCCCATTCTGAATTCATCATGTAAAAAGTTCACATGTTATTCAACTTGATCGTCGATGACATGAAGTTAGTAACAGATGTTGCAGTAATAAACAGATAACATTCCAAACTAGCCTCTGGAAAAGTGAAATCAGACATAACAGACAAATTGAAGAAGGTTCCCTTATGCTGCTATGGGAAAGGATTGTGCTTGTGAGAGTTACAGTGACAAACATTTGGCAGAAAGCTGTATTTTTCAGAACGTCATTACAAAGATAATGAGATGACAGTTTACTTCAATAGCATTTCTAAGGAACTTTCAATGGCCTACCAGATATGAAAGAGGGTAAAAAAGATGCAGAAAAAACGAGAACATGTAATCATAAATAGGTTGAAAATAACCTGTCCATACAGAGTTGAACCTATCCCACCAGCATGCTGGTGGGCAACGGCATAGATGACATAACCACCAGTTGGCATGGTGAGGCTATTTCTTTTGATGTCAATGCACCCATTACCAGCTGCATCGGTAGCAGTGCAAGACTCAACTGCATACTCAACCTGCACCAAAGATATTCTAGTGATTCGCAGTACAGTGACATCCTTGAAAAAGAGAAGCCCCATATATTTCCTCATTTAATTTGATTCCAGAACTTGTGATTAGTGCAGGTCTACTTCACTGTTTAAGCTGTCACCACAGGTATTAAATTAATCTAACCATAGATGTATCTACCGCTGTGATTTATCATCAAGCATCAGCTGCCACTGCATTTCCTATGAGTTTTCTACAATGCAATTTGTTCGGTGGAAACGAATTCAATAGAACCTACCTAGTCAGTTGTGTGATCTGTAGAAAATTCTGTCAGTGCAGCATGTATCTAAGGAGAGATCTCAACTCATCAACAAGTCTATTTTGTTTTCTCCTACATTTTGAAAGAAGAGGTGGCAAATACGACATCCCCCACCCTTACAGTGCAAACATCTTGGTACTTGATAATATCAGGCAAGAAAGAATGCATTTACCTGGCAACCATTCTCTGGACTGATTCCTGTTGATCCAAGGAGCCTTTTTCCAGTATCAGTAACATCTAACACAACGATTTCAACAGGAATGGTGGAACTATCCCAATCAATCCATTTCACCGTATATCGCAGGTAGAGGCTCCTCTTGCCCCCCTGAAAACCCTGTCTGACTTTGCACTGTGTCTGACCATAGCAACAAAATAAACCTCCCTTGTAGTCTGGCCTAATGGGGTTTCCATCTTCATCGTTTGTGACATTATATAGATCGCACCAGCATTCAGTGCACCCCAGCCTATCTTCCGCACCCCGTGTTTCAATTGCATGGACACCAAGATACCACTTCTCCTGATACCCTTCAGGAATTTCGGCAGGATTGCCAATTTGTATTCCAAAAGGATCTGGAATGTGTGAAGCTGTCTTTCGTGTTTCAGATCCAAGGCCAAAATACTGTCCAAGAACTTGACCCTGGCACAATCCTCTGTTTCGTGAAAAATTACGGTCTGATGTGCGATTCTCATAGTACTTTCCCACAAGCCAGTGGTGAATGTAAGTGTCATAAAGAGGTACAGGATTCCCGGCCTGATCAACGACCTCAGCATTAAAACTCTTGAGAGCGATATGACCTCTTGGGAAGTCAATATCATCGTATGTTTTGCTCTCAACTGATCCTGGCCCCAACATGAACTCAGGTGACAGGAAAGTTTTTGATTTGATCTTGTTTCCGTTTTCCAGAAAAGCTTGTGTACACGATACGTCAAAAGCCAGTATTGAAAGTACTAACAGAAGTACCATGTTGCCTGTCAGTCAATTTCAATGTCTCAGTTTAAATCCACATAATCTTGCGAAGGGAATAGAGTACTGGTTTATTAACCGCGATTGAGTGTATATATAAAAAAAATACTTAACCTGTCGAAACCTTTCTAACTTTGCTATTGAACAAGATATTTCGGTTCAAACTTTAGAAACCCTCGTATGATTATTTGTTTAGTTTGGGTTTTAAATTTAATCTTGACATGATCTTATTTACCAGGTAGATTTATTTTTTAAAAAATAAATAAAATACTAATTGATAAAATTTAATAAAAATCTTATAGAAGAAATATGGAATTTGAAAAAACCCCGAAAACAAATGAGCAATTTTTTTTTTAATTATATGATGAAAAATAAAAAATAATTTATGATATAATTAAATAATAAAAAAAAAGATAACAAAGAGCCAAAAAATTCGAAGAAAATAAAAATTTCATATTAAAAAAACTCAAAAACATAAAATAAACAAAAAAACCCAAATGACCAGTTATGGACCTATTAGAAAAAACTTATCGCACGTGGTCCATGCTCTTGGGCCCATATTGTTTTTTTTTTTTTCCCCCGAAAAGGATTACCTATCAGGCTATCATAATCTGCAAGTATTTTGCTTCCACGGAGAATCAAACCGTTAACCTCAACATGACTCCTACTGCATTTAATATTTATATGGTCGCCCGCCCCTTCTTCGTCTTCTTCTTCCTCCTTTTTTTTTTAATAAAAAATCCATATCTAACAAGTCATTTGTTGTTTAGGGAACACAAAGAATTTTGCTTCCATGGAGAATCAAACCCACGACCTCACGTGACTCCCACGCGTTAACCTTTAGGATAACCTTTAAGATGTAACATACAGTTGATAGCCAAAAAAGAAAAAAAAAAGATGAACAGTAAAAGAAACTCCACACCTTTTAATTGTTTTAGTAATAGTAAATCCATGTTGTAAATACTTCCTTTTTCATCAGTTTTTGATAATCACCAAACATGAGATTGAAGAAAGAGTAATTTAACGAAGAAGGGTCTTGGATTATAATCAATTAGGAAAAAAATAATCAATCACAACCCCTCCTTCGTCATCCTGGAGATGCTTGTTCAAGATTTTTATTCCAGGCAGCAGCAGCCATGGATAACAAAATTAAACAGCAAAAAGACTCCAGTTTCACTAATTTTAGGGCCAAGCAACACGATCCAAACCTATACAATATTGCAGTAAAAATAACAAATCTAAGCAGCTCTAGTTTATAAAAATGGATACGGAACCAGCAGTCAAGAGAGGCGTACTTCAAGCACAAACAGAGAGGCAAGACACACAAACACAACCACCTTAAGTAAGACTTGCATCAATCATTAGAACTTGAAAAAACAGGAACATACCCGATGAATTCAATGGTCTCTGCCACTTCTCAAGCAGATGTATCATTCTGATGATTTTGAACAACTTGGGCTCTCTTCTGTTCAGACTTCAGATGAGTTCATTTGAACAGAGTAAAGAGAGGGAAAGGTTGGGAGAAGTGCTGCAATGTCATTGACTCAGTCCATTCATTAGTAATGAGGACCTCAACATGCAGTAAACCATGGCAATGAAATTCTGTTCAGAGTTGGACCAATTGGATTCAGGCTAGTGCCTAAGCCATGACGTCTAGTGCCACCGCCACATGCTTTCTTTCTTTAGACTATTTTCATTTGTCTGCTCTTTTGACTGCGTCATCTCGATAAAGATTTCTTGAGTTTATAGAGAAATGACTTTGATAGAGTAGTTGACTTAGGGTTTCATGTCTCTTTTATTTTGAAAATTTATGAGTAAAATCTCTCCTTTGATAGAGTAAAATATTTGTGTTTAAATAATACAAAAGTGAACTTGTCAATCAATTTTCCAATATCCTTTTAAAGACGAGATTTACCTGATATTTATCTTAGGGAATAGAGTCATACTCTGAAAATAAGGTAGTGTTTGGATAGTTTAATTCAACTAGACTAGATAATATTGTATTTGATATCAGCTTAAGGTATTTCACTATTTCAGAATCTTATATCCTGACTTTTAAATTTAATTTTGACATGATATTATTTACCGGGTAGATTAAAAAAAAAATCAACACAATAATGATAAAATTCAATAAAAATTTTATATTAAAAGATAAAATTAAAAAAAAAAATCATAAAAATAACAAAAAATATAAATAAATAAAAAAACCTGATATTAAAGGATGAAATAAAAAAAAAAGGCAAAAAAACTTTTATCATATGATGAAAAATTAAAAAATAATTTATTATCAACCCAACACCAAAGGATATAATTAAATAAAAATCCTATATTAAAAAAAATAAAAATAAAATAATAAAAAAAAAAACAAAACAAATAAAAAATCCAAATGACCAGTTATGAACTTATTATAAAAAACCTACGCACATGGCCATGCTCTTGGGCTCATATTTTTTTGTCAACCCTTTTTTTTTTTTTTAAATTACCT
Source organism: Populus davidiana (assembly GCA_030145905.1). Taxonomy (NCBI): domain Eukaryota; kingdom Viridiplantae; phylum Streptophyta; class Magnoliopsida; order Malpighiales; family Salicaceae; genus Populus; species Populus davidiana. The sequence continues at coordinate 12,845,214 of CM057803.1, forward strand.
ATCATCAACGTTATCAAAAATGTTTTTTTGACGCGACACAAAATATATAATATAAACTTGGATCATATGCTCGAATTGTAAAATTATAAATAAAATATTTTAACTAATTATATATTGATAATTCTAGTTAAGTAGTAATCAACAATATGACTCAATTAAAATAAAAGTGAAATAAATAATAAAAAAATCAAAACATCTTAAAATATATAATTTAAATAAAAAATTATATATGGTTTAAATATTTTAAAAATACAATTCAATAAAATTATTTCTTTATACTTGAGTTCTAAGGAGAAAGGGATAGAATGACCAAAGTTGTTAAAATGGGTAGGGACTAGGGAGGGGTTTTGTTAGCATTGAATGTGGGCTCACGAGATTATTTAAACCAGAGAAATAAGCAATCAGTCTTATAGATACACTACATGTTAAAATATCCTTAGTTTTAGCATTCCAAGCCTAAATCATTGGGGGTAAACTCTGTGCCTCCAGAAATGGCTGTGATTTCAAAATCCCGTAACATGGGTAGCAAAGACTGAAACATAGAATAATTTAGAAACTGAAGATGGAGTTGAATTAGTGGCGGAGAGTATTCGGAAAAGGAAGAGGGGCGAATATTGGAGGAAATATAAATAGAATACGCAGGGGGTTCACAATAGTTTGTTAAAAACTAACCTGATTGATGCCAAAACAGAGACGATTGATGAGAGACTGCAGAAGAAGAAGAAGAGAGGCAGACCGCAGACCGCAGAGGCGCAGATGAAGTCATTTTATATTTTATTTAAACTTGGTAAATCGGCTGAGTTTACCGAGTTTAAACAAGTTTGATTGACTTTGCTGGTTTTTCGAGTTTTTAATCTGATTTTATATTATATATACATGTTCCACAATTTTTTGGCTTCCATGGAGAATCAAACCCTTAACCTCAACATGACTCCTGCGCAGTAACTATCGAGCTACAACTTAAAGTTTTTAACCAAACAAAAAAACCATCAACCTGATTTACTATTTATATGGTCGCTCACCCCTTCTTTTTCATGAAAATGGATACGGAACCAGCAGTCAAGAGAGGCTTACACAGAGAGGCAAGACACACAATTACAAACACAACCACCTTAAGTAAGACTTCCATCAATCATTAGAACTTGAAAAACAGGAGCATATACCCGATGAATTCAATGGTCTCTGCGACTTCTCAAGCAGAAGTATCATTTTGATGATTCTGAACAACTTGGTCTCTCTTCTGTTCAGAATTCAGGTGAGTTCATTTGAACAGAGTAAAGAGAGGGAAGGGTATGGAAAAGTGCTGTGATGTCATTGACTTAGGCCATCCAATAGTAACGAGGAAGTCAACATCCAGTAAACCATGGCAATGAAATACTGTTCAGAGTTGGACCAATTGGATTCAGGCTGCTGTGATATATAGAACTAATTTAACGAAGAAGAAATGTAACAGAGAAGAAGCCTATGATTGGAGTACTTAATTCTAAGCATCCTTCAACTAAAAATAACCTTGGCATTTATAGCCATACAGTTCATAATAGAATTAACAAACAAATAGGAAAGAGTTACACCACTATTCCACTTCTAACCATTAACTAACTAATCCACGTTGCTGCCCACCCTGCAGGAGTGCAGCCACTACAAGTTCCTGCAGCTTGATCTGTGGCATGATCCCACGTTCTTGTGCATATCATACTGCCTAAGCCATGTCGTCCAATGCTGCATGCTTTCTTTCTTTAGAGTATTTTTATTTGTTTGCTCTTTTGACTGAGTCATCTCGATAAAGATTTCTTGAGTTTATAGAGAAATGACTTTGATAGAGCAGTTGACTTTGGGTTTCATGTCTCTTTTATTTTGAAGATTTATGAGTAAAATCTCTCCTTTGATAGTGTAAAATATTTGTGTTTATCAAGTACCATTGCTCTTAGTTATAACAATTTCATAATAAATTTTGTTTATCAAGATAGGATTTTTGGATTTCAATCCAAAACTCATGCACATCCTAACCTACATATAACAAGGACAAACATAAATCCAGCTTGGTTCATGTCCACATATGATAACAGCGTAGGATCTACAGATGCAGTACACAACCCATGGAAACACACCACAATTTACAACTTTATTTAGGAACTAGTTTGTAGCCACCTCCTCTCCTTTTCTTCAGCCAGGAATGCACAGAAACAGCAGCAGTCACAGCCAGTCCAATGAAAACCACCATTGACCAAGCACAAGTTCTTACTTTAATGCTTTCATGCATCTGCAGGGTTCAAGAAAAAAATTTGAGGTTATATGTTTTTAACAATTAAAAGCATTTTTTTTCACGAAAAATCCTGCCTCGAATTGGTCAATACAACTAATACTGTCTTAATTACCTGACTCCTTTATACTGAAAAACGAAACCACTAGCTGAAGATTGAGCAATAACTTACCTGAACAGGAGCATGTGGGAAAGTCACATTTGGTGCTTGTTCTGCTATGTAAATGTAGAAAAACCCCATGACTCCTGTGTGCTTATTAGTGCTGTTGTAGTTAGATTCCAGAGTTAGATTCTCCCCAGCTGTTATCTTGACAGAACCTGGTTCAGGATAACAGGTGGACATTCCTACAATATAACCATCCTCGTTTCCTGCTTCATTTCCATTTCCATAAATTGGTATTGAAGCGCAAATTACGTTCCCATCCTGAATTCATCATATAAAAAGATCATTTGAGCCGGATGTTACTCGACTTGATCAGCGATGACACGAAGTGGGTAGTAGATATTGCTGTAATAATCAGAAAACATTCCAAGCTAGCCTCTGGAACAGTGAAATCAGACATAAAAGACAAATTGAAGAAGGTTCCCTTATGCTGCTATGAGAAAAGAGGATTGTGCTTATGAAAGTTGCGGTGACAAACTTCGGCAGAGAACGTCGTTAAAAGATAATAAGATGATAGTTTACTTCAATTGCATTAATTTCTAAAGAACTTTCAATGGCCTACCAGATATGAAAGAGGGTAAAAAAGATGCAGAAAAAACGAGAACATGTTATCATAAATAGGTTGAGAATCACCTGTCCATACAGAGTTGAACCGATCCCACCAGCATGCTGGTGGGCAACAGCATAGATGACATAACCACCAGTTGGCATGGTGAGGCTGTTTCTTTTGATGTCAATGCACCCATTACCAGCTGCATCGGTAGAGGTGCAAGACTCAACTTCATACTCAACCTGCACCAAAAATATTCTAGTGATTCGCAGTGCAGTGAAATATAAACGAGAAGCCTTAATTGTTTCCTCATTAACTTGATTCCAGAACTTGTGGCTGATCCTGCAGGTCCACTTCACTGTTTAAGCTGTTGCTGCAGTCTAATAATAGATGTGTCTACCGCAACGATTTATCATCAAGCATCAACTACCAGGCATTTCTTATGAATTTTCTACAACGCAATTTGTTCGGTGGAAACGAATTCAATAGAACCTACCTGTTGAGTTGTGTGATCGGTAGAACATTCTATCAGTGCAGCAAGTATTTAAGGAGATATTTCGACTCATCAACAAGTCTATTTTGTTTTCTCCTGCATTTTGAAAGAAGAGAAAAGTGCCATCCACGACATTCCCCCCCTTACAGTGCAAACATGTTGGTGCTTAATAAAAAGTGACAAGAAAGAATGCATTTACCTGGCAACCATTCTCTGGACTGATTCCTGTTGATCCAAGGAGCCTTTTTCCAGTATCAGTAGCATCTAGCACAAAAATTTCAACAGGAATGGTGGAACTATCCCACTCAATCCACTTCACCGTATATCGCAGGTAGAGGCTCCTCTTGCCCCCCTGAAAACCCTGTCTGACTTTGCACTGTGTCTGACCATAGCAACAAAACAAACCTCCCTTGTAGTCTGGCCTAATGGGGTTTCCATATTCATCGTTTGTGACATTATATAGATCGCACCAGCATTCAATGCACCCCAACCTATCTTCCGCACCCCGTGTTTCAATTGCATGGACACCAAGATACCACTTCTCCTGATACCCTTCAGGAATTTCGGCAGGATTGCCAATTTGTATTCCAAAAGGATCTGGAATATGTGTAGCTGTTTTTCGTGTTTCAGATCCAAGGCCAAAATACTGTCCAGGAATTTGATCCTGGCACAATCCACTGTTTCGTGAAAAATTACGGTCTGATGTGCGATTCTCATAGTACTTTCCCACAAGCCAGTGGTGAATGTAAGTGTCATAAAGAGGTACAGGATTCCCAGCCTGATCAACTACCTCAGCATTAAAACTCTTGAGAGCGATATGACCTCTTGGGAAGTCAATATCATCGAATGTTTTGCTCTCAACAGATCCTGGTCCTAACATGAACTCAGGTGACAGGAAAGTTCTAGATTTGATCTTGTTTCCATTTTCTGGGAAAGCTTGTGTATATGATACGTCAAAAACCAGCATTAAAAGTAGTAACAGAAGTACCATGTTGCCTGTCAGTCAATTTCAATGTCTCAGTTTAAAACCACGTAATATTGCACAAGGAATAAATCCATGTTGTTGTATATACTTTCTTTGTCATCAGTTTTTACTGACCACCATACTTGTGATTGAAGAAAGAGTATTTAATTAAGAAGGGTTTTGGATTATCATCAATTAGCATAAAATAATAAATCATAACCCCTCCTTCGTCATCCTGAAGATGTTTGTTCAAGATTTTTATTCTGGTTAACAGCAGCCATCGATAACAAAATTAAACAACAAAAAGTCTCTAGTTTCGTAAATTTTAGGGCCATGCAATGTATTAGATGATGTCCCAAATCTCAGAATCTTTAAGTAACATGTTATTTAGTTCATGATAATGATTGATCAAGATGTTCAGGTAAATAATTTTCTTCTTAGTTCACGAAGCATCAAATTAATGGTAAGAAAGTATTTACAAAAATAGTTTCAAACAGGGAAACAACTTAAAGATTCTCTGATAAAAAAATTAATAATTTTATAAAAAAATAATAAATAATTTTAAAAAACCTTAAATTTCAAGAACAAAAATGTTTGTTCTTGGATGATTAATGCTCTAGAATATATGCAATTTATTGATAATTCTGAACCTATTACCTAGATCTCCTGGATGCTCAAGACCTAAGATGTAATCAAATTTAAATAAAAGAGCATGATGTTTTATCCAACCCATAACACTTTTAATTTAAATGATTGTTTGAGATCTAATATATTTTCTTGAGTTTTTTTGGGTTCAGCTGACAGCTGAACCAAAGTTTACTAGGTCTAGCATGTCATTAACTCAAGTTACATTGGGTTTGGTTGATTACTAAACTGAAATGTTTTGGGTTTGCTATCATATTATTTTGGGTTCAGCTATCAATTAAATTCAAGTTTATTGGATCTGATATATTATTAAATTCAAGTTACATTGGATTTAGCTCATTTCTGAACTTGAATTTGACATATTTCTAGACCTACTTTATTCCATGATTTTTTGAAGTCTCAAAAAGATAAAAGGAAAAAAAACAGCTCCTTGTAAATCCAAATCAAGATAAATATTGCAGTTAAATCTAACAAATCTAAGCAACTCCTGTTTAATAAAAGACTGGTTATAATAAAACTGGCATAAGTCTGTTAATGCCTTCAGGTCTATAAAAATGGATATCGAACCGACAGTCAAAAGAGGTTTCCCTCACTGAATTACCTTCAAGTACGTACAAACAGAGAGGCAAAACACATAAACACACAACCACCTTGAAAAACAAACAGTAAAAGTAAGACTTCCATCGATCACCTCAATTAGAACTTGAAAAACAGGAACATACCCGATGAATTCAACAGTTTCTGCCACTTCTCAAGCAAACGTATCATTTTGAACAACTCGGTTTCTCTTCTGTTCAGAACTCAGATTTGTTCATTTGAACAAAGTAAGGAGAGGCCGGAAAGTGCTGCTATCTTATTGAATTAGGCTATATATCCATTCGTAATGAAGAGTTCAATATTCAATAAACCATTGGCAATGAGAAACTGTTTAGAGTTGAACCAATTGGATACAGGCTACTGCCTAAAGCCATGGCGTCTACTACTGCATGTTTTCTTTCTTTTGATTAAGTCATCTTGGTAAAGATTTCTTGAATTTATAGAGAAATGACTTTAATAGAGTGGGCAAGGCTTCCTAGTGTTGGTTGAATTGTTTGAAAAGGCATGCAAATATTTAATTTCCTAAGTTCTTATCAACATTTTTTTTTAAATTTTAAATATATATATATATATATATATATATATATATATAGATCCCAGTATCTAATTATCATAAGGAATTCTAATTAAGTACTGGTCTTACAAAAATAATTTTTTTTTTATCAAGGATAATAGTATTTTAATTAATATCAAATAATTCCTACTTTAACCCGGGTCTTCATGTAAAAATATCGATTTTGCGTCCAAGATAGTAATTGAATTTTTAGCTACCCAAACAATAATCAATTTAATTATATCATGTTTTGCAATCATAAGAAAAACTTTTTTATAATTGACATCGTAATCTTGCTTGTAACATTTAACTACCAAGCTTTTTTTATATTTTCCAACTTCACCATTCTCCTTTAATTTTGTCTTATATATTTATTTTACACCAATAATCTTTGTTATTTTGGAAGCTTCATCAACTCTAAGTATTGTTTTTTTCAATGACATTACTTTCATCCTAGCTTTTTACCATTTTGTTTTCTTAACGGTATCTTTAAAAGTCATAGGACAATATAAAAAAAAGAGCAAGTCGATCATTAGATTAATCAATTCCTGTTATTTCATAATCATTCATCTATGTAGACTTTTTTCTAACACATAATTTTTAATTATTAGGTGTGCTTTGATTATCTACTAGTTGTGGTGCTTTTTGCACAAGCTTTTCTATTATTTCATCGCTTTCATCATCTAAATTCACTAGAATATTTATTTTTAATATCATAATTACTCCATATCTAAAATTCAGCTTCATAAAAAATAATGTCACGACTAATACTAATTTTCTTGGTACTAGAATTATATATTTTATAAGCTTTTGAATAATTACTCATAGTAAGGAAAATATATTTTTCTCCCTTTTCATCTAACATTTTTCTCTATTGATCCAAGATATGGACATGGATAATGCACTAAAAAATTCTTAGATCGATGATTTACTGTCAGTCTTCGTCCACTCCAAATTAAGTTCTTTTAGTGTTTTATCTTGAATGAAAAGTGTGAGACTTCTATTAAAAATACGAACACTCCAATTTACTACTTCATGCTAAAAATTCTGCAGTAGGCTATTCCTTGTCAAAAGATTTTGAACCATATTCATAGTAGTGTGATTCTTTCTTTTGCAAACTCTATTTTTTTTAGGTGTATATATAAGTTGTGGTAAGTTACCTCTTGATTCTAAAAGTTACACAAAAATTTGCAAATTCATGAGAGTTATACTCTCCACCACAATTCATTCAAATAACTTTCATTGGTTGGTTAGCTTTATTCTCAACAAGTTCTCTTAATTTATACCTAGGCTTCAAAAACTTTTGATTTTTCTTGCAAAAACTAAACTCAAATTTTCCGACTATAATCATCAACACAGTTGATCATAATTGACCGACTAAGCCATGATTTATTTATTTTCTGGTTAAAATTGCTGCTGCGATTAAACCATGCTATGGATCGAGCTGCTGCTAGACTACTGCTGTGAAGGCTGTTAGGTGCTGCTACTCGGAGAACAACTAATTTTGCAGGAAAAAGCATACAGCAAGGACAAATTTCATTGATTGCCAATTAAGCATTGATTATTTAATACTAGCAATGTATTTTATTTGGTTTTGGAAAAAAACGAAAAGACACCCCTCATGAGTCACTATTTTTGTTGGTAGCAGCTTGGGGGCGTGGCTTTTGCTTTTAGAAGAGTTGAAACCATTATTCAGTGTTTAAATAAAAGATTAGGGTTATTTGTTTCTTGTTATCTTCAATCTATAATCCATGCCCATATGCCCCAGACTTTTCTATTTTATTCTTCTATATTATATTAAATGCTATAACACTCATGCAGTGTCAGAAAGAATCTGGATCGAGAGAGAGAGCCGAAGAAAAAAGTACAAAGAAACTATAATACATTACAGTAGCAGCTTCCGGTGCTTGCGAGCAACCACGTTTCAATAGTTTTATGGAATAGAATGTACTCGGAACATCACGGTCGGAATTTGAACGACGAGAAATCTGGTCGGAATTTGAACGACCAATCTAGAATGATTTGAGATTCTAAATAAAATGAAATTTGTCTAACAAATGATATGAAGTATACCGCCATTCGAGCCATAATAGAATAGAATTAACAACCTTGAGTGAAAGTGAGCTGCTGCTTGCAATGGGATATGCCTGGTGGCTGCTGGAGAGGTCTGCTACAACCTGCTGCTGCTGTTGCATTCTGTGCGAATGAGCTGTTGCTGCTGCTACGTAGATTGCTTCCACGACTAGTTTTCCTTACCTTCCTCGGACTTTTTAATTAATCTTTGCTTTGATATCAATGGTTGAAAACACCAAGTATATAAATATTTAATCTTTCGATTCAACACTTTTTAAAATTTGAAAATTTTAAATACAGTGACCCTTGTAGTTTTTATAGAGAGATTATTATGATCTCATAAGAACTCAAACTAGTTAGTTAAACAAGATTCTAATTAACTATTCTTACACATCAAAGGTTGAAAACACCAAGTACACAAATATTTAACCTCCCAAGAGATTACAACCTTTAACTATTTTAATCTGATTCTAATTAACAAATCATTTTTTTTAATCAAGATTCCTATTCACACGGACAGGAATTCCATCCCAAGACTCTTTAAATAATACAAAAGTGAACTTGTCAATAAATTATCTGACACCCCTTTCAAAGAGGAGATTGATCTGAGTTTTTTATTCATCTTATTTACATTTTCTAGAAAAGCTCGTATATATGATACGCCAAAAGCCAGTAATAAAAATTATTAACAAAAGAGGGGGAAAGAATAATATTTTTCTGGTCACCCAGTTTGCCAGCATAAACAGGGTGGAAAAACACGTTTTTCTTTGTCTTGTTTCAATCAAGAAATGTAAGACTTCAATCAACGTACACGAATTCAAAAGTTTCTGCCACTGCAGGCAAAAGTAGACTCTTAATGATTTTGAACAACTTTTTTTCTCTTCTGATATGAACATGGGAAAGAGAAGGTAGGGGCCGGGTAGCGTGTCAGAGGTCTTGTCATGTCATTGAATCACACCATCCATTATTGGTGATGTGGGATACAGTATTCAGCTAGTCATATCAATTGTCTATGTCATATGGAGGATTCGAAGTTCATTTCTTCAAGAAAAAACTGTTGGGAGTTATGAATCATGCATTTTTTTTAATTAAGAAAAAAAAAAGTGTTTGCTTTTGATCTTTCTAGTAAGAGAAAAAAGTAAATAATAGATGTAAATACAAATATTTTAATTGAACTATTATTTTTATTTGATATATTTTCATTTATTTTATTTTAAAAGTTAATTTTGATTTTCAAGAATAAATAATTTTGATTTTTATAAATGATCGTGCAAATATAACTAACGAAAAGATTTCAACAGTGCTATACTTGGTTCACGGTTTGATTTATAAGCACGATCAGACAAGGAGATACAATACATGGATCATGCAAACACGAATTCAACTCTATGCCAGCATTGGCTGGTAGCCTTCTTCTTTCCCCTTCTTTAGCCGAGAATGTACAGTGACAGCAACAGCTATTGCCATTCCGAACAAAGCTATAATTGCAACCGCATATGTGGATCCTTTCATGTTTACATGCATCTGTAAGAACCAAGAAAATCAATGGTTTTCAGTTGTCAACAATCCAAAATGTTATCAACATCGTCTTGTGAATTCTTCTCCAGATTCCTATCCTAATTACCAGAACTCTCTTTCTCTATAAAATGTCATTTATCTTCTGCTATAAAAATGTTTCTACCTGATTGGCTACTTGGCTAGAAAAACACTATCTAATTCCAGCATAACATTCTTTTTAATATCTAAAACATTGCTTCTAAGGATTCCTCCAGGGGAGATTTGAACAGCAATGCATGTGACTCTATGCACACACATGAAAAACACACACAACATTCGTTTGCATTCATGTAAGTTTAAATGGTCACCATTTAAAAACTTAAAAAGACTTACACGAATGGGAGCTTGTAGCAAACTCGTGGGGTTTGGTGTTCGGTCTGCAACCAATATGTAGAAAAGCCCCATAACTCCTGTGTGGTCTTGATCTCTGCTGTAGTTGGATTCCAGAACTAGCTTCTCCCCAGCTGTTATCTGGATAGATCCTGGTTCAGGATAACAGGTGGACATTCCTACAATGTAACCTGCCTCATTTCCCGCCTCTTTTCCTTCTCCATAAGTTGGTAGTGAAGCACATATAACACGTCCATCCTGATCAGAATAAAATCTTAAATAACCTTCATCTTAAACATTTAACACTTGAGCAAAGTATTACATAATCAATGACATTGAGAGAGGTGCGTGAGGGGGTAATACAGAAAGCAGTCCAAGAAAATGAAACTCTAAACAACAATTTTGGACAGCAACACAACTTAAATGGAGACTGGAAGGTGAAACTGATGGTAGGCCAGGACCAAGATATATGTTGGGTTGACAACTTATTATCGCAAACCTTGGAAGTGATCCTTTTTAGTACACAGGGGCATAAAGGAACCTTCTTGGGAAAGACATTAAGTTACAAGCTCTTTAAAAGGCTCAATCGGCAAATAAAGTGAAATGCAAGTAACAGTCGTTCAAATAAGTCTAGAACCTATGAATTGGGAAAGACAGAGCCAGAGGATATCAGAATCACTGCACTGTCTACTCAGCAATATATATAGTCGGCCTGGTCAGTCTTCAAACGATCTCACTTTGTAAAATGTACTAAAAGTTAGAGGAGAGGGTCACAACGGTTCTAGGCTGATTCACGCAACTAAAAGTAATTAAAAATTTATGTAAAGTGCAAAAAAATTAAAAAGGATTCTGATAATAGCAAGTGAAAAAAAGAAGATCCCATATCAAGATGAGAGGACGTCACTACAAAATTGAAGTTTAAGGGTGGAAGTCACCTTCCCATACAGAGTCGAGCCAATTCCTCCAGTATGCTGGTGGGCAACACCATAGATGAGATAGCCAGCAGTTGGCATGGTAAGGTTTGTCCTTTTGACATCAACACACCCATTACCAGTAGTATCAGCAGAGCTGCAAGATTTGATTTCATACTCAACCTGTAGCAAAAACATTATTAGTAATTCTCAATGAAACAGAGCGTGCAGTTCTACTGGGAAAAACAAAAAAGTTTTCGTTGAAACCACTCTTTAGTTTTCTGAAACTTACGAAACGTGTGCCCAGGAATGTTCATTTCATATGTGTTCAGTACCAATTCGGTCAAAGTAAGCTAACCATAGATTCAGCAAATACAACGTTTTATTAAAAGGCATAACAAATGCAGCATCATCATCACAAAAATGTGTGTATACAATGGAGTGTGACACAGAATCCAAGATCCCTATACCTCACACTAAGGCTGCTCCGAGTTTGCAAAAATATATACTCTCAAAAGGGTAGGCCAGTTATGCATGCTGGTATATGTGCTTATGACTTGGGTTTCGCTTTCAGAGTGTACATTAAGTTTTTATATATCAATAAATATGCATCTACTTGCATGTATCAGGAACTTCACTCCAGTGAAATTAATTTAGTGAATTCAGATGTGACACAGCACTATTGCAACTATACTGTACCCTACTGGAGGATTTCCAAGAGTAGCAGATATTCTGTCAGTTCACCATGCTCTGCTGTGCGTTTAAAGAGAATTCAGCTTATTATCAACTGTATTTCCCACTGTAATGCTTTTCTCAAACAAGAAGAAAGGATGATTGATATAGAACCTTGTGTCTAACCATTGTCATGGTTGCCAAGGTGTCTCCTTATAGCATAGTACCGGTATTCTTAAATAATAGGAAGCAAGAATAGCAGATTCAACAAAACGTAAATGCCTGATTCAATAATCATGTAATGTCAAAACACCAAGTACAGAAGTCCTTACCTGGCAACCATTCTCTGGACCGAATCCTGTAGAACCATTTAGCCTTTTCCCAGTATCAGTGACATCAAATATAAAGATTTTAACAGGAATAATGTCACTATCCCATTCAACCCATTCCACAGTGTATCGCAGGTAAAGACTCCTCCTGGTACCCTGGAAACCTTGTTTGACCTTGCATTGTGTATGATCATAGCAACAAAGTAAGCCTCCTTTATAGTCTGGCCTCAAAGGGCGTCCCCATTCACTAACTGTGATGTTGTATAGATCACACCTGCATTCAGTGCATCCCAACCTATCTTCAGCACCCCGTGTATCGATTGCATGGACATTAAGCAACCATCTCTCCTCATACCCAACAGGAATTTCAGCTGGATTGCCAATTTCTATTGCATAGGGATCAGGAATGTGCGTAGCTGTTTTTCGTGTTTCAGATCCCAGGCCAAAATACTGACTAAGAATACCTCTCTGGCATATTCCACTGTTACGTGCAGAAATGCGATCTGATTCCTTAAACTTCTGCTCATGGCTACTACTCTCAACCACATCTAGCTGTTGATAGTATCTCGAAACAAGCCAGTGGTGAAGATAAGTTTCGTGAAGAGGGACAGGATTCCCAGAATCATCAATCACTTCAGCATTGAAACTCTTGATTCCAATATGACCTTTTGGGAACTCAACATTGCGATAGAATCTATTCTCCACAGATCCTGGTCCCAACACAAATTTTGGTGATAGGAAAGTGGCAGATTTGATCTTATTACCACCTTTCATAGATGCTCGTGTATAAGATAGATTAGATGCCAGTATTAGTATTGCAAACAAAGGCAAGCAGGCTCGAAAAGAATGTATCATATTGCCTGTCAGTTTCAATATCTCAGGTTAAGCTATAAATCTTTCACAAAACCAAGCACAGTATAATTGAATTGAAACCAGCAAACTAAGACGGTAAGCACAAGAGCATTGAGATGTTAAAATTGAAAATAGCGAACTGCAACACATCTTGAGGAAAGTTTCAAGTTTTTTTAACCTTATCTTCTCAAATGCTTATTTGGTACATGATTGGAATCATAACTATGCGGCTAGACAATTTTTTTTCCATCTCGTGCCAAATTCAAGACGGAGATGGAAAATTAGTGCTTTATACAAGTTGATTTGACTGGGAAAAAAAATTGGCACCGGGGAAATGTTGTGCTAAAAATCCAATTATTTTGGACAAGAACAATTTTAATCCTCCATGCACATAAACAAAGGATTGATTATAAAAGTGTTCCAATCGTCCGCAAACCAAGAAGCCTGACACCATGATTGAAACCTTCCTTGTCAATTCACAACAAAGATGTTTGTTCAAAATCTTTGATCAAATCACCAATCACATGCACTGTCAGAAATATGCACAGATAGAACTGTGGAGAGAAAACCTCAAGAACCAGCATGATAACAGTTAAGGCAGAGATTACACAGTAAAAGAACATTCAATTTATGCTATGATTATTATGCTTTAATTTGATTTGCCCACAATTTTTTTTTTTTGGAAAAGCCTTAATTTGTGATTCTTAATTGTAATGTTAGTGGGTATAGGAAACAGGCTTACGTGAAGATCACTATTAATCGACTCCACTATAATTATACATGTTTGTTTCTTTGAAGCCTAAATACCCAAAATTGAGGTTAAAATTTTAACAGGATATATTTGAACAACAAATTTCAGAAAAGAAAAAAGGTCTAAAATGGGCACAGTATCATATTCTCACGTTTCCATATGAAGGTTAAACTTTACTCGTAACACAGTATGAGACAAATGAGAAAAACGAGAAAAACAAAACGAAGCTATTGTCAATATCCAGCTATCTCACTTTAAACTTTTGAAATCCAAATCATACTCATCAATCAAATGTCTTGTACAAAAAGAAATCAAAGTATCCTAACATGTTTTCTGCTAAATTTAGAAAGGAAAAAAAATCATGACTAAAATGGAACAAATACTAACAAAGGGATATATTTATACATCATTAAGCAGAAAAAAAGGAAAGAAAGGAGCATATACCCAGATACCAGAAGTCAATTGGCCAAAAGTTTGAATTTTAATCAGTCCCTTGCCTTTTGAATTTATACACCAGTAAGACAATGTTCTTTATCGGCTCTTTTCTGCTGGGTAAGTGGCAGAGATTTTAAATGTATTCTTCCCAAGAAAGAGAGAATAATACAAAGAAGGTCAGCCCGACAGACAGTCGTTTGTTCAAGTAAAACGTGTAAGAATCGCAACTTGGCTGATAAAGAGAGAGTGAGATGTTGGTGTACGGGAATGTGCCACGTGTGTGGGTGTCCTCCAGACTTTGAATCATCCGTATTTATTGTACTAGATTCTGGACAGTCCTAAGCCATGTTCATAAGGATGGCCTCAGCCATGACGGCCACCATGCCATTCCCTATTTGTTTTTGGTTTTTCTCCAAAATTATTTTGAAATTGCCTCGATAACTTTATAAAATGAAGTAATTTTGACACAACAAAAGAAATAAAAGAAAAAAAATGATAAATTCTACATAGATCTTTGTTATCTACTCCTCTGTCTTATAATTATTGATCTTTATTGATTTCAAAAAGTTAATAAAAAATAATTTTGATCACTTTTTATTAGTTTTATCCGTTTATTTTTTTTTAAAGAATATGCTTTAGGTAAATTAAAGTTTAATTTTCTTATAATTCATTTTATAAAAAAATATCTTGTATAAAATTCAAGAAAATATATTAAAAAAAATACATGTTATTTTCATATTAAAAACTCTACAATGGAGTTTCATCCATATATTAATATAGTTCAGAGAAAATAGTAATTCAAAACTTTCAAATACCGAGAATATATTTATAGAAAAACATTTAAAATGTTTAATTCTATTTAATTTTTATTTATCAAAAGAGTATTATAAATCATTTTATATAATAAAAATTAGAAAAATCTATTAATCCCGAATAGAAAAATTATTTCATTTAAATAGAAAAACTAGATAAGGTTAATAATATTGAATATAAAAATAAAATTAACAAAATTTATGAGCGAGAAAAAGAAATAATAATTAATTTAGTAATATATATAGATCGATAAATTGATAGATTTTAGTTGCATTACAAATTCAAGAGTGGATATAAGCATAGTTTTAAAATCTAAGACTTGGTCGATCCGGGGCTGGAATCGAGTCGGGTTTAAGAAAAAATAAAAGAAAAAAAAACCTGGTGTGATTCGGTTGACCCGGCAAGACCCGACCATAAACCCGTTGATTTTTTTTTTATTTTTAAAAACAACTTTATTTTGAATTTTTTAAAAAAACAAATTTGATCCGGCCGACCTGGTAACCTCGGTCAAAATCCAAAACCCGAGGTTTGAACTGGACCAATTTTAAAACAATAGGTATAAGCCAGTGACAATTTTGTGGAGAGTTGCATCGGTGACATAGCATGTCCCCGGCGATGCCATAGTGCAAGGTTGATTTGTTCTTGGTGGGCAAGTATGGGTTTAGAGGTTAGTAAGTAATTTCACATTTTTAGCGAAGTGTAATAATTACTAAACGGATCTTGTAGAAATTCTTCTTCTTCGTAGTGCTTGCCCCAACAGCTCAATCCACCTTTAGTTCATTTACATATGCAGTGGTATCACAGAAAGCAACCCTACTATCTAAATGTCTAACAATGGTGCTTGGAATTGCGTCACGGCAATATGACTAATTTCCAACAACTCAGACAAATTATTTATGGTTGAATCTCTAAGGATCCCCTAAAGAAATTACAAGCTCAAAATAATGCTTCATACAGTTGAAATGTTTTCATCCGTGTATAAAGCAGGCTAAGACATGTATCATGCATATATCGAGATGCTAATGCCATTACATAGATCATGGAAAAGGATTACAACTCTATGCCATAATTGGTTGGTAGCCTTCTTCCCTTCCCTTCTTCATCCGAGAAAGGAGGCCGACAGCAATGGCCATTGCCAGTCCAAACAGAGCTACTATTGCTACAGCAGGTGTGGATACTTTGATGTTTTTATGTATCTGCAAGAACCAAGAAACATTTACAGTACTCTAACCAATTCGCATATAAATGTAGAAGATGCATTCATCTACGTTTTGTATAAGATTAGCAGAAACCATTAAAAATTGAATGACAACTTACATGAATTGGAGAATGCAAGAAATTTGTGGGATTTGGTGTTCTGTCTGCTACCAGAATGTAGAAAAGCCCCATGACTCCTGTGTGCTTTTGAGTACTGTTGTAGTTAGATTCAAGAAGTAGATTCTCCCCAGCTGTTATCTGGATAGAGCCTGGTTCAGGATAACAGGTGGACATTCCTACTATGTAACCTGCCTCGTCTCCTACATCCTTTCCAGTTCCATAAATTGGTTCTGAAGTGCATATAACACGTCCATCCTGAAGTGAACAAAGCTGCTTAAGATTAGAATCAGATGTCATATTATCCACTCCCTCTTACACTTGATTGAATGGACATTCTGCATCATAATTAATGAAGAAAGGAGATATGTGGTGGTAGACTGAAAGCAGTCCAAGTAAGCCTGAGTGGAAAAAAACATGGACACCAATTTTGGGCTGTCATTTTTATGATTCTGGACTTATTAATGCATCTAAAACTGAGATTGAAGATTACCTCCCCATACAGAGTTGAACCAGTTCCCCCAGTATGCTGATGAGCAGCACCGTAGATGACATAACCACTGATCGGCATTGTCAGGCTTGTCCTTTTGGCATCAATGCATCCATCAGAATTGGCGCTGCTGCAAGACTCAACATTATACTCAACCTGCAGAAGAGTGATTCAGAATGCAACAAAAGTTTATGGCACTGTTGGAGATGTGTTTTCGATATTAATATATAATAACTTCTTAACTACTAGCATCCTTGATGTTTTAGTGCAGTTCACTTGGTGAATACTGACGCAAAGCACACTATTGGTGACGAAAGTTTATACCTGGCAACCATTCTCTGGACCTAGTCCTGTTGATCCATTAAGCCTTTTTCCAGTATCAGTGACATCAAATATAAAGATTTTAACAGGAATAATGCTGCAATCCCAATCCACCCATTCCACCGTATATCGCAAGTATAGACTCCTTCTGGCACCCCCATAACCTTGTTGTACCTTACACTGAGTTTGGTCATAGCAACATCTCAGACCCCCTATGTAGCCTGGCCTCAAAGGTTGACCATGTTTATCCACTGTGATGTTATACAGATCACACCTGCATTCAGTGCATCCCAACCTATCTACGGCGCCGCGTGTATCAATTGCATGAACATTAAGCATCCATTTCTCCTCGTACCCTTCAGGAACTTCATCTAGGTTGCCAATTTCTATTGCATAAGGATTGGGAACATGAGTATCTGTTTTTCGTGTTTCGGATCCAAGTCCAAAATACTGTCCCAGAACATCCCCTTGGCATATTCCACTGTTGCCTGCAATTAAATAATCTGACAGCTGAGACTTATGCTTATCATTGTTCTCAGCCATACCCTGACGTTGATAGTATTTCGCGACAACCCAATGGTGAAGATAAGTTTCGTGAAGGGGTATAGGGTTCCCGATATCATCAACCACTTCAGCTTTGAAACTCTTGATACCAACATGACCTCTGGGGAAGTCAATATTGCTATAGTATCTATCCTCCACTGATCCTGGTCCCAGCACAAACTCAGGTGAAAGAAAAGTGGCAGATTTGATCTGATTTCCAATTTCCGGCGAAGCTAGGGTGCCGGATACATCAAATGCCAGTATTAGCGTTGCAAACAAAAGTAAGCCTCCTTGAGAACAAAGTGCCATATTTTGCCTGTCAGATTCAAAATTTAAGCCAACACTTTTATTAGCAATTCCCTGAACGGCACAGAATATATGCAATGATAAATCCATAACTATTTATAAAGCACGATTTCGTTGTCGAAACATTTGTTTAATTTGAAAAAAAAAAATATCAATTTTTTCCTGGATGATATTAAGAAAAAAAATCCTCATATATATCCATTACATGCATTTAAGAAAATAAATCCTTCTCCTTATCGGTTCTAAAACTCAAATAAAAAAATGAAAAATAGAGTCTATCTTCTTGATGATCAAATCAACCTTATAGAATTAATCCAGTAAAAAATATGCAAAGCAAGATAGGAAGAAATGAACATACATACCGAAATATGAAAAGTCGTCTATAGTGTCAAAAGTGCTAACTAGGCTCCCTTCCTCCCTTCCTTGTCGAGCTTTTACGTTCACAAGATCCCAGGCTTGTATCCTCTCTCTTTCTTGCTCCGATGGTGGCAAAGATTATGTCTTTCACGAAAAAATTAGAGAGGGAGAGGTTTATAGCAACATGGTCGAGTTTATGTAGAAGACTCTCTGCGCTCTTAAAGATATATAAGAGGGAGGTGTTGGTGCGTGAGCATGAGTCACGAGTATATAGCTGGAGGTTTCTATGATTTTGAATCGGAAATGTCAATGGAGGAAACACAGAGACTGGTATTTTGGAAGCGGATTCAATGGGTGATGTCGACAGAAGGAGAAGATGGCCTCAGCCATGACGCTCACAATTTCGTTTCCTTTTTGAGCACGCCTCTTCTCTTTGTTGGATGTACAAGGAGACGGCTTTTGAGACCTTATGATCTATCATCCTAAATCCCGTTTCTTAGATCTCTTGATTTTTAACTTTAAATTCCACATACTAATTGACCATCCAAAGCATAGTGCTGGTGTATTAAATCAATATGCACTCTTTCATGCTGAGTAACGTCCATTTTTTTTTACTAGTTTCAACGACAAAAAGCTTTAGAAATACAATGTATTTTGAATAATAAAAAGTTGTTGATTTAAGTGTTTGTTTTTTAATCTATAGTAAATTCTAAATTATAGGTTGATATGACATTATTAACATCAGTGATTTTTACAGGGATAAATTGACTAATTTGATAGTATTTTATTTCGTTTTCAAGATAGAAAGTCTTAGAAAGGGAAACCATAGGGAAAGTCCCTATAAATATAAATTTCGTTTTCAACATTACAGGCTGCAATTAATGAGGTAGCATTCACATAGTAAGGCAGTGGACTATGGAATACTTAATTTTGTCGATCGGTAAATTATTACCGGACAAGAACTACACGACAATAAATGTAAACAGACCAAAAATAAAAATAAAAAAAGGATGGGTTTGCTTGAATTTTATGACAAAAGGAGACAGTAATACTCTGTTGCCGTATTGATTAGCTAGTGGTATCATCATACGTAGCCGTTTAAAAGGTGATGAAAACTTTTATTAATTTACATGTTTTTTTATTTAACTTGTTAACAAACTAGACAAATTTCGTGTGATGCTCGATGCTATAGGATACATGATGAAGTTGCGAAGAAACATAGAAAAAGTAATTTTCTTGATTGGCAAATTGAGATGACGAGTGATTCCTGTAAAACCGGTTTCTTTGGACATGAAACATTTTAATGTTTGAGTTAGTATTTTGCACGTGTGAAGAAAATAATCAGATAAAAAAATATAAAAAAATGCATGAAAGTATACACAGGCGTTGTAAGATTGTGCACCCGATATATATATAAAAAAACTATCCTTGCAAAAAATCTATGTGTGCATGTGTGTTGCCCATTAAAATTAAAATTGTTAGTAAAAAAATAAACATGATTAAAAAATAGTGAAAAAAGAAAAAGAAAAAGAAATTGTAGTCGTCGCTAGAACAGCCTGACAGCTAGCAGGTTTGATAGTACGGAGAATGATCTGGCTAAGTGATTCAACAACACTACAGACAATAGATGACGTGGCTCGAGCGCAAAATAGTCATTGTGGCATGCCTGTAACCAGTGGTTTGGGCCTGAATGCGAGCGGTTCGCAAATTCTAAAACACTGTAACAGCAGCAAGGTTGCACCATTGTTCGTCATCAGAAGAGCCATACTTTAACTTGTAAAATTTTAAATTTATTTTAAAAAAAATTATTTGTTTGAGTCCGAAAAATTTAATATTATTAAATATTTATATAATTTTTAATTTTTAATTCATAAAATTAATCAAAATATATACAAATTAGTCCAAATATCTAATAATAATAATAAAAAAAATTCGCAATGGCAACGTTGCACTAAACACTAGACAGTCATTTGTATTTGTTTCCACTGGATTGTATATGGGTTCATCTGAGGCCCATTCATTCTCAATTTTAGCATTTTTTTAGCACAGCAAATAACGGGTGATGTATACCGACAGTATTAAATCCGAACAAAATAGACTTTTTTTATTAAAAAAATCTGATAATTTGTTCACCCAATCAGTTTTGGTTGGACTAGTCATATCATATGTATCTTTGAGAAAAGAAACGTAAAATTTCATGAAATACGTTTCATAAGAATGTTTAAAATATAATGAATTAAGACTATAGTCTAAATTGAAATGTATGAAGAAATTGGGTTCCTATAATATTTTGTATTAAAAAAATATACTTTGATTTAGTATCGCTATTACTTTTTGGACATCAACCTAAGGATATATTTGGATTAGTTTTCGTACAACAAAATTAAATCTTTTTTTTTTTTAATTTCAGTCTTAAGCAGAACATGGATACTCAGATTATTACATGTGCATGAAAAGAATTTGAGTTCAAGGACTTAATTGAAGATTTGAGGAGTAGAGGACTAAATTAATGGACTGCAGCAACTTGAAGAACTAAGAAGTAAAGGCTTTTAACCCTCAACGGTTCTCTAGTGAAGTGCTCTCCATTTCTTATTTTTGGTAAGTTAGTTATTCATGGCTAAGGTAAGGAATAGGAGCCCAAAAAAAGGGGAATTTGACCCCAAAAACAGCGAGCGGGAGGAACGAACAGCATAGGCTGAACCCACCGAATTCGCTGCAATTTTATCAAATTTTGCATCTAAGGACTCTCTCTTTTCTCTCTGTGTCCACTGCAAGAAAGAAGAAGAAGAAGAAGAAATGGGAAGTAAAGAGCCAGCAAAGGAAAAAAGAGAAAAAAGACTCCAAGAAATTTCTCTTCTCCGTACCATTCCTTACTCTGATCATCAAAGGTACCTTTTTATTAATATT
Organism: Populus davidiana; assembly: GCA_030145905.1. NCBI lineage: Eukaryota > Viridiplantae > Streptophyta > Magnoliopsida > Malpighiales > Salicaceae > Populus > Populus davidiana. The sequence goes on from CM057803.1 coordinate 12,866,400, forward strand.
CCTTTTATTATTCATCTTGTCTTAGATCTTTCTTTCTAGTATTTGCCTAAAAAGATCATGATCATGGTGTTGGTGTTGTGTTATTTTTATGTAGCTTGTTAGGGCATTCTGCTTCAGGATGCATGTGAATGCCTAATGATGATGCTTCTCAATTATAGAATATTAAATGAATGCTCCCCAAAGCGGTTTAACTTCAATTTGGTTGAATGCTTGTAGGTGGTGGTCATCAGAAACTGTTGCCGTGGTGACCGGTGGAAACAGAGGAATAGGATTTGAGGTTGCGAGGCAACTTGCGGACCATGGATTGTCTGTTATCCTGACATCACGAGAAAGTAGCGCAGGCCTTGAAGCTGCCAATGTCTTGCGAGAGTTGGGTTTGAGTGTGGACTTCCATCAACTTGATGTCTTAGATTCTTTATCCATCAAAACGTTTGCTGAGTGGATACAACAGACTTACGGTGGATTAGATGTTTTGGTAAGTTGACTGCACTTTAGTTTTCAAATCTAGTGCTAGTTATACTATAATTCCATGTTTTATGCATGTTATTACATGGATATTGTCCTGAATTTCTTTGATCTGTCTTATGCATATTATCCCTTTTGCAGGTGAATAATGCTGCTGTTAATTACAATATGGGGTCTGACAATTCTGTTGAAAATGCAAAGAATGTTGTTGATACAAACTATTATGGTATCAAAAATGTCACTGAAGCTCTGATTCCTTTGATGAGACCTTCTGCTGTAGGTGCTCGTATTGTTAATGTAAGTTCACGGCTTGGAAGACTAAATGGCAAACGAAACGTGAGTAATCCTTTCACCTTCCTTAGCCCTCTCTCCGAGACATAGGATGTTATTTTGCTTGAGCTATGTAGGGTTGATTTTTTTTTTCTTTTTTCAATTCATGTTAGACCAACGCTATGCATGTGCATGAAGATGGATTCTTTTAACTGGTAAAGGTCTGAAGCATATTAATTTAAAATGCAATTCATGCTAGTCTTTTTGTTGGCCTGTCACCTTGGAATGGGTAATGCTATCGAATTCCTGGACTAGCTTTGACCCTGATTTGTTGACTGCATTTTTATAAAATCAATGGTCCTTCTTTTGCCGCAATTTGAGCACAGAAAATTAGTGTGCTGCTTTTGTCATTTTCATAGAATAGGATCTGATTGTAAACAGAGAAAAGGGAATGCCAGGTACTCTACCATGAAGTACATATCCATTTCCAGCCAAGAACCAAAGGAAAAGGAAAGAGAGTAGTAAATAAAGAAGAAAGGAAGTTAAGAAACTCCTTTGTCATTATATTGTATCTGTAGCTTGTTCAATGTGTCCATTTCTGAGATTCAGCTATCTCATAAAGAGGGTAAAGAGTGGTGCCAGAAGTGTTTTTTTTTTATTGTTATGGGGTACATGTTCTTTTAACTTTGCTGAGTTAATCGTAATTTGGGTGACTTTAACAGAGACTTGAAGACAAAGATTTGAGAGAGCAACTGGCTAACCTGGAAACACTTTCAGAGGAACTCATTGATAGGACGGTGTCTACTTTCCTACAACAAGTAGAAGACGGCACATATACATCAGGTGGATGGCCTCAGGTGAACACTGATTACTCGGTGTCAAAACTTGCAGTTAATGCTTATACTAGGCTAATGGCAAAGAAACTGTCCGATCGGCCTAATGGTCAGAAGATCTATATAAACTGCTACTGCCCAGGGTGGGTGAAGACAGCCATGACAGGCTGGGCTGGTAATGTATCAGCTGAGGATGGAGCTGACACAGGAGTATGGCTGGCCCTGCTTCCAGACCAAGCAATCACAGGAAAGTTTTTTGCAGAGAGACGTGAGGTAAACTTCTGAGGCAATTAGGCTGAAAGATGCCATCAGGTTCCGGAACTGTTTACATTCTTTTGATCAACTGCTGATGCATAACATCCAAAGGTAAAAACAACGTTAAATCCAGTAGGGACTAGAGAGGGTAATAACATCAGCCTGCATTTTCTAACAAAGGTGTTGCCTTGTGGATTCTACTTGGGAACGAGAGCAACTACCAAGCCAATGGAACGGAGATACGTGTACTTAGATTGCCAATCTACTTAATATCTAGAAGGGTATGTCAAGCACCATTCAATAACCAATTTCCCTAGAAAGAGTTATATGTTTGTTGACATTACTTAAGGGAGTGATTGGCCTCAAAATATAACCAAGTCGTCCTGTTGCTGTGATTCTCAGCTGGATAAAGTTGAATTTTCTCCTTTAGTTGTTACCTTGACGTTTTTGTTCAAGCTGGGTCGAATTTACCTGCAAATTCTGAATTGTTCTGGTATTTCGAGATGTTCTTTCTATAGCTTTCCAACTGCAAAACCATTTTCTTGTCATGAAAAGATAAGGAATGTTCAAGGTTAATTGATGATAAAACTAGGGGATATATATTTCTCCAGTGGTTTGACCATGAATTTTTCCTGAGATCACAGTCATAACTGGTTGCTGGTTACCGGAAGACTGTTGAAGGATAACCATAACTAGTTCATGAGAGGAGTAAGTTACGGATTTGGCCCTTCTCATGTTCTTGAGAGCCATGATCTATCATAATCATTCAATCCACATCTCTGAAATCAAATCAACAATTATGGTTTTTATTCATGCATGAATAGAAGGAGGTGGTTAGAAAATGTGATTGATCCGTAACCATTTTATTCTAAGATTAAATCCAACCAATTAGAGATATAATTAACAGGCTAACAACAATATAAGGTTTACTATGTAGCGACTGATATCTCCCATTTCTGGGTTTGTATGCTTAGCAGAAGGGTTTCCAGAAAGAGACTCCATGGAAGAGGCCCTTCTAAGATAACGTAGTCCTTCGAGTTCTTCTTCTTCTTTATTTAATTTTTTATCAGAGATGTCTCTCCACTACGACACTGGATGTACTAAACCTTAAACTTTCAGGTCATGCGTCGTGCCTCTAACAAATCTGTAAATTAAGCGAAAATAGAGGGTGATATTCACGACAAGTTAATAGCGGGGGTTAATAAAGATATATTGAAAACTATAAATTAATATATTGAATAAAAATTCATAGTTAAATTAAATATTAAAAAAAAAATTCCTCCTATGAATAATTTTTATGTTATGTATTTCTTGTATTTTTATGTAGTAGATTAATTTATGAGTTTGGGGGAACTTTTTTTCTTTTGGGTATGCGGGGAAACTAATTTTCTTTTATTTTATATTTCAAAAAGAAATACACACACACAAGACATTACTAGATAATGAAAAATTAAAATCTGTCATATTATTTTTTATATTAAAATGATAGATTTTATCAAAAAATAAATTAGAAGAACCACACATGTTTTTTATCCAATAAAACTATGTTATATCACAATAAATAGTTTCATGAACATGCTCAAAATCCATCAATGCTAATCATATACTCAAAATTACTACTTCTTAAGAACTTGTATTTTGGAAAATTGATTTATGTAAGGAATAAAAGATAACGAAAAATTAATAAATAAAGATAATTAATAATGGACCAAAAAATTGTTTGAAATTACCACTTTCATCATTGCTTTTATTTATTCGTTATTTTTTTTTTAAAAAATAAAATTTGTATGATATAACAGCGTCTTTTCTTTTGTTACATATTTAAAGAAAAGTAAAAAAAATTAACAATCGTTCGTTTCTGGTCAAGCAAACCAACATATTGTTTTTAAAAAAGAAAAAAGAAAAAAGAAAAATCGAAAAAGAAAAAGTGAAGAACATCATGTATGTGGTGCGCCTACCATCAACGTAGCATTGCATCTCAACCGTTAACCGAACCTAACTCCATCCAAGAAGACGACATGTGTTTCAAAATTATCCTTAAATGACATGTCGTCAAAGAATCTCTTGCCTTTTTTGCTCTCTTTATTTATTGCTTGTTGCCACGGAAGAAGATGATCAATAAAATGGCTAGCTTGAGAAGAGCCCTGGTTTCCGTCCACCGTATCCTCAACTCCACCACCACAACCAATCACATCTCAGTTACATCCCCTTTAAGGTAGCTATAAATTTTTACCTTTAAATCTCGATTCTTTTAATGTTATTTAACTCTAAAGATTTAAACTTTTTGGCTTTTCAGGTCTCAATATGGGCTGTTTTCACGTTATTCAACGTTAAACAAAAATGATAATAAAAAACCATCATTGGATTTTGACCTATCTAATGAAGAAAGCAAAAGGAGATTATGTAACAGGTATTCTTGTCTGATTTTTTAAATAAAGTTTTCATCTTTTTAAGATTTTTGTTGTTGTTTTTGTGTTTTTTACATGAACTGATTATTTTGTTTTTGTGTTTAAGGCTGTTGTATAGGAGCAGACAAAGAGGATTTTTGGAGCTGGATTTGGTTTTGGGGAAATGGGTAGAAGAGCATATTTATTCTATGGATGAAAATGGTGTTAAAGCACTAATTGATGTTCTTGATCTGGTAAATAATAATTCTCCATCACTTCATTTTTTTGGTCAGCATGAGTTTTTATGATTAATTATGGTTTTAATTTTAATTTTGTTTCTTTTAGCTTATTTTCTGGTTTTTGCTCTAACTACAGGATTAGTTTGTTCTTATCACTTCGATTGGTGATACTATCAAATGTTAGCTTATATAAATTTTCTCAGTTGAAGCTGGTTCTCAATGTGAACTTTGGTCTTGTGTGAACTAACTGGGTTTAAGGTGGTTTTAATGATTAAAAAATTGCAACTTTAAGGAAGTTTTAATGGCTCGGGGGTAATTTTTGAATTCTGCATTAGATACTGTCAATTGGAACCAAAGTATTACATTTGCCACAGCTCTTTGGTTCTGATTTTTGTGATGTCCATTACGCAATGGTATTTGATCGGATTATATTCTGTTTAAGCTTTTTTGACTGAAAATATATTTATAATCACCAAAGTTTGAACCTTGGATGTAAGCCATACCATTCTCCTATACCCAACCCAAGCCCAGAAGACAAGATTTATTCTGTTGTTAAAATGTCTGATGTAGGCTTGTGCTGAACCTGAAGACCTTCAGCAGGTTTTAACTCCATCTATTCCTTGTATACGAAATGCATGTTGCACTGATAAAATATGACGTTTGAAATGTCTCAACGTAGTTTTATCACCTCAATGGTAGGCTATGAGAATTATTTGTTAAACATTGTCGATTGGAACTGGTGTATTGCAGCTTCCATTGCATTTTGGCTCGACTTCTGTGTTGTTTTTTATCGGTTACGTATGGAGTTGAAAATGATTTATGTTTCTGATTTTGGGGGTCATTATAAACTTTTGAAATTACAACATTCATAACAATAAAAAATTGTACATTACTTTGAATACCACACTCTTCTTTCAGACCTCAGCAGATGCACAAAGACGATTCTAATATTTAATTGCCTTATCTAAGGCCTGTGCTGAGTGCTGAGCTTAAAATCCTTCAGCAGGTTTAACTCCGAGGAGTGACTATATACACAACTTGGCACATTTGCTCTTTTGAGTATTTTGTTATCTATAGTTTTATGGAAGAGCATCTTCAGTACTTGATTTAAGATTTTAGCTTCTGGTGACAAGTTCTATAACAAATCATGAGTGGTAAAATCCCAACAGCTTGCCCCTAGTATCTCGAAGTTGTTTCTAGTTATCTAATGTAAGTAGAGCATTCAGTAAGCTAATGCAGATTCCAACAACTGATCAGATCAATCAAGAATACGGTTCTCTTCCACAGTATTCATAACACTTGGTTCTCTTCCACATAATCAAAACACTTACGGACATCTTTATGCTATATTGAGGGATGGCAAGAATGCTTGCCTAGTCACTTGGAACAGAGTCCACAATAAAATTGTTTCATAAAAGTTATCTTGCCTTGCATATTTGATGCTTAGGTACAAATTAAGGTAATGCCAAAAGATAGTATGCCTGTGGATCTGCTTTGACATGTTACTTGACCAAGGCTGGGCATAATTGCTTGGTCTGAACTCTGCAATATTAAAGTCTTTTGCCTGGTGTTTAATATTTGCGACTGAATACATTGTTTTGCTTCTGCAGGAAAATCCAGATCTTTGGAAATGGTTGACTGGACAGGAGCAACCCCCTGAAGCAGTGAGCATAAATCCTGTGAGACATTTAGAAGGCCCTATAATTGGTTTTCCTCCAGATTCTTCCTTTCCCTATAAATTGCATGCTTATGTGGTTAATTTGCTGTTTTAGGTATTCTCTGCTGTGCGTGACAAGATCATGAACAACCTCAGCAGCCATGCAGCCCCCGAGACACGGGCAATACCTGGACAGCCATGGGTAAGAGGATGGGATGATATCAAGAAAAGTGCTGGCAGCCCAGTGGCTGGAAACCAGTAGCCCTACTACTACCAGGAAGCTATATAGACTGTTCATTTGAGCTTTTTGACGAGTCATAATGTATTAACGCGTGCTCTTCTGAATACCTTAATTGTTGTTATTTCTTCTCATGACTAGCAAAATAAAAAAGGACCGTTGGCTGTTAATAAAAGTGGAGCTGTATTTGCAGGCCTTGCATTTCACACTGTTGAACCTTATAATAAGATTATTTGATTCAGGAGATTTTAGGGAAAATTATTTGTTTTTTTTAATTATTTTTATTCTATTTAGTTTAGAAAAATATTTTTCAATATGCTGTTTGTTTTCTCTTTTTCTTTAGGCTTGTTTGGAATGTTATCTAGCCCGTTTTCAAAAAACTGACTTTTTATATTTAAAATTAATGTTTTTTTTTAGTGTTTTTTAATTGTTTTAATATTCTAATATTAAAAATAATTTTTTAAAAATAAAAAATATCATTAAAAATCTTAATGTATTTCTTAAATAATATATATATATATATATATATATATATATATATATATATATATAAAAGCAACTAGAATCTCAAACGACACATTAAAACAAGCAGCCATTGAGGCACACGTCAAAATTAAGTGCAGCCATGAGGCAATTTTTGATGAATCCAAAGTTTTGTTGGGCTGAAAGTGGAATTTCCCATTTTAATGTCTAAGGATAAAGCCACATCCTCTATATCTTTTGTGGACCTTATTTTTTCACCCTGTTGCTTGTGCTATCCTCTCTTGTCACTTGATTCTTCATTCCACACATTGAATTGTAAAAGAACAAGAGCAATGGGCTCTAAAGTGAAATCTCTCTCTCTCCTCATTCTCCCATTAGCCTTCTCTCTTTGTTTCTCTTCACTATCATCAAAACCAGCAGACCCAACTCCAGCTCCATGGCCACACCAATTCCACTCAATAATCTTCATGAATAACAATGGCTCACTTCAGGTGGTGGACCTCTGGTATGACTGGACCAATGGCCGCAACTTCAACATAATCCAGAACCAACTTGGAAAGCTTCTTTATGACCTTGAATGGGATAATGGCACCTCCTATATCTACACGTTAGACTCCAATAAAGAATGCAGAGTCTTGCATTTCCCAGTCGGTGTTCTCCGTCCCAATTGGCTTGAAGGTGCTACCTATCTTGGCCAACAAGAAGTTGATGGCTTCCTCTGCAATGTGTGGCAGAAGGTGGACTTTATTTGGTACTATGAAGATGTCATAACAAAGAGACCTGTTTACTGGGTCTTTTACACAGGTACTCCTTTTGATACCATCTCCTTTTAACTTAAATTTTAACCATTGCCCATTTCTTTTCATCATTATCTGTTTGTTGTTTATCAAGTTCATAAGCTATAGATTGATTGGTATAATTAGATTCTGGTTATTTGCTAAAAGTGTGATTATTAGGGCTTTTTGATGATGAAAATCCCATGGATTTGCAGGAATGACTGCTCATGTGATGACATTTGAAGTGGGGGCGGTGCTAGAGGATCCGAAGTGGCAGGCTCCTGTTTACTGTTTTAAGGAGTCTGAGAAGAAGGAGAACACTGTCTTTAAATCTGTGGTTAGTCATGGATTATCTCGTGAAGGGTTAATGACAGGATCGTTTAATGTTTCTATGCTGTACTGATTGTCTCTTATGAGCTTAATTTCCTTTGCATCTTAATACACTTCCTGATTATATTACAATTGATTTTCAATTGCATCTTCAATTACTTTCTGATACCTGTCAGAAGAATTAGTTGCCAGAATTTTCCATTGCAATATTCTTGTAAGTTTCTGAACTACCAAAATTTCTGGAAAACAAAACCGGCAAGTGGTGTCATTATTGAAGGCTCAAAACTTTTCATCTGAGAAGTTTTTTGCCCGAAATATAAAGAATACATCGCCACCTACAAGTAAAGAAAGGTACAGGAGTAAGAAAAAGAAAGTTACAAATACCTATTAATCTGTCTGATTTGTGCAGTCTGTGTCTTGATGTTTGGCCAAGTAGACTGAAACCAGGCTCTCCCCATAATCTTGAGCTTCGTTAAACCTATGAGCTCTCTCTACCAGAAGCTTTTTAGATTGTTGGACTGAGGGGTCAAAGAAACACAAGCCAGTTCTCCTTCCAACTGGGCTGGAGCTTAGGTTGTTCCATTACTATAATTTTATCATGTTCCCAAATTCCTAAAGGCTTCAGCATTGTAGTCATAGCCATTGGATTTTGTTGTATACTACATACGAACAGCTTTGTCCGTGAATCATCCTATGTTCTTGGACATCCAAAATTATCAAATTCAAGATTTTCGGGTGCAGGAATTGACAACCAACACAATAGATTTCTGTTTCTGAAACTTTCACCTTTGCACCAAACCATTCATTTTAACACTCAAAATCAGCATCACATCATGTGCCAGAAGATATAAGTTCCCAGTTTTTTTAAATGTTTCTCAACTTCCAAAGATCTAGGAAGGGCTAAAAAAATTCCATCTGTAAATTTTCTTTTTGCCTGAAGTCCTATAAAACATAAATAGCAGCACCAATTAAAGAAAGGCATAAAATGAAAGAAAAAGAAAGATACAAATATCTAATAATATCTATCTTCATGTTTGGTCATTTAAAAGTGATTGGAAGAAGTTATTTTTTAAAGTATTTTTTTATTTAAAAATATATTAAAATATTTTTTTTATTTTTCTTTTATTAGTAATATATCAAAACAATTAAAATATTTCTAAAAACACACGCACGTAATACAAACACCCACGTAGATGAACATGAAACCATGCTTTCCACGTAGCAACCAAACCTTGAAAGAATGTGCGGGCATGCGACTGGTAATTACATTATAATTGAAGAATTCATTAAAAAAAAAGGGCTAACAAATGTATAAATAGTCAAATACTACGCTAAGCCTGCATGTTAATTGATCTGATGATGATGGAAATCAGGTTGCTTTCATGGTTTGAGTATCATTTTATTTGGGAATGAAGCTGGAGCTTATCCCTTTTCTTTTCTTTCTTCCATTTGTTATTAACGTGTTTTGGTTATAGGTTTGGGGAGTGAAAGAAGGACCTTGCGAGTTCAAGCCTGCTCCACTCTCTAGTTTTAGTGACTTGTTTTCTCCTTTAAACTTCCCCCTCCCCTGTCGATGGAGAAAAGAGTAAACAATTCTGCTTGGTTGTATAGCTAACAAGTAACATTTGCTATTAAATTTAGCATCAATGAACTCGCCGTCTGGATGATAGCTGAGGCATTGACCCATCATAATTAGCTAACCATCATGGGATTTGATAGGTATAGACGGCGGTGGAAACAGCTGGGAGGATTTGGCATGGTGGGACTGCATAAGTTGTAGCATCAAGTAATCTAAATTAGGTCAATATCATCCCTCTTTCATCAGGGAATGGAATGGGTTTTTTAAATAGGTGATACTACTTAACAAAGGAGATGTTTTTGCAATTTCTAACCTTGTCAATGCTGCAGTGCCCGCCGTCAAAGCTTATTTCCTAGATGCTCTCTGAAGATATGGGAGAAGTTTGTCTTATCCCCAACTTACCAAGCTGAGGATCTTTAAACTCTGTTCTTTTTCATTGTTACTAAGAATGATAAGAAGACAACTGTTTTTCAGCTATTAGAACAATGGCAGCAGAGAGTGCTACTGAACACATGTTGTCCTAAATGGATTAAAAAATACAAGAAAAGTTCTATGAACTCCAGCATTCACATGATGACTTTCGTTTCACACTGGGGTTTAGAAGGTGTTGCCGCCATTCAACCTGGGAAGGAATTGTTGATGTAGAAGTATATGCCAGCAAGAGCTACAATTCCGACCACCACTGCAATTGGCAAAGCTCGCCTGACAAGTTCAAATTCAAAATAAAAGGCGTGAATTATAGCATGATCAGCTATGAGGCAAAAACAAAATGTAAATTGCATCGTTTCACCAGTTGTGAAGAATTACGCATACCCAATTGCTTCATCTTTCTGGATCTGTGCTTTACGTGCCTTACGAACATCCTTGTCATTAACATTTTTTGTCACAGCAGGCATGTATTCCCTAAATCTCCTTTTAGGAGCACCACAAACTGCAAAGCATAATTAACTCGACATTAGTACAACCCTTGTAATTTTGTAATCTAAACAGGCCTAAAAAATATTTTAAAATACATCTCCCGAACTTCTTTATCCTGTCAGGTGTCAACGACTTTTCAAGAGTTTCGCTTAGGATTAGATAGCAATACTTAAATAAACCAACGAAATCAGCACTCTGTGGATAAGGCTATCTAGATTCTAGGGTAACACCACAGCTTACACTTTGATGCAAGGCCATTATAGATGCAAATTATCACCACTAATAACAGTAACTAGACATGATCAGTTGATTGTGTGAGGGATGGCCATGAGATAATTTTTTTCAGTGGAAAATGAACATTCAAATAAATCCCAGAGATGAAAGTAATTACCAGGGCAGAAGTAATTATCAGGCTGTTTGTCAAAGGGTTTCCTGTCATTGTAAATATACCTGCATCACAATAATTAATTTACCACACCAAATACTGTTAATTTCGCTTCCAAATGCTAAAACCAATTATACCGTGCAAGAAATAAAAGAAAAAAGGAAAATAAATAGTACCCGCAATCTCTACAAATGTAGGACTGCTTGGTTGCAGCACGCATGGAGAATCTTGGTGCAGCAGATGCAAGAGGCTGCTTCTGATTGTAAGAAGCAATCAAGAGGTGAAGTGAAGGAGAAAAGAAGGATGATTTTAGAGCAAAACGATCAGTTGGTCCTTTAAGACCAACATTGTTGCCATTAGGAGCTAAAAGAGAAGGTGGCGGTGATGTTTTTGCGGCTTGAAGCCTTATTGGTGCATGCAAGGCCATTTTTGCAGGAGCTCTTTCCTCTTCTCTTCCTCACAGTCTGTCTTCGTTTAACAGTGAAGAGAAGAGATATGGAGATAAGTGAGTGGTGTGTAGAGGTAAATAGTGTAGGAAGTTTGGAGAGCAAATGGAAGCGTGGCTTTCATGCTCCCCACACAAGCTTCTTCTACCCACTTCTTTTGGGCTTTTCCTTATCTTTGTCCCACAATGTCGTGGGACAATTTGGTGCCTGTAGTTTTTTATTTTCTTTTTAAGTTCAGAATTCAGACGAAGATTACAGTTTTGCCCAAATTCACTACTGGACAATTTCCTGTTTTCTTCTTCTTCGTCGTCTTCTTCTTCTTGGTATAATGGTAAAATAGCCGAATGGAAATCTCCAATAACATCTTGATTCGAGAAAACATGAAATAAAAATATCACCGATTAACATATATGCAAAGATTTAATGACACCAGAGGCCATTGATTCTAGTTTTTTTTTAAAAAAAAAATTGATGAAAAAATAATCAATGTTTGTTTGATTATTTTTTTCTTTATATGTTAGCTATTTTTTTTTTTTTAAAATTTTCTATATTATTTTTAATTTTTCTTTAATTTAATCTCTAAAAACATTTAGTCAGCTTGCATGTGATTTTCACGTGCTTCCTAAGCCCTTTTCATTTATAATTCAAAATTAAATCTAAATATGTTATAAAAAATAATTTTAATGTCGAATCATTAAAAAAAAAAATCTCTCTTCTTGCTTGACCAGCCTGTTTGACAGGAAAGTAAAGAAAAATTGTTATGATTTGAGACTGAAATTGTTTTTTAAAACAAATTCTGAATTATTTTCACTTTAAATTAAAGTATTTAATGAACCTCTATAAATCATATCAAAATATTTTAATTGATTATGGATTACAAATATCACATGAACTATTGTTGTTTAACTTCAATTCCATTTAGAAAAACAATGATAAAATAAAAGGTTTAAGATTATAAAAAGGCTACCAAGCCCTTTTTTTAAGCTTTATTTTTATTTTTTTATTTTATCTTTTAATATTAAATTTTTATTATTTTTTATATTTTTATTAATTTTATCATTCAATCTTTTATTAATTTTAATTAGTTTTCATGATTTATTTTGATTTACTTTCTATGACATTATAGAGATCTCAAATAAATATCTTATCATTTGATGGACATCTAATTTTATAAAAAATTATTTTTTAATCATATAATTAAGTCATTTTTTTCTTATAAAAAATTATTAAACATAATAGAATATATAATCAGAGTTACATGTTAGACAGATTAAACCGTGAAGTTCAAGTTAATCTAATATTTCTTCATTTCAATTGTTTTTTTTTAAAAGATGCTAACTCAATTTTATTTTAAAGTCAAATCCAACAATTTTTTCAAAAGAAATATTTACTCAATCAGATTATATTAGATTAACTCAATATAATTTAATTCTTTTATATTAAAAAAACTAATATCATAGCATCCATTAATAATTTAACGCTTTAGGGTCATTAAACCCACATTCAAAGAAACAACAAAAAGGGGTCATTAGTTCTCCATATTCCTTTTGAGAGATTCTATGCAAAATTGACAAAAAAGAAAAGAAAAGAAATTGTTCATTTTTAGAACCAACTATGAAATTAATAAATTATTAATCTAAGTCTTCACCAGATGAACACATGTAAATAATGAATAAAAATGATTTAAAAATTAAAAATTTAACAATTTGCACGTCCTAATTTGTTCTAGTTAAACTCACTTAAATAATTATGGACATAACTTAACAAAAGCAAGTACTTTTATTCATTGATCATTACTTTGTGTTCAAACCAATCAAGTTGTTTAATCTTAAAATCTTTTAATTTGATTTTTTTTATATAGTTTAAGTTTCAAATTAAACTGCGTAAAAATTTATCCAAAGTGAATTATTCAATTTAATAGATCTAAAAACAACCTAAATGACTGCTAGAAATATAACATAACTTTTTTTTAAAAATTTAACACAACAAATTTTTTTTATATTAAAACAATGCCATATTGGATCGACCTTAATTACCTTGCGATCCAATCTGGATTTTAATAAGTTTAATAACTTTATTGTTTATGTAAATTATTTTTGTTTAATTTTATGATAATATTAGATACTTTTAAAATTAAGCATTAACCCTAAAAAAAATATTTATTTGAGATCATGATAATCCTATAGAAAGTAGAAAAAAAAAACCATTAATTTCATTTCTCAACCAATTTAATATTGAATAAGAGTGAAATAAAAAAAATAATTAGAAAAATTAAATGACCGTAAACTAAAAAAAACATATCAAGTTTGATGGGTAAACTCATTAAACCAGTGATTTGGATAACCTGGATTAACACGTCAAACTCACAAACCGGATAAAAGACTCCATTAAAATTAATAACTTGGGTCAATCTCGTCAAACTCACAAACCAGATTATTAACTCCATAAAGTTTATTAATTAGGGTTTTTTTTAATGATATGAATGAAATGAGAGAAATAAAATAATAAGTTTTTTTTTCTCACTATTGTAATCATTATCATCCAGATGTCATGCTTTAAATTCAATAAAAATGATAGTAAAATCTTTTTAAGAACTTTTTTTCCATGATATTTTTCAAAAAGCAGTTTCTAATTACTTTCAGAAAATTTTTTCTATAATTGTTGCCTCGTGATCGAAGGAATTGACAAATCCTTCATCCATTGTTGTAAAACAAACACTTGTGTTGTGCACTTGTGCTGTGTAAAAATAAAAAAAAGATTAGTGGCCATATAAATAACTGATTCTGCAGTGCTCCATTATACAATTTACTTGAGGAAAAGGATGGCGAGGAAGGCCATCGGCATCATGCCTCATAGGGACTGGACACTAACATGTCTGCATTATCTCTGAATTAACGCCAGGAGATGTTCTTCATCTTCCTCCTTCAAAAAAATAAAAATAAAAATTGCAGTGAAGCATCATTCAGTTTGTTATCAGAAATTCAAGTTGTCAGCAGTGAACAAAAACAAATATCTAATTAATTATTTATTTCATAGTTTTTTTAAGGGTATTTAGAATTGTGGTAGCGATTGCTTTTCAAAGTGTTTTTTATTCGAAAATACATCAAATATATATATTTTAAAAAAAATTATTTTTGATATCAGCACGTTAAAATGAATTAAAAACATAACAAAATATTAATTTAAATTAAAAAAAATACAAAAAATTAAATTTTTTAAAAAATACTTTTGAAAAAAATAAATAAACATACCTTTAATAACATACTAGAGGATCATATTTGGTAATTGATTTAGCTATGATATTATAGTGTAGTGTCTATCCGCTAATAGCCTTTTTATTATTGATTGATTTTTAAAATAGTTTTTATTTAAAAACATATTAAAATAATTATTTTAAATTTATTTTTAATAACAATACATTATAAATAATAAATTTATTATATCCTAAATTTTGTATCGTTACATTATGTACGTAATATACGTGAGGAGAAAAGAGCGAGAGCTAGGAAATCAGTAGCGTACCTCATCGGGACCTGACAGTGACGTGTCTGCAGTTTTAGCCAAATATCTGTATAAGGCCTGGCAATATTGAGATTCCGGTGAGACGTCATTCAATTTGTTTTCAGAAATTCAAGTAATCAACGGTTAACATAACGAAAGTAAATATCTAATATTAATTGTCGCACCCCCAAAAAATACAAAATTTTCATTTTTAATTGCGGGTTCGACTGGCGAATTTTTTTATTTATTTTGGTTTGATTTGGTTCTTTGGAGTCGCCACCTAGTATTTTGGTCACTAGGAACCTAACTGGTCTCAGAGATCGGGTACGGAGACTGGTTGCGTAAAGGGAAGGTATTAGCACCCCAAATACGCCCTACCTAAGGTAAGCTGCATTGTTTCATTGTCTGATAATAATAAAAAAAAACTAAAGTGTTATTGTGTTTTCCTAGTTGTTGGTCTGTCTATAGTTCAAGAAAAATCCTCCTCAGTAAGGAGGTCTTTATCTTTTCGGATAAAAAAAAAAAATCCTAACCATTCTAACGTCCATACCAAAATTTTATTAATAATATTTAGGAATACGTTTTACGTATAAATTCGTAATCCCAAATATTAAAAGAAAACAAAAAGAATTTTTTAGAATTTTTGAAATATCGGCCTAGTTCTCATGGCTTGAATAAACTGTTTATTAAAGCCAAAATGC
The DNA here is from genome assembly GCA_030145905.1 of Populus davidiana. Classification (NCBI taxonomy): domain Eukaryota; kingdom Viridiplantae; phylum Streptophyta; class Magnoliopsida; order Malpighiales; family Salicaceae; genus Populus; species Populus davidiana. The sequence goes on from CM057803.1 coordinate 12,881,863, forward strand.
ATGTTAATACATATATTGTTTTGAAAATTTTCTTTGTTGTGTGAAAATATGATGTTATAATATTTATGTATATATATTGTAGAGACTAGGCCGTATTTTAAAACAAAAACAATTTTTAGAAAATATTATTTTTTTTATGCTTTGACGAAAATCGGGTATTTTAATACTGAGCTTGTATCCTTACGGTATAAAAATACAACCCAATATTAATCCGCCTTTAAAAAATATGCAGAAAAATCAATAACATTTTTAGGGAATTTTTAGAAATTTTTTGAAAGCAAAAACATTTTTTATTCTGAAAATCTTTGATATTTTGAGGAAAACCGGGTATTTATAACACTGGTTTTATATCTTTACGGTATAAAAATACAAACCAAAATTAAACCATTTTGGTAAAAATATGCAGAAAAATCAACAACATTTTTAGGGACTTTTTAGAATTTTTTTGAAAGCAAAAACATTTTTTATTCTGAAAATCTTTGATGTTTTGACGAAAACCGGGTATTTATAACACTGGTTTTGTATCTTTACAGTATAAAAATACAAACCAAAATTAAAAAATTTTGACAAAAATATGCAGAAAAATCAACAATATTTTTTAAAGATTTTTCAAAATATTTATTTTTTTATTATTATATTTTATATATATATACATATATACACACATATAATATAATATATAATATAAAAATAATTCGGGCTGGGCCGGCCCAAATATCTGGGCCGGACTTGGCCCAGAGAGCTGGTATGGGCCAGACCTGGTCTGGCCCGTCATATACAAGGTCGGGCCAGACTTAGTCTGGCCCAAAAAAAGAAGAAAAAAAAAAAAAAAAAAAATGTGCTGGGCCAGGATCCACCTGGCCCAGCTACACATAAACAGAGGGGGGGGAATTAATTCCCCCCTCCTCCCTGCATGCAGAATGTTCATTCTGCATGCAGGGGAAAAAAATGAAAAAACTAACGAGAGGGGGGAGAAGAGGTGACCTGGCGTGGAGGAGGCGGTGCTGCGGTGGCTCCGCGGTGGCGTGGCTTCCCGGGCGGCGCTGCGGCTCCTTCTCTCTTCGGTGTTCGGTTCTCTCTCTCTCTTCGGCCTCCTCTCTCTCTCTCCTCCCTTCGGGTGTCTCTTCCTCTTTTTTTCTTCGGTTTTCTCTTCTATTTATAGGGGCAGAACCGTGGGGGACCATCGGGTGTAACGGCTGGTCGGCCAATATCTAAAGGTGGTGGGGGCGAGGAGAGAGAGGCGCGGGAAGAATTTTCGAATTTTTTCGTTTTCTGTTCTGTTAAAACAGGGGGAAGGAGGAAGATGAACAGTGTCGTTCAAAACGACACCGTTCTGATTTTCCTCGTTTTTTTTTTTTTTTTTTTTTTTATTTTTTTTTTTATGAAACGGCGTCGTTTTGGGTAAAACGCGCCGTTTCATTTAAATGGTTAAACTTCAAATCAGTCCCCCAAATTCGGTCCCCGCCCCTCTTGTTGGCCGCCTTTTTCACTTTGGTCCTTGGCCTCGGATTTATGCAATTGAGCCCCTAATTGATCAATAAACTTCCAATTTCTTCAATTAAACCCCTGAAACAAATCCAAACAGCCCCCTCTATCTTTGCGCCTTCTCCAAATTGGTCCCTGGTTTCGGATTTTCACAATTAAGTCCCTAATTGGCCCTTAAACTTCAATATTTATGCAATTGAGCCCCTGATTTGACCCAATAAATTCCTAAAAAATATATTTTGGCCCCAGAACTTAAATTTCTCCAAATTAAAGCCCAAATTGACTTAAAAATCAATTTTTCTTGCAATCAAATCTTCTATAAATTCAAATAAAAATCCAATTAAATCCATAAAAATCCAATTAAGTCCATAAACATCCAAATTTGGGCTTTTCTCCTCAAAATTCAAATTTTCCTTCTCAATAGGGCTTTCATCCTTCAAGAATATACTTTCAAAAATTTAATCCTTGTATTTTTGAATTTCTTGACCAATTTTCTGACTGTTTCCTGAGCGCTTCTGCCTTCTGTTATTTTCTCTAAACTCTTTTGGCTATTTATTTTATTTTTCATGGGGACCCAAAAATGGGTTACAACAGATGCCCCCTCTTTATAATACTTACGGAGCATGGGTTTTGCGCAGTAAGTGTTATAAAGATAAACCCAAAACGGAACTCCCGAAACTGATATGGTCGAAGCTTGATTTATCTGAAACTTTGTCCTTTACAACAATCCTCCTTAGCCCAAAAACTATGATCAAAACTTAGCCATCTCGAGATCCTTATCCAGCAATGCTCTGAATTCTTACTTTAGTTTGATCAATATGGAAATCCATCCGAGATCCCATCTGGTGATTCCTTTACCCAAAACCGATACAAAAATGTGTGTGTGGTCTCATTATGATGGGTGACCTGCCCGAAAAAATATGGTCTCATTGTATGGGTGACCTACCCAGAAAAATAATGGTCTCATTGTATGGGTGACCTACCCCAGAAAAATGATGGTCTCATTGTATGGGTGACCTACCCAAGAAAAATAATGGTCTCATTGTATGGGTGACCTACCCCAGAAAAATAATGGTCTCATTGTATGGGTGACCTACCCAGAAAAATAATGGTCTCATTGTATGGGTGACCTACCCAAGAAAAAATGATGGTCTCATTGTATGGGTGACCTACCCAGGAAAAATGATGGTCTCATTGTATGGGTGACCTACCCAGAAAAATAATGGTCTCATTGTATGGGTGACCTACCCAGAAAAATAATGGTCTCATTGTATGGGTGACCTACCCAAGAAAAAATGATGGTCTCATTGTATGGGTGACCTACCCAGGAAAAATGATGGTCTCATTGTATGGGTGACCTACCCAGGGGAATAATTCTTAGTAAACTCCATGCTTTTCTAAGAAATGGTTTCAATATAAGGTCCCTTCTGGCGACCTTCCTTGATGAATGTCGAAGTACGAGATCCCTTCTGGCGATCTCAAATAACTTGGAATCCCATCTGGCGATTCCTTTTATTCAAAGCTGAAATATTAGGTCCCTTCTGGCGACCCTTATCGAAATATGAGATCCCTTCTGGCGATCTCCTTTAGCCAAACAACTTGGAATCCCATCTGGCGATTCCTTTTATATCAAAGCTGAAATTTGAGGTCCCTTCTGGCGACCTTCATTGGTGAATATTAAAAACGAGACCCCTTCTGGCGATCTCAAACTACTTGGAATCCCATCTTGTGATTCCTTTTATTCAAAACTGAAATATGAGGTCCCTTCTGGCGACCTCCATCGAAATACGAGATCCCTTCTGGCGATCTCAATAACTTGGAATCACATCTGGCGATTCCTTTTTACCGAATGCTATCGATGTCGTTCTTCCTGCTGGCAGGGTTTGAAAACCATTATCTTCTCTTCTTGTTGTTCTAGAATCAACTCAATGATTCTTTCTTCGTCCATAATCTTGTTGGAATGCGCTAAGATCTCATCCTGTAACGATCCAAAAAAACATATATGCAATGATTTATGATTAGATGCAATGCATGCATTCATACCTGGTTTTGAAACATAGGCCCCATCCTCTTCTTCTAGTTCATGAGACTCCCTCTTAACATGAACTTTGCTTTTGAAGTCGTATGTTGGATTCATCTCTCGTGTTGCCTATCATATTCTTGGAGAAAAGGTCTTTGACTTTCTTCAAGTAGTCCTTTTCTCAAAATGTATGACTTGTATTTGCCTCCTTGTCATGCTTTTGTCAAATGCTTTAGCTTGGTTTTCAAATCTATAAGCTTCCATCCAATTTAAAACACGTAAAACATCTCGTCTTGCCCCCAGTGTAGGGGTGCGATATTAGTCTGGGCTTTTATATAGAGAAGTAATTCATTCAGCCAGTGATAAACTTTTTTAGTGAGTGAAGAGATAATGATTGATAAATTCTATTCTTTAAAAGACAAATACAAATGATTATAAAGTGACCACTTAATCATTTATCCATGCAATTTATTATGCTATCAATGATAGGGTTGTATTTTAGGGTTAGCTTTTCTTAAATTTCATATTAAACCATTTTATTGATACTTTATTTGTAACCACTCAAACTTGTAAAAAAAATGCATAAACTCATCATTTATTTAAAGAAAAGGTAAGCTCAAAGACAAACACAAAAATCTGGCTGACAATATGAGCTCTGAATGCTCACTAGAGAAAATAAAAGTAAAGACAAAAGCAAATGACAAAAACATGCTAAGGCAAATAAAGTTGTTTTACATTTTGAAAACTACGAGAAGTTCTTGGGTCAACCCGTCCTGAAACTTCTTCTAGTGTGTGGAAAGTCAACCGAGGCAATGCTTCATCTTCCTTCCCCACTTGCATTTCCTTGTCTTCTCCTTCGATCTTGCCTTCTTCATTATTGACGACTCTTGACCAAGGTTTTCCAACCTTTATCCCCTATCACTTTTGTCATGACCATGCAATGGATTTGAATTGATATTGGGTGTGTCTTCAAATGACACCCATCCTATCTTGATGAGCTTCAACAACTTGTTCTTGAAACCGTAGCACGTTTCAAGACAATGCCCGGGAATACCGGCATGGTACTCGCAAGTCAACTCGGGCTTATACCAGATGGGGAATGGTGGCTGTAGTGGTAATGTAGGGATAGGAGCTATTTGTCCAATGCTTAGTAGTTTGGCATATATATCCTTCAGAGGCATGGGTAATGGCGGTAGTTGTTCTGAAATGTATCTTGTGTTTGGTCTTTGGTGGTTGTTTTGGGTGTTTGACTGGCCATTTGCTCGATTAGGGGAAAAAGGTTTGTTAAAGTTTACGTGGGCCACATGAGAGGTAGGTATTTGTGGGTTATATGAATCTGTTATCTTGTCATTGGACCCACCTTCGAAGTTGTTAACGGGACCTTTCATTTTTCTTCCGAAAAAACCCTTTGTCTCCAATGGCTCAATTATGCGTCCAGCTTTAATCCCTTGCTCGATTCTTTCCGCTATGCGTACAACATCATAGAAATGTTGAGATGAGCTACCCATTAAATGCTCATAGTAGGGTGCCTTGAATGTATTGGCGAACAAATTCACCATCTCCGTTTCTATCAAAGGGGGTTGCACATGCATGGCCTCGTCCCTCCACCTTTGCGCATAAGCCCTTACTGATTCTTGGCTTCTCTTTTCCATTGACATAAGGCTCATTCGATCTGGAGCAATTTCCAAATTGAACTTGTATTGCTTAAGGAAAGCCTCAACTAAATCCTTCCATTTCTTGATCTTGGCATTATCCAGCCTCATGTACCAACTTAGCGCCGACCCCGATAGACTATCTTGGAAAAAGTAGATCAGTAACTTATCGTCATGAATCACCTCAGCCATCTTATTGCAATAAGATCGAAGGTGAGTGTTTGGGCATTCCAACCCAGTGTACTTTATAAACTCCGGTATCCTAAATTTTTTTGGTACCGTGATGTTTGGTACCAAACATATTTCAGACGCTCGCATGGGGTCAAACCAGTCATTTCCCTCGACTGCTCTTAACCTTTCTTCCAAAGCTGATATCTTGTCATCGTTCATAAAACCAGTGGACCTATTATCGGAAGGCCCATCTGCTGTGATGTGAGCTTGAGGGGGCTGAATGGGAATGGCAGGTGCAAAGTGTTGCCCCGTCGCTGAATCTGCCCCCAAGTTCTGAGATATCCCCGGGACATGAACTGACGGCGCTCCTATAGATGGTTGGGTAGATGTTCCCTCCCCGTTCTTCGCTCTTAAAAGTTGCTCAAGCAGATTGGTCAGTCGAGAAACTTCATTTTTCACAGATTCCAACTCGGTCTGGTAGTGCGACTCTAATTGAGCTCTTTCTTCGTTTTCCATTCTTGATCTGGACCGGGTTTGGTGGACTCTGGATGTAGGACCTATGTTTCACGATCTGTAATGCATATGATAACAAAATGCGTGATGAAAATGTGATGCACAAGTGATGTGCGATGAGTATAACATTATTAATCTTGATGCAGATAAGATACATAACCTAAGGACAAGCTCTATTTATTAAGTGATAGTGGGTAAGTTTTCTATCTGGTCTCGAAGGGTCTCATATCTGCCCAGTGACGTTCTTCGTAAAGAAGTATGGGGGCGTTGCAAGGAACAGTTAAGACACGTATGCCCACCATTACCAAGCAGGCACTCAGATATGAGTTGGGTGTTTCACGCATTTAAACCCCAACCAATAGTCTTAGGGTAAATCGCTAATTCCCCACTTAACTTAAGGCTTGTGTGTGCTTTTCAAAATTAAGGCAAGTGATGCATGAGACAATTGTATATAATGCATGAATAAATGCGCGTAAAAATAAAAACAAATACGCGATTAAATAAAAGGAAAGGCATATAAAAAATAAGCACAGGAAAACACAAATAAATCAGACAAAAACAAAGCTTAGTCTACAAGGTCCCCAGTGGAGTCGCCATTCTGTCGCACCCCCAAAAAATACAAAATTTTCATTTTCAATTGCGGGTTCGACTGGCGAATTTTTTTATTTATTTTGGTTTGATTTGGTTCTTTGGAGTCGCCACCTAGTATTTTGGTCACTAGGAACCTAACTGGTCTCAGAGATCGGGTACGGAGACTGGTTGCGTAAAGGGAAGGTATTAGCACCCCAAATACGCCCTACCTAAGGTAAGCTGCATTGTTTCATTGTCTGATAATAATAAAAAAAAACTAAAGTGTTATTGTGTTTTCCTAGTTGTTGGTCTGTCTATAGTTCAAGAAAAATCCTCCTCAGTAAGGAGGTCTTTATCTTTTCGGATAAAAAAAAAAAATCCTAACCGTTCTAACGTCCATACCAAAATTTTATTAATAATATTTAGGAATACGTTTTACGTATAAATTCGTAATCCCAAATATTAAAAGAAAACAAAAAGAATTTTTTAGAATTTTTGAAATATCGGCCTAGTTCTCATGGCTTGAATAAACTGTTTATTAAAGCCAAAATGCATGTTAATACATATATTGTTTTGAAAATTTTCTTTGTTGTGTGAAAATATGATGTTATAATATTTATGTATATATATTGTAGAGACTAGGCCGTATTTTAAAACAAAAACAATTTTTAGAAAATATTATTTTTTTTAAATACAAAATTTTCATTTTCAATTGCGGGTTCGACTGGCGAATTTTTTTATTTATTTTGGTTTGATTTGGTTCTTTGGAGTCGCCACCTAGTATTTTGGTCACTAGGAACCTAACTGGTCTCAGAGATCGGGTACGGAGACTGGTTGCGTAAAGGGAAGGTATTAGCACCCCAAATACGCCCTACCTAAGGTAAGCTGCATTGTTTCATTGTCTGATAATAATAAAAAAAAACTAAAGTGTTATTGTGTTTTCCTAGTTGTTGGTCTGTCTATAGTTCAAGAAAAATCCTCCTCAGTAAGGAGGTCTTTATCTTTTCGGATAAAAAAAAAAAATCCTAACCGTTCTAACGTCCATACCAAAATTTTATTAATAATATTTAGGAATACGTTTTACGTATAAATTCGTAATCCCAAATATTAAAAGAAAACAAAAAGAATTTTTTAGAATTTTTGAAATATCGGCCTAGTTCTCATGGCTTGAATAAACTGTTTATTAAAGCCAAAATGCATGTTAATACATATATTGTTTTGAAAATTTTCTTTGTTGTGTGAAAATATGATGTTATAATATTTATGTATATATATTGTAGAGACTAGGCCGTATTTTAAAACAAAAACAATTTTTAGAAAATATTATTTTTTTTATGCTTTGACGAAAATCGGGTATTTTAATACTGAGCTTGTATCCTTACGGTATAAAAATACAACCCAATATTAATCCGCCTTTAAAAAATATGCAGAAAAATCAACAATATTTTTTAAAGATTTTTCAAAATATTTATTTTTTTATTATTATATTTTATATATATATACATATATACACACATATAATATAATATATAATATAAAAATAATTCGGGCTGGGCCGGCCCAAATATCTGGGCCGGACTTGGCCCAGAGAGCTGGTATGGGCCAGACCTGGTCTGGCCCGTCATATACAAGGCCGGGCCAGACTTAGTCTGGCCCAAAAAAAGAAGAAAAAAAAAAAAAAAAAAATGTGCTGGGCCAGGATCCACCTGGCCCAGCTACACATAAACAGAGGGGGGGGAATTAATTCCCCCCTCCTCCCTGCATGCAGAATGAACATTCTGCATGCAGGGGAAAAAAATGAAAAAACTAACGAGAGGGGGGAGAAGAGGTGACCTGGCGTGGAGGAGGCGGTGCTGCGGTGGCTCCGCGGTGGCGTGGCTTCCCGGGCGGCGCTGCGGCTCCTTCTCTCTTCGGTGTTCGGTTCTCTCTCTCTCTTCGGCCTCCTCTCTCTCTCTCCTCCCTTCGGGTGTCTCTTCCTCTTTTTTTCTTCGGTTTTCTCTTCTATTTATAGGGGCAGAACCGTGGGGGACCATCGGGTGTAACGGCTGGTCGGCCAATATCTAAAGGTGGTGGGGGCGAGGAGAGAGAGGCGCGGGAAGAATTTTCGAATTTTTTCGTTTTCTGTTCTGTTAAAACAGGGGGAAGGAGGAAGATGAACAGTGTCGTTCAAAACGACACCGTTCTGATTTTCCTCGTTTTTTTTTTTTTTTTTTTTTTTTTTTTTTTTTATGAAACGGCGTCGTTTTGGGTAAAACGCGCCGTTTCATTTAAATGGTTAAACTTCAAATCAGTCCCCCAAATTCGGTCCCCGCCCCTCTTGTTGGCCGCCTTTTTCACTTTGGTCCTTGGCCTCGGATTTATGCAATTGAGCCCCTAATTGATCAATAAACTTCCAATTTCTTCAATTAAACCCCTGAAACAAATCCAAACAGCCCCCTCTATCTTTGCGCCTTCTCCAAATTGGTCCCTGGTTTCGGATTTTCACAATTAAGTCCCTAATTGGCCCTTAAACTTCAATATTTATGCAATTGAGCCCCTGATTTGACCCAATAAATTCCTAAAAAATATATTTTGGCCCCAGAACTTAAATTTCTCCAAATTAAAGCCCAAATTGACTTAAAAATCAATTTTTCTTGCAATCAAATCTTCTATAAATTCAAATAAAAATCCAATTAAATCCATAAAAATCCAATTAAGTCCATAAACATCCAAATTTGGGCTTTTCTCCTCAAAATTCAAATTTTCCTTCTCAATAGGGCTTTCATCCTTCAAGAATATACTTTCAAAAATTTAATCCTTGTATTTTTGAATTTCTTGACCAATTTTCTGACTGTTTCCTGAGCGCTTCTGCCTTCTGTTATTTTCTCTAAACTCTTTTGGCTATTTATTTTATTTTTCATGGGGACCCAAAAATGGGTTACAACAGATGCCCCCTCTTTATAATACTTACGGAGCATGGGTTTTGCGCAGTAAGTGTTATAAAGATAAACCCAAAACGGAACTCCCGAAACTGATATGGTCGAAGCTTGATTTATCTGAAACTTTGTCCTTTACAACAATCCTCCTTAGCCCAAAAACTATGATCAAAACTTAGCCATCTCGAGATCCTTATCCAGCAATGCTCTGAATTCTTACTTTAGTTTGATCAATATGGAAATCCATCCGAGATCCCATCTGGTGATTCCTTTACCCAAAACCGATACAAAAATGTGTGTGTGGTCTCATTATGATGGGTGACCTGCCCGAAAAAATATGGTCTCATTGTATGGGTGACCTACCCAGAAAAATAATGGTCTCATTGTATGGGTGACCTACCCCAGAAAAATGATGGTCTCATTGTATGGGTGACCTACCCAAGAAAAATAATGGTCTCATTGTATGGGTGACCTACCCCAGAAAAATAATGGTCTCATTGTATGGGTGACCTACCCAGAAAAATAATGGTCTCATTGTATGGGTGACCTACCCAAGAAAAAATGATGGTCTCATTGTATGGGTGACCTACCCAGGAAAAATGATGGTCTCATTGTATGGGTGACCTACCCAGAAAAATAATGGTCTCATTGTATGGGTGACCTACCCAGAAAAATAATGGTCTCATTGTATGGGTGACCTACCCAAGAAAAAATGATGGTCTCATTGTATGGGTGACCTACCCAGGAAAAATGATGGTCTCATTGTATGGGTGACCTACCCAGGGGAATAATTCTTAGTAAACTCCATGCTTTTCTAAGAAATGGTTTCAATATAAGGTCCCTTCTGGCGACCTTCCTTGATGAATGTCGAAGTACGAGATCCCTTCTGGCGATCTCAAATAACTTGGAATCCCATCTGGCGATTCCTTTTATTCAAAGCTGAAATATTAGGTCCCTTCTGGCGACCCTTATCGAAATATGAGATCCCTTCTGGCGATCTCCTTTAGCCAAACAACTTGGAATCCCATCTGGCGATTCCTTTTATATCAAAGCTGAAATTTGAGGTCCCTTCTGGCGACCTTCATTGGTGAATATTAAAAACGAGACCCCTTCTGGCGATCTCAAACTACTTGGAATCCCATCTTGTGATTCCTTTTATTCAAAACTGAAATATGAGGTCCCTTCTGGCGACCTCCATCGAAATACGAGATCCCTTCTGGCGATCTCAATAACTTGGAATCACATCTGGCGATTCCTTTTTACCGAATGCTATCGATGTCGTTCTTCCTGCTGGCAGGGTTTGAAAACCATTATCTTCTCTTCTTGTTGTTCTAGAATCAACTCAATGATTCTTTCTTCGTCCATAATCTTGTTGGAATGCGCTAAGATCTCATCCTGTAACGATCCAAAAAAACATATATGCAATGATTTATGATTAGATGCAATGCATGCATTCATACCTGGTTTTGAAACATAGGCCCCATCCTCTTCTTCTAGTTCATGAGACTCCCTCTTAACATGAACTTTGCTTTTGAAGTCGTATGTTGGATTCATCTCTCGTGTTGCCTATCATATTCTTGGAGAAAAGGTCTTTGACTTTCTTCAAGTAGTCCTTTTCTCAAAATGTATGACTTGTATTTGCCTCCTTGTCATGCTTTTGTCAAATGCTTTAGCTTGGTTTTCAAATCTATAAGCTTCCATCCAATTTAAAACACGTAAAACATCTCGTCTTGCCCCCAGTGTAGGGGTGCGATATTAGTCTGGGCTTTTATATAGAGAAGTAATTCATTCAGCCAGTGATAAACTTTTTTAGTGAGTGAAGAGATAATGATTGATAAATTCTATTCTTTAAAAGACAAATACAAATGATTATAAAGTGACCACTTAATCATTTATCCATGCAATTTATTATGCTATCAATGATAGGGTTGTATTTTAGGGTTAGCTTTTCTTAAATTTCATATTAAACCATTTTATTGATACTTTATTTGTAACCACTCAAACTTGTAAAAAAAATGCATAAACTCATCATTTATTTAAAGAAAAGGTAAGCTCAAAGACAAACACAAAAATCTGGCTGACAATATGAGCTCTGAATGCTCACTAGAGAAAATAAAAGTAAAGACAAAAGCAAATGACAAAAACATGCTAAGGCAAATAAAGTTGTTTTACATTTTGAAAACTACGAGAAGTTCTTGGGTCAACCCGTCCTGAAACTTCTTCTAGTGTGTGGAAAGTCAACCGAGGCAATGCTTCATCTTCCTTCCCCACTTGCATTTCCTTGTCTTCTCCTTCGATCTTGCCTTCTTCATTATTGACGACTCTTGACCAAGGTTTTCCAACCTTTATCCCCTATCACTTTTGTCATGACCATGCAATGGATTTGAATTGATATTGGGTGTGTCTTCAAATGACACCCATCCTATCTTGATGAGCTTCAACAACTTGTTCTTGAAACCGTAGCACGTTTCAAGACAATGCCCGGGAATACCGGCATGGTACTCGCAAGTCAACTCGGGCTTATACCAGATGGGGAATGGTGGCTGTAGTGGTAATGTAGGGATAGGAGCTATTTGTCCAATGCTTAGTAGTTTGGCATATATATCCTTCAGAGGCATGGGTAATGGCGGTAGTTGTTCTGAAATGTATCTTGTGTTTGGTCTTTGGTGGTTGTTTTGGGTGTTTGACTGGCCATTTGCTCGATTAGGGGAAAAAGGTTTGTTAAAGTTTACGTGGGCCACATGAGAGGTAGGTATTTGTGGGTTATATGAATCTGTTATCTTGTCATTGGACCCACCTTCGAAGTTGTTAACGGGACCTTTCATTTTTCTTCCGAAAAAACCCTTTGTCTCCAATGGCTCAATTATGCGTCCAGCTTTAATCCCTTGCTCGATTCTTTCCGCTATGCGTACAACATCATAGAAATGTTGAGATGAGCTACCCATTAAATGCTCATAGTAGGGTGCCTTGAATGTATTGGCGAACAAATTCACCATCTCCGTTTCTATCAAAGGGGGTTGCACATGCATGGCCTCGTCCCTCCACCTTTGCGCATAAGCCCTTACTGATTCTTGGCTTCTCTTTTCCATTGACATAAGGCTCATTCGATCTGGAGCAATTTCCAAATTGAACTTGTATTGCTTAAGGAAAGCCTCAACTAAATCCTTCCATTTCTTGATCTTGGCATTATCCAGCCTCATGTACCAACTTAGCGCCGACCCCGATAGACTATCTTGGAAAAAGTAGATCAGTAACTTATCGTCATGAATCACCTCAGCCATCTTATTGCAATAAGATCGAAGGTGAGTGTTTGGGCATTCCAACCCAGTGTACTTTATAAACTCCGGTATCCTAAATTTTTTTGGTACCGTGATGTTTGGTACCAAACATATTTCAGACGCTCGCATGGGGTCAAACCAGTCATTTCCCTCGACTGCTCTTAACCTTTCTTCCAAAGCTGATATCTTGTCATCGTTCATAAAACCAGTGGACCTATTATCGGAAGGCCCATCTGCTGTGATGTGAGCTTGAGGGGGCTGAATGGGAATGGCAGGTGCAAAGTGTTGCCCCGTCGCTGAATCTGCCCCCAAGTTCTGAGATATCCCCGGGACATGAACTGACGGCGCTCCTATAGATGGTTGGGTAGATGTTCCCTCCCCGTTCTTCGCTCTTAAAAGTTGCTCAAGCAGATTGGTCAGTCGAGAAACTTCATTTTTCACAGATTCCAACTCGGTCTGGTAGTGCGACTCTAATTGAGCTCTTTCTTCGTTTTCCATTCTTGATCTGGACCGGGTTTGGTGGACTCTGGATGTAGGACCTATGTTTCACGATCTGTAATGCATATGATAACAAAATGCGTGATGAAAATGTGATGCACAAGTGATGTGCGATGAGTATAACATTATTAATCTTGATGCAGATAAGATACATAACCTAAGGACAAGCTCTATTTATTAAGTGATAGTGGGTAAGTTTTCTATCTGGTCTCGAAGGGTCTCATATCTGCCCAGTGACGTTCTTCGTAAAGAAGTATGGGGGCGTTGCAAGGAACAGTTAAGACACGTATGCCCACCATTACCAAGCAGGCACTCAGATATGAGTTGGGTGTTTCACGCATTTAAACCCCAACCAATAGTCTTAGGGTAAATCGCTAATTCCCCACTTAACTTAAGGCTTGTGTGTGCTTTTCAAAATTAAGGCAAGTGATGCATGAGACAATTGTATATAATGCATGAATAAATGCGCGTAAAAATAAAAACAAATACGCGATTAAATAAAAGGAAAGGCATATAAAAAATAAGCACAGGAAAACACAAATAAATCAGACAAAAACAAAGCTTAGTCTACAAGGTCCCCAGTGGAGTCGCCATTCTGTCGCACCCCCAAAAAATACAAAATTTTCATTTTCAATTGCGGGTTCGACTGGCGAATTTTTTTATTTATTTTGGTTTGATTTGGTTCTTTGGAGTCGCCACCTAGTATTTTGGTCACTAGGAACCTAACTGGTCTCAGAGATCGGGTACGGAGACTGGTTGCGTAAAGGGAAGGTATTAGCACCCCAAATACGCCCTACCTAAGGTAAGCTGCATTGTTTCATTGTCTGATAATAATAAAAAAAAACTAAAGTGTTATTGTGTTTTCCTAGTTGTTGGTCTGTCTATAGTTCAAGAAAAATCCTCCTCAGTAAGGAGGTCTTTATCTTTTCGGATAAAAAAAAAAAATCCTAACCGTTCTAACGTCCATACCAAAATTTTATTAATAATATTTAGGAATACGTTTTACGTATAAATTCGTAATCCCAAATATTAAAAGAAAACAAAAAGAATTTTTTAGAATTTTTGAAATATCGGCCTAGTTCTCATGGCTTGAATAAACTGTTTATTAAAGCCAAAATGCATGTTAATACATATATTGTTTTGAAAATTTTCTTTGTTGTGTGAAAATATGATGTTATAATATTTATGTATATATATTGTAGAGACTAGGCCGTATTTTAAAACAAAAACAATTTTTAGAAAATATTATTTTTTTTAAATACAAAATTTTCATTTTCAATTGCGGGTTCGACTGGCGAATTTTTTTATTTATTTTGGTTTGATTTGGTTCTTTGGAGTCGCCACCTAGTATTTTGGTCACTAGGAACCTAACTGGTCTCAGAGATCGGGTACGGAGACTGGTTGCGTAAAGGGAAGGTATTAGCACCCCAAATACGCCCTACCTAAGGTAAGCTGCATTGTTTCATTGTCTGATAATAATAAAAAAAAACTAAAGTGTTATTGTGTTTTCCTAGTTGTTGGTCTGTCTATAGTTCAAGAAAAATCCTCCTCAGTAAGGAGGTCTTTATCTTTTCGGATAAAAAAAAAAAATCCTAACCGTTCTAACGTCCATACCAAAATTTTATTAATAATATTTAGGAATACGTTTTACGTATAAATTCGTAATCCCAAATATTAAAAGAAAACAAAAAGAATTTTTTAGAATTTTTGAAATATCGGCCTAGTTCTCATGGCTTGAATAAACTGTTTATTAAAGCCAAAATGCATGTTAATACATATATTGTTTTGAAAATTTTCTTTGTTGTGTGAAAATATGATGTTATAATATTTATGTATATATATTGTAGAGACTAGGCCGTATTTTAAAACAAAAACAATTTTTAGAAAATATTATTTTTTTTATGCTTTGACGAAAATCGGGTATTTTAATACTGAGCTTGTATCCTTACGGTATAAAAATACAACCCAATATTAATCCGCCTTTAAAAAATATGCAGAAAAATCAACAATATTTTTTAAAGATTTTTCAAAATATTTATTTTTTTATTATTATATTTTATATATATATACATATATACACACATATAATATAATATATAATATAAAAATAATTCGGGCTGGGCCGGCCCAAATATCTGGGCCGGACTTGGCCCAGAGAGCTGGTATGGGCCAGACCTGGTCTGGCCCGTCATATACAAGGCCGGGCCAGACTTAGTCTGGCCCAAAAAAAGAAGAAAAAAAAAAAAAAAAAATGTGCTGGGCCAGGATCCACCTGGCCCAGCTACACATAAACAGAGGGGGGGGAATTAATTCCCCCCTCCTCCCTGCATGCAGAATGAACATTCTGCATGCAGGGGAAAAAAATGAAAAAACTAACGAGAGGGGGGAGAAGAGGTGACCTGGCGTGGAGGAGGCGGTGCTGCGGTGGCTCCGCGGTGGCGTGGCTTCCCGGGCGGCGCTGCGGCTCCTTCTCTCTTCGGTGTTCGGTTCTCTCTCTCTCTTCGGCCTCCTCTCTCTCTCTCCTCCCTTCGGGTGTCTCTTCCTCTTTTTTTCTTCGGTTTTCTCTTCTATTTATAGGGGCAGAACCGTGGGGGACCATCGGGTGTAACGGCTGGTCGGCCAATATCTAAAGGTGGTGGGGGCGAGGAGAGAGAGGCGCGGGAAGAATTTTCGAATTTTTTCGTTTTCTGTTCTGTTAAAACAGGGGGAAGGAGGAAGATGAACAGTGTCGTTCAAAACGACACCGTTCTGATTTTCCTCGTTTTTTTTTTTTTTTTTTTTTTTTTTTTTTTTTATGAAACGGCGTCGTTTTGGGTAAAACGCGCCGTTTCATTTAAATGGTTAAACTTCAAATCAGTCCCCCAAATTCGGTCCCCGCCCCTCTTGTTGGCCGCCTTTTTCACTTTGGTCCTTGGCCTCGGATTTATGCAATTGAGCCCCTAATTGATCAATAAACTTCCAATTTCTTCAATTAAACCCCTGAAACAAATCCAAACAGCCCCCTCTATCTTTGCGCCTTCTCCAAATTGGTCCCTGGTTTCGGATTTTCACAATTAAGTCCCTAATTGGCCCTTAAACTTCAATATTTATGCAATTGAGCCCCTGATTTGACCCAATAAATTCCTAAAAAATATATTTTGGCCCCAGAACTTAAATTTCTCCAAATTAAAGCCCAAATTGACTTAAAAATCAATTTTTCTTGCAATCAAATCTTCTATAAATTCAAATAAAAATCCAATTAAATCCATAAAAATCCAATTAAGTCCATAAACATCCAAATTTGGGCTTTTCTCCTCAAAATTCAAATTTTCCTTCTCAATAGGGCTTTCATCCTTCAAGAATATACTTTCAAAAATTTAATCCTTGTATTTTTGAATTTCTTGACCAATTTTCTGACTGTTTCCTGAGCGCTTCTGCCTTCTGTTATTTTCTCTAAACTCTTTTGGCTATTTATTTTATTTTTCATGGGGACCCAAAAATGGGTTACAACAGATGCCCCCTCTTTATAATACTTACGGAGCATGGGTTTTGCGCAGTAAGTGTTATAAAGATAAACCCAAAACGGAACTCCCGAAACTGATATGGTCGAAGCTTGATTTATCTGAAACTTTGTCCTTTACAACAATCCTCCTTAGCCCAAAAACTATGATCAAAACTTAGCCATCTCGAGATCCTTATCCAGCAATGCTCTGAATTCTTACTTTAGTTTGATCAATATGGAAATCCATCCGAGATCCCATCTGGTGATTCCTTTACCCAAAACCGATACAAAAATGTGTGTGTGGTCTCATTATGATGGGTGACCTGCCCGAAAAAATATGGTCTCATTGTATGGGTGACCTACCCAGAAAAATAATGGTCTCATTGTATGGGTGACCTACCCCAGAAAAATGATGGTCTCATTGTATGGGTGACCTACCCAAGAAAAATAATGGTCTCATTGTATGGGTGACCTACCCCAGAAAAATAATGGTCTCATTGTATGGGTGACCTACCCAGAAAAATAATGGTCTCATTGTATGGGTGACCTACCCAAGAAAAAATGATGGTCTCATTGTATGGGTGACCTACCCAGGAAAAATGATGGTCTCATTGTATGGGTGACCTACCCAGAAAAATAATGGTCTCATTGTATGGGTGACCTACCCAGAAAAATAATGGTCTCATTGTATGGGTGACCTACCCAAGAAAAAATGATGGTCTCATTGTATGGGTGACCTACCCAGGAAAAATGATGGTCTCATTGTATGGGTGACCTACCCAGGGGAATAATTCTTAGTAAACTCCATGCTTTTCTAAGAAATGGTTTCAATATAAGGTCCCTTCTGGCGACCTTCCTTGATGAATGTCGAAGTACGAGATCCCTTCTGGCGATCTCAAATAACTTGGAATCCCATCTGGCGATTCCTTTTATTCAAAGCTGAAATATTAGGTCCCTTCTGGCGACCCTTATCGAAATATGAGATCCCTTCTGGCGATCTCCTTTAGCCAAACAACTTGGAATCCCATCTGGCGATTCCTTTTATATCAAAGCTGAAATTTGAGGTCCCTTCTGGCGACCTTCATTGGTGAATATTAAAAACGAGACCCCTTCTGGCGATCTCAAACTACTTGGAATCCCATCTTGTGATTCCTTTTATTCAAAACTGAAATATGAGGTCCCTTCTGGCGACCTCCATCGAAATACGAGATCCCTTCTGGCGATCTCAATAACTTGGAATCACATCTGGCGATTCCTTTTTACCGAATGCTATCGATGTCGTTCTTCCTGCTGGCAGGGTTTGAAAACCATTATCTTCTCTTCTTGTTGTTCTAGAATCAACTCAATGATTCTTTCTTCGTCCATAATCTTGTTGGAATGCGCTAAGATCTCATCCTGTAACGATCCAAAAAAACATATATGCAATGATTTATGATTAGATGCAATGCATGCATTCATACCTGGTTTTGAAACATAGGCCCCATCCTCTTCTTCTAGTTCATGAGACTCCCTCTTAACATGAACTTTGCTTTTGAAGTCGTATGTTGGATTCATCTCTCGTGTTGCCTATCATATTCTTGGAGAAAAGGTCTTTGACTTTCTTCAAGTAGTCCTTTTCTCAAAATGTATGACTTGTATTTGCCTCCTTGTCATGCTTTTGTCAAATGCTTTAGCTTGGTTTTCAAATCTATAAGCTTCCATCCAATTTAAAACACGTAAAACATCTCGTCTTGCCCCCAGTGTAGGGGTGCGATATTAGTCTGGGCTTTTATATAGAGAAGTAATTCATTCAGCCAGTGATAAACTTTTTTAGTGAGTGAAGAGATAATGATTGATAAATTCTATTCTTTAAAAGACAAATACAAATGATTATAAAGTGACCACTTAATCATTTATCCATGCAATTTATTATGCTATCAATGATAGGGTTGTATTTTAGGGTTAGCTTTTCTTAAATTTCATATTAAACCATTTTATTGATACTTTATTTGTAACCACTCAAACTTGTAAAAAAAATGCATAAACTCATCATTTATTTAAAGAAAAGGTAAGCTCAAAGACAAACACAAAAATCTGGCTGACAATATGAGCTCTGAATGCTCACTAGAGAAAATAAAAGTAAAGACAAAAGCAAATGACAAAAACATGCTAAGGCAAATAAAGTTGTTTTACATTTTGAAAACTACGAGAAGTTCTTGGGTCAACCCGTCCTGAAACTTCTTCTAGTGTGTGGAAAGTCAACCGAGGCAATGCTTCATCTTCCTTCCCCACTTGCATTTCCTTGTCTTCTCCTTCGATCTTGCCTTCTTCATTATTGACGACTCTTGACCAAGGTTTTCCAACCTTTATCCCCTATCACTTTTGTCATGACCATGCAATGGATTTGAATTGATATTGGGTGTGTCTTCAAATGACACCCATCCTATCTTGATGAGCTTCAACAACTTGTTCTTGAAACCGTAGCACGTTTCAAGACAATGCCCGGGAATACCGGCATGGTACTCGCAAGTCAACTCGGGCTTATACCAGATGGGGAATGGTGGCTGTAGTGGTAATGTAGGGATAGGAGCTATTTGTCCAATGCTTAGTAGTTTGGCATATATATCCTTCAGAGGCATGGGTAATGGCGGTAGTTGTTCTGAAATGTATCTTGTGTTTGGTCTTTGGTGGTTGTTTTGGGTGTTTGACTGGCCATTTGCTCGATTAGGGGAAAAAGGTTTGTTAAAGTTTACGTGGGCCACATGAGAGGTAGGTATTTGTGGGTTATATGAATCTGTTATCTTGTCATTGGACCCACCTTCGAAGTTGTTAACGGGACCTTTCATTTTTCTTCCGAAAAAACCCTTTGTCTCCAATGGCTCAATTATGCGTCCAGCTTTAATCCCTTGCTCGATTCTTTCCGCTATGCGTACAACATCATAGAAATGTTGAGATGAGCTACCCATTAAATGCTCATAGTAGGGTGCCTTGAATGTATTGGCGAACAAATTCACCATCTCCGTTTCTATCAAAGGGGGTTGCACATGCATGGCCTCGTCCCTCCACCTTTGCGCATAAGCCCTTACTGATTCTTGGCTTCTCTTTTCCATTGACATAAGGCTCATTCGATCTGGAGCAATTTCCAAATTGAACTTGTATTGCTTAAGGAAAGCCTCAACTAAATCCTTCCATTTCTTGATCTTGGCATTATCCAGCCTCATGTACCAACTTAGCGCCGACCCCGATAGACTATCTTGGAAAAAGTAGATCAGTAACTTATCGTCATGAATCACCTCAGCCATCTTATTGCAATAAGATCGAAGGTGAGTGTTTGGGCATTCCAACCCAGTGTACTTTATAAACTCCGGTATCCTAAATTTTTTTGGTACCGTGATGTTTGGTACCAAACATATTTCAGACGCTCGCATGGGGTCAAACCAGTCATTTCCCTCGACTGCTCTTAACCTTTCTTCCAAAGCTGATATCTTGTCATCGTTCATAAAACCAGTGGACCTATTATCGGAAGGCCCATCTGCTGTGATGTGAGCTTGAGGGGGCTGAATGGGAATGGCAGGTGCAAAGTGTTGCCCCGTCGCTGAATCTGCCCCCAAGTTCTGAGATATCCCCGGGACATGAACTGACGGCGCTCCTATAGATGGTTGGGTAGATGTTCCCTCCCCGTTCTTCGCTCTTAAAAGTTGCTCAAGCAGATTGGTCAGTCGAGAAACTTCATTTTTCACAGATTCCAACTCGGTCTGGTAGTGCGACTCTAATTGAGCTCTTTCTTCGTTTTCCATTCTTGATCTGGACCGGGTTTGGTGGACTCTGGATGTAGGACCTATGTTTCACGATCTGTAATGCATATGATAACAAAATGCGTGATGAAAATGTGATGCACAAGTGATGTGCGATGAGTATAACATTATTAATCTTGATGCAGATAAGATACATAACCTAAGGACAAGCTCTATTTATTAAGTGATAGTGGGTAAGTTTTCTATCTGGTCTCGAAGGGTCTCATATCTGCCCAGTGACGTTCTTCGTAAAGAAGTATGGGGGCGTTGCAAGGAACAGTTAAGACACGTATGCCCACCATTACCAAGCAGGCACTCAGATATGAGTTGGGTGTTTCACGCATTTAAACCCCAACCAATAGTCTTAGGGTAAATCGCTAATTCCCCACTTAACTTAAGGCTTGTGTGTGCTTTTCAAAATTAAGGCAAGTGATGCATGAGACAATTGTATATAATGCATGAATAAATGCGCGTAAAAATAAAAACAAATACGCGATTAAATAAAAGGAAAGGCATATAAAAAATAAGCACAGGAAAACACAAATAAATCAGACAAAAACAAAGCTTAGTCTACAAGGTCCCCAGTGGAGTCGCCATTCTGTCGCACCCCCAAAAAATACAAAATTTTCATTTTCAATTGCGGGTTCGACTGGTGAATTTATTTATTTATTTTGGTTTGATTTGGTTCTTTGGAGTCGCCACCTAGTATTTTGGTCACTAGGAACCTAACTGGTCTCAGAGATCGGGTACGGAGACTGGTTGCGTAAAGGGAAGGTATTAGCACCCCAAATACGCCCTACCTAAGGTAAGCTGCATTGTTTCATTGTCTGATAATAATAAAAAAAAACTAAAGTGTTATTGTGTTTTCCTAGTTGTTGGTCTGTCTATAGTTCAAGAAAAATCCTCCTCAGTAAGGAGGTCTTTATCTTTTCGGATAAAAAAAAAAAATCCTAACCGTTCTAACGTCCATACCAAAATTTTATTAATAATATTTAGGAATACGTTTTACGTATAAATTCGTAATCCCAAATATTAAAAGAAAACAAAAAGAATTTTTTAGAATTTTTGAAATATCGGCCTAGTTCTCATGGCTTGAATAAACTGTTTATTAAAGCCAAAATGCATGTTAATACATATATTGTTTTGAAAATTTTCTTTGTTGTGTGAAAATATGATGTTATAATATTTATGTATATATATTGTAGAGACTAGGCCGTATTTTAAAACAAAAACAATTTTTAGAAAATATTATTTTTTTTATGCTTTGACGAAAATCGGGTATTTTAATACTGAGCTTGTATCCTTACGGTATAAAAATACAACCCAATATTAATCCGCCTTTAAAAAATATGCAGAAAAATCAACAATATTTTTTAAAGATTTTTCAAAATATTTATTTTTTTATTATTATATTTTATATATATATACATATATACACACATATAATATAATATATAATATAAAAATAATTCGGGCTGGGCCGGCCCAAATATCTGGGCCGGACTTGGCCCAGAGAGCTGGTATGGGCCAGACCTGGTCTGCCCCGTCATATACAAGGCCGGGCCAGACTTAGTCTGGCCCAAAAAAAGAAGAAAAAAAAAAAAAAAAAAAAATGTGCTGGGCCAGGATCCACCTGGCCCAGCTACACATAAACAGAGGGGGGGGAATTAATTCCCCCCTCCTCCCTGCATGCAGAATGTTCATTCTGCATGCAGGGGAAAAAAATGAAAAAACTAACGAGAGGGGGGAGAAGAGGTGACCTGGCGTGGAGGAGGCGGTGCTGCGGTGGCTCCGCGGTGGCGTGGCTTCCCGGGCGGCGCTGCGGCTCCTTCTCTCTTCGGTGTTCGGTTCTCTCTCTCTCTTCGGCCTCCTCTCTCTCTCTCCTCCCTTCGGGTGTCTCTTCCTCTTTTTTTCTTCGGTTTTCTCTTCTATTTATAGGGGCAGAACCGTGGGGGACCATCGGGTGTAACGGCTGGTCGGCCAATATCTAAAGGTGGTGGGGGCGAGGAGAGAGAGGCGCGGGAAGAATTTTCGAATTTTTTCGTTTTCTGTTCTGTTAAAACAGGGGGAAGGAGGAAGATGAACAGTGTCGTTCAAAACGACACCGTTCTGATTTTCCTCGTTTTTTTTTTTTTTTTTTTTTTTTTTTTTTTTTATGAAACGGCGTCGTTTTGGGTAAAACGCGCCGTTTCATTTAAATGGTTAAACTTCAAATCAGTCCCCCAAATTCGGTCCCCGCCCCTCTTGTTGGCCGCCTTTTTCACTTTGGTCCTTGGCCTCGGATTTATGCAATTGAGCCCCTAATTGATCAATAAACTTCCAATTTCTTCAATTAAACCCCTGAAACAAATCCAAACAGCCCCCTCTATCTTTGCGCCTTCTCCAAATTGGTCCCTGGTTTCGGATTTTCACAGTTAAGTCCCTAATTGGCCCTTAAACTTCAATATTTATGCAATTGAGCCCCTGATTTGACCCAATAAATTCCTAAAAAATATATTTTGGCCCCAGAACTTAAATTTCTCCAAATTAAAGCCCAAATTGACTTAAAAATCAATTTTTCTTGCAATCAAATCTTCTATAAATTCAAATAAAAATCCAATTAAATCCATAAAAATCCAATTAAGTCCATAAACATCCAAATTTGGGCTTTTCTCCTCAAAATTCAAATTTTCCTTCTCAATAGGGCTTTCATCCTTCAAGAATATACTTTCAAAAATTTAATCCTTGTATTTTTGAATTTCTTGACCAATTTTCTGACTGTTTCCTGAGCGCTTCTGCCTTCTGTTATTTTTTCTAAACTCTTTTGGCTATTTATTTTATTTTTCATGGGGACCCAAAAATGGGTTACAACATTAATAATTTATTTCATAGTTTTTTGTTTGACACAAAGGCATCAGTATTGACTGGACTCATTAATATTCCGCGGATCATACATTGTAAGAAAACTTTAATGGAGTGCCTATCCACTAAAATATAAAAATAACAAGTCTTCTATATATTTACATATATAAATAATTTAATGTATATATAAATTATTTTATCAATAAATATGAAACATATTTTGTATAGTCTTTCATTTTCTAATATTAATTTTGTGAGATACTTGTAAGTATTTTAATTTTTTATGGACAATTTACTATAATTTTATCAATATATTTCCAACTTTTTTTTACTCAGGATCTCTTACTAATAATAAAAAAACAAAATCCAATTACACTTCAAAAACAATTGTTGCCGCACTTTACAAATCATTCATGTATTTTTGTAAAATAGAGACTTGTGCTATGCACAAGTAAAGAGATAATCTATTAGTAAAAAGGGACGGTGAGAAAGGAAATCGGAATTATACCTCGACGGGTCTTGACATTGACATGTCTACAATACCTTTCGCGTACTTTTCTACGGCTGACTGATATTTTCGACTCTCGTCCTTTATAAGAAAGAATTGCAAAATTAAGAAATCATCAATTAACAAAAGCAAATTTCTGATATTAATCATTTATTCTATAGTTTTCTTAGACATAGCTATGATATGATAAGATAAAACTTTGATATGGTGCATATTCAATTAAAAAAAAAAAGATAAATTGAGAATTTTTCTATTTATTTTGTTGTGTTTTTAAATTATTTTAATGTGCTGGTATTAAAAATAAAATTTTAAAAAATAATAATAAAAATTATTTTAATATATTTCTAAATAAAAAACACTTTAAAAATAATCATATTCCAATAATAAATAAACTCTCACTTAATAATGCAAGACATCCAACGAGCTATGATTGTGCTTTTTTTTTTTTCAAATAAAAACAGACTATTCATGTCAGAAATAGAGAATTGATATGAATTTTGTTTCTCACAACAACTCGAGGTTTGTTAAAAGCACTTCATTGATAAAATGAAGAACAAGAAATGTAGTCCACATCCAGCAATGTACTTGAGAGAGATTTTTGGTATACTTACCGATGACAAAAACTCCAATACAGTAACTTCGTCTCCGTCAAATCGCGTGAATTCATACTGTTCGGTCAAGCCAAGATGTAGCATGAGAAGGGAGACATGAGTGAGTAACTCTCCACCTCTTCTCAGTTGATGAGTATGTTCTTTCCATGGACAATGAGCTGCTGCATATGCTACCATTTCTACCCAAACTTCATTTATCATCTTCAATCGCTTCTCCAATCCGAATGACTGCAATTGCTTGGCGAGCTTTTCCCCACCAATTGCCACTGACTTTGCTATTTTCCAGAGACTTTGAAACGTTATATCATCAAGAGATAATTCGGAACGCAAAATTGCATCAACAACATCCTTCTTCCTCGTTGCCTCATCGCCTCTTGTATTGCGAGGATTTAGACGCTGCAGGTCTTGCAAAGTATCTAGATATCCCTCATCACCGATGCCTTTAGAGAGCATATTTGGTCTCATCACCAAAAGATACATCATGTATTCAGATAGACATTTGCTTGTTTCATATTCTTTGGAGACATTACTTGCATCTTTTACATAACAAATCTCTGTTGCGAGATGCCATACAAGAATGCTTCGACTGAATTCTACTTCAGTTGTGCACCACTTGAAGTCCTGTAACAATCCCTCTCTTTCTAGCACACCATCTCCCCTCTGACCTATTATTTGACTTCTGCGATTTTTATCAATTAAACAAAAATCTTCCTTTATCTTCTCAGCTTTCTTTAGAAGATGTCCAAAAATAAGACCTTGCAGTCCAACATTCAAATCTACCCGATGCACAAACATCTGCCTCATCTTTTCATTGATTCCCAGTGATTTAAAACATCTAAGTGGCCTGTTTTCAATGGAAGAGCTTATCAGGTTATACTGTGCTATGGATCTCGACCACCTCTTGCTTCTAGTTAACTTCCCTATCAGAGAATAAAGAGCAATAGTCAGGGAGTTCCCTCCTTCATCAGTCAACCAAATCATTGTCCAGTCAGAGAAAACAAGGCATAAAAAAGCATAAAACTCGAGAAGAACAGCGGCCGCAAACAATAAATACGTGATTGTAATGTCGATAGTTGAGTAGGCATGCTTGTCAATCAGGATTTGGAAGGTAATAAACGCAGTAAATGTGAGCAGAAAACTGATAGAGCGAAGAATGATTCCGGCACGAGAGTAAATCAGGGGCGCTTTAGTGTAAAGCATATCATAAATTAATCCAAGCTCAATCTCTACCACCTTGAAGGCATCTTCTGCTTTATTTTTGGAAATCAGCACCTGGCTTTTTATTAGAGCAGGAATGCCAGGGACAAGATCCTGCATCATAAACATGGATAAATCCAAAAAAGTATAAGCTTGAAGAAGATAATTTCCCTTGAGAGCTTGATCACGTGTTTTTGTTAATGCCTTTAATGGATAAAACGGCCGAAATTTTGAGAGAATAGACTTTTTCAAACCCTCAGAGCTTGACGAACTGAGCACCCAAGTCCTCTCTGCGTACTTTATAATGCCAGCAATGAACACTGGGATTGCTATGAATGTGAGGATACCGCTACCCCAAGACCTCGACAAGACATAAAAAGCCACAACGACTTGGACTACAAGACCAAGTGCGTGCCTTAACCACAACTCGTTATCTTCAATCGAGTATGCGGTGATTGTGTCCGGGCCACCAAGGTGCAGGAGTAGAAAAGGTGCCCAAAATTCCTGGATGGAATTGTTTTCTTTTTTTGAACCGTCACTTGATGAATCTCCTTTGCTCCTGGCTAGATTACCTAGTGCAAAAGTTGCCACCGAGTCTGCTGATAGGTATGCAGACCAAACGAGAATCCAGATCCAGCTTTTAGCAATGGTCTTTCGCTGAGAACCAAATACGATGAGGATGGTTTGTAGTAAAAGACTAAGCAAAACCATTCCTCGAATCTCTCCATTGCTCCACAAATTTATGACTTCTTCAGGAAAATTTTCAAGCATTGTATATTTTCCTCAATAGTGGAAACTAGTTCTCTCGATGAACCCCAGAAGAAACTGTTTTGTAAGATGAAAAGTAAATATGGATATCTCTGAAAAAATCTCTTATAAGGGATAGTGAAGAGATTCTTATGAGAAAAGAATTCTGCACTAGATTTTGGGTAAGGTGTCATAAAATAGGAGTTGCTGTATATTGTTGTTACAGCAAGCAAAGAAAAGGTATGGAATGCATTACAAATTAATGTATGGAAGTGAGTTCTAGGATATATCTCCTTTAAGAGCTTGTTTGGCCAGCTTTTACAAACCATAGTTACATGTACAAGTAAGAATTTGGTACTTGACTTGGGTACAAAGCAATGAAGAGATGCTAAATAGTAATAAAGAGATGCTGCTTGAATCAAGAGACTTTAAATTAGTTACCTTTTCTCTTTTTCTTTCTTTGATAGACAATAGACATAGCTTTCTGGACACTTAAAGAAGGAATTCTGAATATCAATATGAGGTTAGAGCAACGAAATCCCCGGCCCAAGGTTTGAATATGAGACTACGTACCATTTACTGGTAATGAGTTTCTGCCTTGCATCAGTGGAATTTTGCATCTTAACCTAATCAACGATAGTCATTCTCTCAATGAATAAAACAATGAGTTTATCTTTTCTTTCTCAGGAGATTCTAGCTGGATAGGCAAAGGCTTTGCTGCTTTGCACATTTTCAGCGGGCGAGTGAAAATATTCTTATGAGAAATTACTTCTGCAGTGGATTGTAGTTGAGGTATCGAAAAGAAAAAGAAAAAGAATCGCTGCATAATGTTGTTACAAGCAAAAAGAAGGTACAGAGCAAGATGTGTTGCCTATAATTCTAAAGCTCCTGCAATCAGCTTTTGCAAATCAGCATATGTGACTAAAAATCTTAAAATTAGGCTGCTTTGATACAGAGCAAGCAAGAGATGCTAAATATTAAAGAGATATTCAGCTTGCAAGGAATAAAAGATTTAAATTAGTTTTATTTTTATTTTCTCGGTGGACAGAGTTTGGTTTCCTTTTCTTGAACACTTAAAGGGGCATTGGGGTTGGGAACAAAATAAAGAAGAGATGCTAAATAATAAAGAATGCAGATTGCAAGGACTAAGAAACTTTAAATTAATTGCATTTTCTTTTCTTCATACACAGAGTTCGCATTCTGTTTTAGAGAAGGGACACTGAACATCAATGCAGTGAGTAGTATCTTTTGACTTCATTTCTGGGAATATGATGTTTGAGCACTGAACTCCCGAAAGGTTTGAATCTGTAGCTCACATTTACCCTTGGATTGGTGTGTTATCAATAGTGCAACCTCAAAACAGAGAAAATGTACCTGATGATGTGTAAGACTACTCTCGAACCTCAATGCGACTACTAGCAATTCAAACCAGAAAACTACTGCAGGATATGAAGCCCCTGATACATGGACAATGGAATCATCAATAGTATTTCTTAAAAACAATTTCAAAACTATTCAACTCAATAGGTACATTGAAAATTTTGCAAGAACCCACCTGGTGAGGTGTAAGACTCCATCAATCCTGGCTTGTATAACTCGGAATCCTTTGCCTGTACCATGTTAGAAGGCAACTCAAGAAAAGATGTTCCTGATTAAATTCCGCATCGAAAAGATTTCAAGAAGAGCTTCATGCCTGTTATAGCAGCAATGCAAGGACAATGGTACGAAATCAACAATTAAAATGAGAGTGATGAGCATTGTAAGGTGGCTTGATAGACGCATCAAATGTCATGGAAAAGTAATTGCATGAATACGATGAAGTACGCTTTGAAATTGAAACAAGAATCATAGTTATATATTTGTCTACTATATATCTATCTGTTAGGTATGTTGCCATTACATGTGTAACAAATGGTGGCTACAACCATTGACTTTGGTAGCCACCATTGTTGAAGAAGAGAAGAAGTTGGCAGCAACCTTTGTTGAAGAAGAGATGAGTTTGGCAGCCACCATTGATTACAAAGGAGCAAGAGGAGCTGTCATTGATGCCTATAAAAGAGGCATGATCTTAGAGAGCAAGATGAGAGAGTTGAGTGAGAGATATTAGAGCCAAAGATGTGAGAAATATAGGAGAGAGTGGGCTGCCATTGCAGCACCAAGAAGAGGGAAATAGAGTGAGGTTGAGAGTTGCTAAAGAGGGAATAATTCCTCCTCCTCTATTGTTGTAAATCTTGTTCTCTCCCTATATAAACAAATGACTTCTCCCGTGGATGTAGGCGGTTTGCCGAACCACGTTAAATATTGTATCAGTGTGCTTAGCCTCCAATGGGCAAATATCAGAACATCACCGGTTGGAATTCCCTACAATTGGTATCAAAGCCTATGGTTTAAGTGGTGTTTGATTTTTTGCTCAAAAATGAAAGTTGTCAAAATGGTGTTTTGACCGTCCCACTATGTAGAGGAGGAAGAGACGAAGCCACTGGTGAACACCGAGTCAAAATCGGACTTCGAACATGGCCGCACACTCCATCACTCTCTGGCAAGGTGTCTGCCCACGCGCCCCACGCGTCTTCTTCACCCGGATGAGTTGACCAGACCCGAATACCAGTTGACCCGACCCATATGAACAGTAGGCATGAACAGTGGCGTTATCATGAACAGTATCATGCAAAGGATGATATCAGCATACACAATCAGCAAGCCATTGACTAGTCAACAGACATGTCAGCATAGTGGGACCCACCTGCCATGTCATCAGTCGCGAGCCGAGCCGAGTTGGAGCCGAGTCAAGCCGCGAGCCGAGGGATAGGATTATGTGAAGCGGAGTCTACGTGCAATCGGATTTGAGATTGAATCTGAGCCGTTGATCAGGCCAGAATTATTTTGATCAAATCTTAGCCGTCTGATGTGCGATTTGGACTATTCAAGACATGTTTCCAGCTAATTTGATCATTCTGGATGCAATGGTACGGTCCGATCATTGAGATTCGAGACCAAAAATGGCAGTGGTGAATTATTAAAGAGAGATTGTCCAATCATGAGGCATCTGAAGGTCTGGATTGAGGTCAATAGAGATGAAGAAGAAGAAGGTGCACATGTCTATCCAATTACATGTGCTGAACTGTTAAATGGGGAAATATAATGCCTTGATAGAAGGCAAAATTGGGACACTCTGGACACCCGGTTATGTGGACAATTAGAGGTGGAGAGTGAAAATTGACGAAGACCAATCTTAACGAATCTAAGCACTGGTAGTCTCGCCAGATGTTGAGAAATCAGGTATAAAACCAGGATATCCCAGATCAGTTGTAAAGGAAAGCCGCAACAAAGCTAGCAAATGGTTGTATATACAAAAAAGCAGTACAGTGGATAGATACGTTCTAAAAAGTTATGTCTAGGAGATTGGGTTTTAAGCGGGACCAGTGTGACCCCTCCAAATCTTTCCTGGGAACTTGCTTAGTTGAAGGATCATCCACATAGTACTATTTTTATATATGTAATAGTTTGTAATGAAACTGTTGAAGACTAGCAAGATGACAGCTTAAAGGAACAGTTGGGTTCCATATGTTCAAGGATCTGATGGAGTGGTGATTTCTCCAAAGAAGTTAGATTTGGTGACTGTGATTTCTCGAAGGGAAAATTGATGAAGACCCTGATAATGGAAGAGAAATACAGCAAGGGGATAAAGATTGGCACCCTATTTTGACTTGGATAAATGTTGTGACAGGATGAGCTGCTGTCAAACATAAAAGCAAAGAATAGGGAGAAATCTGGAGAACCAGAATTGCACGAGAGCACACAGAGATTGTGCAGGAGTACCCGAGGGATCCAACGAGGTACTGTAATGAGACAACAGGTGCAAGGAGAAGAAGAGTTCCCAGATGAAGCTCACAGCAGAGACTGTGTACAACATGAAGTCTCTTATACTCTTGATAAAGGCAACAAGCGAGGACCTTTCCAATGCATGCAAGGATGGAAAGATGAGCTGTTGCAGAGGCACCTAATTAAGGGGGTGCAAACGCTTGTGATAAAAGGCGACCGCCTATGTTGAAAGGCGAAGCCACCAAAGAGAGTTGGTGTAGGTGGAGCTGTCAAGCAGAAAGGCATAGAAGCTCCAAACATAGAAATCAAGGTGGAGGATTGCGAGGAGTATACCGTAATTTTCTCTTTCTATATAGTCAGTGGCAGTAATCTCTTCCAAGTCCACATGGTGGTAGAGAATCTTGGAGCCACTAGAGACATCCGCTATGAAGGAGGATGTGGCCGTCTCATGATGACGAGTATAGACACCTCAGATGGAAGGTGTGTGGGACAAGATTAGAGCCCTGGTTCAGACCGCCCCATGACGACAGGCAGAGACACCTCAGAAGAAGGTGTGAGGACCTTGATATGAGTCCATGACCAGACCGTCTCATGACGACGAGCGGAGACACCTCAGATGGAAGGTGTGAGGGCCATGATATGAGCCCAAGATCAAGCCGTCTCATGACGACAAGCGAAGACACCTCAGGAGAAGGTGTGAGGGCCATTATATGAGCCCAAGTTCAAATCGCCCCATGATAACGGGCGGAGACACCTTAGAGGAAGGTGTGTGGACTATGGTATGAGTCCAGATTCAGACCGCCACATGACAACGAGAGGAGACACCTCAAATGGAAGGTGTGAGGGCCGTGATAGGAGCTCCATTTTAGACCGCCGCATGATGACGAGCAGAGACACCTCGGATGGATGGTGTGAGGATCATGATATGAGTCCCAGATTCAGACCGCCACATGACGACGAGCGGAGACACCTCAGATGGAAGGTGTGAGGGCCGTGATAGGAGCCCCATTTTAGACCGCCACATGACAATGAACGGAGACACCTCAGATGGAAGGTGTGAGGGCCGTGATAGGAGCCCCATTTTAGACCGCCGCATGACGACGAGCGGAGACACCCGAGGAGAAGGTGTGTGGGCCGTAAATAAGCCCAGTTCAGAACGCCCCAGAGCCAATGTGATGGCTAGATATAAGTGGACAGATGGATAGCCAATGAAGTGGCTATGATGAGTATGAAGATAAATGCATGATTGACTTTCATGGATATTGCCCCCATGCTAAAGATCAATGAGCTAGAAGACATTTGCCTTGGACAATAAGTGGATGACTTGTGGAGCATTAAGACGCGGCTGCTATGAAGGAGCAGGGGGCATGCGAAGGTTCCGGGAACAAGTTGACTCTTGTCAAGGTGGTGAGCTCGGAGATGGCATTGTAATACTCAGAGTATGAAGATAGACATGGATCAACCTTTAATGGGTTGCCCCCATAAGTAAAGGTGGATAGCTACCCGGACTCTTGAGACTAAGAGTGAGAGACTCAAGGAGAAGTAAGGCGTGGTTCCTAAGGTGGAACAGAGGGTAGACGCAACTCCTGGATGAGTAGACTCTTGGAAGAGTGGTGAGCTCGTGATCACATTAAAATACTCAATGAATGTCGCACTTGGGAATATCAGTTTGAGGGGGTGTTGTAAGCCTTGATGTAAGGCTTGATAAATCATTCCAGGCCAAGCATGGTTGATATGCTTGAAGGGGAATGTTGTTCCAGAGACAAGCATTAAACACTCTTCAGATGAGATGTGACAAACCATCTGGTTGAAGTGATCCTTTGGAGTGAGCAAAGGGGTGCTTGGTTGACTCTGGTGATTGAAAGGTTTGGCAAGTACCTGTAAACTTAGCCACAAACGCTCTTAGAATGGTAAGCTTGGAAGAGCTGCAAGATGCAAGCATGTGCTGAAGAAGCAAGAGGACAATTGCCCCACATGAATGGCAAATGGGGTGATTGTTAGGTATGTTGCCATTACATGTGTAACAAATGGTGGCTACAACCATTAACTTTGGTAGCCACCATTGTTAAAGAAGAGAAGAAGTTGGCAGCAGCCTTTGTTGAAGAAGAGATGAGTTTGGCAGCCACCATTGATTACAAAGGAGCAAGAGGAGCTGCCATTGATGCTTATAAAAGAGGCATGATCTTAGAGAGCAAGATGAGAGAGTTGAGTGAGAGATATTAGAGCCAAAGATGTGAGAAATATAGGAGAGAGTAGGCTGCCATTGCAGCACCAAGAAGAGAGAAATAGAGTGAGGTTGAGAGTTGCTAAAGAGGGAATAATTCCTCCTCCTCTATTGTTGTAAATCTTGTTCTCTCCCTATATAAACAAATGACTTCTCCCGTGGATGTAGGCGGTTTGCCGAACCACGTTAAATATTGTATCAGTGTGCTTAGCCTCCAATGGACAAATATCAGAACATCATCGGTCGGAATTCCCTACACTATCTAGATGTCTAGCAGATCAGAAACAAGGAAGCTTACCTTGTCCAATTGAATAAACGGATTGACATGTGAAGGATCAGAGGAGGCTGGCTTTTCTTACGTTAATGGATTGTCATATTAAGCTCTGCTTCTTGGCAGCTCTCCTGTCTAGAGCCTCCCATCTTGGACCTGATAATTTTTCCAGGAAAAACATGTGCGTGAGAGGAGAGCTGCTTGAGATGCAGCCATTCAAAAGAAAGGTAAAAAAAAAAAAAAAGTGTTTGAAAACATTGAGCAAGTTTGTGCGTAGCATTACTGCTCTGGGCGGAAAATTAGAAATTAATTTTTTTTAATTTTTTAATATATTATTATTAAAAATAAATTTTAAAAATAAAAAATATTATTTTAATATAATAAAAAACATTTTAAAAAACTATAAAAAATAGAATTAATTATTTTTAGAAACTATATGTTATTGTTCTAATTATTTTTCAGGTTGAATAAAACTTGTAACAAATTAGATTTTTATAGAAAAGAAAAGGTTCTTTATGTATATAAAAAATAAAAATAGATATTAAATTTTTATTTTAATCATAAAGTTAATAAAATTTTCAAAATATTTTAATAAATACAACCAATCTGAATGTACGCATTTAAATTTAAATAATTGTACGGAACTATATAAGTTTTTAGTTGATATCAATTTTGATCGATAGCTCATGATGGCTTGAGAACATGAAAAACAGCGTTCAACACCTCCCAAGATTATTTTTTAGGGGAAAAAAATAATGTTTTTTTTTTAAATATAAATTTAAAAAAGAATAATAATAACAAAGACCTAAAAAAATTCAAGTCATTTTCAAAACTAGATAAAAATCCTATAGAAAGCAAGTAAGAAAAAAAAAAAAAACCTAATTTTCAATAAATAAATATTTAATGATAAAACTAAACCAAAGAGATTTAAAAAAAAAAAAAACTAAGCAACCTTAGACAAATCTCTTAAACCTAAGTTAGTCTTTTAAATTTATAATTTATGAAATCCTAGATTCAAGTTCAACTAAGAAGCTCATTTTCAATTAATTTAATGTTAAAGGATGAAATAAAAAAATATATTTAAATATAACTAATTTACTAAAGTAAAACAAATATAAATAATAAAAAAAATAAAAATCAAATCTAACAAATAAAAAAACATAAGTTAATTAGTCTTGCATGACCAGCTTTTGCAAACCATAGTTACATGTACAAGCAAGAATTTGATACCTGTCATGGGTACAAAGCAACAAAGAGATGCTAAATAGTAAGAAAAGAGAGATGCTGCAAGAATGAAGAGACTTTAAATTAGTTGCTCCCCCTTTCTTTTCTTGATAGACAATAGGCATTGCTTTCTGGACACTCAAAGAAGGAATTCTGAATATCAATATGATATTTGAGCACTAAACTTCCCACTGGTTTGAACATGTGACTACCATTTACTATTAATAAGTTTCTGCCTTGCACTAGTGGAATTTTGCATCTTCAAAACACATAAAAATTTCAGAAATTTGGATAGATATTCTATTAAACGATAGTCATCCTTGATGATATATTCACCACTGCATTTTCTATTCTCCAAGAAAATCCTTATAATCTCTCAAAAAAAATCCTCTGTCAACAACCAACACTTAAAAACAAATGGATCTCTGTTTACATGTTCTTAAATTGATATATTAAAAATTATCATTTTGTAAACTCATAGAAACTTCTTAATTTTTAAATAAGTACCTAAACTAGTCTAAGAAGCTGAATGGATCATCATAAGCACTTGATGATGTTATGGCTCTTCCATTAACAGTAACAAGACAAGATTGACTTTGTAACAAGATGGCCATCCTCAATGCAATTTTTTCAATACATCCATGCAAAATAAAGCCCAACAGTACTGTTGCCGGTAAAAACTTAAATAAGTTAATTCACTTAAATAATTATATATGGACACAACATAACAAAAGCTAGTACTCTTTATTCTATGCTTAAAATGATCTCATTATTTGATGGTGGTTGACCAGTCCCTTGACCATCAGTTTGTGCTGGCAAACTTCTTGAAAGTTAATCAATTCCTTGATGTGGAGTTGATACAGTTAAAGAAGATCTCAATTGCTCAAGCTCTTGATTTTTATGCTCAAGCTCTCGCTTTGCATCTGCTACGATCTTTTTAAGTTCTTTCAACTCCTTCAAAATAGCAAAATTGTTAACTCGACATGAGTAATTAACAAATTTTTTTATTAATCAATGCAAATTATTCTTATTTAAAAATAGAAATTAGGAGTCTCAAGAATTTCAATTTAATTTCTCGTTTCAATAAATATAGGTAATCTGACTATTTCCTGATATTAATTGATTAAAACTTGCCACTTACAATCTTGTTTTAATTATATGCATGCATTGTTGAAGTATGCAAATTAAGTGCAATCTTGTTGGGGGTGTTTGAAAATGTTATAATAATTGGTTTTTAAAAAAAAATTTGTTCGAAAATATATTAAAATAATATATATTTTTTATTTTTTAAAAATTATTTTTAATATTAGCATATTTAAAAAATATATTTGAAACAATTTTTTTTAAATACTTTTAAAATATAAAAATAAAAGGTAGTCTTAAATTGAATTGAATTTAGTCAAAAATTCATTTAATTAGTTAGTCGACAGACTATAAAGGCCTTGGACATTGAATTTAGCGGAAGAGAAAGAGTGGCAAAGTGTAAAGCATGGAAAATTGACTAGTCTTAAATTTTTCCTTTCCTTTGAAAAAAAGAGAGAAAACCTCGTAGGATAATATTAGAAAAAAAATACTAAAAAGATACAAGTGACTCATGATTGTGCTTCTAGACACATTGTTTTTACTCTTTTACCTTTATTAAAAAAATGGTTATGCTTGTAATTGTAATTAGAGGTGCAATTATCTTTACTAAAGGATGCATTAATCATTATAAAATTTATCAAGAACAAAATGATCCGGGCATCTTTTTTTTACTACAGTGTCATAACTCATTTGCACTTAAAAGCAAGAAAAATTATGCTTTGGAAAAGGGTCTCTTTTGTCTTTTGCAAAACAAAAATAATGTGTTTAGATTCATATCCTATAACATTGGCACAGGGGCTTCTTAGTCTTTTTTATTTTTTTTAAACAGTAAAATTACAACATAACCCTATGACTTTGAAAAAATTAAAAAAAAATTAATGAGGGTGTTTTTGTCTTTTTATCTTTTTGATATGGTTTGGTTGTATTTTTTAAGTGGAGTCAACGGTGTTTGAGTATTTTAATATACATAAATTATTATTTAAATTTAAAGGTGGTTGGTGTATGCTTCAAACGAGCTAGCAAGTGGACGCCACCGGTATTTTTTGGGAGATGCATGTGGCGCCCAAATTGCACCAAATCCCGCTTTTTAGGGAAGTGTTTGACGCACCTTATCATCCCCGTCATGTTAGTGAGGCGCGTGTTCGTAGTTGTGACACGGAGGAACATCGACCGTGAGTTTTTCCCTCCCTCCCTCTCTTCTCTCTCCTCCTAGAAAACCATGCTAACCATTGCAAAATAAAAGAAGAAGAAAATATGGTTATTTGTTTGTTAAGTTAAATTAGGTACTCATTCTTTTGATTGCAATGTATTTGATCTTGACCTATTTATTTTTTAATTTTATCCCTTGGCACTCTATTTTTATATAAAATTTGGTTATCATTCTTTTAATTGCAATGTATTTGGTTTTGAATCATTTATTGAGTTAATTTTTTTTATTTCATCCCTTTATACTTGATTTTTTGTATTGGATTTGGTATTCATTCTTTTAATTGTGGTGTATTTGATCTTGAATCCTTGATTGAATTAATTTTTCTTTGAATTTCATCCCTTGACATTTTATTTTTGTATTAAATATAGTCCTCACTTTTTTATTGTTATTTTTAGTTGTTCTTATCATTTTTTTATTGAAATTATTTTTCAATTCCATCCTTTATAATTTGCTTTTATTTTCTTTTTGTGTCAAATATTTGGTTCTCTTTCTTTTCAAGTCAATATTTTTTAAACCACTTTTTTTTTTAATTTTTTTTTCAAGTTTATCTCTAATTATTTTGGTTGGTTGGGGATTTTGCATTGTTATTTTTTTTGAATTTGCCATTTATGTTGTGATCCGGCCTTATGATCCACGTCACTAGTTTTTATGGTTGGATCTGGTTGGCTCCAGAAATTTAAAAACAAAATCTCATCCATCATCATCAAGTTCATTTGAAAGTGGTATTCCTTTATTTTTTATTCTTTTGTGAATTTGTTTTTTCTTTTTAATTATGACCTTCAATTCAATATTTGATGATATTTAAAGTTTGGCCATCAATATTTTTATTTCTAATTTTAATCCCTCGTTTTTTTATTAAATTTTAATTTATTTTAATTTCATCCTTAGATTTATAATCTTGATGATATTTAATGTTTAATAATTCAGAATCATATAAATCTTTATCCAATAAAGATAAGTATGGAAAACTAAAAATAAGAGATTTGATGGTAATTTATTGTCATCCGCAAGCATGGTGCCTCTAATTAATGAACATATTGAATAACATATATGATATACAAAGTAAATTTTATTTTTGTATCTATAGATTAATTAATGTTATGCTTATACTCCTATAGCTTAAACTTTCTCAATATTATCCCTCTAGTTTTTAAATTACCAATGTTACCCTAATTGTTAAAAAGCTTGTTCTTTAAAATTGGTTTTTGAATTTTTCTTTTTTGGGAATGTTTTTAAGTGTTTTTATGACATATAATAACATATATGGGAATCTGAGAGGAAATAAAAGAGAAATATAAGGAAAATTGAAAGTTTTGATAGTTATTTAAAAAAAAAAAGGGAAAATGGAAACTATTTTAAAAAACCATAGGGTAAATGGGAAAGTTTTAAAGGATTGAGATGGAAGTGCAACATACCTCTTCGAGACTGGACCCTGACTTGTCTGCAATACCTTTCAAATATTTGCCTCTAGCCTGCTCATATTCTTGTCGCTCCTCCTTTTTGTTTTTGTTGAGGATTGCGGTGAAACATCAATTAATTTATTGACAGAAATTCAAGAAGTCATCAGTTAAGAAGAGCAAATATATAATATTAATAATGTATTCCAAACTCTTCCTAGACACAAAGGCATCAATATTGATAGTGAATATTTGAGCTGTAATTAATATCACAAGAACACTTTACTGTAATTACAGAATAACACATGGTATTTAGTAAGCTATTGAGATGATGTATTATTTTCTTTTATTTCTCAAGAATTAAAGCTCCTATATACCGGGATTGATTTAATGTAATTTGAAGTAGAAATTTGATTTGGCAGCATATGACAAGTAGAGTTTGGCCGAAAACATAGAATTAGTATAACCTCTTAACCATCATCCAACCATTTTAAATTAAATGACATCCAATTAAAATCACTTTATTAATAAAATGAAGAAAAAGAAATGAAAACATTCAAATGGAATTTCAAAAATAATGAATATAACAAACATATATAAATTGAAATAATTTGATTAATTATTTTATTCTGATGCCTAGAGAAAAATGTAGATCTATCTACGTACTTGAGAAGGATTTTTGGTATTCATACCTCTGTCAAATGAGAAAAATAGTCTGATTCATTAAATTCGTACTGTGCGCTCAAGCCAAGATGTAACATGAGAAGGGAGACATGAGTGAGTAACTCTCCACCTGTTCTCAGTTGATGAGTATGTTCTTTCCATGGACAGTGAGCTGCTGCATAAACAAGCATTTCTATCCAAACTTCATTTACCATCTCCCATCGCTTCTCAGGTCCCAAAAAAAGCAATTGCCTGACGAGCCTTTCCACACCACGTAACACTGACTTTTCTGTTTTCCAGTGACGTTGAAACTCTATATCATCAGAACCAAGTGATTCACTGTTGCGCAGAATAAAAGCAACAACATCATTATAACGCCGCAAGTCTCGCAAGGTATCATGTAGACATCCCTCATCACCGAATCCTTTAGAGAGCATATTTGGTCTTATCACCAAAAGATACATCATGTATTCAGATAGGCATCTGCTTGCTTCATCTTCTTTGGAGGCATCTTTATCAGCACGATAACATATATCTGTTGCGAGATGCCAGACAAGAATGCTCCGACTGAATTCTACTTCAGTCGTGCACCACTTGAAGTCCCGTAACAGTCCCTCTCTTTCTAGCACACCATCTCCCCTCTGACCAATTATTTTACTTCTGAGATTCTTATCAAAGAAATTCAAATCTTCCTTCATCTTCTCAGATTTCTCTCGAAGATGTCCGAAAATAAGACCCTGTAGATCAACATTCAAATCTTTCCGATTCACATGCATCTGCCTCATCTTTTCATCGATTCCCAGCATTTCCAAGCATTTAGGTTGCTCGCTTTCAAAAGAAGAGCTTATCAGGTTATACTGTGATATGGATCTCGACCACCTCCCGCTTCTAGTTAAGTTCCTTATCAGAAAATAAATTGCACCAGTCAGGGCGTTCCCTCCTTCATCAATCAACCAAATCATTGTCCAGTCAGACAAAACAAGGCATAAAAAAGCATAAAACTCGAGAAAAACAGCGGCCGCAAACAATAAATACGTAATTGCAATGTCGGTCGTTGAGTAGGCATGCTTGTCAATCTTGACCTGGAAGGTAATAAACGCAGTCACAGAGAGGAGAGAGGTGATACAGCGAAGAATGATTCCGGCACGAGAGTAAATCAGAGGCGCTTTAGTATAAAGCATGTCATATATCAATCCAAGCTCAGCCTCTACCACCTTGAAGGCACCGTCTGCTTTATTCTTGGAAATCAGCTCCCGGCTACTTATTAGTGAAAGAATGTTAGGGACAAGATCCTGCATCATAAACTTGGATATATAATAAAAAACATGAGCTTGAAGAAGATAATTTTCCTGGAGGACTTGTG
The DNA here is from genome assembly GCA_030145905.1 of Populus davidiana. NCBI lineage: Eukaryota > Viridiplantae > Streptophyta > Magnoliopsida > Malpighiales > Salicaceae > Populus > Populus davidiana. The sequence goes on from CM057803.1 coordinate 12,921,380, forward strand.
GAGGAGTTTCTGATATTCTCGCACGACTATAAGAATCCCAAAAATCTGAGAGAGAAGATTTTTTCAAACTCTTGGAGCATGAAGACCAGAGCACCCAAGTCCTCTCTGCATACTTTGCAATGCCAACAATGAACATTGGGATCGCTATGAATGAGAGGATACCGCTACCCCAAGACCTTGAGAAGACATAAAAAGCCACTCCTACTTGGACTACAAGACCAAGTAAATGCCTTGACCACAACTCGTTATCTTCAATCGAGTATGCAGTGATTGTGTCCGGGCCACCAAGGTGTAGGAGTAGAAAAGGTGCCCAAAATGCCTGGATGGAATTGTTTGCTTTCTCTAAAACGTCACCTGATGAATCTCCTTGGTTCTTGGCTAGATTACCCAGTGCAACAGTTGCCACCACGTCTGCTGATAGATATGCAGACCAAACGAGAATCCTGATCCAGCTTCTGGCGTTGGTCTTTCGCCGAGACCCAAATATGATGAGGATGGTTTGTAGTAAGAGACTAAGCAAAACCATTCCTCGAATCTCCCAATTGTTCCATAAATTTAAGACTTCTTCAGGCAAATTTTTAAGCATTGTCATCTTTTCCTCAACAGTGGAAACTACTTCTCTCGATAAACCCTTGAAAAAACTGTTTTGTAAGATGGAAAAGAAAATGTGGATATCTTTGAAAAAATCTCTTAAAATGAATAGCGAAAAGACTCTTATGAGAAAAGAATTCTGTTGTAGATTTTGGGTAATGTATCATAAAATAGGAGTTGCTGCATATTGTTGTTCTAGCAAGCAAAGAAAAGGTATGGGATGCATTACAAATTAATAAATGGAAGTGATTTCTGGGATATATCTCCTTTAACTCAAAGCTTGCATTACCAGCTTTTGCAAACCATAGTTACATGTACAAGTAAGAATTTGGTACCTGCCATGGGTACAAAGCAACGAAGAGATGCTCAATAGTAATAAAGAGATGCTGCAAGAATGAAGACACTTTAAACTAGTCGCTTTCCCCCCTCTTTTCTTTTTCTTTGATAGACAATAGGCATTGCTTTCTGGACACTCAAAGAAGGAATTCTGAATATCAATGTAATAGGTACATTGAAAATTTTGCAAGAACCCACCTGGTGAGGTGTAAGACTTCATCAATACTGGCTTGATAAATCTCCTTGGCTCCTGGCTAGATTACCCAGGGCAACAGTTGCCACCATGTCTGCTGATAGGTATGCAGACCAAACAAGAATCCGGATCCAGTTTCTGGCAATGGTCTTACGTCGAGAACCAAATACGATGAGGATGGTTTGTAGTAAGAGACTAAGCAAAACCATTCCTCGAATCTCCCAATTGTTCCACAAATTTAAGACTTCTTCAGGCAATTGCTTAAGCATTGTATCTTTTCCTCTGCAGTGGAAACAAGTTTCTCTCGATGAACCCTGAAGAAATTGTTCTGTAAGATGAAAAGTGAAAGTGGATATCTCTAAAAAAATATCTGAAAACGGATAGTGAAAAGCTTGCATGGCCAGCTTTTGCACACCATAGTTACATATACAAGTAAGAATTTGGTACTTGGCTTGGGTACAAAGCAATGAAGAGATGCTAAATAGTAATAAAGAGACTTTAAATTAGTTGCCTATTCTCCTTTTCTTTCCCTTATAGACAATAGACATAGCTTTCTGGACACTTAAAGAAGGAATTCTGAATATCAATATGAGGCTAGAGCTCCGAAATCCCCGGCCCAAGGTTTGAATATGAGACTACGTACCATTTACTGCTAATGAGTTTCTGCCTTGCATCAGTGGAATTTTGCATCTTAACCTAATCAACGATAGTCATCCTCTCAATGAATAAAACAATGAGTTTATCTTTTCTTTCTCAGGAGATTCTAGCTGGATAGGCAAAGGCTTTGCTGCTTTGCACATTTTCAGCGGGCGAGTGAAAATATTCTTATGAGAAATTACTTCTGCAGTGGATTGTAGTTGAGGTATCGAAAAGAAAAAGAAAAAGAATCGCTGCATAATGTTGTTACAAGCAAAAAGAAGGTACAGAGCAAGATGTGTTGCCTATAATTCTAAAGCTCCTGCAATCAGCTTTTGCAAATCAACATATGTGACTAAAAATCTTAAAATTAGGTTGCTTTGATACAGAGCAAGCAAGAGATGCTAAATATTAAAGAGATATTCAGCTTGCAAGGAATAAAAGATTTAAATTAGTTTTATTTTTATTTTCTCGGTGGACAGAGTTTGGTTTCCTTTTCTTGAACACTTAAAGGGGCATTGGGGTTGGGCACAAAACAAAGAAGAGATGCTAAATAATAAAGAATCAAGATTGCAAGGATTAAGAAACTTTAAATTAATTGCATTTTCTTTTCTTCATACACAGAGTTCGCATTTACCCTTGAACAATTGGGAGAGGGAGAAAGAGTATTTAAAGATTGTTTTAGGATTTCAAGCTTGAAGATTGCTTGAAGATTTAAGTCAAAGACCTGAATCTTAGGCTTTTCTTACTTCATTAAAAACGCTTTAGAAAAAATATGGTGTGGCCCACGATGGGCGGACCACATTCCTTCTCGAGAAGTTTTAAAAAAATTAGAATTAAAAAAAAAAAACACTCTAGTGGGACTGCATAACTAGTGTTATTCAAATTAGAATAACGAGATTAAATTTATAAAAAAAATCAATACAAAATGAGCCTTTAAACCCAAACGCAGCGAGATACTCAGTTCACCACATTCCTTCTCGAGGAATTCTAAGCTAAACTGGCCAAAAAAAAAAAAGAATTCTCATTTTCAGAAGCAATTATGATATTAATAAATTAGTATTTTGCTCATGTTTTTTCTGACCACGAATACAACATAGAACTCTTATTTGAAGACTAAACTCATCTTATTATTTGATAAAGATTGAATAATCCCTTGATCATCAGTCTGTGCATGCTGGTGAACCTCCTTAAAGAGCACGAATCCCATGCTATGGAGTTGATGCAACTAAAAAGGACCTCAGCTGCTCAAGCTCTCGCTCTTTACGCTCAAGCTCTTCGTCTTTATATGCTACCATCCTTTTCAGTTCTTTCACCTCCTTCAAAATAGAGGAATAAAGTTTGATTCTATAGCCATAGAATCCAAACAGTAAAAAGGCAGTGACCATTCGACAGTTAACTTGAGGAAAAGGATAGCGAGAAAGGAAATTGGCATCATACCTCATTGGAACTTAACAGTGACATGTCTGCATTACCTCTCAGATATCTATCAATGGCCCCACGATATTCTTCTTCCTCCTTTATATTTTTTGTTGAAAATTGCGGTGAAACATCATTCAGATTGTTGTCAAGAATTAAAGTAGTCATCAGTTAACATAATCAAACATCTAATATTAATAATTTACTCCATAATTTTCTTAGACAAACAGATCAATATATGGTAATCGATGGAGATAATGTACTTGAGAAAGGTTTTTGGTAGACTTACCCATGGCAATACCAGATCATGTCCACGTATGTAGTCATTTAATGAATTGTAGTCTTTGAATGAATTGTATTCATACTGTTCGCTCAAACCAAGATGTAGCATGAGAAAGCAGACATGGGTGAGCAGCTCTCCACCTCTTCTCAGTTGTTGAGCGTGTTCTTTCCATGGACAATGAGCTGCTGCATAAGCAAGCATTTCCATCCAAACTTCTTCGATTATCTCCCATCGCTTCTTAAATCCCAGCAAACGCAATTGCTTGGCGAGCCTATCCCCACCAGCTACCGCTGACTTGGTTTCTTTCCAGCGAAATTGAAAGCGTATATCATCAATAACATATGATTCATAGTAGAACAGAATTGCATCTACAACTTCCTCCCTGCTTGTCGCCGCCGGGCTTTTAGTGGGAGCTTCCTCCTTACTTATGATGCTATCCAAGTCTCGCAAGGAATGTAGATATCCCTCATCACCGATTCCTTGGGATAGCGTATCTGGTCTCATCACTAAAAGATACATCATGTATTCAGATAGACATCTGCTTGTTTCATACTCTGAGGGGACATTGTTTGCATCTTTATCAACGCAGTAGCAGATCTCTGTTGCGAGATGCCAGACAAGAATGCTTCGACTGAATTCCACTTCAGTTGTGCTCCACTTCAAGTCCTGTAACAGTCCCTCTCTTTCCAGCACGCCATCTCCTCTCTGACCAATTATTTTTCTTCTGAAATTCTTATCAATGAAATTGAAATTTTCCTTAATCTTCAGAGAGTTCTTTTGGAGGTGTCCGAAAATAAAATCCTGTAGTCCACCATTCATATCTTTCCGATTCACATTCATCTGCCTCATAATTTCATCAATTCCCAGAAATTCCAAGCATTTAGGTGGCTTGCTTTCAATGGAAGAGCTTATCAGGTTATACTGTGCTATGGATCTCGACCACCTCTCGCTTCTAGTTAACTTCCTTATCAGAGAATAGAGAGCACTAGTCAGGGCGTTACCTCCTTCATCAGTCAACCAGATCATTGTCCAGTCAGAGAAAACAAGGCATAAAAAAGCATAAAACTCGAGAAAAATAGCAGCCACAAACAATAAATACGTAATTGTAAAGTCGATCGTTGAGTAGGCATGCTTCTCAATCTTGACTTGGAAGGTAATAAACGCAATGAAAGTGAGCAGAAAGCTGATAGAGCGAAGAATGATTCCGGCACGAGAGTAAATTAGGGACGCTTTAGTATAAAGCATATCATATATCAATCCAAGCTCAACCTCTACCACCTTGAAGGCATCGCCAGCGGAATATTTGGACATAAGCAATTGGCTGAGCATTAGATCCACAAGGCTAGGGACAAGATCCTGCATCATAGACCTGGATATATAAGAGAAAATATAAGCTTGACAAAGATAGTTTCCCTGTAGAGCTCGTAGACCAATTTCTTTTATTCTCTTCAGATGATAAGAACGCCAAAAATCAAACAGATTAGAGTTTTTCAAACTCTTGGAGCATGAAGACCAGAGCACCCAAGTCCTCTCTGCGTACTTTACAATGCCAACAATGAACATTGGAATCGCTATGAATGCGAGGATACCGCTAGGCCAAGACCTTGAGAAGACATAGAAAGCCACACCGACTTGGACTCCAAGACCAAGTAAGTGCCTTAACCACAACTCGTTATCTTCAATCGAGTATGCAGTGATTGTGTCCGGGCCACCAAGGTGCAGGAGTAGAAAAGGTGCCCAGAAAGCCTGGATGGAATTGTTTGCTTTTTTTGAACCGTCACCTGATGAATCTCCTTGGCTCCTGGCTAGATTACCGAGGGCAACAGTTGCCACCATGTCTGCTGATAGGTATGCAGACCAAACGAGAATCCTAATCCAGTTTTTGGCAATGGTCATACGCCGAGAACCAAATACGATGAGGATGGTTTGTAGTAAGAGACTAAGCAAAACCATTCCTCGAATCTCCCAATTGTTCCACAAATTTAAGACTTCTTCAGGCAATTGCTTAAGCATTGTATCTTTTCCTCAACAGTGGAAACTAGTTTCTCTCGATGAAACCTGAAGAAACTGTTTTGTAAGATGAAAAGTGAAAGTGGATATCTCTAAAAAAATTTCTGAAAATGGATAGTGAAAAGCTTGCATGGCCAGCTTTTGCAAACCATAGCTATATATTCAAGTAAGAATTTGGTACTTGGCTTGAATACGAAGGAATGAAGAGACGCTAAACAGTAATAAAGAGACTTTACAGTTGTTGTCTTCACTCCTTTTCTTTTCTGGATAGACAATAGACAGAGCTTTTTGGACTCTTAAAAGAAGGAATTCTGAATATCAATATCATGTTTTAGCGCTAAACTCCCCAAAGGTTTGAATATGTGACTAAATTTACCTATTAATTAAGTAAACCGGATTTACTGTGCCCAAGTGTTTTTTTTTTTCTTTTTCTTAACTCTGCCCTTTAAGAACCTAATTTAAAGCTAATTTAGCTAAAGATGTTTAGAAAAAGACAAAATTAAAAAATAATTGATTAAAGTAGCACCGAATTTACAAGATTTTCTTGTGTTTTCATTTTTTTTTTAATTCTTGCCGTTAAGGACCTAATTTAAAATTAATTTAGTTTAAATTGTTAAGAAAAAATAAAATTAAAAAAAAATGGATTAAAGTGAAACACGAGGAGGACATGGGTGGTGTTTTTGAAATTTTTATGAAATATTCAACTTAGTCCTTATTCTTTATGAATTGTAATAATTGGGACCTTCTTTTTTTTAAGGTTTTTTTAAAAACTTAATTTTGTTTTAAAACTTAATTTTTCTTATTTATTAGTTTCTAGATTTTAGTGATTGAGAGAGAAAATCATCATTTACATATATTCTAGCCATTAAGACAATAGATCTTGGTACTAAATAGTTCTATTTGGTGAGAAAAATTTACATTAGGTGTTTTTTTACCTTGAAATTATCTAAGAAATAAATCTGAGCTCGAAAATTTTTTTGATTTCAAGTTGATTTTAGATTTTGGAATGGTTTTTTGGGTTTTTTAAAGTCATTGATTGGTTTATCAAGGTTCTATGGTGTTTTCAAGATTTTTTAGGTAAAAAATGGGTTGAAAAAAGATTTTACATAAAAAAAATTCAATTATAATTTTCTGGCCAGTATAGTAGTCTGAATCCAAGTAAAATCAAACAACGTGTTGTTTATCTTTATATTTTCAAGTGCACAAGCCTACCTTTGCAAGCCCACACACAAGCCTTTATTAAATGGGTCACTCTTGTGAGGCCTAGCAATACCTTGTCTTTTCCTTCTCTCTCTCTCTTTCTGTTTTTTTTTTGTTTTTTTATCTTTAAAAAAATTCAATATTTGCATGATTTTAATTTTGCGTGAGCCTACCTTTGCTAGCCCCCACACAAGCTTTTTTTAATTTGTTTATATCAGATTATTATGATCTCAAACAAACATCACGATATTTGGTTTGTGTTTAATTTTATGATTTTTTTTTTATTTTTATTATCATATAATTAAGTAAAAAATAGTTTTAAATAACTGATTAGTACTTAAAAGTGCATGTTTATCAAGGTTTTATATCATCATTTTGCACTTGGAAGTATCAATAACTCCTTAACTAAAGCATGTTTTATAATAACAAGTTTGATATTATAAGATACCTTAATTTATGGTAAATGCTCATTTTAAATGCAAGATTATCACATAAATAAAAGGATTGATTGATGAATTTAACTATTGAAAGTGAAAGGACAAAGAGATGACCAAACTTAGAAAAGAGATGTCGGTGCAGTCCAAACCAGAACATTGCTCGGTAATCGGATCATATCTGGAGCTCTAGAACTCGGATTTAGGTCTATTTTATATGGATGGAAAGGTAAGACAAAGGCCTATAACTTTCATGAGGAGCCCAAGATTTAAAAAGGCCGTTTTGAAGTCCAAATTAAAGGAACAACGAAGAAGTCCGAAGCTGTCCTGCAGCCCAAACACTATTTAGTGTTCAACCCATATCTTGAGTTCTAGAAGTCCAAATGACCTCATCTTTTTTTTGTTGGAAAGCTGAGAAAATTTCCTAGAATATTTGTGAGGATACTGGGCAAATTATGATGTTAGCAATGACGTTTTGTTCAGACAAGAAGATAAGGATTGTCACCAAGTCAAGATGTGGCCACCCACTCATCAATTAGTCAACAAATCAATAGTTCCAAATTTTGGCCTATAAAAGGAGGCACTTACCATGTATTGAGGCATCTTGGTTTCCAGATCAAGATCATGCTCTTGCTTTCTCTCTTTGTATTGCTTATGTTTTGCTTTCATTAATATCAAGTTTATACACTTCATTTCCTTTCCTTTACTTAGTTAACTTCTTTCTCATTTATGTTCTTATCTTGTTCATTTATGTTTCTTTCTTTCATTATGTTCAGCTAAGTTAATTATGTCAAGGTGAAAAGGGTACATTAATGGTGTAAGAATAAGTATAATATAAACTTAACATGGACCTTAACGTTGGATACTAACATGTTTTATATTTGTTATCTTGTTCACTTTTAATACTTTGCTTGTTAAATAGTTAATCTAGATTTATGTTGTATAACACTTGGTACAACAAATACTTGGCACTTTCATAGCCCATACTGTATGGTATAACCGACACCTGAGCTATGAAAGGAACTTGATTTGTTATTAACATAAGTTATAATCATGAATGCCTGCCAACATTTACAAGTATTAGCTTTATTCGAATAAGATAACTAATGTAATCATGTTAACAATTTATAATCTGATTGGAACCTCTTTTATGTGTGGTTTCCAATTGAGTAATAAGAGTTTATACTATACTTGTTTGAAGTACCATTAGTGGATCCTCTAACCTTGACATTTGTTTTTATCATTGTTTAATCCTTACGTTAATCTTTCATCTCAAAGTTCTCATTAATTTCTTCATCTTCTGCTTTTATTATTATTATTATTATTATTATTATTATTATTATTTACATTCTGTTTATATTATATAATATATATCTTTGATCTTTTCATAAATTCAGTATATAGGCTGAAAACTTGTGACCCGATCTTTTAGATCATTCTCAGGTATAACAACGCCACGTACTAAGTATTATAATTATTATTATTATTATTGTTGTTGTTGTTGTTGTTGTTGTTGTTGTCTTGTTATTTATAATTTATACAATTAACCTCTCTGTGGTTCAACCCCGGTCTTGCCGGGTTATTTATTACTTCGACACTCCTGCACTTGGGAGAAGACATCAAGCTTTTGGTCGTGTCAAGTTTTTAGCGCCGTTGCCGGGGAGGTAAATTCTTGTATAAATTATAATATTTATTTTATCTTCTCTTTTCATTTTTCATTTTATTTAACTTTTGTTTCTATTTCTTCTCTTTTATTCTCTTCCTTTTATTCTCTTCTTACACGTGCATGAGAGTTTTATCACGTACATTAAGTGGTAGACTTTGTAGGGTATCCTCATCATTTTCAGAAAATATGGCTGAAGAAGATAATCAATCGCTTCATAATGAGAATAATGAGAATAACCGTATGAGAACACTTAGAGACCACATGAATCCCACAAGAACAAGTGCACCCTCATGCATAGTTTTCCCTCCTGATGCATCTCATTTTAATTTTAAGCCAGGCATTATTCAACTTTTACCATCTTTTCATGGCTTAGACTTAGAAAATCCATACTTGCATTTAAGGGAATTTGAGGAGGTCTGTAATACCTATAATGACTCAAATTGTAGCATGAACACCATTCGATTAAAGCTTTTTCCTTTTTCATTAAAAGATAAAGCTAAAACATGGCTACAAAATTTGAGACCAGGATCTATTCGTGCTTGGGATGAAATGCAACAACAATTTTTAAAGAAGTTTTTTCCGTCTCACAGAACAAACTCTTTCAAAAGACAAATCATCACTTTCACTCAAAAGCCAGGAGAAACATTTTACCAATGTTGGGATAGGTATCGAGACTTGCTTAATACTTGCCCACATCATGGTTTTGAAACATGGAGATTGGTTTCACATTTTTATGAAGGTTTAACACCTAGAGATAGGCAAATGGTTGAATTGATGTGCAATGGAACCTTTGAAGATAAAGACCCTAATGAAGCAATGGAGTACCTAGACTTGCTAGCCGAAAATGCTCAAAATTGGGACACCATAGGTACTTATGAGGCACCAAGTAAAACTCAACCTCATACATCTAGTGGAGGTATGCACAACCTTAGGGAAGATCATGATCTCCAAGCCAAGTTTGCATCTTTAGCTAGAAAAGTCGAGGCACTAGAATTGAAAAAGAATGGTCAATTAAAATCTGTTCAAAACATTGTGTGTCAAATCTGTGAAACCAAGGAACACTCAACAAATGATTGTCCAACTTTGCCTTCTTTTAAGGAATGCCTCCATGAACAAGCCCATGCTTTAAACAATTTCCAAAGACCATAACCATAACCCATACTCACAAACGTATAACCCTGGTTGGAGAAATCACCTAAATTTTAGTTGGAAGAGTGATAGCAACAATGCACAAACTTCACATCCACCATTTCAAGCACACCATAATTTCCAAAATTCTCATGGATATGCACCTCCTTATGCTCCACCTCCTAGAAGAAATTTTGAGGAAACATTGCATGCATTCATTGAAAAGCAGGAGACAATCAACACTCAACTTGCTCAAAGCATGACTGATTTTAAAGATGCTCTTGCAAAATTAACATCTGCTCTCAGTTTCCAAGAGAAAGGTAAGTTTCCTTCTCAACCACAACAAAATCCAAAGGGGCAATACAATGCAAATGCAAGTGGTTCTGGAAGCCAACACATGGATCAAGTCAAATCAGTTATCACTCTTCGTAGTGGTAAGGTTATTGAAAAACCCATTCTTGAACCTTGTGAGAAAGATGATGAGTCTATCTCTGAGGGTAAGGAAGGGGTTGAACCTGAACATTGTAAAGAAAAGGCTGATTCCCCGCCAGCACTTCCATTTCCTCATGCTATGACCAAACAAAGGAAAGTCAATCACAACTCTGAAATCTTTGAAACTTTCAAACAGGTAAGGATCAATATACCTTTGTTGGATGCTATTAAACAGGTTCCTTCTTATGCTAAATTTTTGAAAGATCTGTGCACTGTAAAGAGAAAACTGAATGTGAAAAAGAAAGCATTTTTAGCCGAACAAGTAAGTGCCATTCTTCAGAACAATAATGCTTTGAAATATAAAGACCCTGGTTGTCCTACAATTTCTTGCATTATTGGAGAACATAAAATTGAAAGAGCCTTACTTGATCTTGGAGCTAGTGTGAATTTACTTCCATATTCAGTTTTTCAGAGTCTCAATCTAGGTGAGTTAAAACCAACTTCTGTAACTTTTTTACTTGCCGATAGATCTGTAAAAGTGCCTAGAGGAATAATCGAAGATGTGTTAGTACAAGTCGATAAATTCATTTATCCTGTGGATTTTATTGTCTTGGACACGCAACCTGTTGAAGCATGTAGTTCATTTCCTATTATTTTAGGACGTCCATTTCTTGCAACTTCTAATGCATTGATTAATTGTAGGAATGGACTGATGAAGCTATCATTTGGAAACACGACATTGAAGATGAATATTTTCAACATTTGCAAGCAGCCTGGAGATGATAATGATTTACAAGAAGAAGAATCAAAGGCATGCAATTGGAGACCACAAATTGAAGAATTGCCACCATGATTAATTGAGCCCATACCTTCAAGTGTTCAACCACCAAAACCTGATTTGAAGCCGTTACCATTTAATCTCAAATACTCATTTTTGGGAGAGAATGAAACTTTTCCGGTAATAATCTCTTTCAAACTTAATGCACATCAAGAAGGTAAGTTATTACAGACTCTGAAAATGCACAAAAATGCATTAGGATGGACCATAGCTGATATAAAAGGAATTAGCCCTTTGATTTGCACACACAGGATTTATTTGGAGGAAAACGCTAAACCCTCTAGAGAAATGCAACGAAGGCTTAATCCTAATATGAAAGAAGTAGTGAAAAATGAAGTCATTAAGCTTCTAGATAATGGAATCATTTATCCTATTTCTGACAGCAAATGGGTAAGTCCTACCCAAGTTGTACCCAAAAAGTCTGGAGTCACTGTGATAACAAATGAGAAAAATGAGTTAATTCCAACGAGGACTGTTACTGGTTGGCGCATGTGCATTGACTATAGAAAACTTAATTCAATGACTAGAAAAGATCATTTCCCTTTACCTTTCATGGATCAAATCCTAGAAAGAGTTGCAGGTCATGAATTTTATTGTTTCCTAGATGGCTATTCAGGTTACAATCAAATTGAAATTGCATTGGAAGATCAAGAGAAGACTACTTTCACATATCCATTTGGTACTTTTGCATATCGAAGGATGCCTTTTGGATTATGTAATGCACCAGCCATGTTTCAAAGATGCATGCTTAGCATATTCAGTGATATGGTTGAACGTTTTCTTGAGATTTTTATGGATGATTTTTCTGTTTTTGGTGATTCATTTGATGATTGTTTGACTAACTTAGAAAAGATTTTGAGCAGGTGTGAAGAGAAAAATCTTGTACTGAATTGGGAAAAATGTCACTTTATGGTAACAAACGACATTGTACTTGGTCACATTGTTTCATCAAAAGGAATTGAGGTTGACAAATCTAAAATCGAGTTAATTGCCAACTTACCAACACCAAAATCTGTTAAAGATGTTAGATCATTCTTAGGACATGTTGGTTTTTACAGAAGGTTCATCAAAGATTTTAGTGTAATATCTAAACCCTTGAGTTACCTTCTAACAAAGGATAATATTTTTGAATGGACTGAACATTGTGAAGAAGCCTTTGTTAAACTTAAAAACTTGCTTACTTCTGCTCCTGTCATTCAACCTCCTGATTGGTCATTACCTTTTGAAATAATGTGTGATGCTAGTGATTATGCCGTGGGTGCTGTCTTGGGACAAAGAAAAGATAAGAAACCTTATGTGATTTACTATGCAAGTAAAACTTTAAATAGTGCTCAAATGAATTACACCACCACTAAAAAAGAATTACTTGCAGTAGTATTTGCATGTGATAAATTCTGGTCTTATCTTGTTGGCTCACCTGTTGTTGTTTTTAGTGATCATGCAGCATTGAAATATCTTCTTTCTAAGAAAGATTCTAAGGCTAGATTGGTGCGGTGGATTTTGTTACTTCAAGAATTTGATATCACAATCAAAGACAAGAAAGGCACCGAAAATGTTGTTGCAGATCATTTGTCAAGATTGACAACAGATTCGAAATCTGATATCACACCAATCAATGACTACTTTCCCGATGAATCTTTACTTTCCGTTTCTACGATGCCTTGGTTTGCTAATATTGTTAATTTTCTTGTTTCAGGACAATTGCCAGCTCATTGGAGTACCCAAGACAAAAGAAAGTTCTTGAACGAAGTGAAGAACTTTTATTGGGATGACCCGTATTTGTTCAAATATTGTCCTGACCAAATATTTCAAAGATGCATTCCTGACAATGAGGTAAGTAGTGTCATTAAATTTTGTCATTCTGAGGCATGTGGGGGTTATTTTTCATCGAAAAAGACAGCTGCAAAAATCTTACAAGGTGGATTTTACTGGCCCACCATGTTCAAGGACTCACATGCATTCTGCAAGACTTGTGAAAATTGTCAAAAGTTAGGATCTATTTCAAAACATCATATGATGTCTTTACATCCTATTCTTGTCATTGAGATCTTTGACTGTTGGGGTATAGATTTCATGGGTCCATTTCCTCCATCATTTGGTTTCATGTACATATTAGTTGCAGTCGATTATGTTTCAAAATGGATAGAGGCAATTCCAAGTCGAAACAATGATCACAAAACAGTGATAAAGTTTTTGAAAGACAATATTTTGAGTCGATTTGGAATCCCTCGAGCCATGATAAGTGATGGTGGAACACATTTCTGCAACAAGCCATTTGAGTCTTTAATGAAGAAATATGGAATCACACACAAAGTTGCCACCCCTTATCACCCTCAGACAAGTGGACAAGTAGAGCTTGCTAATAGGGAGATCAAACAAATCTTGGAGAAAATAGTGAACCCTAATAGGAAAGACTGGTCTTTAAGACTTAATGATGCACTTTGGGCTTATCGAACTGCTTATAAAACATCATTAGGTATGTCACCTTATAGACTAGCCTATGAAAAACCTTGTCACTTGCCTGTGGAAATTGAACATAAAGCTTATTGGGCTATTAAAGCTTTCAATTCAAACCTTGATGATGCTAGTCAGCTGCGAAAATTGCAAATAAATGAACTTGAGGAAATAAGAAATGATGCATATGACAATTCAAGAATTCATAAAGCAAGAATCAAAGACTTTCATGACAAGAAAATATTGAGAAAAACATTTAATGTTGGTTAAAAAGTCTTGCTTTATAATTCTCGACTCCATTTATTTCCTGGAAAATTAAGATCAAGATGGAGCAGTCCTTTCATTGTAAAACATGTGTATCCATATGGGGCCTGTGATATTGAGGATCCAAAGACTGGCAATGTTTTCAAGGTAAATGGGCATCGTTTGAAAGTTTATTTTGACAATTTTTCAATTGAAAATGACTCTATTGAATTGAGTGATCCTGTATATAAAGATTGATTCTTTTTCTCACATTGTTTTGTGTTTTGTTTTTGTGTATCTATTGTTTTGCTAGTCTCTCTCTCACCCCAGTCAAATGACGGATAACGGTACTCCGTGACATAAGTCGGTTCTTTCAGTTTCCCAAATAACTGATATCTGTATATATTTGTACAATTTTCTGCTCTTTCTCCCTTCTTTGAATCTCGTCTCCAATTCTTTTTTGAAAATGGACACCACTCTTGAAAAGGTATTTTCCCGCTCTGCCTTTACATGCGATTACAAAAATTTACCGTGCTAGATGTGCAAGATTGAGGTTGTTAATGAATCATGGAATTCCTGAAGATATTCATTGGCTGATTGAAGCAAAGGTCCGATTATCAGGTAAGTCCTCCAATTCTTTCATTTCACACATGCCTGGAACAGGTAAAAGCACTTTTACAAAGAAACGTCGTGCAAAAACGACTGAAAGTCTGTCACAGATGTGCCAGATGGACTTGCAATGCAACATGTCATTCTTTAGGAATGGTATCTGTAAACCGTGAAGATAAGATACAATTCATTAAGGATGGCCTGAGTAAGGGGTCTTTAGATAATCTTTTGTTGACCCTTGAGACGCATCCTAGTGGAGATGTGCATCGTGTAATTCATGATTTACGGCCACAATTCCATAAAGAACATGATCGACTTAGTCTTGGGAATCTGACTAAAAAAGACCCTGTTTGCCAGTTTTTAAGAAAACTGGATGGGAAGCCTATCCCCGACCCATAGAGGGCGTTTAAGCCGTTCTTGGACGTAAAACCAAGGGAAGATGTGAGCCACAATCACAACTGCCTGTACATACATGATTTGTCAAAATAAATAAATAAAGAGAGAGAGTGTGAGACAACAGCTGACCTACATATAGGTGGTATGATTGCATTTTCAATTTTTCATCTATAAATTCTTCTTTTCCTTCCCTTCATTTCTACTCATCCCATACATTCATCAAATATAGAAGTGTGTAGAAATGGCAGGTTCCTCAAGTCATCACATAAAAAATATTTGTGTTTTTGGTGGATCCAGTCTTGGGAAAGAAAAAGAGTTTTTAGAATCAACAAATCATCTTGGTCGGGTACTAGCTGAGAGAAAGATTCATTTAGTGTATGGGGGAGGTAGCCTTGGGTTAATGGGAGGTGTGTCAATGGCTGCATTTTTAGGAGGCAATCAAGTTTTGGGGGTTGTCCCCAAAGCTTTAGCAAATGGGGACATCATTGGAAAAAAAATTTGGAGAGGAATTACAGGTCTCCACAATGTCTGACCGACTGAATACCATGTTTAACCATGCTGATGCCTTCATTGCCTTACTAGGTGGTCTGGGCACATTGGAAGAGATCTTTCATATTTCATCTTGGGCCCAACTGCACATTCACCATAAACCTATAGGTTTGTTAAATGTCAATGGTTTTTATGATAAGTTGTTGTCTTTCCTTGATCAAGCTGTGGAACAGGAATTTCTAACATGTTCGGCACGACAAATCATAATCTCTGCTGCTACTGCTGAACAATTGATTGACCAACTACAATCTTTCATCCCTGTCATTGATCCCTGCATGAGTCGCCTAGATTGGTCAACTAAGGAAAGCCGTAAAAAGCTTAGATTAGATTTGAGCCTTCATCTGTGAAACCTTGTGTCTTTTGGTTTTATTAATAACATATTGTTTTGTTTTGTTACTTCTTATGTTTGTTTAAGTGTGTTTCAGGTTTGTCATTGTTCGCTGTTTCAGGTGATGTCTTCTATACTCTATCTTTCTACCTTCGAACATTGAGGACAATGTCTCGTTTTGGTTGGGGGGAGAGGGTAGTAGTTAAAAAAAAAAAAACTAACCAACTAACTGTTTTTGTTTTTAAAAAACCATTTGGCAAAACTGTTATTACTAGGATGGCAGAGTAAAGAGGAATTATTCTTGAGACGCATCTTAGTAAAAAATTTCTAATGGTTATTTGCAATATTCATAACAAGGCCTATTAGAATACTTCTTGAAATATTCAGGTTTACAAACTCTCGCATTGTTATCACTTGATTATGCTCCTATACTCATTTAACAAGTATTATTAGACCTTCATTTTCACACACACACTTCAACATATGATTGTGGGTTGCACATTGGATTATTACATTAATTATGTTCTTTTGTTGAAGGTAACAACTAAGGGAAAAGGATAGTATATAATTTGCAAAAAAAAAAGAGAAAGAAAGATAGTATTGATGATAATAAAACGTGGATAAGTTTGGTTTCGTAGCCTCCCTAACCTAAGCAATTAAGCCCGAAGGGGTGTTTTCACACCTAATACCCTAAAGTCAACTGACTTGGGAGCTATTTGCCCAAAGCTTGTTACATGGGTTAAGGAGAAAAGCTTAAGGGAATCAAACATTGCACTATCTACGTATCAGTATCTGCAACCCGAGTTGTTAAGCTCGTAGGGGTGTCTCAACACCTAATGCCCTAAGACAAACTGGTCTGGGAGTCATTAGCCTAAAACTCGTTACATGGGTTAAAGATACATTGTGTTTTAAGTTGTATGTGTATATATATATAAAAAAAGAAAAAAAAAAGAAGAAAAAAAAAATCCCAACCCAAGGAAGTTCACCTTAAACATTTGAACATAATATTGTTTTCTTCTAACAAAAGCCCCATCATCTATGTTTTCATATATTGAGCACATAAAAAGAAGGTTTATTAATATCTTGTTTAAGAAGTATGAAGCAGAAATATAAATTTAATGAGAGTTTGTTTATCTGGATAGATTAATGGAAGTTGAATGATGAATGCCTTGCTTTGTGGAACTTGCAAATTGTTTCTCTATTTTAACGCTTTGATTACTAGGGACTAGTAATAAGCTGGTTGGGGGGTGTGATTAGTACTTAAAAGTGCATGTTTATCAATGTTTTATATCATCATTTTGCACTTGAAGTATCAATAACTCCTTAACTAAAACATGTTTTATAATAACAATCAAGGTAAGACAAAGGCCTATAACTTTCATGAGGAGCCCAAGATTTAAAAAGGCCGTTTTGAAGTCCAAATTAAAGGAACAATGAAGAAATCCGAAGCTGTCCTGCAGCCCAAACACTATTTAGTGTTCAGCCCATATCTTGAGTTCTAGAAGTCCAAATGACCTCATCTTTTTTTTTGTTGGAAAGCTGAGACAATTTCCTAGAACATTTGTGAGGATTCTGGGCAAATTATGATGTTAGAAATGACGTTTTGTTCAGACAAGAAGATAAGGATTGTCACCAAGTCAAGATGTGGCCACCCACTCATCAATTAGTCAACAAATCAATAGTTCCAAATTTTGGCCTATAAAAGGAGGCACTTACCATGTATTGAGGCATCTTGGTTTCCAGATCAAGATCATGCTCTTGCTTTCTCTCTTTGTATTGCTTATGTTTTGCTTTCATTAATATCAAGTTTATGCACTTCATTTCCTTTCCTTTACTTAGTTAACTTCTTTCTCATTTATGTTCTTATCTTGTTCATTTATGTTTCTTTCTTTCATTATGTTCAGCTAAGTTAATTATGTCAAGGTGAAAAGGGTACATTAATGGTGTAAGAATAAGTATAATATAAACTTAACATGGACCTTAACGTTGGATACTAACATGTTTTATATTTGTTATCTTGTTCACTTTTAATACTTTGCTTGTTAAATGGTTAATCTAGATTTATGTTGTATAACACTTGGTACAACAAAACTTGGCACTTTCATAGCCCATACTGTATGGTATAACCGACACCTGAGCTATGAAAGGAACTTGATTTGTTGTTAACATAAGTTATAATCATGAATGCCTGCCAACATTTACAAGTATTAGCTTTATTCGAATAAGATAACTAATGTAATCATGTTAACAATTTATAATCTGATTGGAACCTCTTTTATGTGTGGTTTCCAATTGAGTAATAAGAGTTTATACTATACTTGTTTGAAGTACCATTAGTGGATCCTCTAACCTTGACATTTGTTTTTATCATTGTTTAATCCTTACGTTAATCTTTCATCTCAAAGTTCTCATTAATTTCTTCATCTTCTGCTTTTATTATTATTATTATTATTATTTACATTCTGTTTATATTATATAATATATATCTTTGATCTTTTCATAAATTCAGTATATAGGCTGGAAACCTGTGACCCGATCTTTTAGATCATTCTCAGGTATAACAACGCCACGTACTGAGTATTATAATAATTATTATTGTTATTATTGTTGTTGTTGTTGTTGTTGTTGTCTTGTTATTTATAATTTATACAATTAACCTCTTTGTGGTTCGACCCCGGTCTTGCCGGGTTATTTATTACTTCGACACTCCTGCACTTGGTAGAAGACATCAAGCTTTTGGTTGTGTCAATAACAAAGTTCTTAGACCTAGTGGAGTTCTTAACTCAAACCATGAATTTGGCAGGTTAAGTCGCAAAGCTAAAGTTGATTAAATATATCATCATCTTAATATTAAAAAAAATCATGTTAAATATGATGAAATAGGGTTAAAACACAAAGAAATTTAAAATTTTATTTTTATTTATAAAATATAATCTAACAAAGTCTGCTCTCTAGGAGGCTTATAAGAAATTTTATGGTGTTTAAGCTATAATTAGGGATATTTTATTAGTTACTTTTTGAAACCTATTATAAAAATAGAAATAGATAAAATAAGAGAGAGAAATCCTATATATAGGTATTCTTATTATTTTTGGTAGGACGTGAATTTTATTTTCTTTTTTCTATTTGTATATGTCTCTTTTTTTCTCTCAAAGTAAACCTTATAGAGTGACTAATAAAATATCACTAGTTATAGCTTGAGCACCATAAAAGTTTCTAAGGTTTACAATGCTTTTAAATAGACTAAAAAACTAACCTAAAATATAAAATAATATAAATAATGTAAAAAAAAATACCAAACCACTTGAATCGACTTAATTTTCCTTTTTTTTTTACTTTGTTTGTTCTCTAGCCATTGTCTTAGTTACTGATTGTTTTTGTGTTTGTAATTGTATTTGAGTGTATTTGGTTTAAAAAATATTAAATTAATGATTTTTTTTAATGTTTTTTAATTATTTTGATATGTTAATATTAAACATAAAAAACCTTAAAAATTATTTTAATATTTTTTTAAATAAAAAATACTCTTAAAAAAATATTTAATCATAATAAGCTACCTTCTTTTGCTTAATTTAATCTGTTTGTCTTTTTATATTAGAAAAAAAGAAGTAGAAGAAAGAAAGGAAGGAAGGTACTAATTTAATGCATAGCCGTTTCTTCTCTTTTCTTTCTTTTTTCCCCCTTGATATGACACGTTCTGCAGTAATTTATATTTGTTGATACCCTACCCAAAAATACTACCAGTGAAAGTAGTTGAAAAACAATTTAGAGCATGTTTTGGATTCTAATAATAGTTAATTTTTAAAGTATTTCTATTTAAAAATATATTGAAATATGTTTTTTATTTTTAAAATTTATTTTTGACATAGCATATTAAAATAATTTAAAAATATTAATTTAAAATAAAAAATCTAAAAACACTTTAGGCACTTAGTAAAATGATTTTTTAATATAAAAATTCATCCAATACTAATGATTACTTAGCATCAAGGTTGTTAAAAATATTTTTTTGACACGATATGAAAAATACAATATAAACTTAGATCATAAACTCAGATCGTAAAATTGTAAGTACTGTTTTTTAACTAATTATATATTGATAATTCTAGTCAAGAAATTAAATTACATTAAAATCTGATAAAATGAGTCACCAATATTATAATCAATGAGTGATCTAAATAAAATGAGAGAGATAGATAGTATGAATTAATAAATTAATGACATGGAAAAATTAAAAATTTCAAAATAAGATTTCTTAATACAGGGGAATCATTGAAAGGTATGAAGCACACATAAACCTAGTGATAAACCTGGTTGTTCCCATCACAATAAGTCTTGATAGACCCTTTTGGGTTGCAAGCTAATGAGTTTAAATTAATAATTAACTAACATAAATTTAATAATAAAATAAACCCCTAAACAATATCTAATGAGCTAGAAAAAAATTAAATTAAAAATAATTATTTAAAATTAAATAAATAAATAGAATAGAATAATAAAAAAGTCTTCATGTTAAAATTCCTTCATGTAGCCCGAATCTCTAATTTTTGTATAGTCTTGGCAGATTTGAGTCTTGATTTCAAACATATTGTTCTCTTCTTATTTTAAACATATCGTTCTCTCTTTTTTGGATGAATTATTAGGCCTATGATACATAGTTGGAAAGTTTCAGATGTCTAGTTTCTATCCCAACTTTAATCGAACCAAAATTCCACCAGTAACTCTAGATATGTCCCGAACAGTACACAAAGGTATTGTTCGATATATTTGACAATATTAGTTTACTAAATTTGACCCTCTGAAATATTATGTTCTCTAACTCCATTTAACCTAAAAATATACCACAATATATTTTCATGTATCTAATATTTTTCTGTAAAATTCAGCTTTATCCAATATACAGTTTGAAAGATATGCTCGATATCACAAAACTAGTCAGCAGATATTTTAAGGCTAAATTTGAACTTGACTTGGTTCATATCGCAAATTTAGTAAACTCGTAAAATCGAACCGAGTTTATCGATTTTACACGAGTTAAGTCCGATTTTACTGGTTTCGAGTTTTTAGTCCGATTTAGCACGTTAGATACATGTTGACTCGTAAAATCATAAGATTTTATGAGTTAACTCGTGATTTTAACAACCTTGCTTAGCATGGCCAGTGACATGGATGGGAATAAAAACTAAAAAATTTATTAAATTAAGAAAATTAATTTAAAAAATCAATTTGAGAAAAAAAAAACAAATTAACTAATTAAAAAACTAAAAAAATCCAGTATTGTTTGGTTTTGGTTTTAAAATTCTAAAACCTAATAAGCCAGACCAAACCGGTTCAACCAGCTTTTAAAAAATAATATAAATACTAGATTTTCTTCCAAACCCTACACCAAACCAAAAGGGTAGCTGCCCCAGCCAGCCGCCTCGTCTCTCATTTATTGTTTGTGTTTTACCTCCTCTATCTAGTGTCTACCCAAGCCATCTCTGCTAGCAAATAATTAATTACAGCCATTCCCTTATCTTCTCTTCCACACTTATTATTATTGTTTATTTTTCTGGTGAGTTTTCCACTCCTTCCCTGGCACTAAAGAAAGCAGTTTACAAGGATGAAGAAACTTTAAATTATTATTTGCGTTTTCTTTTCTTCATAGACAGAGTTCACTTTCTGTTTTAGAGAAGGAACACTGAACATCTTTTGACTTCATTTCTAGGAATAAGATGTTCAAGCACTGAACTCGGATTGGTGTATTATCACTATTGCAACTTTAAAACGGAGAAAAAGATGTTCCTGATTAAACCTTCCATATGAATAGTTCCTTTTTAAAAGATGTTCTGATACGGTTCAGCCCTGTGATACGATCCAGGTAAGGTCAGATTCGGTTTTTGGCGTAAAAAGCGCAACAATCCAGGTTTACGACAACAGTCATAATTCTCAATTCGACCGTTGAATTTGGCTAATATTTTATGTGGACTCTCCAGACATATCGTACTACCTTGGGTTAAAATTTCAAGTTAATCGGAGTTCAGGAAGGAACCACAATACTGGTCAACGAAGGCTGTATGAATTTTGTTATTTACTTCCATTTGACTTGTGGACTTTCTATTTAGTTAGGATTCTTTTCCTACAAGGATGTGGCAGCTCGTTTTGGGAATTTCCTAGTTCCACAAGGATCTTTAATGAGCTGCAATATAATCTACAAGTGTGGCAGTGATTCATTAATGTTTCAGAATCCTTTTCTTATAAGGATTCCTTATTCATCCTTGCTACACAAGGAAAGAAAGACTGGTGGTATTTAATGATAGATTAGTTATTTTTATTATTTTCTTTCATGTTTGGGCTTAATTAAAACTTTGTTTGAGCTAGGATCCAAGGCTTGTTTGGATCAGGTTATGGGCTTTTTAGTTTAGGGTTTTGGGCTAATTTTGAGTGGACCTCATATAAGTCCACATAAGGGGTCCATTAGGGTTAATTTTTCAAGAGTTATTTAAACTCATGTAAGCCCAAATTTCGGCAGCTTTGATGATTATTATTCTGAATTTTTTATTTTTAACGTGTGAGAGTGATTCTTGCATTCTTCAATTCTTGAACGAATTAAATCTGACTTATCGAAGATTAACTGGCTTCGTGGCGTCATTCTACTCATTCCAATAGTGTAGGTGCCTTGGGGCAGGTTTCCATTGTGTCACACTTCTATCAGACCTATTTCGGCTTTCCGGGATCAGATCTCAATCTTGATTGTGGGTTGCGTGACCACGTGATCACGAGGTTCGCATCAGTTGGTATCAAAGCTAGGCTCCGAAACAAGGTCATATCATTATGTTATTTTCGTTTTTTCTTTTTCTTTAGTGCTCCCTTAAGTTTTTTTAGTGTTTTCATCCATCTTCTTGTTCTTCGAGTCTGCATCATCTAAGCAAAAAAAAAGAAGTTTATATTTCATTTGGTTACTGTCTCTAATCATATCAGTTTATTAAAAATAAAAAGAGAGAGAAAGAAATAGAGAAAAGAGTGATTAGTTGAAATTTGAAGGATCATTCAATTTTTGCCGCAAAAACACAAATCTTGGTGAACCATAATCAAAACACCTCGGAATCAATTTAAACTTTATATTCAGTGTATTGGGAGTGAGATTGCATCATATTTCAAATTTAGGCTTATTCTGATGTCTTTTCCTTGAGGTTTTAATTTGAGATTCAATTCTGCCGCAGAAACCCTACTCTTAGTGAACCATAAGAAAACCACCTTGGAATCAATTGAAAGTTCATTTTCAGTATATTGGGGGTGGGATCGCATCATATATCAAATTTTGCCTTATTCTGATATTGTTTACTTGAGGTTTTAATTCGAGGTTCAATTCTGCCGCAAAAACACTACTCTTAGTGAACCATAAGCAAACCACCTTAGAATCAATTGAAACTTCCTATTCTGTGTACTGGAGATTATTGTCGCATGTGTGCGGTGGTGCGATGATCGTCCACCCTCAAGGGAAAAAAATCGAATATGGATTTATTCCTGGAAAATATGTAGAGACAAGGAATTCTTGTCTCCTATCAGTGGAATATTTGCATGGGAGTCGCCACCTAGTATTCTGGTTACTAGGAACCCTAACTGGTCTTTAGAGATCGGGTACGGAGACTGGTTGCGTAAAGGGAAGGTATTAGCACCCCAACTACGCCCTACCTAAGGTAGGCTACATTGTTTTAAAGTCTGATAAAATCTAAGGTCGTGTTGTGGTTTCTTATTGTTCGGAATACGCATTACATGTAATGCCATACCCCAGGTTCTATTGTCCGAAAAAAAGAATTAAATATCCGGAATATGCATTACGTGTAATGTCATACCCCGGATACTAAGAGACAAACAAAATAAAATTTTTGTTGTTTTTGAATTTTTGGCCAATATTCTCCTGACTTTAATAAACTGGTTATTAAAGCCAAAATGCATGCTAAAACATTGTTTTTTTGGTGTATGAAAAATACAATATGATTTTTTAGCTTTGAGACACTTGGTTGTATGCACAAAAATATTTTTTTCTCTTTTTTCAATTTTTTTTGTATTTTTGGAAGTTTTTGACGAAAACCAGGTATTTTAATATCATATTTTGTATTTTTATGATATAAAATACAGACCGATATTAACCAAAATGGATAAAAGAAACCGTGCTGGAAAATTGTAAAATTGTAAAAAAAAACAAATCTTAATAATTCTTAATGGGCCGGACCCGGCCCATATCAGTGGCCTGGGCCAGACTCGGCCCAAAAGAAAACTGGGCCAAAATCAGCCCAAAATAAATTGGGGCCCTGTTTCTACAGGGCTGGGGTCCTACTGGTTACTGTGTGCACAGTAATGCGCACATGCACAGTAACCGGTTAATTAATTTCTTGCTTGCAGAACATGCATAGTGCACGTTCTGCATGCAAGAAGATGAACAGTAAAACGAGATAAGAGGTAAAGGGCTGACCTGTGGTGGTTCTGAAGGCGGTGCTACTGGCGGTTGCTGATCGAAGGATGGCTGGGAGGGTGGTCGGCAGTGCTGTTCTCTTCTCCTTCTCTCTCCTCTGTCTTTCGTTCTCTTCTCTTCTTCTTTCTTTTCTTTTCTTCTCTGTCCTCTCTCCTGGTTCCTCAATCTCTCCCTCTCGGTCCCTCTCTTTCTCTCGGCTGTGCACTCTCTATTTGTCTCTCTCTCGTGTCGTCTCTGCCTCTCTTTTCTTTCTCCCCTTCCTCTGTATTTATAGGAGAACAACAGGGGAGGGACGTGGCTGGGGCGGCTACTGTGTTGTCGCCCCTCCACCTTCCCTTCAACAGATAGAAAGTAGGCAAGTGGGTGTCTATGGTAGGCATCTTATTGAGCAAAAGGAGGAAAGGAGTTTGGTGAAAAGTGGGGAAGAAAATCTTCTTCTTCCCCTGCCTCGCGTCCAGGGGAAGAAGAAGATGGTGTCGTTCAAAACAGCACCGTTTTGAGCTTTCTCTTTTTTTTTTTGTATTTATTTTTGTGTGGGGACCCAAAAATGGGTTACAACAATTATATTTCACAACATATTAAATTTAGTCTTATTTTGATATCAGCTTCTGGAGGTTTTGATTGGAGGTTCAATTCTGCCGCAAACTAATCATACAAAGGGTTTTGGTACCTAGACATAATCTAACGCCCTATAAAGTTTGATTTGCTATTTGTTTAGTATCAGAATACCATATATTAAATTCAAGGTCAGTTGGATATCGGTTTCTTTAGGTTCCTGAATTGGGTCTTGTTTTCTCGTAAGGGGTGTGTTTGGTGTTATCTTTCAAAACTTGTTTTGTTTATGTTGATTTTGTTCCTGCCATTATACTATAATCATATTCTCATATTTGGTTGTTGTTTGAGTCATTTTCATCACTTTCACATTTGTTTGTCTTTTTTGATAGGTTCTGGTCCAAACAAAAGTCAGATTCGTAATCTTGAATCTAAATCAGTATTCTTCCTATTATAAACTCTATTCTTTTGGTCGTCTTCTTGAATCTAAATCAGTATCTTCTACACTAAGGGAGAGGGAACAGAGGAGGATTATAGATCAACGATGCGAAAAACTAAGCCATGGTTTGGGGGTTCTGGAGCGAGAAGTTGATAAGTGTAGAAGATTATTCTATGATCTTCAAGCTTCATGGGAAAAAGAGGGACAACATCACAAGAATGAAAGAATAAGGAGAGTCGTTGTGGTTATCATTCAAAAATATGTACGCAAGTGGTTAGTACGGCGTGTTTATTTGAAATTCTTGTCAGTCACTACTTTTATACAGTGTTGTTGGAGAAAGGTGTTAGCAATAAGGGGATTCCAAAGGCTTAAACAAGAGGCTACTGAAGTCACTATTAATCCTATTCAAGATTCAAGGGCGAATCTTCTTGAAGAGGGAGGGAATGATATGGTTCAGCCCTGTGATACGATCCAGGTAAGGTCAGATTCAGATTTTGGCGTAAAAAGCGCAACAGTCCAGGTTTACAGTAACAATCATAATTCTCAATCCGACCGTTGGATTTGGCTAATATTTTATTTGGACTCTCCAGACATATCGTACTACCTTGGGTTAAAAATTCAAGTCAATCGGAGTTCGGGAAGGAACCGCAATACTGGTCAACGGAGGCTGTATGGATTTTGTTATTTACTTCCATTTGACTTGTGGACTTCCTATTAAGTTAGGATTCTTTTCCTACAAGGATGTGGCAGCTCGTTTTGGGAATTTCCTAGTTCCACAAGGATTTTTAATGAGCTGCAATATAATCTACAAGTGTGGCAATGATTCATTAATGTTTCAGAATCCTTTTCTTATAAGGATTCCTTATTCATCCTTGCTACACAAGGAAAGAAGGGCTGGTGGTATTTAATGACATATTAGTTATTTTTATTATTTTCTTTCATGTTTGGGCTTAATTAAAACTTTGTTTGAGCTAGGATCCAAGGCTTGTTTGGATCAGGTTATGGGCTTTTTAGTTTAGGGTTTTGGGCTAATTTTGAGTGGACCTCATATAAGTCCACATAAGGGGTCCATTAGGGTTAATTTTTCAAGAGTTATTTAAACTCATGTAAGCCCAAATTTCGGCAGCTTTGATGATTATTATTCTGAATTTTTTATTTTTAACGTGTGAGAGTGATTCTTGCATTCTTCAGTTCTTGAACGAATTGAATCTGACTTATCGAAGATTAACTGGCTTCGTGGCGTCATTGTACTCATTCTAATAGTGTAGATGCCTTGGGGCAAATTTCCATTGTGTCACACTTCTATCAGACCTATTTCGGCTTTCTGAGATCAGATCTCAATCTTGATTGTGGGTTGCATGACCACGTGATCACGATGTTCGCATCATGTTCCCTACTATCTTTCTATGAATCAAACTAACAAATTCGGCTCTGACTTTCCTTTTTCCTTAAACACCTAACAAGAACTAATCACAATATTTCTTTTTCTTTATATATATAGAAAGCAGTAAATTTTACTCTTCCAAATTTATTACAAATCTGCAAATGATCTTCAAATTAAAGCAAAACACATAAATTCAACCAATTCTTTGTTTCATTTTAAATCAACAAGGAAAAGTTTATGTCAACATTATATTTAATTGAGATTATAGCTAAAGCTAACAGAGACAATTTTTTTTTAATGATTATAACTAAAGAAAATCCTGCATTAAAAAAATTTCAAGAGCTTAGTATCTGTCGTAGCATCAATGCAAGGACAATGGTACCAAATCAACAATGTAAATGACAGTGATGCATGGTCATTGTAAGGTCACCTGAGATACACATCAAATGCCATGCAAACTTTTTTTTTTTTAGTAACTGTGGATGTCTAGGTTAATTTACGCACATCTCGATTAATCTTCCAATATCTTGAAGTATCTTCCAATATCATGAAGTTAACGACCAGGTAAGCCTCTAGGGACCCTGAGATTTATGGCATTCGAACTGGTGATCTCTGATAAATAAACCCAGGCCCTGACTAATTGAGCTAATACCATG
Source organism: Populus davidiana (assembly GCA_030145905.1). Classification (NCBI taxonomy): domain Eukaryota; kingdom Viridiplantae; phylum Streptophyta; class Magnoliopsida; order Malpighiales; family Salicaceae; genus Populus; species Populus davidiana. Next base: position 12,948,611 of record CM057803.1, read on the forward strand.
CAAACTTAATTACCCAAGAAGTGAATTTTCCATCGTGATACTAGTTGTCGCACGTCACCCACGCTGCGTCAGCTTGGCAATTTGTCGTTTCCTTCCCTTAATTGGTTTGTTGGAGTCGTCACCTAGTATTTAATTGAGGGTTACTAGAAAACCCGGATGTACTGGTCTTGTTAGAGATTCACGTGTAAGGGACTGATTGTGGTTAGGGAAGGTATTAACACCCCCAACGCACCCTACCTGAGGTAAGGTGCTTTGTGGCTTTAATGTGTTAAAGAAATTTTAAAAATTTTGTTTTTTTCATCAAATATTAGAAATACAACTTGTGTTGAGGAAGGTTTCTGGGCGTGGGAATAGTGGTGGCTCGTCTTTCTCACCCGCCACCTCCACTGGTGGCGCGTGGGCTCACGCGTTGTCATATGAAAAATAGCAGAAGCGGGTGGATCTGGCTCAGCTTCTTCTTCTCTTCCTTTCCCTGTCAGCGATGACACTCACTATCACTTGTAAAAGAAGAAAAAACATAGGCAATCAATTTTATTTGGGTCTTTTCTCCTTTCTAGATCTGTTCTTGGTCCTACCCTTTCTCAGATCTCTTTCACTTTTGTTCGCTCATTTTCTCAGTCCACTTGATTTTGACTGGCGGCAGAACTAGCGATTGTGGAAGGAGTGTTGGAGGCCAGAGCAGCGGGTGTCACCGCCGGGGAAAGGGACAATGCTGGATCTATGGGCGCCATTGTGTTCGGGCTGTCACTGGAGGCTCTTGTGGGTGTCCCGGTGAGATAGGGAAGATCTGTGGCCGGGAAGGGGCAGATGGAGGCGCAACGAGGAAGAAAAGGAAAGACGACTTGGGTTATGGGAGAGGGGTTCGACCACTGGTGTAAACCCCCGTAAATAATAATAATAATAAAAAAGAAAAGAAAAAAAAACAACACATAGGATCGAAGTAATGACATTTCGATGAGTAATGGATATTTGGTATGAAAGAAATGAATAAATAGTAGGAATGACAATAAATGTGTCATGTGAGAGAGAGAATGATCTCCATAAACAAATTTAAAGGTATTGTTGAAGTCGAAAAGAGAGTCATGATTTTTAGTTTAAAACTTGTAGCATTGGCGAAACTAGTGACGAGTTTCAATGGAAAAAAAAAAAACCAGAAGATATGTAAACCCCAGTCAAAACATGTATTTTGAAAAATTAATGATAAATGTGGTAATATTGAATTTATTGAGTATAAATTAAGGGGAAATGTCATGAGGATTTAAGTAAATAAATTAATGCATGAAATTCAGATTTTAACGTAAAAGACACTGATTGTCTAGTTTTACGGTATCGATGATATATTTCAATCCGACCGTTGGATCGGGCTGAAATTTTATAAGGAATCTCCAGACATATTGTTTTATATTAGGTTCAAATTTCGTGTCAAGCACAGTTTGGAAAGGATTTACGAGAGTACTGAAAATCGGGTAAATTGAAGAAGATGAGCATTAATAAGGGCATTTTTGTACTTTTATCAAAACAACTCTCTTTAAAAATAGAGCACGTCCTCTGCAAATGGAAAAAACAGGAGGGAGACCATTTGTTTTGTCCCATTTTCTTCATTTTCTCTTCATTTGTTCAAGCTAAATCAAAAGGGAGTGTTCTTCAGAGGATTATTTACAAGATAACAAAATTAAATGACAACTTAGAGAGTTATAGAGCTTGAGAGAAACAAAGAGAAGAAGCTGGAAATTGGAAGAGGAGGACATGATTTTTGTAAATTTTTGCAAGAATTCATTGAAATAAGTTAAAATAGCAAAGGTAAGCAACATACCCTTTAGTAATTTCGTTTTTCTCTCTTGTTCTTGCATGAGGAGAAGAAAACCTCCAAGTTTAAAATTCTAGGGTTCATGTAATATTTTGGGGGAGTAATTGTTCATGTGAATTTCGAGATAAATTGCATGATAATGGCTTGATTTGCTGAAAAATAGAAGGAATAAATTGATTTGAAACTATAGGTTTTGGGATTGCAACAGGGTAGGCACTTCGGCAGCCATAGTTTGACTTTCCACTGTTGGATTAGATTACGTTCTGGATATGTTATTATACTCAATGTCACCTACATTCTAACCAGAGGGATTGTAAATATCAGACTTCGTTTGAGGGTTGTCACCGGAGGAACATTTCTGGAAAATCACCCTTCAAGACAGCCTTTTTCGTCAGCCGTTATATCATCGTTTCACCGTTGGATTGGTCTGGATTTTGGATATGTTGTTCATCCAGATGTTATATAAATTCTGAACGGTTTAGATTGGAAAATAACACTCCTACTAGAAATTGTACTTCCCGAACAGCAGGTCTCCAAATTTCAGGTCAGACCGGTATTGTTCTGATATCGGGAGTTTTAACAGATGGATGTATGTTAATTTTGGATATGTTATTCTAATGATGATGATGTATAATTCCACCATTTGGATTTATTGAACTCTAAATTTATAGAATGATGTTTTAAGTTTGGTTTGAGAAATATTGAATGAGAATATGAGGTTTAGCATAAAAAGTATGTTTTGGGACTAAGGATAATGGGAATGGGTTTAATGATGATGGTTGTGTTTGTGTTATGTTTGAGTCATGTTTGATGTGTTGATAAGTGATGGTATAGTTAAATTCTATAAAGAATAGTGGTTGACTAATACTTTGGTTGTGTTAGAATGGGAAATCATGTTGTAAGTTGAATTATAATATAAGAAATCATTTTGAGTGTGCTTTTGGAAAACTTTGGCATGTGTAGTCATTGATGAAATTTAAGTTAAATTACATTGTTTGGTGATAGATTAAATGTCTTGGGACAAAAGAAAATCAGTGACGAAAAGTCATGCCCTTTGGACATTGAAGATCATTGAAGAAGAATTGAATTAAATGGGGGTTTAATGTTAGTGTAAATAAATTATAATGTAAATGAATTTAAATGACAAGTAAGAAAATAAAATACATTCATGGAAATTGTTTACGGAAGTATTTGATTTTGTGAATTTATGAATATTATGAATAAATTGGGAGGATTCAATAATGATTCAGGATGTTATATTAAAAATGTAGGAGAAGCATTCACTCGACTTCTCAGGAGCTCGTATAGTAGGAGCTTAAGGAGGGACTGCAGGAGGGGCACAACAACAACAAGGAAGAGCGAGTTGAGCTTCTGTAGTTGGTAGGTGTTCTATACCTACACTTTTTACTTAGCGTTAATTTACTGACTTATTAAATTCTTGGTCTTTGCGTCTATGGGTGAAACCATAAAGAGAGAGGATAAAGTGAAATAAACGAGAAATTAAAAATGGATTTGAGTACTTGACTGGGTTAAGAATATGAATTACACTAATAGACTTCGTTGATGATCATTCCTCGAACTTGATTAGCCGGTCCCGAATGCGGAGGCTAATGATGTTAGTAAGGTTTACTAACATCGGCATAATCATCCCTAAAAATGAGGGATACTGAACTTGATTAACTATTCTGGTGAGAATAGTTAATGATATTGACCGGTGCTGTCAATATCGGCAATCACACGAAACTTGATTAGCCGGTCCCGAATGCAGAGGCTAATGATGTTAGTAAGGTTTACTAACATCGGCATAATCATCCTTGAAAATGAGGGATACTAAACTTGATTAACTATTCGGGTGAGAATAGTTAATGATATTGGTCAGTGCTGTCAATATCGACTATCACACGAAACTTGATTAGCCGGTCCCGAATGCGGAGGCTAATGATGTTAGTAAGGTTTACTAACATCGGCATAATCATCCATCGGCATAATCATCCCTGAAAATAAGGGATACTGAATTTGATTAACTATTTGGGTGAGAATAGTTAATGATATCGACCGGTGTTGTCAATATCGGCAATCACATGAAACTTGACTAGCTATTCCTGAAGTGAAAGCTAATGATGTCAAGAATCTTGACATCAACATTTCCGAAAATATTCCAAGATATTATGGAAAGAAAAATCTGATTGGCTATTTCATGTTAGAAATAGTCAATAACATCAATCAGTGGTATTAATTTTGACGTTTACAATGAACTTGATTAGCCGATCCTGATATGGGAGACTAATAACACTAATGAAAATTTATTAGTGTCAGCATTCCCTTCCAAGTTTTAGGGGAGAGGTATTATAATGATATTTCCTATAGGGAATAATTAAAAATATTAATGAAATGGGGATTGACATCTTGATGGGATTATTCATTCGGCTTTGAAGAGGTGGATATTGATTGGAAATTATGGAATAAGATGGGCGGAGGAACTAGTTACCCGGTGATGGGCTAGTGGCATTAGTTTTGTTTTCTAATGACCGGAATATACAACTTGATTTAAACTTACTTGTGTGGTGTTAATATTGTCAGGATGACTGACTTGTCAGATTATAAATGGAATGTTGGATGATACCTAATTGTTAAACAAAAATGGTAATTTGTGTTTATGTTATGGATTATTGAAGAAAAGAAAAGAAAAAAGAAATTGATGAAGATCTAATTCTTGTGAAGGATGGAGGCAAATATCATATCGCTTGGGACGTGAGAATAGAAGTTCATTAACCATGGTAGGTGTTATACACTTAAGGAATGCAATGCTATGTGTGTGTGTGTGTGTGTGTGTGTATGTGTGTGTGTGTGTGTGTGTGTGTATGTGTGTGATGTATTTTGAATTAATTAATGAATTGCAAATGATATAATTTGAGAATCATGTCCTGCGCACATGGAGGATGTCAAAGAAATTATGACTAATAATGTAAATATGTTGTATTAAGGTTTCATGTTGTTGGTGGCATGATAAGAATTTGGTGATAATTATAATAGTGTAAGGGCTGGTGGCATTAGTTTTGTTTTCTAATGACCGGAATATACAACTTGATTTAAACTTACTTGTGTGGTGTTAATATTGTCAGGATGACTGACTTGTCAGATTATAAATGGAATGTTGGATGATACCTAATTGTTAAACAAAAATGGTAATTTGTGTTTATGTTATGGATTATTGAAGAAAAGAAAAGAAAAAAGAAACTGATGAAGATCTAATTCTTGTGAAGGATGGAGGCAAATATCATATCGCTTGGGACGTGAGAATAGAAGTTCATTAACCATGGTAGGTGTTATACACTTAAGGAATGCAATGCTGTGTGTGTGTGTGTGTGTGTGTGTGTGTGATGTATTTTGAATTAATTAATGAATTGCAAATGATATAATTTGAGAATCATGTCCTGCGCACATGGAGGATGTCAAAGAAATTATGACTAATAATGTAAATATGTTGTATTAAGGTTTCATGTTGTTGGTAGCATGATAAGAATTTGGTGATAATTATAATAGTGTAATAAAATGCCAATAATAGTGATAGATAATGAAATTTGGCCTTAACTATAGTGGTCAAATGAGATTAGGTTGATGAATTAAATAGAATGATGTATGTATGGTATTCACATTATTTGAAGATGGATCGGATGTGAATATTGTGAAAATGATGGCAGGTTCCATGATAATGAGAGATTTTACTGAAAATCTAAAGAAACATTGGAATGTGTCGAAATGGGCACAAGAAATATGTAAGTTGAATATATTTATAAACTAAAATTGGACCAAAATCATGACGAGTTTGATAACTTATATGGAAAAGCCATAATGGGTATAATAGATGTTGGGATTGAAATTGATATAAAGAGATAGAGTAAGAGGGAGAGAAATCATATGGTAGATATTATAATGAATTAAATGCGCTCATAAGGTGAAACAAGACACAAAATGAAAATGTTGAATGATTCTAGGAAGGATGGATAGAGACGTAATAATGGAAGGATAAATGAGAATTTCAAGGAACTATGATTGCATATTGTTGAATATATTTTTAATTACCTGTGCATGTATTGTGTGATTTTCCTTTTATGCTATATTGATCATATACATTATGAAATTGCAGGTGCTTCAGATTCATGCCAGGAGTAGCGTTTTAGGTCCTCTAGTCTCCTTTTGTATGATTGAATAAGAAGATGAACATTAATGTATTTTGTCTTTAAGGAACTAAATGACTTAATATGTAATAGTACTCCTTTTACATTAAGTGTCGGGACATAAAAAATATATTATTTTGTATTGTAATCTTAGTTTGCTTACTTGCAATTATTATGAATTATGTGTGTTAATGGAAAAGAAATGAGCATGCGAAATGTGAGGCATGTACCATGAATGATGTGTTGTTGAAGTTCTACATGATTATAATATGATTGAGAAATGAGTATAACTGTACAGGATGATTGTCGATAACTTGGGACCTCCAGGTATAAAGGAAACTCTGCCGAAATTTCAGTGGAAATTTTGGCTAGTCTCAAATAAGTTCGGTGGATGAAAAAAAAATACCCATTTTTTTTAAAAGTTAAGGCTCAAAGTTCTTTTATGAATGTACTAAATTACAGGGTGTTACAGCTGGTCTCTAGGGGGCTTTTGTTAGGTCTGGAGATGAGAGCGGCGGTTGGAGGTAGGTAGCGGCCAAGAGAGGGAGACTGTGGAGGCCGGTGTGCAGGGAAGGTTGGTCTATGGGGCTGAGAGAAGGAAGAGGTGAGCAGCGGTTTTTCGGCACCTGGGCAGTGAGCTGTTTGGGTGAGGGAGAAGAAAAGGTTCTGGATGATGGGGGGCGGCGGCTTGGTGTGAAAGAGATAGGTTTAGGCTTTTTTTTTTTCTTTTAAAATTGCCCTTCCTTTTTTATATGTGTGTTAAAGGCTACTATTTATAGGTAAAATATTTCTTTGACCCTAAAATTGGTCCCTCAAATTTCTTTTTTTATAAATTTTGATTTTTCTTGTTTTTTCCTTGTATTTTTTGAAAACGAGTAATATCAACGTCAACTCAATGAGGAAAATCAATGATTTTAAAAATGATGCGTGAAAAGTCGAACGCGTTCGAAAGACTTTTGAAATTTTAAATTCTTTTTTAGACGATGTTGAAAATGCTAAAAAAATGCAAATATATTAAAAATATATTTTTTTGGATTTTTGTTGTTTTTCGCTATTTTTGGATTTTTTTAAAAAAACAATTATAAAAAAAATGGGTCAAAAATTGAGTAGCAACACCAGTGATCAAAGATATCAACTTATATATCACTTAAAAGTGTTCTTTGACATGGTATCAGAGCCTTAATGACCAAGTGGCCACGAGTTTGAATCTCATCATCCTCATTTATTTGATAAAAATTAAGTACAAGGTAAAATGAGCATGTGTAAGTTTCAAGTCCAAAGGGCTTTCACTTGAGGGGATGTGTTAGAGAATAATATAAATCATATCCTAGGACTTCACCCAAAAGCTTAAACTTTTGGGCTGAGATGGTTCTTTGAGCTATTGGGCTGAGATGGTTCTTTGACATGGTATCAGAGCCTTGATAACCAAGTGGTCACGAGTTTGAATCTCACCACCCCTATTTATTTGATAAAAATTAAGCACAAGGTAATATGGGTATGTGCAAATTTCAAGCCCAAATGGCTTTCACTTGAGGGGGTGTGTTAGAGAATAATATGAATCATATATTGGGGTCTCACCTAACAGCTTAAGCTATTGGGTTATGATGGTTCTTTGACAAAAAGCACTTTATTTGAAAATATTCTGAAACTTTAATTTCTCCGTAGCTAGGCCTATAGATAATGATTTATTTGAAAGAGATGGAACTACTAAAGTGTTTGAGAGTGAAAAACAGGGTGAAAGTGTCACTCTTCTACCCTTGTATCTGGATATGTCACTCCACAAACTTTGTCAAGACGATTATCTAGTGCATTTAAGAATGTATAAACTCTATCCTCCTGTAAAATAGAATTATACATATGAATATCAACCGCACATTTCATTGAATTCAGGCGGCAAAAACCAATTTCTCTCCATAGACCTTGAAAATTGTTGTAGGATGTCTATCCTCCAACTTGTTTAATTCTCATTACCTTCTTCTTGAGATCATATGCTTGTGAGGTGTCAACGCCATCAAAATATATTGTAGAGATAGCATTCCATACCGCTTTCGCCATTTTAAATCTGATGTAGTTACTTTGGATCCATCGAATTAATTAGTCATCCCTTCACCACTGCATTTTATATTCTAAAAAAAACCCCTATAGCCTGTCAAAAAAAATCCTCTGTTAATGACGACTCACATCATCAACTAGCACTTAAGAACAAATGGATCACTATTTACATGTTCTTAAATTGATATATTAAATATCAAGGTTGTAAAAACACTTTTTTAACAAGATATGAAATATACAATATAAACTCAAATCGTAAAATCACAAGTAAAATATTTTAGCGTAATGGACAAAATACAAAAAAAATAACGAATATGAAGATCATTAGCATCTTTATATAAGCATCTATCTCTTTATAAATATTCCCATCTTCTATTTTACTCCTTTAATTCTTCACAATCTACCTTTGTCTTTCTATGGTTCTGATCCTTCGATCATGCCTTCCCAGCCCAAAATACAATATAAGGCTTCTCCATACTCAAGGTCCTACTAGAAACGAATGTGAAGATCATTAGCAGCTTTATATTTTGATAGAGACATGGTGAGAAACAAGTGATGCTAAACTGTATGAGCGACATACTCTAGCCTTCACATATCAACCATTTGAATGAACATAATGCCCATGTTCATTGCAAATAACCTAGTGCCAAAATGAGTCATGTTCTAATATTTAAGCAGAACTTCCCCATAAAGGCAATGTTTTTTATTCCTGAAAAAAGAGAGAGACCAGCGCCAACTCTCCCTTAATCTTAGATGTATAATAAACTATTTTTCCCCTCATGCCGCCCCTCTCTACACCATAAAAATCCCTCATGAACTCTATCCATGTAGCAACCACAAGATGGAACCGAAACAAGGGAAAAACAGGGAGAGAATATGATGCTATCTTGAACAGGAATAAACTGCCCTGCTAACAATAAGAGTGTTCCATTCACATAGATATTTAGAATGCTTAACAGCATCACCTGTCCCTAATTACATGAATGAGACAATATTATGTAGTTTTAATCTCTGCATGACTGTATTCAACGTTGAGGAAGACAGCCAGCTAAATGAGCTACAACACATGTCAAAAGAGAAATGCCAAGTGGAGATCATATAGTTTTAAATTGTGTTTTAACTTGATCTCACACCAGCACAACCAGGTATGTCGCTACTCGCTATCCTATGTTAGCTAGGATTGACAACCAGGTATTGCAGAATTGCAATGAAGAAACTAACGAAGAATCCAACAAAACGCAAAGATTAATGTCCAACCGAAATTAACAGCAAGTAATGTATTTAGCAGATTTTCAGCACCAGGAAGATTTCCTCTTTGCAAGATTAACAGTAATTTCAAGATTATTTAACTGCCAAACCACCAAAAAATGATATAAGATTGATGGCTCATGGCCCGCTTCTGCATAATAGAACATGACAAAAAAAAAAGAGAATCCAGCAAGCAAACCTGACCATTAACAAAAGGCACAATTGTTGCTTCATTTATCGTGGCAAGTGTCATAACCTAATTCTGGGTTATTCCTCAAAAATCACTTCTTTTTCAAAATAAAAATAAAAAAATAAATAATAAAGGCCAGCAACGTGGAGAAAGCACGCCGGGAAATCAAGTTGCCATTTTTGAAGAAAATTCAAGGCCTAATTGTACGCCGTTATGCTCAAAAATGGAGAAAAAATGCAAATACAAGGTCAAATTAAATGATTATTTGATGAATTTGCATAAAAAATTAAGTCCAATGACATAATTAAATTTTTAATAGGTCAATTTGATTTAATCATGGGCCAAATTAAATTTTAATTATGTTTAAGAATTAATTTGGGTCCAATTGAAGAATGTAATTAAGTGCAAGGACTTAATTATACTTTAAATGGGTCAAATTAATTTTATTTGAGGCTTAATTGGTGAAAAATTAAGTTTGGGAGCTTAATTTGGGCTTAATTGAGAAGATTGGAATTTTAAGAGACCAAATTTAATTTTTACCAAGTTAATTGATTGAAATCAGGGGCACAATTATAAGAAAATTTAAGTTTTGGGGTCAAATTAACAAAATCCGAGACGAAGGACCATATTGCAAGAGGTGTGACACTTTAGGGGCTTAATTGATAAAAACCGGGGGCTAAATTGAAGAAATTGAAAGTTTAATTGTCAATTAGGGGTTAAATTGATAAAATCTGAGACCAAGGACCATATTGCAAAAGGCGCGTAAATATGGGGCTGCAATTGAAGTTCATCAGGGGCTTAATTGCATTAAATCAAACGTTTAGGGTCAATTAGGGGTTCAATTAAAACAAATTGAAAGACGGAGGACTAAATTGAAATTCAGTAAAAATCCCTAATTCAGTCCAAAATAGCGTCGTTTTACTTTAAAAAAAAACAGAGAGAGGACTAGACGATGCGTTGTCTGGTCACTGTTCATTGTCTTTCCAGTTTTACCCGAAAGAAACAGCGTGAGACCCTACTTTGCAGGTGCATTTAATGCTTGATTTCTCCATCAAATCGAACAAAACTTGCACGAAATGGATCCCCTGCAGTGCCTCTACAACCCCATATGAACGGTCCAGAATGAGTGACAGCACGGCTACGCTGGCGACGGTGTGAAGGGGTCAACTCAGGCAGCCTTTTCCTGCAGATTTGACAACTCGGGGAGGCTACTTTGAACCAACAGTTGGGATCCTTCCCAACATAATCAAGGGCTTAAATTTTACCCCGGTGAAGAAGAGATTACCCTCTTCCACCGCCTATAAATAGAGGTGGAGTTGATGGCCTGAGGGAGGAGAAAATCGGGTCCAAAGTAAGCCAAAAAACCAGCATTCCTCCCTCTCCCCACTGCAGATTTTCTTTTTCTGCTTCTTCTTTCTTCCTCCGCCATAGGAAACCAACGTCGTCACCACTTCTTCCTCCAGCTTCGCCTTGAGCAACCAGAACCACCAAGCGTTGACAGGACCATCGGCCAGCCACCACTGCATCTATAATACGCCACCGTGAACTCTTTCTCTCTTATGCAAGACGATCCTTCTTCCCTCTCTCTCCACCGTGGCCTTCGGCCACTACCATTCCTACCCAGAACATTAGCTCCACCACAGGAAGCTAGTAAAACCACCAACCAGCCACCGTGACTCTCTCCCTCTTCTCCTTCCAGCCTTTCTCTCTCCTCTACAACTTTTTCTCCTTCCTCCCATAGCAGACTCTGGCCACCATCACCTCAGTCGATGCCTCCTGATCCACCGGCCAGACATCCTCAGAACGTCCACAACCCCCACGCCAGGCAACTTTCTCCTCCCCGTTTCGCCTCCTTTTTCGTCGAGGCCGTTGCATGCAGAATTCATTTCTGCATGCAGCGGCTGATTAATTAACTTCCAGCCTGGCCCTCATTTTTAAAATTTTTTTTCAAAAAACATTTTTAAAAAAATCATGATTTTCTCAATATTTCTCTATCCATTTTGCATAATATCGGGTTGTATATTTACACTATAAAATACAAATCCGGTATTAAAATACCCGGTTTTCTCCGAAATAAGTTTTTAAAAAAAATTCAAAACATTTTCAAAAAAAAAAATTCTTATTTCATACGGTCAAATCCTAAAATTTTTCCAAGCATATTTTTCATATAAAAAAACAAAAACAAAAACAAAAATTGCATCTTTTCCATATTTAAAAAAAATAAAAAATGGATATCATAACCAGTTTATGATTATGCATTAGGATTTGGCCAACATGTCAAAAACATTTTTTTCCAATCTTTTTTAGGGTCCAGATGTAAACTTTAATATTTATAGGGTGTAAAATTACACGATAAAGTACACCCTCGAATATTAAAGATACAAGGTGTAAATAAATGTGATGCTAAAATTCAGACCTTAGAACGGTTAGGATTTAACTCGGTAAGGTAGAAACTCTCTTATGAAGAGAGATCTGTCGTGAACCTTAGAAAATACCAATGAATAGAAACCCAGCCTAGAAAAACAATCAAACAACAATGCAGCTTACCTTAGGTAGGGTGCACTGGGGTTGATGCGTCTTCCCCTTGCACAACCTGTCCCTAATTACTCAGACTCTCGCAGACCATAGGTTCCTAGTGACCATAATACTAGGTGACGACTCCTTACATTAATCATAATTTTTTGATTAAATCCAAAACCATTTCCAACACTCAACACACCTCACCATATGAGGCACGACAAGAGCCTCCGTCGTCGCGCCCCCCGAGACAACAAGCAAAACCAACTGAGAGAGTGGAGAGTGGAATTAGCTATGCTTTTGGTGTTAGTTTGCGACAGTTGAGAGTTTGAGATTTGAGTAAAGGGGAAAGAAGAGACCGGGGAGTGGGGATTATGGAGTGTCGGGGGACTCAAGGACAAGGAGCCAGTAAATTTTTTAACTTTTCTCAAAATCAGTAAAATTGGTCTGATTTTACAGATTTTATTGAGTTTGATTGATTTTGATTGAATTTGACCGATTTTGACTAATTTTGTTGGTTTTCGAGTTTTTAACCTGATTTTACATATTATATACATATTGACTCATAAAATCATATGATTTTACGAGTGCATTAGTGATTTTAACAACCTTTTTAAATATCCTAATGTTGTGATCTCATAGAAACATCTTAATTTTTAAATAATTACCTGAACTAGTCTAAGGAGCTGAATGAGTCATCATAAGCACTTGATGATGTTAGGCTCTTCCACAAATCTGCAATTTGTAAGTTGAACTCCCAGTAACTACGTTTCAAAAGGTTGACCAGAGGATGATAGTCTACCCACCAGCTTGAATAATTTAAAGCAAAGGTAAATTATAAATACAATTAAACACAATCACTAATTAACAGTAACAAAACAAGAATTGACTCTGTAAGAAGATGGCCATCAATGCAATTTTCTCAATACATCCATGCAAAATGAAGCCCAACACTGTTGCCAGAAGGAACTTATTCAAGTTAATTCACTTAAATAATTATTGACACAACATAACAAAAGCTAGTACTCTTATTCCATGCTTAAACTGATCTCATTATTTGATGGTGGTTGACCAGTCCCTTGATCATCAGTTTGTGCTAGCAAACTACTTGGAAGTGAATCAATTCCCTGCTGTGGAGTTGATGCAGTTAAAGAAGATCTCAATTGCTCAAGCTTTTGTTTATCATGCTCAAGTTGTTGCTCTTCATACTCAAGCTTTTGCTCTTCCAACTCAAGCACTAGCTTGTTACGCTCATGCTCTCGCTGGTGACGCTCATGCTCTCGCTCTTTATTTGCTACAGTCTTTTCAAGTTCTTTCAACACCTTCAAAATAGCAACATTGCTAACTCGACATGAGTAATTAACAAATATTTGATTAATCTATGCAAATTATTCTTATTTAAAAATAGAAATTAGGAGTCTCAAGAATTTCAATTTAATTTCTCGTTTATAGAGGTAATTTGACTAATTTTCTGATATTAATTGATTAAAACTTGCTACCAAATTAAGTACAATCGTGTTTTATATGCATGCATGCTGTTCGAAGTAGGCAAATAATTAAGTACAACCTTGTTTAAATAAAAGAATGTGTGGTATAAAAACTTATGCTCGACTCAAATTGGTTGGGTGTGGCATGACAGAGACCCAAATTTCTTGGGTTTTGGAGCCCATTTAGCCAAAGACACTAGGGTCGTGTCTGGACCCAATATTAATGGGCCAGCATTTGGATCCAAAACTAATAGGTGTAGTAAAGATGAGTATGGAAAACTGAAAATTAGCTTCGATGGATGTTAATGCAAGTATAAATTTAGAAGCAATTCTGAAGTGGAGAGTTAAACCTTTATTGCCATCACCAAGCACGGTGTCTCTAATGGTGATTTTTCAGTCACATAACTTGGCTTAAAATAAACATATTGAATAACATATATGATATACAAAAATATTATTTGGTAAATTTTATTTTTGTATGTATAGATTAATTAATGTTCTGCGTATACTCCTATAGTTTAAACTTTTTCAATATTATTCCTCTAGTTTTTAAAATTACCAATGTTACCCTAATTGTTAAAAAGCTTACTGTTTAAAATTGGTTTTTAAATTTTTCTTTTTTGGGAAATTTTTTTATGACATATAATAACATATATGGGAATCTGAAAGGAAGTAAAAGAGAAATGTAAGGAAAGTTGAAAGTTTTGATAGTTATTTAAAAAAAGAAAAAAAAATGGAAACTATTTTTAAAAACTATAGGGTAAATTGAAAGGTTTTAAAGTATTGAAATGGAAATAGAACATACCTCATCGGGACTTGACCCTGACATACGTCTCAAATATTTGTCTTTAGCCTGGATATCTGACATGTCTGCCATACGTCTCAAATATTTGTCTTTAGCCTGGCTATATTGCATTTTCTCCTCCTTTTTATTTTGTTGAAGATTGCATGAAACATAATTCAATTTATTATTAGAAATTCAACTAGTCATCAGTTAATAAAAGCAAATATCTAATATTAATAATTTATTCCAAAATTTTCTTAGACACGAAGGCATCAATATTGACTAGACTCATTAACAATCTCATGATCATAAATGACAATGAATATTTGAGCTATAATTAATATCATAAGAACACTCTGGTGAAGTGCTCATCTACTTCCTATAAAGAAAGATGGTGATTCCTCGTCTAATTACAGAATAATACATGGTATTTAGCAAGCTATTGAGATGATGTATTATTTTCTTTTATTTCTCGAGAATTGAAGCTCATACCGCGATTGATTTAATGTAATTTCAAGTTAGAAATTTGATTTGGCACTATATAACATTAAATGTATATCAAAATTAAATGCATCTTTTCGTTTCATGTCAAAAATAGAGAATTACTATGAATTTTGTTTCTCACGACGACTTGAGGTTTGCCAGAGATATAGAATTAGTATAACCTCTTAACCATCATCCAACCGTTTTAAATTAAATTACATCCAATTAAAATCACTTTATTAATAAAATGAAGAAAACAAAAGGAAAACATTCAAATGGAAATTCCAAAATAATGAATTAAACAAACATATATAAACTGAAATAATCTGGTTTATTATTTTGTTCTGACACCTAAAAAAATGTAGTATCTAGGTACATGAGAAGGATTTTTGGTATACTTACTTGTGTGAATTCCAAACGCATACGAATGCTCTTGTCATCAAATTCTTTAAACTCGTACTGTTCACTCAAACCAAGATGTAGCATAAGAAAGCAGACATGGGTGAGCAACTCTCCACCTCTTCTCAGTTGTTGAGTATGTTCTTTCCATGGACAATGAACTGCTGTATAAACAAGCATTTCTATCCAAACTTCATTTATCATCGCCCATCGCTTCTCAGGCTCCAATTGCAGCAATTGGTTGGCGAGCCTTTCCACACCATTTAACACTGACTTTTGTGCTATCCAGACACTTTGAATCTGTTCATCATTATAACCATGAGATTTATTGTAGCCCATAATTAAATCAACAACATCATCGGTACCACGACCTTTTAGACTCCGCAAGCTTTTCGAAGTTACTAGATATCCCTCATCTTCGAATCCTTTGGAGAGCATATTTGGTCTTATCACCAAAAGATACATCATGTATTCAGATAAGCATCTGCTTGTTTCATATTCTAAGGAGACGTTACTTGCATCTTTTACATAACAAATATCTGTTGCGAGATGCCATACAAGAATGCTCCGACTGAATTCTACTTGAGTCGTGCACCACTTGTACTCCTTCAATAGTCTCTCTCTTTCTAGCACACCATCTCCCCTCTGACCTATTATTTTACTTCTGAAATTCTTATCAATGAAATTCAAATTTTCCTTCATCTTCTCAGCTTTCTTTCGAAGATGTTCGAAAATCAAACGTTTTAGTCCACCATTCAAATATTTCCGATTCACATGCATCTGCCTCATCATTTCATCCATTCCCAGCAATTCCAAACATTTAAGTGGCTTGTTTTCAATGGAAGACCTTATCAGGTTATACTGTG
The DNA here is from genome assembly GCA_030145905.1 of Populus davidiana. Lineage (NCBI taxonomy): Eukaryota > Viridiplantae > Streptophyta > Magnoliopsida > Malpighiales > Salicaceae > Populus > Populus davidiana. Next base: position 12,964,622 of record CM057803.1, read on the forward strand.
ACATGGATCTCGACCATCTGTCGCTTGTCCTTAAGTTCCTTAGCAGAGAATAAATTGCATTAGTCAGGGCGTTCCCTCGTTTATCAATCAACCAAATCATTGTCCAGTCAGACAAAATAAGGCATAAAAAAGCATACAACTCGAGAAAAAATGCGGCCACAAACAATAAATACGTGATTGCAATGTCTGTCGTTGAGTAGTCATGCTTGTCAATCTTGACCTGGAAGGTAATAAACGCAGAAACAGAGAGCAGAAAGCAGACAAAGCGAAGAACGATTCCAACACGGGAGTAAATCAGAGGCGCTTTAGTATAAAGCATATCATATATCAATCCAATCTCAACCTCTACCACCTTAAAGGCACCGTCTACTGAGATTCTAGAAATCAGCAATTGGCTCAGCATTAGATCCATAGTGCTAGTGGCAAGATCCTGCATCATATACTTGGATATATGAAAAAAAGTACAAGCTTGATTAAGATATTCTCTCTGTAGCTCATCTTGGTTCCCACCTATTTCTGTTCCTCTCATACGACGAGAACGACTCCAAAAATCAAACAGATTAGAGTTTTTCAAACTCTTGGAGCATGAAGACCAGAGCACCCAAGTCCTCTCTGCGTACTTTACAACGCCAGCAATGAACATTGGGATCGCTATGAATGTGAGGATACCGCTAGGCCAAGACCTTGAGAAGACATAAAGAGCCACTCCGACTTGGACTATGAGACCAAGTGCGTGCCTTAACCACAACTCGTTATCTTCAATCGAGTATGCAGTGATTGTGTCTGGGCCACCAAGGTGCAGGAGTAGAAAAGGTGCCCAAAATGCCTGGATGGAATTGTTTGCTTTCTCTAAACTGCCGCCTGATGAATCTCCTTGGCTCCTGGCTAGATTACCCAGTGCAACAGTTGCCACCATGTCTGCTGATAGGTATGCAGACCAAACGAGAATCCTGATCCAGATTCTTCCAGTGGTCTTTCGCCAAGGACCAAATACGATGAGGATGGTTTGTAGTAAGAGACTAAGCAAAACCATCCCTCGAATCTCCCAATTGTTCCATAAATTTAAGACTTCTTCAGGCAAATTTTTAAGCATTGTCATCTTTTCCTCAACAGTGGAAACTACTTCTCTCGATGAACCCTTGAAAAAAAATGTTTTGTAAGATGGAAAAGAAAATGTGGATATCTTTGAAAAAATCTCTTAAAATGAATAGCGAAAAGACTCTTATGAGAAAAGAATTATGCTGTAGATTTTGGGTAAGGTATCATAAAATAGGAGTTATTGCATATTGTTGTTCCAGCAAGCAAAGAAAAGGTATGGGATGCATTACAAATTAATAAATGGAAGTGAATTCTGGGATATATCTCCTTTAACTCAAAGCTTGCATTACCAGCTTTTGCAAACCATAGTTACATGTACAAGTAAGAATTTGGTACTTGCCATGGGTACAAAGCAACGAAGAGATGCTCAATAGTAATAAAGAGATGCTGCAAGAATGAAGAGACTTTAAACTAGTCGCTTTCCCCCCTTTTTCCTTTCTCGATAGACAATAGGCATTGCTTTCTGAACACTCAAAGAAGGAATTCTGAATATCAATATGATGTTTGAGCACTAAACTTCCCAAAGGTTTGAACATGTGACTACCATTTACTACTAATAAGTTTCTGCCTTACATTAGTGGAATTTTGCATCTTCAAAACACAGAAAAATTTAAGAAATTTGAATAGATAACCTATTCAACGATAGTCATCCTTAATGATATCGTTTTCATTGCATAGAATGTGCATTCTTGATGAAATCTGTTAGAAAATTTGGATGGAAGAACTCAATTGCTAAGTTTTTAACTTTTGAAAATCCAAGTTCTTCAAGATAAATTTAATTGAGATATGGCTCATAATTTTGATATTTATTTAGCCTTGTCTTTTAATTGAGATATGGCTCATAATTTTGATATTTATTTAGCCTTGTTCGTGTTAGTAGTAATAGTAATAATAACAATAAAAAAAACTTACTAGCAAGTAAATTAATTAATGACAACTTGGATAATTTAAATAAACATTGTTTAAAAGAGAGTTTTACTAACATCGTTCATGTCTTCATAAATCTTAATTTTAAGAGATTGATGGGTGATTAAGGAGGTTTTTTTAATTATTTTAGAGCATGTCTGACCAACTTTGCAAATCATTATTACATAAGATATGGGGTAGTTGGCTAGGACAGAGGTTCTTTTTTGGGTACCAAACAAAGAAGAGATGCTAAATAGTAAAAAGATGTAGTTTGCAAGATTGAATTGGTTATCCTTTTTCATGATGGCGGAGTTTTCTTTCATTTTTTGGACACTTGAAAGAAGGAAAACTGAATATCATTGAGGTAAGTAGTATCTTCTAGCTGAATTTCTTGCAATAAGATGCTTGAAGATTGAACTCCCGAAAAGCTTGAAAATCATGTAAAATTATTCTCCAAACTATATCTAATAACTTAAAATATTTAGTTAAGATGATTCTTTTATATTCTTAACAATAATATCGAATTTGTTTTTAATAATTCGGTAAGCACACTATCAAAGCTCCTCTTGAAAGACTAAAAAATTTCTCATTCGGGCTGTGTGACCCAATAATACAGTCATTTCCTAACTTATGATCAATTCTATTGTACATGTATATAGCTTTTGGTAAAATTAATTTATTAAACCATAACGTCTCTTTCTCTATGTTTTTTTTTTTGACATGATTCCTTCAGGTAATTTGTTTTAGTTTCTTCAGAGGAATTTTGGCGAGGTTTGGTTTTTTTAAAAGGATATTTTAAAAAAAAAAAATTTTTTAATGTTACGGGATTTCAGGTCTGAGTGTGAGATATTTTATTGGGAGGTTTCTTTCTTGAGAGGATTTATTAAATATTACACTATTATTATTTTAGGTTAAATGGTATCAAGAAATGGTATCAACACACTCATTGGTCCGGTGGCCGACGGGTCCTAGGAATGTGATGTACTGTTTCAATCACTGAGCATGACCACCCAGGAAAAAGGTCAGGGAGGTCTTAGCACATGCAGTTCAAAAGAAAAACAATGCTCCAGATTAAAGAACATGCCAGTTTTTAGCTCATGTGGGTTCTGATCCATTGCTTTTAATGAATTTAAGTTGTGTTTCAAAGCTGGAGTGATATTAGTGAATCCCCAAATAACTTGAAATAGAACAGAGAACATTTTCCAGACCAAATTAGCCAACGTTTAAGACTTGGTAACAACATGAGATAATTATATGCTACAATGAAGTTGTCCATCGAGGGGATTAAAACATATAACAGTTTCATGTTTGAAGTTTCTTCATCCATGGCAGATTACAACTAATAGCCACTCCCTTAAACATACAGAATTAATCTTTTAATCTAACACATTGAAAGCAAAATCATGACTTACACTTTCTGTGAAATTAGTCACCTTGATTAAACCAGCTTTGTTGGCAGGACTAAGGGGCAGGCTGCTAAGAATTTCTTCAAGAAGCATCAAGCTAAGACTGCTACCAAGGTTTCGGGTCACCGACTGAGCCTGTAGCCCAGTTTAAGATCTTCTCACCTGACTTCAGGTAAACACTTCTATCATGAGGCAATTGTCGAATAAGTCCATTCAAAACTTGATGGAAAGCATCTCTTGCTTGAGCAGGTTGTGGGAATAGCATTGCCTGTTTCATCGAAGGGTTTGCAAGCAGTCTCTGCTTCCTCAATATCACTTCAAGTGGAATGGAAGTGAGCAAGGTGTCCAAATTTGGAACATCTTTCTCGTCTACAAATATCCTATTTTCTTCTCATGGGATTGCATCAGCAAAGAGTAAAACAATGTCGTCAGCTATAATAATATAATAACAGGGATACAGCCAAATATCACTGCTTCAACGGTTCAACCAATCTCGGACTCCATGGGGCCCAGCCAAGGGGGCACAAACAGAAAGCAGCTTATTGCATGTCTTCGTAGTACGTTGTTAGGTGCTCTGTGGAAATGTCAAAAAGTGGATTGTCCTTCAAGTTCTCCCAGACTGCTGCTCGTGCACCATATGAAACAAATTGATCGGTGATCTCCACTTAAGCCTCTATCACATAGGATCATTGCTAAAACATGAAATGTATTCTGTCTTCCGATTAGCTTGACAATTGAATGAAGAAGTCCAAATATTGTATTTGACTTCTTTTGTTCTAATTGAAAAATATGAAAGGTTCATGATTCTAGTTTCATAACCCATACCACAAAGGTTCCATTTCTGTTGATATTTTTTTTGAAAATATACTTAAGCCTCACATTCTATGGAAACAAGTTGAAGTAATTGAACATCTAATCACTTTCTTAAACATGTGAGAACTATGTGAGAATTACCTTGCATAGCACCTTCTGGGTCATTTCCTACATCATAAAATAATCCTCTGAAGTAAACAAACAACCAATTTGGTACTTGTCATGGGTACAAAGCAACGAAAAGATGCTAAATAGCGATAAAGAGTTTACAAACCATAGTTACATATACAAGTAAGAATTTGGTACTTGTCATGGGTACAAAGCAACGAAGAGATGCTAAATAGCAATAAAGAGTTGGTGCAAGAATGAAGAGACTTTAAATTAGTTGCTTTCCCCACCCCCACCCCCACCCCGTTTTCTTTATAGACAATAGGCATTGCTTTCTGGAAACTTAAAGAAGGAATTCTGAATATCAATATGATGTTACAGCACTAAACTTCCCAAAGGTTAGAATATGTGACTACCATTTACTACTAGTAAGTTTATGCCTTGCACTAGTGGAATTTTGCATTTTCAAAACACAGAAAAATTTCAGAAATTTGGAAAGATAACCTATTCAACAATAGTCATCCTTAATGATATCGTTTTCATTGCATAGAATGTGCATTCTTCATGAAATCTATTAGAAAATGTGGATGGAAGAACTCAATTGCTAAGTTTTTAACCTTTAGAGATCCAAGTTATCGAAGATAAATTTAATGGAGATATGACTCATAATTTTGATATTTATTTTATCTTTTTCATGTTAGTAGTAATAGTAATAATATTAGTAATAATAAAAAAAAAAAACAAGAAGATGAGGACTTGCTGGCAAGTAAATTAATTAATGACAACGTGGATAATTTAAATAAACAGTGTTTAAAAAAGAGTTTTACTAGCATTGTTCATGTTTTCATAACATCTTAATTTTAAGAGATTGATTGGGTGATTAAGGAGGTTTTCTATTATTTTAGAGCATGCCTGACCAACTTTGCAAATCATTATTACATAAGATATGGTAGTTGGCTAGGACAGAGATTGCCTTTTTTTTGGGAAACTTTAGGTTCTTTTTTGGTACCAAATAAAAAAGAGATGCTAAATAGTAAAAAGATGGAGTTTGCAAGATTGAATTGGTTATTCTTTTTCATGATGGCAGAGTTTTCTTTTGTTTTTCGGACACTTTCTTTATGTTTTTTTTTTTTTTTGACATGATTCCTTTGGGTAATTTGTTTTAGTTTCTTTAGAGGAATTTTGTGAGGTTTGGTTTTTTTTTTGAAGGATTTTCTTTTAAAAAAAGATATTTTTTGAACGATAAGAGATTTCAAGTTTGAGTGTGAGATATTTTATTGAGGGATTTCTTTCTTGAGAGGACTTATAGAATATTACACCATTATTATTTTGGGTTAAATGGTATCAAGAAATGGAATCTAGTTCAAAAGAATTCGTCAATCGGTATCAACACACTCATTGGTCCGGTGGCCAACAGATCCCAGGAATGTTATCTACTGCTTCAATCGCTAAGCATGACCACCCAGGAAAAAGGTCAGGGAGGTCTTAGCACATGCAGTTCAAAAGACAAACAATGCTCCAGTTCAAAGAACATGCCAGTTTTTAGCTCGTGGCTCTGATATATTGCTTTCAATGAATTTAAGTTGTGTTTCAAAGCTGGAGTGATATTAATGAATCCCCAAGTCACTTGAAACAGAACAGAGAACAGTTTCCAGACCAAATTAGCCAACGTTTAAGACTTGGTCACAGCATGAGATAATTCTTTGCTACAATGAAGTCGTCCATTAAGGGGATTAAAACATATAACATTTCCCTGTTTGAAGTTTCTTCACCTATGGCAGATTAAAACTAATTGCCACTTCCTTAAACATGCCGAATAAATCTTTTAATCTGACACATTGAAAGCAACATCATGATTTACACTTTCTGTGAAATAGCCACCTTGATTAAACCAGCTTTGTTGGCAGGACTAAAGGGCTGGCTGCTAAGAATTTCTTCAAGAAGCATCAAGTTAACGCTGCTACCAAGGTTTCAGGTCATCGACTAGGCCTGCAGTCCAGTTTAAGATCTTCTCACCTGACTTCCAGTAAACACTTCTATCATGAGGCAATTTTCGAGCAAGTCCATTCAAAACTAGATGGAAAGCATTGCCTGCTTCATTAAAGGGTTTGCAAGCAGTCTCTGCTTCCTCAATATCACTTCAGATGGAATGGAAGTGAGTATGGTGTTCAAATTTGGAACATCTTTCTCGTCTACAAATACCCCAATTTCTTCCCATGGCATTGCATCAACAAAGGGTAAAACAATGTCGTCAGCTATAATAATATAATAACGGGGATACAACCAAATATCACTGCTTCAACCAATCTTGGACTCCATGGGGCCCAGTCAAGGGGGCACAAACAGAAAACAGCTCGTTGCATGTCTTTGTAGTACGTTGTTGGGTGCTCTGTGGAAATGTCAAAATGTGGATTGTCTTTGAAGTTCTCCCAGACTGTTGCTCATGCACCTTTGTAAACATATGAAACAAATTGATCGGTGATCTCCACTTAAGCCTCTATCACATATAGGATCATTGCTAAAACATGAAATCTATTCTCTCTTCCAATTAGCTTGACAATTGAATGAAAAAGTCCAAATATTGTATTTGACTTCTTTCATTCTAATTGAAAAATATGAAAGGGTCATAATTCTGGTTTCATAACGCATACCACAAAGTTTCCATTTCTGTTGATATTTTGTTGAAAATATACTTAAGCCTCACATTCTATGGAAACGATTTGAAGTAATTGAACATCTAATCACTTTCTTAAACATGTGAGAACTATGTGAGAATTACCTTGCATAGCATCTTCTGGGCCATTTCCTACATCATAAGACAATCCTTTCAAGTAAAAAAAAATTGACCGAGGTGTTTTTTCAGGAATTAGATGGGTTTGCATTTTCTGTTGTGGAGCATATGGAGGAACTGTAATAGAGCCATCTTTTAAGCAAACATGATTTCTTTGTCCAAAAGTTTGCACCAAGGAGGCTCGTTGGAGCAAGGGAAGAATTCCTCTTTCATAAGCCTTCTCTTCCTACAAAAAGGAAAAAGAATAGAGGAACATAAATTAAGAGTTGATGGAAATAAAAAGAAACTACTAGAATGCAACACTTTATTACTAATATATATCAATAATTAGATATACCAGAAGGATAAAAACCTCAAAAGCTCATTTAGGTCAATTGATTCAAAAATCAAAATGCATTGAGAAAACTTGTCAATGGAAGCTAAGGGAAACAGGAGAAGGTAAATAAAAAGAAAAAGGTTTACTCACTTGATAGTGGAAGCATGCACCAAAGTCGTGTGGCACAATAAAAAAGTGGTCTGCACCTTCAGTCCGATTCCAATAAGGCCAGTTTGAAGAAATAAGTTTTATAGCACTTCTCATCATTCGTGGTGATTTGAAAGGCAAAGGAAGGCCATTTGGAGCCAAATCATAAGTTATATATACAGGGTATAAAACCAATTAGCTTCCTTGGGATTGAGCGTTCCTACAGGGCTAGACAATAGGAACCAATGCATAAAGATCTCAGCTGCGAACATGTGAGTGAGACATCTTGGGTCCTTTTGCAGAATCTTCTTATTGTATTTGCTTGGAAGTTCATAAACAAAAACTTTCAGCCTTCCAACAAGATCATCTTCCAACACATCTCCGGCACTACCTGCATGTTGTATAGCCCAGTCATACTTAAAGATCTCTCATTCATTGAGCTCCAAACTACTTTTGTAGTTTCTGAAATCTACACCTTATCAAATTCTGATTCAACAAATCCATTATTCATAAAAGAAAACCTAATGTTTCATTTAAATCAGCAAGAACAAAACCATCATTTTACCCTTTCCTTGCCCCCGCATTTACCAAATCACATCTGATATTGCCAATTGTTTTTATTATCTTTCACATTGTTTTCCACATGTCTCTATTCCATGTGTGTCTAATATACAATACTTGGACAATTACAATGGCTTAAGCATTATTATTTTTAACTTTTCAATCTCTAATTTGAGACAAATTGACTCTCCAATGTGATCTAGCTTTCCAGACTTGAGCAGTTCCTCTTCATAGTGCATGTAATAATATAAGAAAATCAAACAAATAGAAACAAAGAATTAGGAAAGTTCTTTCATCATATGTTATGGCCACCTATGTCATTGTTAATAGAAACGTACCAAGTGCTAGACAAATTAGCGCCCATCTTCACGCCAAGTTGTTTCCCCAACATGGAAACCCAAGACACTAGAAACCTAAAAAAATTCAATCATGCTTTTCCTTGACCAAGTCTTTATTAGCATACGATCAATTGAAGTACAAGCTTAGACCATCTCAACCAGATATGTTCATCTAGGTGAAGCTCAAAATAAGCCCTAGAGAAGTTGAATTTTACTAGAATATGGCAGTTACAGTGCACATGTTTCGATACCAAAGAAGCCATAAGAGATGGACTAGTTCCTTAACCAAATGTAATAATTTTTTAGTGCCTTTTCGTCACAGTTTTGATATCCATTGAGGTTTTGCATGGTTCAAAATGGTCTAAACTTAGAATCATTCACTAAGGACAACAATTACACTTCATAATCTGCAACATTTTTTAAGGGAATCATTATCAGCTCAGTAAAGGGTCTTAAGTTACAAATATTATCGCTAGAAAAGGGTCTAATAAAGTTTCAATCTTTCACTAATGAAAAATACAAGAAAAAATATAACCTGTTCTGAGATAATATATAGCAAGCGAGCAAGCAATACCTCTATTGTGATGGTGAGAAGGACAAGAGATTAGAAATGAACTGTAAGAAAGGTCCCACCTCATAATTCCCCTATAGGGCTGTGTAGTTAGTCTCTTTGTCACATTCACCTCCATAGTTCTTTTACTCACTGTGGGCGAGTTTCAGTGTTTCTGCTTTGAAATGCAAGAAAAAGTGGAAGAGAGAAGAGTCCAAAAATGGGCTAAATCAATACTATTTATGAGCTTCAAAAAACACGGGCCCTGTGGGGCCTTTGCTTCTTCTTTTTTTAACTTACCTATTCAAAACCGGCGTCGTCTCAACGAAAGCAGTCCCTTCCAACGATCAAAATATTTCATTTCTATCAAGCAAACCAAACTCTGTGTATATAAACGAAGAAAGGAAACCCCTTTCTTCATTTTTCTCTCATGCCTCTCTTTCTGGGTTTTCAAAACCCTCTCTCTCTTCAAGAAAAACCCTAAGAAAGATCGTTCATCAAGTTTCACTTCTAAGGTATGATTGAAGGTTCACACTTCACACTCTTAAGATTTTATCTTTTATTTAGTTATTATTTCTTTGTTTAATTTCCAGTTTGAATATTTCTTTGTTTGATTTCCATTTTGAATTAGAATTTAAATAGTTCGTTCTTTGTTAACCTTCTTTTCTTTTATCTTCTGCTCTCTCTTCTGTTGTGTTTGTTTGATTATTTAGTCTGATTATGTGGTTTTTTTGCAGGATTGTCTTGAGAAAAGAAACTTCAATTCAGGTCATGAACATTATTTATCCTTTTTGATCGCTTGCTCTATGATTTATAAAATATTCTTGGTCATTAATTGCTAAAACCATCCTAGGTTTAGTCTTTTTTCTCTCTATTTTCATTTTTTTTTTAGAATTTGGAAAATAGGGTTATGTATTCTTTCTTTTTTCCTTCTTTGTATGGTTGTAGACCTACTTTTGCATAAACATGGCACTTCGGTTCAGCCAAGCATTCAGGTTCTTTCCTAATTTCCTCTATATTTTCTTTGAGGCATGTGAGAGTGCTTGATTTACTGGTCTCACATCTTTGTCTTTGTGGGGTTGTTAACAGTAATGTGTTTGCTGGTATTTTAAATTACTTCAATTTGATATGATGGATAAAATGGCTATTGGCTTGTTATGGTATTGTGTCAAGACTACCCAGAAAAGATATCTATCTATCTATCTATCTATAATTCTAACATTTAGATAGTCAAATATATCTTTCATGTGGATAATCTCGGATTCTATAGTTTTTAGAACCTCTAAAGTAAATCACTTAAAATTCCACCATTGTCATATATTCTTGATGGTAAAATTGTCAGAAATCAGCTGGGAAATTATGTGAGTGTGGTTGAAATGAACATATTGAAACGAAAAGGCCCCTCACCTTGATTTTGTCATTTTCAATTTAAATGAGACTAATAATGTGATTCAAATTTAATGCTCCTAATACTCTGAGTTTCTTGGAGTGGAAACTTGCAAAAAAAATTGAGAACACATTGGAGAGTATTTTAGAGAAAACTAAAGCTTGGATGAGGAGATGTTATTGAATAATAAATTTCTTTGTAGAATACAATACAGTTAGGATAATTTTTTGTTTATCTTCGAGGCAACCTTTAAAATCCTGTTTCAGCTAAATACTGAATACTAGAAATCCTTTTTGATTGGGATGTTGATCAGCAACATATTTTGAATGCTAAAATACGTATCATTTATTTTTCCTTCTTTATTTCAGTTGATCATCATTGTTAGAAATGCCATTAAAGATTTATGGAGGTTAAGAGGATGGACCTCAAAATCCTATTATAAAGAACAGAAATCTTTTTGTGTTTTGCTTGAACTTTGAAATTGAACCAAAATACAGAACTTGTATTTGTGTTCATGTATAACTCTTGCCTTGTACACATTTCACTTCACTTTTTTTTAAAATAAAATGACTTGATAATATACCCCTGTACGGTAACTAGTCTTTTATTACTTTGTCTGTAAGGCTTTCACTCTTATAGGCAATTATTCTGGATGCGTTGGGAAGAAGTGGAGAAAGATTGATGCTTTGAGTAGCTTAATACAGATAAAACAAAGTAGGCATCTAAGGTAATAATTTTGTAGTTTCTTATACACTGATAATATGATTTTCTTGGTCTAGTCACTTTGTAGTTGTCTCACATCTCTTTTTCATGGTGGGTATTCTTGTTAAGATACTCGGTTGTTATTAGTGTTTTCTTTCGTTGCCACCATCATAATACCTAGTGAAGCTAGTTTCTTTATCACATTTAGCTGCACAGTTTCATGTTGCTCTCCCTCCATTTGTCTTATTGTCTTTGCTTTGAGAGGAGGAAGAGTACGAGCATGGATTATTGAGAGGGGTTCATATAGGAGGAATGGTTAGCTGAATTGAAGAATCAAGTTTTTCTATTGTTATTGGAGATTTTTATTTACTGATAAATAGCTCACTTATAAAATCCCTCTCTAATTTTTTTAATAATCACTGTTTTTTAGTTTCTTGAATGATATTTATTAACTAGGAGAGTGAAGTGCCCGTAGATTAGCCGGGGATAAATGAAGTCTAGAAGATTGGCGTTTTTAAGTATTTTATGGCTTTGTAGAACCTGAAAAGTAAATATACTATAATGTACTTATATTCAATCATGTTTAATATTATAATGAACTTTGTTTCTTTCACAGCTAAAAAATAACCATTGTAATTTTTAAAAAGTAGAAGGATCTATGGTTAAAACATTATTAATAATAATTCTCAAAATTGGGATTTGCGTTTGTGAAGTCATGAATCGGTGGAGCCGGCTTAATATATATCTTCCTTGTGTTTTGAGTTCATCAAAATCTGATACGTTTTGCTTTTAATTTTTTTTTTTTTAAATTAATTTTATCTTGAGGCATTTTATAATTTTTTTTTATCTAATCTGGTTTTATTCTTTTGATTGTTCTTTTATTTTTTTACCATTTTCTTTGATTGTTCTTTTTTTGTTTTTCAATTCTGTTTCTCATCATTTTATTTCATTTTATTTATTTTTTCAATTTTGATATTTATTCTTTTGATTGTTATTTTCTTATCATGTTCTTGATTTGTTGTTTTTTTTAATTATCTTTCCCCTCAATATTTTATTTTATTTAGGTTTTTCTATTCAATTTTGATCTTTATTCTTTTGATTGCTATTTTTATTTTATTTATTTTTTCAATTTAGTCCCTCATTATTTTCTTTCATTTAGTTTTCATACTAGATTTATTCCTCGTTATTTTGATTATATTTGTTTTATGTTTTTTACTTTTTCTATAATTACAAATTTTACTTTGTGATTTTTTTGTGTTTGCCTTTCAATAAGATAATTCTGGTCTTATGGCTCAGGTTATTTATTTTGAATTATTAGCCTTCTATAGTTTTAGGGTTTTTATTTTATTTATTTATTTATTTTATCATTCAAGTCTTGTTATTTGTTGAACTTAGATTAATTTTTTTAAAATAAAATTATATTATTTGGAAAAAAATTAAAAAATTAAAACGATATTATTCTAAATAAAATATTTTAAAAAAAAATCTAGAAGTTCACTTTAAGCAGAGTTGATCAGTTAAATTATCTAATTTTAAATAAATCATCTCATAACCTGGTTTAAAAGTAAATTTGGCTTGAAACCAAGCTCTGAATTTATAAGGCATCGAAACAACCTGTCGTGACGTACTCTCTGGGCGAGTTTTAGTGTTTCTGCTTTGAAATGAAAGAGAAAGGGGAAGAGATGAGAGTCCAGAAATGGGCTAAATCCATACCATTTATGGGCTTCATAAAAACCGGCCTTGTAGGGTCTTTGCCTCTTCTTTTTTTGAACTTACCGATTCAAAACTTGCGTCGTCTCAACGAAAGCAATAGCAATCCCTTCCAACTATCAAAATATTTCATTTCTATCAAGCAAACCAAACTGTGTGTATATAAACAAAGAAAGGAAACCCCTTTCTTCATCTTTCTCTCATGCCTCTCTTTCTGGTATTTCAAATCCTCTCTCTCTTCAAGAAAAACCCTAAGAAAGATCGTTCATCAAGCTTCACTTCTAAGGTATGATTGAAGGTTCACGCTCTTAAGATTTTATCTTTTATTTAGTTAGTATTTCTTTGTTTAATTTTCAGTTTGAATATTTCTTTGTTTGATTTCCAGTTTGAATTAGAACTTAATTAGTTCTTTCTTTCTTGACGTTCTTTTCTTTTATCTTCTGTTCTCTCTTCTTGTGTTTGTTTGATTATTTAGTCTGATTATGTGGTTTCTTGCAGGATTGTCTTGAGACTTTAATTCAGGTCATGAACATTATTTATCCTTTTTTATCGCATTTATCTTATGTCTTGCCCTATGATTTATAAAATATTCTTGGTCATTAATTGCTAAAACCATCCTAGGTTTAGTCTTTTTTCTCTCTATTTTCATATTTTTTTTTTAGAATTTGGAAAATGGGGTTATGTATGCTTTCTTTTTTCCTTCTTTGTATGGTTGTAGACCTACTTTTGCAGAAACATGACACCTCGGTTCAGCCAAGCATTCAGGTTCTTTCCTAATTTCCTGTATATTTTCTTGGAGGCATGTGAGAGTGCCTGATTTACTTGTCTCGCAACTTTGTCTATGTGGGGATGTTAACAGTAATGTGTTTGCTGGTATTTTAAATTACTTCAATTTGATATGATGGATAAAAATGGTTATTGGCTTGTTATGGTATTGTGTCAAGACTACCCAGAAAAGATATCTATCTTTTTATAATTCTAACATTTACATTGTCAAATATATCTTTTATGTGGATAATTTCTGATTCTTTGGTTCTTAGAATCTCTAAAGTAAATCATTTAAAATTCAACCATTGTCAGATATTCTTGATGGTAAAATTATCAGTAATCAATTGGGAAATTATATAAGTGTGGTTGGAATGAACAAATTGAAGCGAAAAGGTCCCTCGCCTTGATTTTGTCAGACTAATAATGTGATTAAAATTTAATGCTCCTAGTACTCCGAGTTTCTTGGAGTGGAAACTTGCATGAAAATTAAGAACACATTGAAGAGTTTGTTTGAGAAAACTAAAGCTTGGATGAGGAGATGTTACTGAATAATAAATTTCTTTGTAGAATACAATACAGTTAGGATAATTTTTTGTTTATCTTCGAGGCAACCTTTAAAATCCTGTTTCAGCTAAATACTGAATACTAGAAATCCTTTTTGATTGGGATGTCGATCAGCAACATATTTTGAATGCTAAAATACGTATCATTTATTTTTCCTTCTTTATTTCAGTTGATCATCATTGTTATATGTTCTATCCATTATCTTTACCTTGAAAAGTTTGGAGCAGGTGGTTCACATATCTCGTATGCTGAATTGTAGTTTAATTTCGTTGTAGTTGTTCTTTTTCATTTTTAATACCTGCAGCTGAGACACTTGCATGGGAAAAGAACTGAAATGCCATTAAAGATTTATGGAGGTTAAGAGGATGGACCTCAAAATCCTATTATAAAGAACAGAAATCTTTTTTGTGTTTTGCTTGAACTTTGAAATTGAACCAAAATACAGAACTTGTATTTGTGTGCATGTATGACTCTTGCCTCGTACACATTTCACTTCACTTTTTTTTTATATAAAAGAATGACTTGATAATATACCCCTGTACGGCAACTAGTCTTTTATTACTTTGTTTGTAAGGCTTTCACTCTTTTAGGCAATTTTTCTGGATGCGTTGGGAAGAAGTGAGAAAGATTGATGCTTTGAATAGATACAGATAAAACGAAGGAGGCATCTGAGGTAATAATTTTGTAGTTTCTTATACACTGATAATATGATTTGCTTGGTCTAGTTACTTTGTAGTTGTCTCAGTTGCCACCATCATAATACCTAGTGAAGCTAGTTTCTTTATCACATTTAGCTGCATAGTTTCATTTTGCTCTCCCTCCATTTGTCTTATTGTCTCTGCTTTGAGAGGGAAGAGTACGAGCATGGATTATTGAGAGGGGTTGATATAGGAGGAATGGTTTGCTGAATTGATGAATCAAGTTTTTCTATTGTTATTGGAAATTTTTATTTACTGATAAACAACTCACTTATAAAATCCCTCTGTAAATTTTTTAATAATCATTGTTTTTTAGTTTCTTGAATGATATTTAATAACTAGGAGAGTGAAGTGCCCGTAAGATTAGCCACGGGGATAAATGAAGTCTAGAAGATTGGCTTTTTGAAGTATTTTGTGGCTTTGTAGAACCTGAAAAGTAAATTTATTACAATGTACTTGTAAGTAACCATTGCCAATATGCGAGTATGCTAATCACATTATTCTTAATTTATGGTAGATTTTTTTTTTGATGAATCATGTTTAATATAGGAGCCAAAAGTGGAGGAAGATCGATGCTTTTAACAAAATTTAATGCTGATGAACCATTGTAATATGTAAATTTAATGCAAATTTAATGCTGATGAATCTTGTTTAATATTGTAATGTACTTTGTTTCTTTCACAGCTAAAAAATAACCATTGTAATTTTGAGAAAGTAGAAGGATCTATGGTTAAAAAATTAATAATAATAATTCTCAAAATTGGGATTTGTGCTTAATATATATCTTCCTTGTGTTTTGAGTTCATCAAAATCTGATACGTTGCAATGACAAGTTGATCTTGCTAAGTTATGGAGGTTTCAAGGACAAAGGGAAAAGGATGAAATGGATAAGGGAATATTAAAAATAGAAAGAATTGAATTTAGTTGAAAGATTTTTGTTCCAAATGGCCAATAAACTAATTCTATTTTTGCCAAGTAGGTACATGAAAAGAAATTATTTTAAAAAAAATAAAAAGAGGATATATGAACTTAACATGATTTGTTACTTATTAGTTTGGAACCTAATTTTAAAACCATTTTCTTTGTTTTTTTAACTGTAAAGCTAATTTACTTCAACCATATTATAAATTAAAAAAAAAACTAAAAGCCATTAGTCAATAAATACAGTTATCATTGAGGATTGAAACAATGAAATGATTATTTTGCTATTTTTAAAAACTATTCTTCTTAAAAAAACACTAACAAAACTTGCAATTGAAAGTGAAATCATCTTTCCTAGGGATCATTAGACATTACAAAACTGACTTGGGAAAAATAAATCTAAATATATTTTGTTGGTATAGTAAATGATTTTGTTGATCTTAAAAGCAAAAAAAAAAATGAATATCTTTAGTTCAGGGGATTTTTTTTGTATTTTCAATATTATTTGCATTGCAAAATTATCCTTATAACTTTAGAAGCAAAAAAGTAAGAAACATGCAAAGAGGAAACTTTTTGTCTTTTATTTTTTATATTAGTGAAGTGATAGGATTGTCCTTGAAAAAAATTAAGGATGGTTCCAAGGGCATTGTTGTTTTTTCTTTTTCTTATATTATAAATTCATACCAATCCTTTCAAAAATTAATTATATCCTTTGGATTCTATTTCTATCATTTTTTGTCATTATTTTTTTTATCACTACTTGTTTTGCTTTTAATTTTTTTTAAAGTTTATTTTTTTTTAATTTTATCATTATGCATTTTATAATCTTTTTTATCTAATTTGGTTTTAATTCTTTTGATTGCTCTTTTTTGTTTGTGTTTTAACATTTTCTTAATTTATTTGTTTTTCAATTACTTTCTTCATCATTTTATTTCTTTATTCAATTTTGGTCTTTATTCTTTTGATTGCTATTTTCTTGTCATGTTTTTGATTTATTGTTTTTTATTATTATTTTGCCCCTCAATATTTTATTTTATTTAGTTTTTTTATTCAATTTTGGTCTTTATTTTTTTATTATTATTTTTATCTTTTTTTAATTTTTTTCAATTTAATCTCTAATTATTTTCTTTCATTTAGTTTTCATACTAAATTTGATCCTCATTGTTCTGATTCTATTTGTTTTATATATTTATTTTTATTATAATTAGAAATTTACTTTGTGATTTTTTTGTGTTTGCCTTTCAATAAGATAATTTTGATCTTATAACTCGGGTTACTTACTTTGAATTATTAGCCTTCTTTTTAGGGTCTTTATTATATTTTTTATTTTATCATTCAAGTTTTAGGGTTACTTTTTTAAAATTAAAATTATATTATTTGAAAAAAAAAGTCAAAAAATTGAAATGATATTATTCTAAACAAAAATATTTTTTAAAAAAAAAATCTTGAATGTCACTTTAACAGGAGTTGATCAGTTAACTCATCTAATTTTAAATAATTCATCACATAACTTGGCTTGAACCAAGCTCTGAATTTACAAGTCATCAAAACAACCTGTCGTGTGCCGTACTTAAAATGAGAAACCTAATGCAACGGTAAAGTTGATAAATGGGCCTAAATCAACAATTGTTTTGTAATTGGTTGTTTATCTATTACACAGTCTATATCAAGTGTGTAGCTTGTTTACAATTATTTGGTCAAGTTATTCTTTTCTTTTCTATATTATTATTTATTAGTTAGTGTATATAGAAAAAGAAAAAAAATAATGTATTTTTTTCATATGTTTAATTTATTAAATTTAAAAAAAAAATTCCAAGTTTTTTATAATTCACAAAAAATAAATAGAATTTTATATTTTAAACAAACCATTCTTTATGTATACTTACAAACGCTTCTCTATCTTGATCTTGACATTTTATCTCAATCGTTTCTCTTTTAGATGAGAGCGTATGGCTTAGAATTTTTAAACTCTAGGAGATTATTATTTTCCAAAATAATTCAATTAAAGTTTTACTATACAGTTGGACGACTGATTTACGAGATGCCTTGATGCAGTATTAAATAGAAAAGATTGAAATAAAATAATTATAGGACATGTAGGCGATCCACTCATGTTGCGCTTAGGGCAATATGAAAAGTGTTAGGATTAGATTTCTGAACTACTGTGGTTTGAAATTGTAATGAATAACAAGATATTATCAAACTGTTAATACTATATGCTTGAATATTGTAATTCTCTTTTAAAACAAGCATTAAATAAAATAAAAATGCTAAAAAAACCAAAAAAAAAATGCGGACAAAACATCAAGAAATTTCTTGTTCTTATTGATTCAAGTGGCACGTTTCCGAAGATAGTGCTCTTGGTTCTTTGATATCCCGGGGCTAAAATTTATCCTTTTTTTCCAGGTAAAAACGAGATTGACTTTATATAACCTATCAGTCAGGGATACATGCTGGCTAGCATGTTAGCTTATAGATTTTGACCAGTTAAAATTAATGTTAGTCGCTGCATGCCTCGGTTTACTTGGTGTTTTTTGTCTTGTTAATATAAGGTTTTTGTTCAAGAATCCTCTGGGAGCTACTCTACTTCTTGCCTAAAGCTGTTTCTACTCACGGACAAGTACTGTTTCTGCAAATAGCTAGGCTTTTGTCATATAGTTTCAGTATTTGAGTAAATATGTTATTTCTCATTTGAAATATGTTATTCCAGGTAAAAACAAGATTGGCATTACAGATGCGGAACAGCTGCTCAAAGGGAGAAAAAGAAAACATCCTTGAACATGCCCGATATACGATTCCAAACCTCTAACATCTTACTATCTTTCCTAGGATGTTTTTTCAGGGCACCAAACCGAAGTGGCAACATAAAGGCTGCCGGTAACTGGGCATTGGCGTATCAAATGTTCTAAACCAAACATTTCACATGAAGTAGAGTGGGACTCCTGAAGCAAAAGAATAACGAGACCAAATCATGACCCACCATTATACAAGCATGGACAAGCACATGTATAATAGGATTAGGAGTTTGTCCAAAAACAAAAGGACACTGCCAAATTACAAAGCCAATATTGTGTCATGTGACAGGATTTGGAATTAAAAGAAGGAAAAGAGAAAGGTCAAATGTGAGGGAGCACTAATAGCATGGCTTTGTAATCAAACACAGAGAACCACTTAAGGAAAAGAATTTAACATTTAACCGTCATTTCAAAACAAAATACAGGATTGTGAGCAATCAAATATGCCAAAAAAAAAAAACCACGATGAAAGGAAAGTTTTATTAGAAAGAAGAAGAAGAAAACACAAAAGGAGAATAAGACATCCTTCTGAATTGCAAAACACACAACAAACAATATTAAAATAAAAGGCACTCGAATATGTCAAATATAGGTTTTGAAAATATAAATATATCGTCAGCTATCCATTCGAGAGAGGAGACGCTCAAGATTAATCATTTGGTGCTTCAAGTAATGAGAAGCAAAATAATGGGAAACAGGGAAACTCAAACTTAGATTTCAGATAAACAAAAAAATTATAAAGTATTATGACCATGAAGCTGGCATGCACAAGGAGGGGAGAGTGTTCCATGATAAGTAGTAAAACAATCCACAACTTGAATCTCATCATCCTAAATTTTATTACTAAAGAAGAATGATGCAGAAAAGAATGAACCTCGTAAGACTATAGAATCGGGTAAGCATATAAGACACACAGCATAGAAGGAGAGGAAAAATAAAATAGCCAATGCTTACAAGATTACATCTTTTTAATCGAGCCAGTCTCACAGTTTATGCTGACATTATTGTAGAGCAACTCATAATCAAAATGTGTATATACATCTAAATCCCAACTTAAAAAGATTTTCTTGAAATACCAAATAAAAAAATAAATGGCTGCTATGGTCCCCTGCAAGTTGATAAGAACCCATATCATTGATGCTAAAACTGAAACTTTTCATCTACATCACTATGACATCTTAAAACTTACCATAATCATCAGTCAAGACATCAAGAAAATCCAAACAGCAAAAGTGTCAGAGAATATGTCTTGCACCTGCTAGGGGGATTGTTCAAACACATCTGGTGGTGTTTGATAGATACCAAGACTGGCTGTTAAGTAACATGTGATCCAATATCATGTTCGATGAAACGATGATAGGAGGCATTCAAGATACCAAACCAGACATTTCTCCGCAGATGTGGAAATAAGAAAAACAGCTTTACATGGGAAACAACTGCTGAGCATTTCTAGGACACTTATGCACTGACCTCATTGTACGGTTTTCTGGATTAATACTTTTGTAGATTTGTTCTCTCAAGCATCTTGAGCAACAGAATCTTAACTGAACTTCCAATCAATATTTCAGGGCATTAATGAAAGAAATCTGACACTTAAACTCCTAAGATCCTTCCATGCCACTTGCTACTCAGGAACATTTTCAATTTCTTGAAATATTGTCAGGATTGACAGAGAGTGACCTTATGGCAAATGTAAAACCACTACCACAGTAAACATCCAAAGAGGCTTCTTTATTCTGAATATCAGGGCTTAGACTGACTGTTTGAGGGATAGTTTGATCATTTGTATTCCCCAGGCCAAGTTGACCGTGTTCACCCCAGCCCCATGTCTTTATTGCTCCATCCACTGAACAAAATTTTACAATGTCATCAACAAAATGAAATGACACAATGACTCGGTAAAGAAAAAGAAGATGGGTAGCAGTAATTCATAGTAAATAAGCTTGCCTGTCACTAAAGCAGAGTGCTCAGCTCCAGCCGCAATCTTCACAACTTTAATCCCATCAAGACCAATTACTTCATTCAAAGCAGCTCCAGATGAATCCGCTGGAACATGAAACAGAGAGGTGGTGATATGACAACTAACAGTAACTAATACATGAGATGAATATTTGATGTGCATAGCTTAAGTGGTTAGATAATAAAAGTTCAGAGTAACAAGAGTATTGGGAATTAGCCATCTACACTATAGAAACTGAAGCTCCTTACCCATCGTAAACACAAGGAAACCCAAAAGGTTCTTTCTTCCAGTTTTGGAAGTGGTATAGACCAAGCATCATCACTTCATCACATATATTTGAATTTATGTACAACAATGCTAATGCAGGTTGAATGTCTAAATGTTTACCAGGACGATGCTTCACTGCACTCATTTTCTCAAGATCACAAAGAACCCCATGGTAATTACCGCCAAGCATAAGTACCTCCTCGTCACCTGTTCGAGATATCCCATCATCATTAACATCTTAAGAAGACAGGAGCGGGATGAGGGGTTGTTAAACCACAAACAAAGAAATTGGATGTGAAAAGAAATGCATTTACCTGTCAACAGTAAGCCATGATTCCATCCAAGAGCAGCTTTGGTGCACCGCAAAGATGAAAGTGAAAGCTGAGGAAAGTTCGCATCTGAAGCGCCAGCAAAACCCCTTCCCCACGTGTATAAATGACCATCAGCTGATGTGAACAGTACGATGCAACATCAACAAGAATGATAAACGGCTTGAGACTAGATGCTATGAATTACCAACAATAGATGCAACTTGCGATACGAAAATACTTCACAAGTCTTTGAAGAGTTCATGTTAAGTTATCTCAAACCATTCCCATTCAAAAGTTTATGAATGGTTTTATGTTCTATACGTATGTGAACCTATGGTCCAAAATTTTTATGCCAGAAACTTTCTTTCTGCCTTCATTGCAATAGTCAGAAATAGAAAGTATGTCAGTCCCTCACCAGATATTGCAGCACTGTGATCTCCATTTGCACTGATGCTAACGATTTGGACATCTTCTAACCCACAAGTGACTTGAGGAAGATTAATTGATTTGATTTTATCTCTGGAGATACCCAGTTGACCACGCTTTCCAGAACCAAAACCATAAACTTGATTTCCTGGTACAATCCAGATTGCAATATCACAAATGAAATTAAGCTCCTTCTAAAAACAGCGAGCCTTAGTGATTTAAGCATATGTTAAAGCGATATTGACTTCGCAGCACAGATGCATCTCTGCATTATAACATTGTGACTAGCAATGAAGGAAGAGGTTTGCCACAGCAGTTACCATTAAGCAATACAAGTGAATGGCGCATGCCACAACCAATCTGATTAACAAAATTATTAGCGAAGTAGTCGACTTTAACAGGAGTACTCTGCGACCTGTAATCCCCTTGCCCAAGCTGGCCAAATGAGCCATCCCCGCAAGTAAACAGCAAGCCTATGTCTGAGAATTGGCAAATACCAAAAAAAACTTAAAACAGAGTTTTCTACTATAGAATGGATATTAATTTTTTTCCAGAACCTCAAAGATGGAAGAAACAATTATAATCATGAATGAAAAAGAACCTGAGACAAACCCAGAATGGCTCCATCCAGCTGAGACCTGAGTAATGACATAACTCTGCAAGGAGCTGACCGGCTTTGGGTGTGAGCTGTTGAGCATCTCTCCATGGCCCAACTGACCGGTTGTGCCCCTGCCCCATGTGAACACTCTCCCACCTACAAGCAAGAATTTGATTAATTGCCATTTGATAACAAGAATTCAAAGGGAAAATGCAGAAGTCAACGATGGTACCAGAGGTTAAGGCAATAACATGAGCACCGCCGCAAGCAAGAGTAGAAATGGATTCAGCAGAGGAGAGAAAGGGAAGGTGAAGGAGTTGAGGGAGACACTCATCTTCAAGCTTCCCTGTGCCTAGCTGTCCCTCCGTTCCTGCCCCCCAACTCCATATCTGTTTCAGTTTTGATTCTTCTTCATCCCTTTTAGCTTCTTCCATTATTTTACACTCTTTGCTTTCCTATAGTGGATTAACATAAATTAAACCCTAAAATATGCAAATTCTTCTAAATTAAACCCTAAACTAAGCATTTTGAATTGCAAAAATAATTATTAAAAGTAATAATTCATTTTGTCTTCATTGTTTTGTAAATTAAAAAAAAATCTCTATTAACAAAAAAAATAATTTAAAAACTCTCCAAATAATAAAACTAATGTTATATATTGTATCAAAAAAAAAAAACTAACAAAAGACAAACACAACTCTATCCTCCTAGCAATTTCTAATGTAAACAAAAGCTCGTTATAATTTATAAAAATCTGGATTAAATTGAAAATTCAACGAAATCAAAGTTTTAAGAGTTTGTATTCGATTCTCTTTGTATCTGTTCGCATCATTAGGTAATGAAATTATTTTTTTTCCAGAATGAGAAAATAAAAAAATATGTCATCTCACTTATTTTCTCGAATTAAAACTTAAATAATCAAGATAATGAGTGTGGTTGTTTAATTGTTATTATTTCATTAGAATATTGTTTAGCTTACAAGATTAAACATAAAGAAATAACATGAAACTTGGGTTAATGTGAAGCTTGTGGATTTCTAAGTTGATTTTTGTTCAATCTTCAATGCTCTACTCAAATGGGTTTATAAGAGCATGGAGACAATCTAGATTGTTTTTGAGAAAATCTAAAAAATCCACACATTAAAAATTAGTGTTATTATTCATGTAACTCTAATTTTGTATTCTTTTACTATAACAAGTTAATTTAATTAGTGTTTTAATTTTGCAAGAAATAAAATGCTTATCATTATTTTACATCAAGGAATTGTTTCATATGTTATGACAAATTGCTTTTATGAGTATGTTTTGCATGGAGCTATTATTCATTTGCAAGCAAGTTTATGACGTGGATTTACATTAGTTGAGTATAAAAAATGATAACGGTAATAAAATAGTTGTTGATCTATCAATGATGCATATCTTGAATATGCATGAAGTAAAAGAAGATGAAGAAATTCATGTTTATATTGATATTGATCATAATATTGCGCCACTACAAATAAAAATATTGAAGTGTTATGTATATAAATCAAATGATGTTAGTAGGTTTCACCAGAATAAAATATTTTTCAAACAATAATAATAATAAAATTATACTAATTATTTAAAAAAAATTGTTTAAATTTTAATAAAAATGATGATAATGGTGGTGGTGGTGGTGGTGGTGTAACTATAACTATAAGTACCAGTAGTTATTGTGAAGGTATTGATGCGGGTGTTAATAATTCTAGTGTGAGTGGTGGAAATTCATATTATAATATGAGAAGTGATAAATAAATATGATGGTACTAAATAATTATAAGTTTAAACAATCATAACTTATTTTTCCAATCACACAAATTTTCAAATTAATATATTGAAATCAAAAGAATTTCTTTAACAAAACCTATTGATCAAAACAATTCTCAAACACAACTCCTATAGGACTTTAGGACTTTAATTAAACACTTTATATGCATCTTTAAACCATTCTTATCCAGCACTTCAAAGCACATAGTCTCTCAATCATTAAAATTTTTTTTAATTTCCCAATCTTATTAAGATCTTCTAAATAAACCAATTCTCAACTCATTCAAACCCTAATTTGGATAAATATGCAATAGATCATAGATTCAACTGAATATTTATTGCAACGAGAAATTGTAAGAGCACACGCACATTTAATTATAGAATTTTAAACTCTAAGCAATTTCATTTATATGGAACTACATATTAAAATATCAAGTAACCCTTGTACATAGTTTTAATTTTGAGGTTTTTTTTTGGAAAAAAAAAAAACAAACATAAAGAAACATAGGGAATTTTGAATTCTAAGCAAACCGTTATGCATTTTTTGAACCCACTTATCATATCCGTTCATTTGTTGTTTTTTTTTTTATATATTTCAAATCTTTTAGTATTAAGAATTTATTTAGAAGTTTGTTCTTTATCTTATTTTTTTTAAGTTTGGGTCCTAAAACTAACAATATTTAAGAGAATTTATTTTTTTAAATATTGACCCATGTGATAGTATGCCTTTAAGATTATTTATGATTGAGATTTAGTTTTTGTTTTTGTTTTAGTTGATGCATATGCTAATTTGAAAATATCTTTAGGTTTTAAAATGATTTTTTTCATATATGATGCCAAATATAATAGTGTTTAAGATTTGCTCCAAACCTTCTACTTTTCCATCTTCTTAATTTTTCCCTTTCCCTTTTAATTTATTTAGTTTAGGGTGCGTTAATATATAATCCATGTTTTGTTGTTTAATGCATTATGTTTCATTTCTTTTTATCTATTTCCTATGATATTTTAAATGTTAAATTAGGTGTGAATAAGCCAAATACTAGTGTTATCTTTTTAATTTTAGTTTTTTTCTCCTTCGATATAAACAACAACGTCAACAAAAACAAATTAAAAAATTTTATTCTTTAACATATTTGATGTTGTAATCCTAAATCATAATCTAAATAATTACAGTATTGAATGATGGCCATTCGAAAGGGAGAAAAGAGAATTGTGAACTGATAATAAATTCTACACTAGTTAAAAAGTACAAAAAGAATTACGAACACATTTCCATCGAAGAAAATAATTTGCAATGCCTTTAATTCTAAAGAAGCCAAAAAGAAAAATATGAAAAATCTCAATTTAAAAAATAATATATATATATATGCAATTAATTATTAACTAATAAAATATAGTTTTTATTCCACATTAGCACAACAATAAAAATTATTTCCTAAACTAGCACAGCTAGGAAAACAATTCCCACAATAACACACGAATAGTCATATTTTGACATGAACCACCAACCAATTATCTTTTTTTTCTTCTTCTTTTATCATGACAATTAACAACATGCATGTCATCAAGTGTGTCAACATTATTAAGTATGTGTTGATGCAATCCAAACAAACACATTACCCAATTAAAACAATGCACCTCAACAACGACAAAACAGTGTATAAAAACCACCGTTATCCATAAATCACTTTATCCGTGCATAATGGATATGCACTTTTAATTAAATTGCCGATGTACGGTATTCATATGAAACTATAAAACATATACATTTATAACACTTATTACACTTATAACAAAAAAAATAAAATTAAAAAAATAAATAACTTAGTTCACACATACCTAATGATGCTCATGTTGAATTCAACCCGTGAGCTTAAGTATGATTTTGTGTATAACACTTATGCCTTTTCCCAACCCAACTAACATGTTCAAGACAATTACATTGAAATTTTTTTTTTATTGAAATTTTAAATTTAACAATGTGTTCATAATTATTATTACCGAGCTCCAATTGAAAGTTATCTTCCTGTAATTATATCGAGCATCTGATTTCTCTAAACATCAAGACGACCAATATGAAGATGCTCCCATGACCATCACTTTATATTTAGAATATAAAAAATTAGTTAATATTTAAATTAACTATATTTAATATTTAATAGGATATAATATCAAATTTTATTTGTAGAAATATTAATAAACACTTGCCAATTTGTTTCCCGTATAATCAATACCATATAATTCATTGATTTTTCTTACTAAATAAAACAATATACACACTAAATTTCATATCTAATTAATCTTCAATTAAAAAAAAATTATAACCTAAACCCTAAAATTTTTATCCTAAAAACCAAGTAAAATAACAACATATAGATGCTGTGAGTTAATGACCAGAAAAGGAAGCAACGGTTGAAAGAAAAAGAAAGGTCAAGTCTGTCATAGACATGAGAGGGAAAAGTTTTTTGTTCTGAAGACTTAGATGATGTTGCTTAAGTTGAGAGCATCGCATAAGGATGGAGAGGTAGTGGGGGGCAAAAAAAAGAGTAGGGAAAAAAAAAGGGAAATTACAGAACTAATTAATTCAAAGGTCATGCTAATACTAAATGCACAACTAAGAGGTCACACATATCTCTTTTTGTTTTTATATTTTAAAAATATTTTTTAAAAAAAGTTAAAAAAATTTATATTTTTTTTTGCTTCAAATTAGTATTTTTTTAGTATTTTTAAATTATTAATATATTTAAATTAAAAATAATTTTTAAAAAATAATAAAAAAAATTATTTTGATATATTTTTAAGTAAAAATATTTTAAAAATAATATTAACGCGACCAATAATTACACATAATTGCATAATTTAGTACATACAAAATATAGGTTGTAAATATATTACATGCGCTGTATGTGTTATTGTGATAATTATTTTCATAAGTGTGTTAGTTTGAGAAATAAGTTTTTGAAATTTGGAAAAGAAAAAAAAATTAAGAGGAAGGACGAAGTAAAAGGAAGGGTACTTGATAATTGTCCAACCCAGACTGAACAACTGACCCATAGCTAGAATCCAGCAGAGACTTGACGTGTCACTACTGGATTGGCAAGTCCCAGTACTCTCCAGGTTGACCAAAGTTTTCCCGATTCTGAAAAGAAGATAAAGATACAATTATTTGTCACACATCCTGATTGGAAATAATTTACATCACTCAAGGTGTTAAATCCCCAACCACTGCAGAGTCGACACGTAGAAGAAAGTAGCTGCAAAACGCAGAGTGGAACCACACATGTTGATCTGAAATGTTGAAGGAAGTAGACATGGGAGCATTTGATTACGACACATAATGAAAGAATTATGTGTCGTGTTGTTTTTATCAAAGTACGAAGCAGCCTTTTTCCAGGGAGGGAAAGAGAGACCTTCGACAACTGATTCAGCTGTAGCCTCACCTGCGTGGTTCTTGTACTTGCCTTCTTTTTCATTAAAAAACAACTTTGGCCCATGATGAACAGTGTTGTACTGTTCCATTAGTGTCCTTTTATCGCCTAGATTGACTGAGGTGCCCCGCCCCCTCGAGAAACTTGGCTGGCAATGAAGGCTGCAGGTTTTCCAGGCTTCAGTCACACAGCGAGGCCTTTTCAGAGGCTACGCTTAGCCTGAACCTGAGGGTTCTTCGTACTCTTTCTTACTGTTGGGATTCAATGTGAGTGAGATAGTGAATGTGAATCCTTTCACTAATCCTTTTAGATGTTGTCTTGATAGATATCGATTGTTAGTTCTTGAGCCAGGATTTCATTTTGAATCTTCGGTTTTCTATAGGAGATATTTGTCAAACACCTGGTAGGCATCTTCAATAATTGTTAAAGATATCACTAGGAGTGGAAATAGAAATTTAGGGTCGAGGGTGCAAATACATGTTTTTGTTTCAGGGGTGCAAACGTGCGTTTTTTCTATAGAATAAGCTTTAAATAGAAGGGTGTAATTATAAATTTTTAAAATCTTAGGATGTGAAGGTAAATTTGTTTCAAATTTTAGTTATGGCTATCTTTTATCAATTATCATCAGTAACCTCACCACCATATATATCGTGGAAAAGAATCACACAATCCCAATTAATCAACTAGCTACTCCAGCAAAGTCCACACAAAAAAAATGAATTTATATATTAATAAAAAAAACAAGAAAACAACGACAGTAACAAAGCTTCGATTACAAAATCCAAACTATTTAGATCAGCATAAATAATTTTTTAAAAAAATAACATGATTTGAAAAATACTGTAATTGACCGAGAATTATGATATTTTAAAAAAATATAGTTAGACTTTATAGTATTTTAATTTTCACAATCAACAAACATTAAAGAAAAAAGAAAAATAATGAACAAATAAAACTTCGTAACAAAATTCCGTTAATGATATTTTTTATCATTAAAAAAGAATTTTAGATACTAATTCATGAACATTAAACAAAGTTAGCATCTGAAGTTAGCCACCCGTATCTTTATGTGGCTCGCATGGTTCACGTTAGTCACTAGCCTTTCTTTGATGTATGTTGATCAATTTTGTAGGGCTTTTTTTTTTAATGATCTTTAATGTGTTTTCACTTGAGTTTTGGTTTGACTTTGATATTTTATTTATTTTTTTATATTATTTTTTTATTTATTATTTATAAAAACTAAAATAACATGGTTTTCCATTGTGATATTTAAAAATTATTTTTTCCAACTACACTAGTTTCCATTTTTTATGTTTTTTTCTTTGTTAAGATATACCAATATTAAAAAAAAAATCAATTTTCTTACCATGCAAGCAAAAAATTTGAAACTCTTGACAAGCCGCCATGTTTGTCAAGAAAGACATGCCACCGGCCTATTTTCACTGTAGTCATGCGTATACATTCACTACAATCATTACGCCCACTAGATCATCACCAATTCATAGCCAACAGCGCAACAAGTTTGTTGAATTTGGCTTGTTTTCTTTCTTTGTTTTTTTTTTTTTTGGCTTGTTGAATTTGGCTTGTTTTCTTGATATTTGAAGAAAGATGATATAAATGAAATAATGAAATTAAGATTTTGGTACGTTCTTATATTTTTGGAGAAAAAGGTGTAGATTTTCCTTTGTCTAGTTTAATAGAAACTAAAGAATCTGTTTAATATGTTGCTGTTGTTCAAAAACTAACAAGTAAAATTAGATAAATAATAAAAATATATTTAGTTTATAATTATGCATATATATAACCATTGAATTGTCACAAAAATCTAGTATGTATACTAAATAAATATATAAACCTGTAAAAAATACAAGAAAAATAATCATAACATGCAAACTAAACAAACATTAAAATAATACTTAAACAAAACTAATCTAGAATATTTACTTGTTGAAATTTTTAAAAGATAATTATGACATAACCATGAGACACTCTATAAACCTTTCTAAGCTTTAAATTGATGCCAAAACATTTTTTTTTTTTTTTGCATCATTAAAGAATTCAAATGCATCTTTTATTTTTTTTTAGTATAAAAATAATAACAAAAAAGCTAGTTTTTAGAAAAATCAATAAAAAACAAAACTCAGGAAAATTCTTGGATCCATTGCCACCCATCAAAACAATTACAAGGATCCCTCGTGTTTAGGCTAAACAATTAATCCCAATATTACGGGGATCAAATTATTTAATTCTTAACAACACGAAAACTAAAGTATAATTCACTCTGCAAAATGTAATTACAAGGATCCTTCGTGTTTAGGCTAGTTTGAAGATGCCTGTGGTTGAAGACCAGAGAGATAAAATTACTGTTTTTTTATAGTAACATGTGCTCAAGTTGCATGCATTTTTCGTACCAACAAAATACATGTAATTATATCATCATCCATTAATCAAATTGCAATGATTCATAGCATATGCATAACGCCTGTGTCTGTGCATGTTTTAGCTGGTTCATTTCTTCCAGATTGTACTGCTAAATGTACGTCCTAGCACCTCAAATCACAGTGACCTCCCAAATATTGCACAGACCTCTTTGTTTACAATTTTCAAGCATCCTAATCTCTCCCAAGTGACATCTGGTGGCCGTGTTGCGGCCCTGACAGGCAGCTGAGAAATTCTCCAACATTAGAGGGATTCAATGTTCTGTTCAATGTTTGGATTTATACATTGATTGTGCATCGCAACGCTAATCACGATCTGTTCTCCGGCGAGGAGGGAAAAGAAACAATGATCAGGGATAAGGCAGCGAATGTCTGGTGAAAACAAGGGTATTTTCATACTTTTCTTTCAGGTTCGTGTGTGTAGTCAGCAATGAACGAAACCAGGCAAATCCAACCAAGTAGAAAAACCTCATGAGTAACGAGAAAGTCGAGGAGACAGTATCTGGCACCCTCAGATGCATCATACCTTGCGATGAGCCAGAAACTAAGATGATTCTGGTGACGTCTAAATCATCAATCCCACGGTTAAAAGGACACCATAACCCAAGCCACTAGAATATCTGCTTACGCAGTTACCACACTGCAAAGCCACGACGAAAGAACTACAAAGATACGGATATAACATGATATAAATATATTAATACTTAATTCTTCAAGGTCTTGGATTATGATCTTTTTTGTTCGTATTTATTTTATTATATTGAAAAACTCGAAATAAATAAGACGATTATTATAAGAATTCATAAATCATGTTTTTCAAATTTTGTTATATGCTATCCATGATATTATATAACACTAGTTTGATATTTTAAAATTAAAATATACATAAACTATTAAAAACAATTTTCAAGTCTTTCTACTTAAAGAGCTATGATTTAATAATAAATCGATCCATTAATTGTGTGCGGATTAATTCACCAAAAACTTAAACGAAAATTAGTAAGTTTATCAAAAGGAGCTCAATTACCCTTGATGATAAAAATTGGACGGCAAAAAATATTTTGAATGTCGAAGTAAAAAAGTGAAAGGGAGGTAGTAAAACAATATATACACGACCTAACAGCAGAGGAGTCCAATCAAGTAGATCATGTGTCAAGAGATGAGTGGATAGAAGAACTTCAAGTGAAGAATGTATGCAGGGAACCAAATGTGTGAATGACACAAAGATCTGACTAGTTCGATTTCAACTGTCCAGTTCCGAAGAAACATCAAAACCCTTTAATTCTGTTAGCTTCCCAATACATACAAAAAAGAAAAAAAGACAAAAAACTTGTCCTGTTAAGGGCAGTTTTGGTATATAAATAAAACAAGAAGCTCACTTGTCTTTATATATCTACCAAATCCAAGACATGCACCAGTGAAAGATCACAGAGAGAGAGACAAGGGGGCAGATAGATATGGATCCGGAGGCTTTCACGGCGAGTTTGTTCAAATGGGATACGAGAGCAATGGTGCCACATCCTAACCGTCTGCTTGAAATGGTGCCCCCGCCTCAGCAGCCACCGGCTGCGGCGTTTGCTGTAAGGCCAAGGGAGCTATGTGGGCTAGAGGAGTTGTTTCAAGCTTATGGTATTAGGTACTACACGGCAGCGAAAATAGCTGAACTCGGGTTCACAGTGAACACCCTTTTGGACATGAAAGATGAGGAGCTTGATGAAATGATGAATAGTTTGTCTCAGATCTTTAGGTGGGATCTTCTTGTTGGTGAGAGGTATGGTATTAAAGCTGCTGTTAGAGCTGAAAGAAGAAGGCTTGATGAGGAGGATCCTAGGCGTAGGCAATTGCTCTCTGGTGATAATAATACAAATACTCTTGATGCTCTCTCCCAAGAAGGTTTGGTTAGCATTGATTCTACGTTTTAGCGTAATTAAGCTAAGTTCATACTATTACTAGCTATAGGAGTCCATGGCCGTTTTATATTTCCCTTTTGGTTGTAGTTTTATAGAGTAAATTAATTCTATGTATACTTGGATAAGATAATTAGCTTATCATAAGTTGTTACTTGCCAGCTTATAATTTCCATATATAATAATCGTTTTCATTCCCTTTTCTTTTTCTTATATATGGAATTTAGTTCAAGTATAAGAGCTTGTAAACCATTGTATGTTTACTCTAGTCATATCAATTCTACTTTGCAGGGTTGGTTTCTTGCTAATTAATCACCATGCTCAATATTAGAGTAGTAATTCTCTTAACTAAGTTCAGGTTAGCTAGCTTTTGGTTTCTTGTTAATTGCCATACATACTTAGCTTAAATCAGTTCTCAAGGTAATAGTTAGGTTAATAGCTTTGAGCTCATGCTGGTTTCTAGAAAATAAATGAACAAAATCTGATTGTTTCGAAAAATTAAATAACATGAACTTATTAGACTTATTTTAATTCCTTTCCTTGATTTTTTATTTTTGCTTGTTTCTTGGGTGGTTGTGTGCTCAGGTTTCTCTGAGGAGCCAGTACAGCAAGACAAGGAGGCAGCAGGGAGCGGTGGAAGAGGGACATGGGAGGCAGTGGCAGCGGGGGAGAGGAAGAAACAGCCAGGGCGGAAGAAAGGCCAAAGAAAGGTGGTGGACCTTGATGGAGATGATGAACATGGCGGTGCTATCTGTGAGAGACAGCGGGAGCACCCATTCATTGTAACAGAGCCTGGTGAAGTGGCACGTGGCAAAAAGAACGGTCTTGATTACCTCTTCCATTTATATGAACAGTGTCGTGATTTCTTGATCCAAGTCCAAAGCATTGCCAAGGAGAGAGGAGAAAAATGCCCCACCAAGGTATGAAGAGTCCGCTTGGTTCGTTTTTTATTTAGAAGTATGTTAAAGTAATATTTTTATTATTTTTTAAATTTTATTTTTAATACTAATATATTAAAATAATATATAAATACTGAAAAATTATTTTTTTTTCAAAAATATTTACAAAACAAACTGTCTAAAGAACACATTTAGACCGTTAATTTCTGCAAATCTAAACATTTCAATGGTTCTTGTCTTGGACCCACATAGACCAGCCATAGTATTCTGGACTGGACTGGAGTTATGCCCCCACCTGAATTTGCCTTTCACAGCTGTCCCGATAAAAACGTGACAACTCATGTACTGGTTTCTGGTCCCTGTCATTTTTGACCTGCAATTTGCAGTGGGATACTTATTGGTTTCTCTTACTAGTTGATCATCGTTATTTGAATATTTCAAATATTCTGATTTTGGAAGTTCGTACGATGTCGTGTCACGTGGATCTTGTGAAACCTGGTTGATGTCAACTATGGTCGAACTGGACCAAAATCCATTACATTCTGAGTTTCTCAAGTGTTTTCCTGCCATGGAACCTGAAAGCCCATGTTGATGGTTAGGACTTAGAATCTGATTAGCCCTAAATGGAACAGTGAGTAATTATGCTAAGAAAAATGGTTTTTTATTTTTATTTTTTGTGTTTGGTTATAGGTGACAAATCAGGTGTTTAGGTATGCCAAGAAGGCAGGAGCAAGCTACATCAACAAGCCCAAAATGAGACACTACGTGCACTGCTATGCTTTACATTGCCTCGATGAGGACGCATCTAATGCACTTAGGAGAGCGTTCAAGGAGAGAGGAGAGAATGTTGGGGCATGGAGACAGGCTTGTTACAAGCCCCTTGTAGCCATCGCCTCTCGCCAAGGCTGGGACATAGATTCCATTTTCAATGCTCATCCCCGGCTTGCCATTTGGTATGTTCCGACCAAGCTCCGTCAACTCTGTTATGCAGAGCGCAACAGTGCCACCTCATCAAGCTCTGTCTCTGGTACTGGAGCTCACCTGCCGTTTTGAGTTCTTAATTATGCCAAGATAAATACTCCTATCTCTATAAAATTGTCAAAATGTATGTTGTAGCAGGTCAGGACAAAGTATTGGTTGATGGAAGATGGTTCATTAAATCTCACATCCTTGAGTATTTATATATCATGATATGCTTAAAGGCTCTGATCATTGTTTACGTCGATGGAACTATTATATTTCTAATTTAGATTTCAGGGAAGTCTAGGCTGCCGGTGCCTACAGTGTCCAGAAATTTGAGCAAAATGGCCAAAAGGGGCCAATTGGGACCCACTAAATTAATTTGGTGGTGCAGTCCCCCTTACAATACTACTGCATGTAATACTTGTCCAAAATTTGAGTACAGTTCATAGGCTGTTACTTTAAACAGACAAACACATGATGACAAGATAGAAGGCGTGGATAATTCTTGTCTTCTTGAGGTGCCAACATGCAAAATGCCATGTCAGGTTGTTGATTTGATTTCTAATTTGCTAACCATTACTGTTTTTTTGCCATAACCATGCAATGGTGCTAAAGTTAGATGCTATAAAAGATGTATCATGGCAGCCTGCAATGCAAAATAAAAACGGGGAAACAATGGAAAGTTGCCAGAAATTTCAATTACTAAAAAAACACAAGGATGCATGCTTAACAAATGGCTTCTCCTTTGTAACTAAAAAAACAAACAAACAAATGGATGCACAAAAAGGGCAATGGCTAAAAAAACATCTAGGGTACTGTGGAATAATATTGGAAATTGGGTGTGACAGCATTCCTATGGTGCTTAAACCAGAGCTTAACCTTTGAAACTCAATCTTCTTTTGAAGCTTGATTATCTGCAGGCAGAGAAACTGTAGTATGCATATAGCATAGTGGCCCTTGTGCTTTGGCCATCAAAGACCTCTTTTACTACACTTGATGCTTCCTCCACATCAACATGGATCTGAACTTTGCTGTCCTTCTCTCGGATGGTAACAGATGAAGTTGAATCCACTGTTCTTTCATTTCGATTTCCTATTGATGTACCTGCTAGGAAACTTGACACGTGAGCATAACTTTCTTCTGGAGTAACCTCGAAGCCATAGCAGGATTTCTCCGCACCACAGCACTGGTTCTACAGTAATTCATAAGATATCAAAACATAGAAAAATGCAAGAGCAGCCAAATGTGCATTACCTCACCTCCCATTTTATAGGTGCCACGACTGGAGGGAAACGGAAAGCATTCAACTGCTCATCGCCTGACTTACTAGGTCTAGGGTAGAAAGAATGCTCATAAAGACAGTAAATGATCCGCGCCCAATACCAAAAGATGGCTCAAGCACTGCATATGGCATTTGTGTATGTCGAACAAAAGAGTTGCTTATAGCCGTAGAAGAGGCTTGCTTACGTGGTTATGGACTCTTTTGCCCGTTATCTTCGTGTCGTAAACTGTATGAAAATAGTGTAGAGCTGAGCTTCTTAACTTTTTTTGCTACAATGTTATTCTTAATAGTATGAAACTATTAAACCTCAATATTCATATAGAGTGTGCACGATTATTTTACAGATGAAATTTGCTAATGTTATCCAGTCCTGAACATTCTATTATTATAATCCGGAGAATTAATTGCAAGTTCGTAAGTAGAGTATCTATGGTGGTGTTGCATGACAAATTAACTTGAGAGTATGGCATTGCTGTTAAGTTCACTATATATGTTGCTGGCTGCTGCATCACGTGGATAGGACTGTGATAACAGATTCTATAACTATGTTCAATTAATACTATGGTATTTTGTGATAAGAATAATGTTCAAGAGAAGAATTCTGCAACTCCCTTTTTTTATTATATATTTCTCATTCCATATTCTTTTTTAATAGCCTTTGTGAGTATAGTCTTGTGACCGTATGTGAGAAATCTAAATAATCTCTGCTTCCAGTTTCTCCTTGATAAAGTGTCGGTTGATTTCAACATGCTTCATTCGATCATGTTGTACTAGATTTATGTGCTATATCACGTACTGCCTTGTTATCATAATATAACTTCATGGGATGTACCTCTGCAATTTATAGTTCATGCATAGTTTTAAGGATGAGAGTTTTAGACAAATGTTTTAAGTTTAACATCTTAACTAACCTAAATGAAACAATTTAGATGAACTCTCCAACTGTAAAACTTGCTGGAAATTTAGCCAGTACATTAGAAAATCCAAGAGTTCTCTGAATTATGGACAAACATTCTTTATTTCTAGAACATCTATAGTGTTTGTTTTATTTCTCTAGAACTTTCCAAACTTAGCTTAGCACTAATTTATAATTTATTAATAATTTAACACTCTTTCTTAATGCACTTAAGTGATACTCTAAGTTGATCTTGTAGTGCCTTGAACTTGACTCGTGGAAACGCTTTCATAAGATATCTTCTAATTGTTCTTTAACCTTACAATATTGCTCGAACTTGATTTTTTTGTTGCTAATTACTTGTAAAAAGTGATATTTGATTGATACATGCTTAGTTTTGCTATGAAATATAAGATTTTTCATCATAGAAATCATCGACTTATTATAACATAATATCATTGTAGATCCTTGTTGGCTTTCTTCCTTATCTTATAATATTCTTCTAATCCATATAGCTCAACTTGTTGCTCCTACAATTGCCAAGTATTCTGTTTCAACTTATGATTGTGCTATAAACTTTTATTTTTTAGATGCCCAAGAGAATATTCCATAATCAAGTGAAAATATATAGCTTGAAATGTTTCTCATATCATCAACCGATTCAGCTCAATCAATCACTATTTGTGTATCCAAGTATTCTTATTTTTGTATTTGATTTATACCATATGTCATACTTCTTTGTTCTCTGTAATTATCTAAGCATTTTTTTAGCAATTCCAAACTAGATTTAGCTTGGACGTCACATGAGCCTCGACAATAGACTTGTTGCATACATTACATTTAGTCATGTTGTTGTTAAATATAATAAGCTACTAATTAAACTTTTGAATGTTGATGCATTTGCTTTTTTATATATATATATAAATCTTCCTTTTGTAATTTCTTATTAGTCATGAGTGGAGTAGCAACTGCTTTGAATCATTTCATCTTGAAATTATTTTTTTTCAAGAAGTTCTTAGTGTTTATTTTCTTAACTTATTTATATCTTAAAAAAATAATATATAAAACCTAGATCTGTCTTTTTAAATGTCTTCATCATATCTTTTTTAAACTCTTGAATCATCTCCTTGTTGTTTCTTGTATATATAAGATCATCAACATACAAAGAGATAATGGGAGTGTCAGAGTTACCTTAGGTTTTGATGTAGAGTATTGATCAACTCTTACTTCTCCTGAATCCTTATTTGTTGAAGTAGTTGTCGATTTTTTTATACCAGGTCTTTGGTGCTTGCTTGAACCCATACAATGCTTTCTTCAATTTTAATGCTTTGTCTTTGTTACTTTTTACTACAAAGTTAAGCGCTTGCTCCACATAGATTTTTTCTTCTAAAACTCCATTCAAGACAACAAACTTTACATCAAGTTGATAAATTCTCCATCTATTTTGAGCAACTAAAATAATTAATACTTAAATAGTGTCTAACTGAGCAACTAGAGCAAATGTTTCATTATAATTGATCCTAGGTAGTTAAGAGTAGCCTTTTGCTACTAATCTTGCTTTATATTTTTGTATTGAGCCATCAAAGTTAAGATTTGGTTTATAAATCTACTTAACTCTAATGACGTTTTTATCTTTTGGTTAATCCATTAGCTCTCGTATCTTATTTTTCTCAATCATTTTAATATTTTCTTCTATTATCATCACTCAAACTTCTTCTTTAGATGCAGTTTCATAGCTTTCAAGCTCCATAACTATGAAGTTGTAACTTTTATAAATGTCAATTAGTGATCTCATTTTATTAACAGGTGAACTGGAAGAATTTTTTCCTTGCCCTGTAGTTGATGGCGATGTAGGTGAACTTGGAGAGGTTGCTGGTTAGCTTGTTGGTGAAGAAAATCTTGGTGGTGGTGATGTATTTTTTATTTCTTCAACATCTCCATCAGCTTGAGTTTGGTGAAAATTGATCATTCTCTTTTCAACTTTTTCTTCATGCTAATTCTGGTTAGCATTTTTATCAAACTTGATACCTCGACTGATAATTAGCTTCTTGGTTTGCATATTGTATACTCAATAGCTTTTTGATGTTGAACTATAATCAAGAAATATTCATCGCTCAGTCTTGTCATCCAACTTACTTCTTTTTGCATATGGAACATCAGTGTAACATATACTACCATATAAACTTTAAGATGTTTTGCTTAAGGCTTCCTTCCTGAGCATACTTCAACTAATGTTAATTTTATCTACCATTGCTTTTGTTGGACATATATTTAGTATATATAACAGTGGATATTGCCTCTTGCCTCTTCTCAAAATTTATTTAAAAGACTTCTCTCTTTCATCATTGATCTTGTCATCTCTATAATAATCTTATTATTTCTTTTTAATATTCCATTTTATTCGAGAGCTTATTTGACAGTAAGTTATTGTTCGACGTCTTATTCTTTATAGAATTTTGCATACTTTTTTAAGTTGTATTTCATACCTTTATCACTCCTTAACACCTTAATATATCAGTCACTTTTCTTTTTAGTATTTTTTTGGATTTTTTTAATATATGGAAAATTTTATGTAAAAAAATTGTTAGAGTAGAGTGAATATTATCCTGCAAAACCTGCAAGAAAAACATTATAATACTTAAGTCAATATAATGTTTGTCGAGGAGAGTGAGTATTCTCTAAACTTAAATATTCCTTAAACCATGTTTATACTCCTAGAGATATACTTATATAGACTTGTTTACTATAAATATTTTAAGAAATATTTAAGTTTCTCAATTATAAGATATTTAATATAAATATTTTATAAATATCTAGGATATTTATATAAAAAAATTATAAAAATGTGTATATTGTATAAAATACTATGTAGGTTTGATTGTACTAGGCCCAAAAATTAATATTAAGATGTAGTTTTTTAACGTATTGTAAGAAAAAAATTGATAATATCTCATTTTTCCATCCCTCCGAAGTTCACAGGCCTAGAGGAAAACAAGCAAAAGATGACAAGCTACTGTGGGAGATAACGAAGAAGAAAAGAAAATATTGAGTACAAAAGAGCCCGTGGGACCTAAAGTGCCTTTGTATTTTGGTTCCACTAGGGAGCACTAGAAGTCCAAAGGGGTGAGCCCACTGTTCAATAACAGGCCAAGTAGAAGGAGCCGCATAACGAGGCTGAGTCCACAAAGTCCATTCTTGAATGCTCTGATACCTTTGGGCTCATCGCCTTCAGCGGTAAATAACCAGAGGCTTCATCGATGCACATTTCATAAAAATGTTTTGGATTAATCCAATTAACCCGTCTACCTTTGAAGCTGATTACACGCAACGAATCTCAAACAAAAAAAATAAAAGAATAAAAACATATTTAGTTAAAATGATAGAGATAACATGACCAGAGAATAAGAACAAACATATTTAGTTAAAATGATAGAGAAGAACAAACATAATTAGTGTATAGATTAATTGGAATCTTACCAAAGACACACACACACACACACAAAAGAAATTATCGAGCTGATTAAAGAGCAAATCAGGGCATTTTAACAGGTAGGGAGACTATAATAAACTCAACCAGAATTGTTGTTTTGCAAATATAAACAAGAAAGATCCCAATAAAACTTATTTATATAACGATAAAACTAGGGATCATTCTACATCGAGATCAGATCATTATTTAAGAGACACCTAAACGACGACGATGGTGATTGTAGTCAAACAGTCTGGATCTCTTCTGGGTCTTCAAAGTTAGGGTCCTTCACGTCCACAGCTTCCTTCTCGAACCCAATCTCAGCATTAGAGTAGCCATCGCCAACCCAAGTGAACTTGCCTCCATGGCCTCCTTTCTTAGGCGATCCACTCATTCCAGTCCCTGATTTCCTATCTTTCCTCGCGTCGGACTTTGGATTGTTGTTGCTGCTGCTGCTTTTGCTGCTCCTCTTCATTCTCTCAGGGATTTCTCTCTTCTTTCAACAAGTGTGGCCTCTAGAGTGTGAAAAATGGTGGGTTTTACAGTGAAGGTGATCTAGGTTAGAAGTTGGGGTGTAAGATTTTGATTTGTGAATAGGAAATAGATAAGATCGAATAATGATCGATCGTGTAAAAAATATTATAATATCACGCAAATTTGTGGGTCTCTATCGATTGATCATTTGATCTGATAGCCCATGATCATGGCTACGGGAGATTCTTATATTTTGCCAAAACTTTAAATACCATCTTCGGCCCAAATTTATTAAACTTCATTCCAGTCTATCAAGTTAGACACAACTGAGGTTTTAAATTGAATCAATTTGATATTGACTCCCTTAAATTAATTTGAATGCTCTACTTAACTCGAATAAATATTATTTAAATATAATTACTGAAAATCAAGAATATGTTTTTGAAAAAACTAAATTTTGATAGATAATAATAATAATAATAAAAGGACTTGAGTTGGTACGGTAACCCACAAGTTAATCTAATGAACTAGATTTTTTATTTAATTATATCTTATACCGAATCTAATAATTATGATTTGTATTACTTTTATAAAATTTTAAATTTTAAAAAATAAAATTAAAATAAAAGATAATTCTTATGAATTAATCACCTATCCTTGTTTATCCATTTTAAATACAGTAGAAATACAAAATCATAGTATTTATTAACTTGTTTACTTATTTTTATGTAACATATATTGAAAGTAAGTTAAATTTAGAAGCCATGATTCTTTTTAATCAAACCTCAGATCATTCCCTCAACTATGAACTAACTCTGAATGTAGTAACACACATGTTTCATTCTCTAATGAAAACATCAAATCATCCTCAAAATAGAGATCTGTTTAAATGGGTCCCCAAGGTATTACACAATCTTCAATTAGCTCCCTGTCTAAGATATTTATATTTCTTAATGGAAAACATGAGGTTTTCCTCAAATTCATGCCTTTTTATTTCACGAAGCACACAATTAGAAGGATTTTATTAACTTATCGAAGAAAATATGAGACTTTAGGGATCCAATCGATAAATTTCATACACTAGTGACTCAAATGAGAATTTGTGGATATCTGGAGGACTAGTTTAAGATTCTCTATTTCCTAACACCTTTTCTCGACCCTAAAGTTTGGGCCCAAAGTAACCGCCACACTGGCGGACCTGGCGGTTACTTTGACCCGGCCTTTTTTTAGCGTTCTGGAAAGATTTGTTTTTACCAAGACTTTAAGACCCTGATTTTTAATCTCCCTTCAGCAAGAAACCAAACAACCTCAAACGAGACAACCTGCTTTGTCGCAGCTTCAAATTCTCTCCTGTAAGAATTTCTGCTTCTTCTATCTAATCCAGATTAAAAAAAAAAAAATTCTTGGCTCAATCAGCTGAATCTTTATATATACTTTATACGGTAATGATTATTTCAATTCTAAATGATTCAGGAGGCCGCTTGGATTGGTTTAGCTTCCTGGGCTGCTTTTAGAATTGGTTTTCTCTGCGAGACAATTAATCGTAACAATATATTTGTGGGTTATTGTCCTTGTTTTGTTTTTTCATTGTCATTCAAGGAATTTTTTATAATTATGTGCAAAGCAGTGTAAGAGGATATGTTTTGTGGTGTATTTTCAGTTTTACACACTCTTCTTATCTTGAGAGAATTATTGTTGGTAATTTGAGTTTTTACTTTTTAGAGAAATGACTTGTTTTGTCAAATTTTGATTTTGCTCTTCTAGTTTATTGACGATGTTTGTCATTTATGGTTTATTTAAGGTTAATGATAAAAGCTATTGCATAACTACTTTGGTTATTTTTTTTATGGTTAACTGTTTATCTTCTTAGAAAATATTTTGTTTTTTTTGTTTTTATCTTCTTTTATGGTTTGATTGTTTTCTCTTAAATATGCAAACGTTTATTAGCATGGAAAGCCTTTACATTCCACCTTGCTTGAGGAAATACATCTGTGTTTTGACTGCTTGCTATGGCATTGTAGGTTTGTTGAATTCTTAAATAATCTTTCTAGCCTTTCCTGTTCCTGGAATTGTACATCTTCTCAACTGATGGTACGTTTTCTATGATCATGTTATTCTTTTTTTCTTCCTTATCTTCTTGCATGCATTATATTGTTCTCGTAGATAGGTATAACGGGGTTTGTTACAAGTTAAAACCTTCA
The DNA here is from genome assembly GCA_030145905.1 of Populus davidiana. NCBI lineage: Eukaryota > Viridiplantae > Streptophyta > Magnoliopsida > Malpighiales > Salicaceae > Populus > Populus davidiana. Next base: position 13,006,506 of record CM057803.1, read on the forward strand.
AAGACCAAGAACACCGTAACATAACTTTGGGGGGACTCCCAAATATTTAGTTTTTATTCCTCGGTGTCTCCACTTACCAAATAACTATTACAATTTTTTATATAGAAAAAACTATAAAACCCTAGTAATACTGAATTGGAAAAATAAACTAGGAAAAATTTTCATTCAAATAGGAAGAAAAAAACTAGAAAAGCATAATAATAAATAATAGGAAAAAATAAAATTAGCTAAGGAGGATTTTTATTTTTTCTAAAAAAGCTCCTACATCATGTTTTCACATTTTGTTTCCCTATCCATCCTTGACTGTTGATAACTTTATTGTGGTATTAGCCTGTTGATAAGCAAGTGAATGACTTGCTGACAAGAGCCTGGTTCGAGCACCTTAGCTGCTGCTTCCTAGAGTCGCCTAGCCAAATCCACTAACTAGTTATCGAGGAAAGATGGCCTGCAGCAGTAGGTTAGGCCATATACCTGTATTTATACTTTAAGCTAATACATTACAAGCCCAATGTACGTGTCCAGTAGGGTAATACTCCTCTTATAGATACAATTGTATAATCAGTTTGTAAATATAATAGACAATTGCACACATTAACATCTAGAGATGTTACCAAACTTTGGTGTCTATTTTGTGTTCTTTAGTTTAACATAATATCAGAGCTTAATAACAAAACGGTCAGGAATCTAAATCTCACCACCTTCATTCTATATAAAGTTAACTTTTGGTGCAGGGTTTTTTTTGGTGAGAGATAGAAGGCTCCCTTATGGAAACTTCTTGGTAATTGGCATGGCACTTTGGAAATAACTTGAAAAATATAGATGCTTTGAGATTTAATGTATGTGATATGTTGCTAAATGTTTTACTTCACTCGAAGCATAGACACCAGATATCGTAGGGTTATGTTAGCTGCAAATGAAGCCTTCAATTCTCTTGATAATCTCATCTCAGTAAATGATATAACATCCAGTTTTTGATTGGTGTTGCATGTAGTTTGTGCTAGGTTGAGATGGACCATCTTGCCTTTTTGTAATTGTTATATGTTGACATCATTTAGGTATTTTAATCACTTTAATCACTGTACAGTCAGATAAGACAGGTTCCTTGTACTTCAATTTGATAGTCTGTTGCAGAAACCAAGAGATGATTTGATTTGATTATGCTATTTAACTGATATACGCCTGGTCTAAATTTTAGATAATGCTGAAGGCCTCATTGTTCACAGCAAGACTGGTTGCTGGTTTATTATTGTAAGCCAATGTTGTATGCCGTTTGCATGGAGAACAGTAGTAGAGATTGCTATGTGGTTCATTAGACAATTCTGATTGACAGGGATCTTTGGCCCAGTACGCCTCAAGTGAAATTGAAAGGGGGATTATTAAAGAGAAATGATCATGTAGCTAACATGCCTTTATGTGTTCATTCAGGCTGCCAGGCTGCTTGCTAATTTACTTGTTATGGGCTCTGGAATTATGGTGAGGGCATTTGCTCAAGCATACCGTCAGGCACTTGCAAGTATGGTTTTCTTTCCAGATTCAGCACTTGGAGATGCTTAGATTAGGGGTCACCAACTTCCAAAAGCCTCACTTTTAATTATTTTCATATTTTATTTAGCTGCCTCGATATCTAGTTCACAACTTCTTTGACCAATTGCAGATGCTTCAAAATCTGGTGTTGCCCACGAAACAGTGCAGAATATTAGAAGAGGTAAAATGATGGCTGAACCAGAGGCCAGGCAAGTTCTAGGCATCACTGAGCATTCAACATGGGAGGAGATCTTGCAGGTATGTTTTCAGCCCCTAGGAATGCATGTCCTTGGTGGAAAACAATACTAGTAACCATAACACTATAAGTAGATATTATTTGTGAACAATATGCATTCTAGGAAGTTTAGAAATCCTATTTCAATCCCTTTGTTCCTCATTACATGTCCATTTCTGAGAAAGCAAATCCATTTGGATCAAGCATTTAAGATGGTTAAAAAGAAGTGTTATTTGTATCTTAGTTTAGCTTTTATATGTTGCATGGAACCTAATCTCCTAGAAATATAAATGAGCATCATAGGATATTAGTGCTTTTTAAATTTAATGTTCCAAAATTCTTATGACACAGTGAAAATTAGGGAATTAACATACAAGTTAGATATCATGCCTGGTTCTCCACCAAGACATGAAATATTAGGAATCAATATTTAGATCAAACTGTACTCCGACTTTTTGTTGCAGCATCAGATCAGATCTTTCATGATTGCTAACAATATGTCAATTGCTGCTTGCATGTAGAAATATGACAAATTGTTTGAGAATAATGCCAAAAATGGGAGCTTTTATCTGCAGTCAAAGGTTCATAGAGCTAAAGAATGCCTTGAAGAAGTATATCAAAAGAAAGCCGAGGAAAATACATGAATTATTTAGACGTTGTCTTGGTCTTGGCATGATCATCAATGTGCTGATGCACCCCCCTGAAATTCATTTTAATTTCATAGAATTATGTGCTATGAAGTTTTGTTTTTGACTTCCTTGAGTTGGTCTAAGATCAAATAGACAATGATCCAATTTTTCAATAGATCGTGTACACCAAATGCCATTTTGTCAACTTTAATTGTAATCTCACCAGTGCAATAAATCTTTGTGGACATTGTGGTTTCTATTTATTGGACAGGATACTTTTGATAGCCTCGTAGGTAGCTTCTCCAATGCCTCTGGTGAAAAGCCGAGGCAATTGGTCTTCTAATATCTCTTCAACGATTTCCGCTTTGGGACAGCCGTGTTCTTAATGTATTCTGGAATGATCTTGCCGTTTTGTGACTGGAAATATTCGGTCGATCGCAACAACTAACGACCAGATATTCAATCAAGGCAATCCCCTATGATTTTCAAACAAGGGCATTGGAATTAGTTTTTAGGATTGACGGGGTGCACACGCTGCTGGAGGTGTTAGTCTCTATGAATGCTGTTTCATTTTCAAAGTTTATTTTTGAAACAAGGTAGAGTTTATTTTTTAAAATATTTTTTTTGTTTAAAAATATATTAAAATATTTATTTTTATTTTTTAAAAAATTATATAAATACATTAAAAAAATTAAAACTAAAAAGATTTTAAAAATTTTAAAATCATGATTGGAATTTAATACCAAAATCTTGACAATCGAAATTTACGTTTGGAAGATGAGGGCAGCAATCGTTGATTTGTGCGTCTGCCTTTTGACCTAGATTTTTGGGGTCCTGCAGCCTTGCACCTTCCACCTTGCAACTGATGTCGAGATGACTTGTTTAAGATAAAATGAATTTGTTCGATTTAGGTAGCTCCCACTGCCATTCACTCTTAGTAAGGAGGACAGACAAAAAAAATACATATAGTTTGAGGTAAGACCTAACCCGGGTTGGATTTTGTACCACGTACAAGTCATGTATTGGGAAGAATTGGGTTGACTAAAAATATATTTTTTAAAATAATAAAAACATTTTTTTTTCACGGGAAAAGGTTTATAAATTTTGATTATATTTTTCTATGGATCGATCAGATCACTACCAATTTTAGTTTTTTACTAGATTACCAAATCAAAATAAAATAAAAAAAATTTAACTTAAATCAGTCTAGATCCTGAATTGATTGGATATCGGATCAACCTGCAATTCAGGTTTTATAATTAATGATTAAGGACGGTCATAATTTAAAATTAACAAGTTTTTATAATTTTATCAAAACAATTTCATACAAAAAAACCAAAAAAATAAGTTCTATGAAAATTATTACATGGATCTGTTCTATTCCATCATGGTGTGACTCTCCTACACTGGTCTGAGTCCAACCGATTAAGGTTGTATCATGTTGTTGTTGTTGAGATTTGAGAATGAAGGTTTGCCTGGTTAATGGAGAATACAAGATCAATGGGGAAATACAGTGAAATTGTCAAGTTACGTTGGACCGATTATTGGGCCTTAAGCATCAGTCTTTAGCCCAGTCTACTAGGCTGGAGCATTGCCGTATTGGACCTGAGCCGATAATTCTTAGGCCCACCTTAAACTCCACTAGGCGTCTCGTTTTGCATTAGGGTTTGAAATAAAACCCTAGCTATAGACGCTCTCCCGTCTTCCCCTTTGTCTGCACACCATACACAAACACGGAGACTGAAGAGCTGATCCGAAGATGGTGCAGCGTCTGACTTACCGGAAGCGTCACAGCTACGCCACCAAGTCTAACCAACACCGTGTGGTGAAAACTCCTGGTAAGTTAGCAACATGTCCATTACATCACATGTAATGTTGTTGAATCCGCCTTTTTCTTCTTCTGTTTTCTGTTTATGCTAAAGAAAATAGCGAATTGGATAATGAGTTTTTGTTGCTGTTCCGTTTATGGTTTGAAGGTGGGAAATTGATTTACCAAACCACCAAGAAGAGAGCTAGCGGACCCAAGTGCCCAGTTACTGGCAAGAGGATTCAAGGGGTATTGTTTTTGTATCATCTTTTTTGTTCTTTTTATGCATCTAACTGGGATTTTATTTCGTAGATTGAATATGCTGTTATTACTACATTGGATTGCTAAGTTTATTTGATCTTGTATGGAGATTTGTGTACCGTGGATTATTTTTTCCTTCTACTAAGGATTTTGTATGAAATGATACACAGTTGGAGTAGATGCATCAGTTTTTTAGTTTTTTTTTTCCAAGGAGTTGGAAATATAATACTTCGGATCATTTTGAATTACTTTTAGTTCCAGTCATAGGTCTGTTAATGCCTGTATCGGGAGAGGAGTGGTTTGCCGGGAGTTTAGGATTTAGAGATGACTTTTTTTTGTCGTGTTGGTTGGTTTCCCCCGGAAATTTGGGGTTGCAGATTACTGTGATCCCTATCTTGCAAGTGTTAAAAATTAAAGAGGTGAGTTTTAACTATACTTTTTGGCGAGCAGTTTCTGAGTCTTCACTTGAAGCCAGCCCTGCTTAAATGCATTCATTGCTAGTTTCCATTTGCTTGAGAATTTAAGTTACTTCATCTAGTTGTCTAATAAGATGAATTACTGTAATCTTGAGATTGATTTTTGCTAGTATATAAATTTGTTGTTGCTTATTTGATACAAGGTTTCCATTTATATGTGATTGGTTGATGGTTTCCTCCATATTGTGAAAGCTTTCTTTGTGAGCTATGAAGGATTGTTGGCCGCAGTGTTTTAAACTCTGCTTTTCCTTACAAAGCTCAATCCAGTGGTGCTGGTGTTGATGGAATCCTTACTTTCTTTTCAGATCCCTCACTTGAGACCTGCTGAATACAAGAGGTCTCGATTGTCTAGGAACCGCAGGACTGTGAACCGTGCCTATGGAGGAGTCTTGTCTGGAAGCGCTGTTCGGGAGAGGTACAATACCCTGATGGTTTCTTGTTTTTTTTTGTTTTTTGAAGTGATGAGACCCGCTTTAAGTGGTTTTGGTGTGTTTATTATGCAGAATAATCCGAGCCTTCTTGGTGGAGGAGCAAAAGATTGTGAAGAAGGTTTTGAAGATCCAGAAGTCAAAAGAAAAACAAGCCTCAAAGAGCTAGATGAGAGGTGTATGAAGTGGAGTTTTCCTACTTAGAGGATGTTTCAGTAAACTTTTGTTGTTGCTTAATGGCCAGTCAAATGTGGAATTGATTATTAGCTTGCTTGATACTCTCATGACTTGGATATGTTAATTTTACTTATTGTCAATTTGATTTCGTTGCCTATATTTGGATGGTTTGCCAATTTCCTTTGATTCCATGTTCTTGCATAGGGCCTAAATATATCTAAAATTAGCATGTCTCCAGCAAGTCTGAATTCTTCCAATTGCTCCCTGTCTCATCATGATCTCTTTTCTCATTTTTTTGCCACAACAATTTGACATACATTTCAGTCCTGCATATTCAACAGATAATTTTAATAATAGATCATAAGTGAAGTTCTTGTTTGTGATCTTTAGCACTTTTAAAGTCAATTTTATTACCGAGTTCTTATGAAAATTAAAATTTTAGGGGGCAATCCCCTTTGATTTTCAAACAAGGGCATTGGAATTAGTTTAGGATTGACGGGGGCTCATGCAGCTGGAGTTGTTAGTCTCTATGAATGCTATTGCATGGTCTTTAAATATTTTGAAATCTTAAAATATATATTTTTAAAAATATATTAAAATAATATTTTTTTATTTTAAAAAAATTTACTTGTAATATCAATACTTAAAAAAGAAATTTATTTTTAATTATCTAGATAAATTAAAAAGAAATTAAACCTAAAAAAAAAAAAAGATTGGAATTTAATACCAAAAACTTGACAATTGAAATTTACATTTGGAGAGCAAGCATTGATTCAATGATTTGTGCTTCTGCCTCCCAGATTGTGAGGGACTGCAGCCCTGCACCTTGCAACTGATGTCGAGATAATTTATGTGATTTAGGTAGCTTCTAGTGCTATTCACTCTTAGCAAGGAGGATAGACAGGGGACAAAAAAACATACAGCTTGAGGCATTCATTTAAAACTTGACCTCGGCTAGATCTTGTACAAGGTACAACTCATGTATTGAGAGGGGTGGGTTGATTAAAAAAATATTTTTTAAAATAATAAAAATAAGTTTTTATTTCATGAAAAAAATCTCTTGTGAATTGATCAGGACACAGTTAATTCTAATATTTTACCTGATGAATCATTTATTTATTTATTTATTACTTGAAGCAGTTTAGATCTTGAATTCGCTATATCTCAACGAAGTTTAATTTTATAATTAGTGATGAGTACAATCATTGAGTGAAGGTAACATGTTTATATGATTTTATCAAAATAATTTTATGTGATAAAAAAACCAAAAAAAATAAAATTCTATGAAAATTATTACATTAATCTGTTCTATTCCATCATGGTGTGACTCTCCTACACTGGTCCGAGTCCAACCGACTAAGGTTGTATCATGTTGCTGTTATTGAGATTTGAGAATGAAGGTTTGCCACAAGATCAATGGGGAAATACAATGAAATTGTCAAATTAGTTTGGACTGGTTATTGGGCCTTAAACTCCAGTCTTTAGCCCAGTCTACTAGGCTGGAGCATTGCAGTATTGGACCTGAGCCGATAATTCTTAGGCCCACCTTAAACTCCATTGGGCGTATCGTTTTGCATTAGGGTTTCAAAGAAACCCTAGCTATAAACGCTCTCCCGTCTTCCCTTTTGTATGCACACCATACACAAACACGGAGACTGAAGAGCTGATCCGAAGATGGTGCAGCGTCTGACTTACCGGAAGCGTCACAGCTACGCCACCAAGTCTAACCAACACCGTGTGGTGAAAACACCTGGTAAGTTAGCAACATGTCCATTACATCATATGTATTGTTGAATCTTTCTTTTTCTTCTTCTGTTTTTTGTTTATGCTAAAGAAAATAGCGAATTGGGTAATAAGTTTTTGTTGCTGTTCGGTTTATGGTTTGAAGGTGGGAAATTGATTTACCAAACCACCAAGAAGAGAGCTAGCGGACCCAAGTGCCCAGTTACTGGCAAGAGGATTCAAGGGGTATTGTTTTTCTATCATCTTTTTTTTTTCTTTTTATGCATCTAACTGGGATGTTATTTATTAGATTGAATCTGCTGTTATTACTACATTGGATTGCTAAGTTTATTTGATCTTGTATGGAGATTTGTGTGCCGTGGATTATTTTGTCCTTCATACTAAGGATTTCGTAAGAAATGATACACAGGTGGTGTAGATGCATTAGTTTTTTAGTTTTTTAGTTACGAGTTGGAAATATAATATTTCGAATCATTTTGAATTACTTTTACGGTTCTAGCCATAGGTCTGCTAATGCCTGAATCGGGAGAGGAGTGGTTTGTTGGGAGTTTAGGATTTAGATATGACTTTTTTGTTGTGTTGGCTGGTTTCCCCAAAAAATTTGGGGTCGCATTGTACTGCAATCACTATCTTGCAAGTGTTAAAAATTAAAGGGGTGAGTTTTAACTATACTTTGTTGCTTTGTGGCGAGCAGTTTCCAAGTCTTCCCTTGAAGCCAGCCCTGCTTAAAAGCACTTCATTGCCATTTTTCATTTCCTTGAGAATTTAAGTTACCTAGTCTAGTTGTCTAATAAGATGAATTACAGTAATCTTGATAATGATTTTTGCTGGTATATAAATTTGTTATTGCTTATTTGATACAAGGTTTCCATTTATATGTGATTGGTTGATGGTTTCCTCCATATTGTGAAAGATTTATTTCTGAGCTATGAATGATTGTTGGCTGCAGTGTTTTAAAACCCGCTTTTCTTTACAAAGCTCAATACAGTGGTGCTGGTTTTGATGGAATCCTTACTTTCTTTTCAGATCCCTCACTTGAGACCTGCTGAATACAAGAGGTCTAGATTGTCTAGGAACCGCAGGACTGTGAACCGTGCCTATGGAGGAGTCTTGTCTGGAAGCGCTGTTCGGGAGAGGTACGATACCCGGATGGTTTCTTTTTTGTTTTGTTTTTTGAAGTGATGAAGACCCGCTTTATGTGGTTTTGGTGTGTTTATTATGCAGAATAATCCGAGCCTTCTTGGTGGAGGAGCAAAAGATTGTGAAGAAGGTTTTGAAGATCCAGAAGTCAAAAGAAAAACAAGCCTCAAAGAGCTAGATGAGAGGTGTATGAAGTGGAGTTTTCCTACTTAGAGGATGTTTCAGCAAAATTTTGTTATTGCTTAATGGCCAGTCAAATGTGGATTTGATTATTAGCTTGCTTGATACTCTCATGACTTGGATATGTTAACTTTACATTTTGTCAATTTGATTTCGTTGCCTATATTTGGATGGTTTGCCAATTTCCTTTGATTTCATGTTCTTGGATAGGGCCTAAATATATCTAAAATCCAGCATTTTACCGAGTTCTAATTCTTCTAATTTCTCCCAGTTTCATCATGTTCTCTTATCTCATTTTTTTGCCACGTCAATTTGACAATACTTTTCAGTCATGCATATTTAACATAAAATTTTAATAACAGATCATAAGTCAAGTTCTTGTTTCTGTCATACTTGGCATTTTTAAAGTCAATTTTATTACTGAATTCTTATGAAAGTTAAAATTTTAGGGGGGTAAAGCTACCCAGAAACCTCATTGTTGAAACTTTAGGATGGCCAGCTGATGAAAAGGCTGGAATAAAATGGGAAAGGAAAAGCATTTGTAGAAGCCTAGAAGGCTCGTATAATTCTCACACCAAATGATGTTAGGGTCTTCACTGATGACCATGGATCCCAAATGGGATTGAATACAACCATGTTCCACGATGAACATATTTGGATTACAGTTGTGACCTTGTTCATTGCATGTCCTTCGGTTTTGCAAAAGCATGCGCATGATTAGGGACTGATATTATCCTAGTTGGTTCCTTTGTATCAATTCTTCAGCAATATGGTTGAATCTTCATTAATCCTTCAAAACGAGTGAAAAAACTCAACTATTTCAAGCTGGGAATCAACGTAGATTTTTTTGATTTCCTTGCCAATAACTCTCATATTCAACGAAGTTTGGACGGTTTGCCAATTTCCTTGCACCCCGTGTTATTGCTTAGTGTGTTTAACAACAGCAACAACAATGCCTATAAATCCCGAACTAGGTGGGATGCTCAAAAACTGGCATTTCTTGGAATAAGCCTAATTTTGTTTTGTTCTATCTGTTTGCTGTTTTTAATGACGTTTGTGTTTGATCATTATTTTGGGTTAGAAGGAAGATAGGAGACAGTGGAGAGGAAAAATATCTTCATGTACATTAAATTATTTCTGTCATGGGAATTTATCATTTTAACAACGTGATTGAAAATACCCTATGTTCCTATGTAATATGTATTTAGCAAATCCGCCTAATGAAGGATCATGACGTCCTGTTTCTTTAGCGTTTTCAAAGCTCAGATCCTTTCGAGGGCAAAACCACCGAGCACCTTTTGTTTTTGACTAGCCAGATGATGAAAAAGGAATAAATCGGCCAAATAATTCTCACACCAAACAGTGTTATTACACTTGCATCTAGTCCAAGATCATGAAGCACAAAGTGGCTTGAAAACAATCGTGTCAAATAATGAAGATATGACTGTTACAATCATGACATAGTTCCTCGCATGTCCTTCAGCTGATATGGTTGAATTGGATTAGTTGGATCTCCCATCTGCCTAAGTAGGACTGGTTGGTTCCGGAATCCATGAAAAGTTCTCATCAATCCTCTCAAACATGTTTCAAAGTCGTGAAACGCCACTGTTTCAAGCTGGGAAAAACCTTGGAACTTGTCCAGCCAATGAGCGTTTCTTACTGCCTCTTCTTAGTAAGATGAACAAGGCCTAATCACCTAAGAGCCAAGATGCATTTGGCACCATTTGGCCTACGCAGGAAAACTCGTAGCATGAATCCACAAATAGAAAATTATATGTACACTTGTTTACATAATCAAATGTTTGGTTGGATGTCGTCTCTGGATCGCATGTAAGATAAAAACTGGGTAGGTAGTTCTGCCAAAAGTGCTTGAACAACAGCAATCTCTCCACCTGCAAATATTATTTATGTTACCACCCAAAAAAATATCATTGAAGCTTCCATCTCAAATTGATTTACAAGATATTTACTTACTTTGTACATCCCGAAATGGCATAAACTGGACTATATCACGTGAAGCAACACGTCCACTTGAACTTTCTAGTCTCTCTCCTTTATCAGCATCTAAAATCTGGGCAGCAATAATTAAACTTCAGAAAATCGGAGGTGGTCGTGTAAAATAACTGAGGTTTACACAATCAAATATTTCCACTATGGAGAGGTATTGATGTTAAGAAAGATACCTCCATTTCTTTGAAGTCAGCTCCTCCAACTCCAACTATGAGGATTGATAGCGGTAGGTCAGATGCTTTCACTATGGCATCTTTGGTTTCCTGAAGATCAGTTACAACTCCATCCTGAGACAGTCACGTTTCAGTGCAAAAAAAAAATTATAGATATTAAACACGAAAGTCTTATTCTTCTGAGAATATGCTAAATCCATCCTGAAAAACAAATACTTAAATTCTACATCAAAATGGAATGATATTACATTACAGAATCGGAATAAGCAATTCCTGAATAGAATGTTTAGAAAGGAAAAAGGTGCTAAATTGTGAAATTGGTTAACTGATCAGCATAGCATGTCTGACAGACAAAACCAGCTAGAATTTCGGTGTCATTCTTACCGTAATTATTAGCAAAACAAAGTATTTTTTTCCTCCATTTGCAAGAGACTGGCTAGCAATTAGTGCAGCATTACTGATCACAGGTCCAAAAAGTGTTGGCCCTGCCAGAGAAACATTATAGAGAGCACTGGTATATGCTGTCATAATTCCCTGGATTCCGTCTACCTGGAAGAGTGGCATACGCTTAAAACACAGGCATTGTAAGTAAAGTAGGAACATCTGACTTCTGATTTCGAAGCATTTCACCTCACAGTGATTATTGCTTCCATTCAAGTTAAAACAATGTGAGACCGGACCATCAATTGGTCGTGCCCCAAATCCCCAGGCCGGAAAGCGGTTATCTGAATCATAAAATTTTAACACCTCTCCAACCTCTAAGATTGCCTGGAAAACAAATTGGCCGATGAGGTGATATATGTACATTGTAAAAATAAGATAAAAGGAAGTAAAGAATACAGCAGAGAGCAATTTTCTTACTCTTTGGTATGCATTTAGCCGTCCAGTTGGGTCAAGGTAATGCAAGGAATCAGGGAGGCGGGGATTTCCATTTGAAGCTGTAAGAAGAAAATGAAAGGTAGACGGATACATTAAAGTTCTTAAAACATATAGATTATGGTGTTATTTATTTATTTTTATGAACAATTGTTTCAATGGAAACCTCCAACAGTGAAATAAGAATAAATGTGTAAGCAATTTATCCTAAATGCCATAAACTCCTCAAAACATGACTCTGCTTCCAACTAAAAGGCTCCAGCCTCTTATGCTTTGTATATCACAAAAACACAAATTATTCAGAGATATCTTTAATAAGAGAGAAATTCTGCTTCCTTTTTTTTCCTTTTACAGGTCTGTAGATCAAAATAAAAATTCCTACATGTCATGATAGCTTTTGCAGATAGCTAAAAACATAATCGTGCCTTCTGTATTTAAAATGAAAGACAGGAGAAAACGTCAAGAAATTGGCAGAACTAGAATGAGAACAAGGATACACATTAATTCAAGGACATTAATAAATATTGATGTAGAATTACAAACTAAATCATCAAACCAAAAACAAATAATAATTTCCATTGCACTCCAAATGTTATTGAGAGAAAAAAGTTTGGTCCATAGGGGAAAAAAATCACCCATTGTAGGTCAAGTTAAAATTTGTAAACTGTTACCCGTGAAATCAACTGCCACCATGAAGTTCAGTTCACATCCCCCGGCCAAGTAATCCAAAAATGTCCACTGACTGCTTTGGGAAAACTTGTCCACAAATAGCTGGCTCTTTAACACCTGCATTAAAATAAGCAAATTAGGCATGCAACAGCGAAAAGAGACAGATTCATCATTCAAGTCAATTTGATTCACATAATCAGACCTTATTCTGATGATTATGTCCAACAGTTGTGGATAAAAATAAATTCTCTCCTTCGCCATTAGAATGAAGCTTTTCCAACTCAACTAATGATTTTTTAACTTTTCTGATAAATCAACAATGAAGAAGATTTATCAACATGCCAGTTATGGAGGTAAGGTAAAAAATAAAAAATGAAGAAGAAGAGATCACCGTTTACCCAATTAAATCATGCTTGCCACTGCTATTGAAGTTAAAGCACTCAATCATTAATGGATTTTCCTGCAGTTTCAATTAGAAAGGTAACATTGCCCTGGAAGGCCATGGTGGGTATTGGACTCGAATAAAAACACAAAACATGGACAGCTCATGGAGCTTGTTTTTACCTTGCTTCCAACTTGTTGAATGCTCAAATAGATTGGTTTCCACACTGGGTTGTGATCATTTTTTAAGACTTCTGTTTTACACACAGGAATGGGGAGCCCAACCTCAACAATTTTTGAGATTAGCAAAAAAGGGTCCTGCAGATACATAACAAAACAATTATTTATGTTTCTCATGAACTGCCTAACAAAACAACAAGAAACAAGATCTCAATAGCCCATACACTTTTTGAGAACAGATCCTTTTGTTCCAAATCCGAACACCTTAATACCATCTCCATTGTAGTCTTTGAGCTTATGCATTCCTCGGCATGCACAATAAGCTGTCCACAATGTCGAGGATTGCCTGACATGGTAGGATCTTCTCTAAATAAAAGATCTAAAGTCAATGACCTACTTGGCCTAGTCACAACCTGTGCCAACAGAAACAAGACTGGTTCAGTAATTAAAAATTTAACTGCAAACAAGTCTCTCAAGGTCATTTAATTTGTACACCTGTATCCTTCTTACAGAGAACACAATATATTTGGTCTAAATTTAGATCTTAGGTTTCATCATAGTTACTATAAGGTCCCTCTGGCTAGGATTAGAGTAAGAAGAATTCCCTCCTTTGAATAAAAACACCAAGATTCCCATTCTTTAATAATTACTACACAGAAAGAAGTGAAGGAGAGTGGCATTCAAATCATACCTCAGATAATACACAAGATGCTTCGCCAAGAAATTGGAGCTCTTCTAGCTTAAGCATCTGCATTTGTTGAATCATTAATTATCAACAGGGCATGCTACTATTCATTCCAATGACAATAACTTCTGATAAACATTCTGCACTGTTTCTTGAAAACATTTTTCTAAGCACTGGACAATATCCATGTAATATCCAAACAGTGTGGCATGTTTACATTCATTTTACAAATGAACCAGAGAACACCTTTGATATGGAAAGCATACGCCAGAGAAACAGCCAACAATTCCCTCAAAATGTTATCATGGAAAATTTATTTATGAACAAGTTCCTCTCCCCTGTTTGCACAGAAATACCTCATCAGCCATAAATATGTGGTATAGCTAAATTCCAACACCCTCACCCACCCAACTGCCAAAAATAAAAAGCAACACAGTTTTAAAAAAAAATTATCCCGAGACCATTCTCACTTTGGTGCTTCAGTGTATGTTTAGAGCAGTTACTTTGGTGCTTCAGTGTATGTTTGGAGCAGTTAATCAATACCTTTCATGATAACAGAGATCTTTTACTGACCGAGGAAAGGTAATTTATAGAATTGAGTGCTATAAATGAACAATCAACACTTCCATTTTTTTTCTTGGTTTGAATCCTTATCATTCTTTAAAAAATCAATGGTCCTGAATCTCTTGACAAATAAATTAAAAACATTTTAGACTAAAATGTCACTGTCATGTACTGTATCTAGAGACAATATTAGCCACCTCCAAAATAGTCCCTCATAAAATACCAATAAGGACAAGAGCCAGTCCCTAATTGGGTTGAAACTCAAATACAGGGATGAGAGGCCAGAAATTTAAATGATGAGGGAAGGTTTACTCCCATCATGAAGCCCAAAGCTTTCTCAATCTCCCGATGTGCCAAAGAACCCAAAAGCAAAAGACGAAACAAAAAAGTAATATGAAGGACAGGCAGTTTATGGAACCTCTTTAAAAACGTGCAATTGCAGATTTCTTTCCTTGTTTTCCTCTTAGTTGCCTAGTACTTTTTTAACATTATGAAAACTATAATTATTTGACCATCCATCTCTTTTATTAATTTCATGCTGTAAACTAGGTCTTGCAGTTCCAACCAACACTTCAATAGAATAGCAAGAATGGTGAAATATTTTAACATGCTGTTCCATACAGAGAGCTATTATTGAACAAACATATTGATCTTGGAAAGGAACCGAGTCTGTTAGGGAGATTATTCGACAATATACTACTGATAAGAAAATCACAATATAACCAAATTTGCCATTAATAAAGGGAAGCAACAAAGGAAACAGCAATCAGACTATAGAAGGATACCTTTACATCTATGTTGTGAAATTGAGTGTCAACGTCATATGCATGGAACCTGTGGTAAATGACACAGATCACAATATAGTGAAACCAATAGAACTTGTATTTGGTTGAAAAGAACATGGAGATACAAGCATAGAACTTACACCAACGTTTGAACAGCTTCAAACTGGAATGTAATCATGTGTTTTGTAATCCATTTTGGATTTAATGAATTAAGAACTACTTCTGTTCGGAAAACTTCAGCAAGTGTTCCATCTTTTCCTTTCGTATAACCAATCAATATAGGATCGCTCTAAAGCAGATAAAACTTATATGATAAGAAACAGAAGAAAAGAAATCTGAAACAGTTGAAATTATCAGGCTATTGCACAAGAACTTAAAATATCAAAAGTAACTGAACATAACCCCCCCCCCCCCCCAATCCCCTAATTGAAAAAACAAATTACCGCAACGCACAAAAATAGGTAAAGCCACCAACCTTGGAAAGTACATCCCGGTCACGCAAGTTTGTAGCAGAAAATGATAACTGCATAGAAATGGTTTTCACAAAGAAGATTCAGTATGAAGAACGAAAAGGGTAAGCTAGATATGAAAATGCAATAACAAATAATCTCATTTAATTGCAACACATATACTCAACTGTAACATTCTTTTCGAGCAATAACTAACCTATACTAGGATTATAATAATGAATTGAATAATTATAATCATAGAAATGGTTTACATAATTCATGTTCATTACCAGATGCCTAATCATTCAAAATGAATTGAATTATCAACAGTTAGCAATTATAAATCAAATTTAATCAAAAAATTGATTAACCTAATTAATAATCAACCAATTCTGCTTCTGGTAACAGCTTCTATTTAATCAGAAAGTTTTTGCATCTTAACACTAATTAAAAGCTGGAAAAAACTTACTCCAGAAATCAATCTAAATAAATAATGCCACGCCTAACATTATCATATCACAGCTTCCATCCAAAATTA
Source organism: Populus davidiana (assembly GCA_030145905.1). Lineage (NCBI taxonomy): Eukaryota > Viridiplantae > Streptophyta > Magnoliopsida > Malpighiales > Salicaceae > Populus > Populus davidiana. Next base: position 13,022,416 of record CM057803.1, read on the forward strand.
TCAACACTCAACAACTCTAAATCATATTTATTTACTGTACTAACAACAAAAGCAATCGAGGACCGACCGACCGACCTCCATCTGAGAGCCGTACATGCCACGAGACTTGAGGAAATGATCGACAGCGTCATTTCCAGCGGCGGCGCCGCTGCCACCAACTGCCCCCTTACCGCCGGCCACGTCAGAGCAGCAATTCCCCATTATACTCCGCCAGCAGCTAATAGAGTCTACTAAGTAGCAGCTAATACAAGTTTTTCTCTCGAAAACAAAAAAAAATCAGATTCCGAAACAGAAATCGAGAAACGGAAAAATGAATAAAAAGAGCAGACAGAAAACAGAGTCTGATTTTCCTATTAATAATAATAATATCTGGAAAGGAGGAGTAAGTGCAGTGAGTTGATACGTTTGTGGGCCCTCTCTGTTTCCTTCCTATATATACACAAATCCGTTTCTATGATAACGCGTTTTAAAATTAAACTACATTTTGATCCCTATAAATGAAGAAACGTGACATATTTATCCATTTTTGTTTAAGTATTTGTAATATTACTCTTATAGTTTTTTCAAAGTATCAGTTTCACCCTTTAAATTCAAATATAATAAATGATCCTTTTTACTTTTTTATTCCTACTTTCTTAATTTTCTCTCTAATCTTCGTTATGTTACCACAAAAAAAACAATAATTAAAAATTAACTTGCTCTATAAATTCTTTTGAACTAGTAGTTAGGTTAATGTAATTAAAAAACTATTTCGATAAAAAATTTACTTGATCTAAATATAAATATTGTGCTTCTGAGTTTATTATAATAAAAAAAAACACTTATAAGATACAAAATTCAAAAACTAGATTCAAAAGGTAGTAGATATTAAATTATCAAGGATAACATAAGAACTTCCCTGGAACTAGAAGGATAATATTGGAAACGTTTACGCTATACAGGGGTGGGAATAGAGCTTTGGTAAATATATAGGGGCAAAGATGAAGTTTACCGTCGATTTCTTGGGGTCTAATAAAGTGAGCAGGACTTATTTTGTAGCTAACTAACTAACCAATCAATCTTTGCCACGGTTTTGTCAAGAAGTGTAACTGGGTTTGAGATGAGCTGAATTTACCGTGATGCCATTGAGACTGGGTTGTGGGCAAGTGGTTGGGTGTTGAATAAGGTATGGTAGAGTCTTAAGATTTTAAAAGTCGTTGGTTTGGAATTTGAATTCGAGAAATTCAGCCAATGAACGCGGAGAGGTGGCATTCAGAGTGTCATGTCGTGGACTCCGCTATGAATTTGAAACTCTAAAAATACGACCACGACTACATCCAATTTTGGAAGGCAATTGCTTTGTTAATTCGACCAAAGTACCTCAAATCCGTTGACCATGGTGTTTAAAAAGAAATCATGATTTTTCTCCTGATCGAAACTGAAAATTGAAGTTAGAATTTCAACTCTCCGATTGTATGGTTACTTCGAGAAAATTGAGAGTTAGATCTTCGTCCGAATTAGTTTTTTAATTAAATTTAACTAAATTTATTCACTATTACAAAGTTTTTAATAAACTTATTGATTTGATCCGACTCAAATCAAATTTGTTTAGATTAACATGTTGTAAAAATCAGATTAAGATTTTATAAAAAACCAAAATATTAATATTTTAAAAAATTAATTAACCTATAAGATGACTTCAAGATTTATAAATTGACTCCATGACGTATAAATTCTTCAAATTAGTTATCATATTAAATATAATAACTATAGTTTTTAATTCTTAACTATAATATGACACGGTTTGAACTTGATACGTTTCAACTAAAAATTTCGATTCTTTAAATATTATTGGGATGTATTTTTTTTAATTTATTCCATGTAGCTTATATTTTTTTTTATATTTACTATTTTCTTCATCCTCAATACGCGCACAAGTTAAATCTCTTGTTAAATGTGCACATGATATCAAAAAAACAAAAACAATTAGTTAGCTATTTCTATTTTCTTCACTATTGATGTTTGATGTTGTGGTATAATTTGTGTTTTATAGTGTTTTTTATTTAAAAAATATTAAATAAATAAATTTTTATATATATTTTTTAATTATTTTAACATATTATTGTAATTACTGAAATGTATTTAAAAAATAGCATGTACTTCAATACTAAATAAACATAAAAACACCAGGATATAAATATAAAATCAGGTAGGAATACTTATCCGGTCAGGTTTTGGATTTATTCCTCAATAGTCATGAGTTTGAGTTCTATTAGGAACACTGGAGTTTACATGATTATTAATTTTAAAATCTGTAAAATTAATTTAGATATGCACAAACTAATTTAAATATTTATATTAATTATAAAAAAATTATATGAAGATCTTTCAAAAGATCGAATAGAAGTCAAATTCATCACATCCCCCTCTCCAATTGAGTGCAAATTGTATTATTTTTTTTAATAAAAAAGTCAAATTCATCACTTTCAAAAGATAAGTGAAATTCATCACATCCCCCTCTCCAATTAAGTGCAAATTGTATTATTTTTTTTTACTAGAATAATACTAATAATAAGTGGGTCCATCACCTGGAAAAATAACCCAATTACTTAATCATTTTAATAAAGAACATAATGACATAATACAGATTTAAAGGTAACATTTTTTAGGACCTAAGGTTGTAATCTCAAACTTTTTGATCAAGTCTATAAAAAGCGTGTAAAACATTAAAAAGGGTGTAATGTCTTGTAGGAAACATCACTTATGATGTCTATTAGAGTGTTAGAACATTAATAATTTGTCCTTGTTAGCTTAAAAAACAAGTCTGTGATGGTTACCCGCCCAGCAATCCTTTCTTGTACTCGTGTGTTCATCAATGTTGAACTTTTTTTCTCATGATATAAAATCTTGTGTTGATAGTCCATTTTAGGTAGAAGCAATTGTCGAATCCTTGCTAGTTACTCCAACGCTCACGAGTCACGCCTAGACAAGGGGAGAATCTTATGTTTGCCCTTCTCAATAAACAATGATATATATAAATAATTTGCTATAATCAATTATTTACAAATATTTATATGTTAATAATTTTTCTAATAATATTTTGTCTTCATAAAATTGTATATTTTCAATTATATTAATTGAAAATAATTTTCATGTGTTATAAAAAGTATTCAATATACAAGATAAAGACAGCAACGACATTTACTTTTATTTAAGTTATTCATTTATTTGAAAAGTGAAGCGAATTTTTATTTTATGTAAAATTAAAGAAAAATGTACATTTATAAATTATATTTTATCATTTTGTAGTAAATCAACAAGATTTCTTTAAGAAATATTTCTTTTAAGATTGTTAAATCAACCAGGTCAATGACCAGGACGTTCCGACCAAAAACTCGATCAAATATAGACCTCGAATCACTGCTTTTCCAGTATGCCTGCTTGACCACGTTTTACGATGTCCCATCTCAGATTGTCTGATAACACTGCAAGTGAATCCACGAGCCAAGCTAGCTATAACTCAGATCAGACGAACTAAATACCGATTAGATGAAATATATTGGAAAATACTCTTCAACGATGCTAGCAGCCACTATTCAATGCTGCCAACTGGTAACCATTGAAAGCAAATTATATAAACATACCAGCTCAAAGGGTGCTGCTGCCTGGTTTGGAAAAATTGGGGAGTAATCATGGTTTTGAGAAAATGGGCAGCAATCATGGTTTGCGTTTGACTTTTATGGGAAGCTGTTGTGGAGCAAGTAGGAATAATTAATCAGAAATGTTTATTATTCATCCTAACTCAAGAACATCCCGCTGGGATTCAATAAGTTTAAGTTGGGGTGCATGAAGCAATTATGGGAGAAGAGTAAGTGGGGCCCCGAGCAGAAAAAAGAAGCTAGCTGGAGCTTCGCAAGAAAAGCAGGGACACCGGAAATGGCAAACTAAAGGCAAAAGCCATGCATGTCCCTTGCTATATGGAATGGACAGGGATTCAATCAGCGGCTTGCTTCCTCTTATCCCCTAAAAGCAAGACACGATCGCTAGACCCCATGCCCACTAACCAATAATGTTGCATGGTGACATAATTAGAGTAGAAAAACGAAGAATCATCGCTTCAATCAGAAGCATTGCTTCCGGTATAAAGTAGAAGTTCGGGCCCACAAGGAAATATAATCCAACTACAGTGGTTTTAGTGCTTTCTGTATGGCAAAACATGGAGAATCCATCCAGGTAGAGTTCTTTTATGGAAATACTGTATTATAATTATAGCAAATCAAAGAGGGTTAAGATAATGGAAGTGAATGCATTTGAAGAGCACAAAGATTGATCTGATGTTCAAAAAAAATGTGGAGGAGTCAACCAGCACAAAGACCAGGAGGTCAGCCACTGGAGGATGGACGGCAGTGGGTGAAGATATAGACCTGCAACGTGTCATGAGGTGGTCTAGTGGCCAATCTTGGTCTCTTGTTAGGATTAGAACGCAATGTCATCTTGGCCATTATAACAAGTGAATCCATTTCAAATTTCAAGGTTTCCCCACGGGGAGAAGATCCAAGATAGAAATCTTCACGCGTTAAATGGAAGTCAAGACAGTGGGGTCAAGTGCTTAGTCTTCATAGTCAAGCCATTGGGGTGAAGTGCTTAATCTTCATCCTTGAACAAGAAAATTGTTCCTGTTTTGTTATTAGTGGGTCTGCCAGGTCAAGTCCATGGTTGCACACTTGCACTACATTGATTCTCACTAGCATATCCACGAATATCTTCCCGGGAAAAGAGTCACGGCAGTGACGAGGGAACATGAATATCAAGGTTCCAAGATATAGACAACAGCTGCCACCACTTGAAAATTGACTGTTTTACAAGAGAAAGTAGTTCAGCCATTGAAATTGCAAGCTTGCAGAGGACCTTCTAGAATCCAAGATGAAAATTATGCATGAAAATATAGTAAAAATAATTTTTATTTGGAAATATATTAAAACAATATTTTTTATATGCAAAATTATTTTTAACATTAATATATATAATTAAACCACAATGTTACTGATAGTTAGACCACAAAGCAAAAAATGCAGGATTAGGCTGGAGCACAATGCTTGAAACCAGCCGTATGCTCATCCAGTCTAGCCCATCATAGGACAAAACTTCGAACCAAGAACATCCCTTGCCATGATTGAAAATAGCAAGATTGGACCAGTGGAAAGCATCCTGAACTTACAAACCAAGCTTCTAAGTTCATACCTATAGACTGCATTTTTGTCTTTCAATCCACTTGCATTCTTCATGAATCAACATGCGTTATTGACTATTCACATTTATAACATATGTTATAAGATAAAACGACCACCGTTCAATTAAGGGGTTTTGTGCCAACAATTTCAGATGAACATAATCAAGTTTCCACAATGCCTCTAGTGTGCATCGCCTTATATATGCCATCAAGCCAATTTGATCTTTGCAGGTAATAAATCACTGTAGAATTAAAAAAAAAAAAACCTCACTGTAGACAAATGCAGAACATAAGTAGAAAATTGAATATGATAACACTCGAACAAATTGAATGGGTTTGGGGAGTGGAGGCTGTTGCCTCCAACAGTGAGGGCAAAAAGAAACGAGTTTCACTGCTGTTTCATTTCGAATCATAAGACTAACTATAACATGTATCAAGGCCCCAGGTAAAATCTATCCATTTGGAAATTATTTGCTCATCCCCCCAGAGTTCTGTCTCTCTCACAATCCAATGGCAAAATTGTGTCAACCCAAAAATGATCTTGAGATAAGCTTGTCCCTCTTCAAAACAAGTTACATAATTCCGCTCAAGGCAAAATGAGGAGCACAGCCAACATGACCAACAAAAGGAATTGCATAAAATGTATGAAACAAAGCTTCCAAGGCTAGATGATCTTATGTAACCCGATGTGCAGATCAGAAGATATGGAAATCAGAAGTGGGAGAGAGTAATGCCATACTGCTTTAAAGACTCGTTTCTGGTGAGCTTTTATGGACTGGGATGGCTTGTCATAATTATACCTGATATCAAAGATATGGATCACAGGATCTACCGAACCAGATGTGAGGTACAGACCATCAGGAGACCAAGCTTGATTGGTCAGAGCTGACTGAGAGTCGCTACTTTCTTGTTTGAACCCAAAAGAATGAATTTCCATTTGCTTCAGTCTTATATCAAACAGCCTAAGTTGCTTCCCATGAGTCCTGAATATGAGATCTTCTATTTTAACATTCAAATAGCTTATAAAAAATATGAAACTATAGTGAATCCAGTTAGGAAAGATTAACAAGAAACTTAGTTCTATCAACATGCCTCCCAGGTGACAGCAGGAGTTTTCTGCAACTGCAATGTACCTTTAGTACTGTTTTTATGCTTCAAAGTCCTCATAAAGTGATATTAATTTAAAAATACTGTAGTTTATCTCGAAAGTAGAAACCAAATGGTAGAGTTGAAAGTGCGTGAAACAACATCAAACTTAGTTAACCGAGTAGATTTCTAAAAGCATACTAAGGAGACCATTAATACTAATAAACAGATGAGTTGATGAGGACTCGTGTCAGAAAGAGAAAGGGCGAGATAATTCTTACCCTGTTTGAACCATGAATAAATTGAAATCACATGGATTTGGCAGAACACTCATGCACTTGCTGTCGAGTTGATGCTTGAAGTCAGCTCTCCCAACTTGCACATCAAACCCAACAATTCTCTTGTCTGCACCAGCAGACAGTACAATCTGCTTTTGCTGCATCCCGGCAACCCCCATGACAGCAGAAGAATGCAAATTCCTGTGCAATATCTTTGGCTTCCACGAGTTCTCATCATCTTTCTCATTCCAAAGAACAACACCATGATCACTGCAACCAGTAACAAAACAGGTATTTTCCCAGGGCATGAACTCTATGCTGTTAATAGTACCCTTAATATGAGGCTTGTCATCCAAGAAAGTTACACGTGCTCTCTGCCAACGCAAAAACATACAGAATTAAAGATTATTTATCCAAAAAACCCTACATTTTAAATGGAAGTGTATGATCCTATCCTATAGTATGATGGCATGTGCACAGAGGATGCTAACTCCACTGCTGTGAAATCCATGCTGTACATATGTAATTGAGACATATCTATAAAAGTGGCACTGACATATTAATTCAGAAAGTATATTTCAACCATGATCCATACCCCTTGCATTTTATTCAAATTCAGAATTGATATCTGAGAATCCCCACTATCTGCAGTGTGAGCAGAAAATAAGCTATTTCCCAGTGGGTGCCAGGCTATATCTTCTGGCCATCGACGTTGCAATGGAGACACGCAATCAGCGGTGCTAAGTATAGAGGCACCTGACCTGAAATTTAAGAGGGGGGGAAACAAGATGCTAGATGAGCACCTTCACATTACAGAACTGAAGATTAAGCGATGAAACTGCATGTTATTGATACAAACAGAAAATTAGTTCGTGCTTCAACCAACTAAAATGGAAGCAACTGAGGATTATTTCTCTTCCATAATCAATAGCACCTACAAATCTGTTCTTCGTCAATGCAATAGCAAATAAATGTGAAACATTTTTTTGCCTGAATAGCAAATGGATGCTCATAATTTGAAGGAAGCTGGTTGCTCAAACCAAAGAAATATTGATCTTCTGAGGTCTTCTCTAGAAGTAATCATTAATGTTCATGGACACAAATCTGCAGTTAAATAGCATTGGCCAAGAGGGTTGTGAGTTTGAAGAAGTTGGTGGCAATTTTCATAGGTAGGTGCGGGCACAATACTTTTCTTTCTTTGAAAAAAAACTAATTTGACAAAAATCAAGAGAAGTACACATGAAGCATGCATGAGACACCACCATTGTCAAAATCTTTATCAAAGTGATCTTGGGAAACATGATATTACTTTCCATTAACCAGTGAATAGCACCCATAAAAAATTTCCATGACTCATCATCTCTTGTAGTTCAAACACTAATATACAAGAGGAGCGTCTATCCTCCCTCTCTCCTCCACCAAAAAAAAGAGGCAAATAAGGACAACTCTTAGTAAAGCGCCTTAACTGGAAAACACAGAAAAAGTCACCAAGAACAAAGGGCCTGGAAGGGAATCATATTCCCGCATCCATCCTCAACTACTCATGGAATTGCAAACAAGCCTAGCAATTTCTCAGCCAACGCAACCCTCAAGTTCATATTTGTGGAAGTGGTTCCAATTCAAAGCATTGATTCTTGAAATTATTCAGACATTACAGACCACCTGTTTCTATTAAATTACTCTTGGAATAAGTTAGCATCTATGGAAGGCTTTCCACACCCTAATCTTGCCAAATGTCTGGCAAAATCCCTCTTCTAATAGCAGGCCAATGTCAATCCATAAAACTTACACTCAAACAATTCCAGGATTTAGCAACTCCATTCCTGTTTCATGACATGACAGAATGAAGTGTGAAGATTTAAAATTGTCTGCACTTATGCACAAAGAATATTCCATGCAGCTTCGTAAATGTAAGGAATTGACTGTCTAACTGAAATACCAGTACCAGAGCATCAACCACCTTTTGCAACTCTCCATCTAGCATGTTCATTGTGTTCATGGTTCACCATGTGTAATATCTCTATGAAACTTACAAAATCTCAAAATGATAAGCTTAATGGCATGGTAGGCATGCTCTTCCCATTGTGGATCATCAATCAGCTATTCATGAAAGTTAATGTAAATAAGTTCACACAAACTTTAAGACTTACCCTCGAGCTTGAAGTTGCCATAGGTGGACCATTCCATCCAAAGCACTGTATGTATTCAAGGCATTGGACAAAAGTTAGATTTTGTAGATATTACAAGTGAATACAAGAATACCAATACCATGTCTATTTTACATAACATACATTACAGATTGGAAAAGCATCAAGTAAAGAAAAACATGCAAGATGAATTTGAGATGAACTTCTCGTATGGCCGCACTCATGCATCTTCTTCACAAAAATTCTCCATGCTTGAAGCCACATTCAAGTGCACTCTATGAGTTAGGAACGACAATGTTTTGAGCAATTGTCATAAAGTAAGTGCCATTTTTGTGGCCTTCTTTTTCGGTAAAGAAGAAGATATTTTTGACAAAGTGATGCTGTTATATTTATCCATCTTCCATCTTTTTTGTTACTGCACATATAGTTCTAAATCTACCACTTCATTTGGTATTCTTCTCTTTCCCCCAACTAAAAATTTGAGTGCCAAATATTCATTTCCATGCGTGCTTCAGTTGCTCTTCTTTCTACCTGTGGTTGACTAAGTCTACCCCCCCCCCCCCCCAAAACAAGCACTAATTTATGATGCTTTATGCTTCTATAGATTTGAAAGAACCAATGTGTTTGATTAAGAAGATAACATTCTTCCTATGGAAAACCACAGTTTAAAATGTCAAAAGGAAAAGGGAAAATAGCGACAACTTATCATCAGGCAAATCAAAACAACATCTCTAGGTGATAGCAGGAATGTACTTGAAACTATCTTCAACGTGAAAGGATAAAAAATTGCAGGATGAAGTCAAATTTTATGTCATTTTCTGTAGTTCGATTGGTTGTCATTTGTAGGTGAAATGAAGGAACAAAAAGTTCTCAAGTCTTCAATCATGTCAAAAGAACATGGCTTTCATTTATAACAACTACTTCACTCTCGATGTTAATTAGGTGAATCACCTGGACACAAAAAGCTGATCATTGGCTGGACATACAGCAACACTTCTCAACTTTCTTTTGTGCTGACTAGGGATATGATTACTTGTATGGCAGTGGACTGTGCATGGAGAAGAGCTCCTAGACACCAGTGGAATCAATTCCTTGTGTTCTTTCTGTTCTGAGATTATACAGAAAAATTATGTGAACAAGTAATTAAGTTCCAAGTGAAGTGAAATGCAATCCCAGGCAAGAAATTATGAATGAAAAAAATACACGCGGTATCGAAAAGAAAGGAAAAAAAGAAACAAAAGAGTTACCAATCTTCCTTTTCGTTCCTCTATCCTGAATTTCAATAACTTCAACATCAGGAGACGAACTTTTGTGAGACCTTTCCACCTTCACATCACTATTAGATTTTTCCACTTTTACATCCGCAACACTATTAAGCTTTTCTACTTTCACATTCGCAACACCATTAGAGGGAGTGGAAGAACTCGGTTGAGCACTAGAACAACTCGAAATTCTCGCACCTGAACCCACCAATTTTAGTGGTTGAGGAACTTTCGGAATCACAAGTTCAGTCCTAGACTGGGGCTGGCTTCCAGGAGAAGCCTCATTTACACGAACCGGACTTGGAGATTTCCTCTCCACCTTCACATTCTTAATTCCATTCTCTACAGAAGGTTTATTAGGCGCTGTTGCATTGCCTTTTCCACTTAGCCGACCCAATTTCACCTGCGATTCCTCTAACCTCTTCTCTGCTTCAACAAGCTGCACACTTTTCCAAACAAATAATCAACCACCGATTTATTTTTTTAAGAAAGCTAATTAAACAACTCCTTTCAGTTTTTTTTTCCTCCTTTTTTTTAATTAATCTCTAAAACAGAATCAAAACAAAGAAACGATCTGTTTTGTTAACCGCCAATCGATGATTAAGGAATTCAAAGAAAAACCCTAGATACTATCATAACTATATAAAAAGAAACTATATTTCATAGAAAAAAAGGGGAAATGAAGAGATATGAAAATTAAAGACAAGAAAGAAAGGAAGCAACCTGAGTTTGATAATAAGAAACGCGTTGCTTAAGATGCTGAAGTTCACGAGAACGATGTTCGATTAGAGCAATCAAAGCGACTTTTTGCTCCTCCATGCTATCTTCTTCTTCTTCTCTGCCGTTGTTCTCTTTGCATTCTTGATTTAGTGACACTTCATTATCGTCGTCGTTGTTTTGCTGCTCTACTTTTGGCTTTTTAAGAATCGGAGATGGTGTGCTCATTTTTTTTTTAATTAAGTGCTTTGTCCTGTGCTGTTTTGTGTTTGCTTTGTTTGTCAAGGAGCGCGCGGGAGAGGAAGGAAGGAGGGAAGGAATTTGTAATTTATAGGGATTGGAGAGGAGAAATGAAAAGTTCTCAATAGCTACTGAAGACTGAAGTAGCGTTGTCTACTAAAATAATATTTTTATTTTATTTTTAAAAAATTATTTTTATATTATTACATCAAAATAATTTAAAATATTAAAAAAATATTAATTTATAATAAAATAATAATAATTCTTTTTAAAATTACAATCAAATCACAATACCAAACAAGCTTTAACTGATAATTTAAATTAAAATATGATAGTCTTTTTTCACATGCGTTCATAACTAAATTCTAACATGCTCATATTTTTTTTATTTTTAAAATATATTTTTTTCAAATTAGTTTTTCAAAGTCTTTAAAATTTTAGATTAATAAAATTATTTTCAATTTTATAAAATTATGTATTAAAAATATCTCCGGATTCTCTCTTTATATCATAAAAATCTTCATATTTAGAGTTTTAGACAACAAAAAAAACTATATAAATTCCAAGCTAAAACAAATCAACGCAAAAAGATCAAGTTGGGAAAAAAAAAGAGGTATAGGTGAAAAAAGAATTGAATCTCTCCCATGAGCATGCAATTCAAGATGATGGCAAAAAAAAAAAAAAAAGAGCTTAAAAGTTGTTTATTGTTGAAATTAAGTCTCTGTTAGCTTTAATTATTTCAATCTATTTCAATTTCATTTATTTTTTTCCTTTCGGGACTTAGAAATAATTGTGTGTTCAACAATATTCTGAATTTATTTTTATTGAAGTGCAAAGCTATTGCTAGAATATTGCAGATAGAAGTTTTAGTTGGATTCTTTCATTATTTCCAGTGATATATATGTTCCTTTCAATATTTTCAACAATAATAATGGTTATCATTACAATTATAACTATAAAACAAACTAAGTAAAATTATGAAAACACTCTACAACCAAAGATAAATAAACATCGTGGATTAAGAAAATGTTTTCTTCTCTTCTTTCTTGAAATATTTTATACTCTAGTCACCAATTGTTTCCAGTTTTATTATTTTATATTGCATTAATTGAAATTTAATCCTAATAATTAATAATTTGTTTTAACTTGCTCAAGGTTTTGAAAAAAAATAATATTATTAAGTTAATGGTCAATTTAAAAAAATAAAATTCGATTTTATTACTTATAAAATACTGAAATTGCAAAGACTAGATTTGACATTCAAGCAAAAAAACCACAAGATTTTTTTGTTCTTTTTTTTAAAAAATATCCTGTCCTTAAAATTTTTATTTTTTTCATTTTCAATATTTTTTTATTGAGATTTTGACATTTTCATTATCAACTTTATTTTTATGCATTTCAATCCTTGATTATGTGAGGAAAGAAAATAGTTGAAAAACATGATAAAAAGCTGTTAAATATCCTCATTTCAACAACATAGAAAAAGTGAATATTTATATTAATGAGTTTTATTTGATAAAACGAGTTCATTTACAATATTTTAAATCATTTATCTTGCTAAAAAAACTTATTAATGCTTAAATCTTTTTGACATTTGAGTTAATTTTCATTTCTTGACTGATTAAATATTGGATCAAGACCAAAACAAGTTTATTAAGTTTTTTAGATTATCTTTAAACAGCAAATTGCACCTGCTCCATAATTTCAAGCGCCGTGCCGAAGCTTCGGAACAGAAAAACTCCTACAAAAAGCTTTTTACAAATAAAATCCAGGATTCTTCCATCGTCATCGCGCTGCTTCAGTAGAGAACTGAAGAGTCAATTTCTCCACACCTGACAAAACAACAAACGTTGATGTCTTAAAGAACCAGATGACAGGGAACACTGAGGACGGAGCAGTCCTTCCAGCGATTTAACCCACGAAAACATCATTTAAACTTTAAAAGAGAATGAGAACAGTTAGATTGAAGAAAGCCCATAGAACAATGCTTCTTCAGTAGCACAAATATGGGCATTTGGGTGTAAATTAGCAGCGCAACTCTTCATTTAAAAGGGGTTCTTTTCAAAAAAATGGAGTTGATCTCGCGATATTAAAGAGAACCAACAACCCACTGATAAACCCTGGGCAAAGTTTGACATTTTGCACAAGACAGCAACAGAAAACGAAGGGCTGTGGTACACAGACCATGATGCCTAATGAAGCTCTAGCCATGCATCTAAAGATGAAATCTAATTTTCTTCACCATCCACAGCTTGTCTAGAAGCTAATAAAAAGGGACATCGTTTCAAGCAACAAGATCAACTTCATCACGGTCAGGAGGAACCACATCTAGTCTCATCATACTTCGATATTGACCTGGAACAGGTGCACCAGCCTGCACACACAGCTCCACTACAGCTGGAGCCTTGCCATAGTACCTCTTCAACTTGTTATCCAGAGGAAGCCCATTCGTATCTCGAACATGCCAAACAAAATTGGGAGCCACAAGATCATCAATAGTTGCTTCTTGCCATGCATGCAGACCATCACGATGCTGATGCTTTGTTGCCTTGCACATCCTCACCTTGTGTCCCTTAGGGCCTACCTGAACTTCAGGACAATATCCGCAGGTTAACACACCATACTTTTCCATGATCTTCTTTGCCCCAGATATCATTTTGAACCATGACTCCATGGTCCCAATGCTTATTTCCCTTAAATCAGTCACTCCCTCATGTGATTCTTCCAATTGATCAGTTTCTTTATCCACTATAAAATTTCTTGCTTCATCAAATTTGGTCCCAAGATCAGAACCGATCAGAGGATCAAGGTTCTCATCATGCAAATCACGCTCATTTTCATCATTTTCCTTCGCTTGCTCAAAGTCTACGATTCTTCCTTCAATAGAGTACACGGGTTTTGTCCTCCTCTTTGTAGGGTGCTTTTCAAGGTCGACACCAGCCTGTATACAGAGCTCTACAATGGCAGGGATACGAGGGACCCTGCGACTCTCGTCATGCACAACTCTTGGCTTACCAACACGATCATACAGATGATAGGATTTGGGGGAAAAAACCACATCATGCACTCTCCCCTTTCTCCAAACATGAGTGGAACTCCTCATTCCACTTCCAGGACCAGTGCAGGTTCGAATTTCATGGCCCACATGGCCAATATGTAACTCATGGCAGAACCTGGATTAGAGAACCTAATGACAATAAGTAGAGCAACAAACTAAAAATTAATACAATTACACCAAACCATTTCTCAGAAGTTTTAAACTCTCAATCAAAATTGTAAATTTCTTAATTATTCATTATTCAACTGCACTAAGAATAGATTCGAAACAAATACCAAAATGACCACCATTTGACTCACTCAGAAATCAAGAGTGAAACAAGACCCCTTTTTCCATTCCTAAAGTAGTATTGTTTGGTTAACCAGTAACACGGATTATAATTCTACAATAAATAATAGATATTATTCTCAGTTAAATACATTATTCCATTCCTTTAATAAATATCCATCACAATAATAAGTAAATTCAAATTCATTGAAATTGAAATTGAAATCCTATTCTCCTTCCAATTCCAATCACTTTGAATTTCTAAACAGAAATTCACAAATAGACCCACAACTACAGGCCAAAAACTGAGTCTCCTTTTCATTTCATTTTATCTGAGCTTGATAAATTACCCCATTTCTTTACTAACATTACAATCAACAATAACAACATTCAAGTTCAAACCAAATTAAAACACAAAACCCATTTAAAATCCAATCTAAACTCACAAAAGGAACCAGACCCACAAATCCAAATCCAACCTTTCAACCATTTCTTACCTGCACTTCTGAACAGGAATAACTTTAACAAGCTTAGAAATCCCAGAAAGCAAAACCTCACGGGCTTCATAAACTTGGTAAGCAACAGGCACAAATTGAGGGACTAACAAACCATTATCAGGTGGATTCTCCAACATTCTACAAGGTTGTAACTTTCTTGCTTCCTTTTCTTCTTTAGCTCTTTTAATGAGCATTTTCATAGGTGTTACATATGGTTTTCTTTCTGACTTGTCTCTAACAGGTTTTGGTATGTCTTTGTATGATGGGTCATTTGTTTCTGTCCCATAGGGTAAGGGAATGGGTGTTTTTGATGAGAAAAAATGGGTTAGGTTTGGTTTTTTTGAGAGCAGGTGTTGGGGTTTTAGTGTTATGTTCATTTTAAGGAAGGATTTGTTAGGGTTTTTGAGGTTAGTGATTTTGTGACTGGAAAAAGTCCAGAGCTTGATTAGTTCAGGAGCAACAAAAAACTGAAGAGGACTAGACTGTAGCAGAAAGATCCACCCCCCATTTCTACTTCAATTTTTTTCTGTTTTATAAACTTGAGGATGCGACGTCGTTTTCTAACGCACAGAATTTAATCATCAATTTTAGAATTGATTTTTGTTGTTGTGACGAATTAAAAATTGATAAATTTAAATTCACTCCAAAATCTTGGTGATTTAAATAAGTTTCTAGATAATAATTTTTTATAAACTATTAAAATTATGTGTGTATGTAATTTAATCACACGACAGAAATAAATTTTTTTGAGAAAGGGATTTTTTTTTAAGATATGAATTGAGGTTCATCTAAAGTATTGGAATAAAAGAATTATGTTATTAATGAAAATTTATATACAATTATATAGTTATAATTATAATATCTATACAATAGTTTGTATTTATTTATATTCATTAGAAATCTTGATTTCAATTCATCTTAATATAACAAACCAAATTCGGACATAATTAGGACTTGAGTGGATTGTTTTTTATTTTCTGTCTTAAGAAAACTTGAAGGTTTAGCATTTACAAATATTGGTTTTTATTTAAGAGTTTGTTTGGAATGATTTCCGTAAATTAATTTAAATTATTTTTAAAATTTTTGATTAAATAAAAAGATTAATTTTCATATCAGAGTAAATTTTTTAAGGATTCTTTAACTTGTTAATTCTAGCCCATATATCTTCATTTTCACAAAAAATCTTCATTTTTTTTTCTTTTTTAGATATGCAGTGCAACTATAATTATTTTCATCATAAATTATCCATTAGCAAAGGCTCTAGCAAAGATGCAAGACAGATGTATTGAGAGATATCCTTGCTTACATGGCTCTGATGACGGGATTCATGCTTTCATTACAGTTTTAAAAAGTGTCTGGGAGGTAAGATTTAAGTTATGGATAAAAAGGATTAACCTAAATCTAAGCAGGTTAATTTTGATTTTTTTAAAAAATAATTCACATGATATTGCTTTAGCCAGAAAATAAATATATTTTTTCAAAAAAAAAAAACCAATAAGTTTTTAAACCGAAATTTTTATCGGATCAATCTGATAATAAATCAATTTAAGTTTTTGATCCATTCAAGACAGGTCAATTATTTTTTATTTTTTAAAAACCCGAACTAGTACAGACCTCAATTAATTAGATTATGTATTATGCAAGTTTAACACTTATATATGTTAATAGTAAAATAGATTATTTTATTTTGTCTTCTTCATAATCATTTATACCTCTATCAAATATAATTGATATAATTTTGTCTCCACGTCATGTATCGTGAACAATGATGTGTTCAGTCCTTTTCTTTCTTGCAATGTTTGATCTTTTGAAAATCTATTTTTGAAAATTTTTCTTGCCGGAATGATTTCTACGGCGACATATTTGGATTCCTTGCAGTTCATCCTATCACCGCTTTAGTCTCCCTCCACCATTTCAACAAGATACAACCCCTCAGAAGAGTAGGTTGCGAATCCTAGAAAAGCTCAAGGCTCCGGCCAAACTAGACCCTGCTGCACTCGTGCAAAAACCCACTTGCCATGCCCAAAACACGAAACTGGAGTGTATCTGTATCTTGGGGCTATGCAGTTAAAATATTTCGGGGCATACTTTATCCACGAGAAATATAAATGATAGCCAGAACCTTTTTCATTTGATACCTAACAGTTAATCCTGAAGGTTTCACTTTCAGCAACCGACCTTACCACGAGCATGTATGATTCACATTTGTGATTGGGAAATAGGCCGTCCTTTACAAATAGATCGAGTGGAGGTTCATAAGAGACCTAAACCTGACCTTACCTATGGGATGGGGTAAGAAAGTTCTATAACTACAGTTTTATTTGAAGTTCCTAAGAACTAATGTGACAAAGTTATAGTTTTGATTTTCCATTTGTGTTTTGAGTAGGCTCCTAGAAGAAACTGCGCAGAACCTTACCCACAGAGAAAAAATGACACGTTGGAAGTTCAGGTAGCAGAATGCAGAGAAGATGAACTCTTTGAAGTTCGGTGACAGAGATTGAAGAGCTTGTTTTTTAATGTGCCTTGTGTAATTGATTAATTTTTTCCATCAGAGTAGGGTACCAGGATTCAGTTGTATAGGTTAGTAATTATTTTATTTTGGACAACCTCAAAATTACCTTTTTCTACAGGAGCAAACCAGTTTCATTGATGAGACTGCATGCTTCCACTCAAAATGCTGGCAGAGGATATGACTCTCTCTGATTTGTTTGCTTGTGATATGCTCTAGGCTACTTTGCCTCCTGGCCATGTTTCAGCAGTTGATATCGAATGATGTTCCTTTGTGCTGTAAAAGTGATGTTTTATTAGCTTTTAGACAAGCTGTGGATGGTTAAGCAAGTTAGGTTTAATTGTGTTGGAATTGATCTCTGGAAGCATGGCTACAGCTTCGTTAGGTATTGTGGTCTCTGGACCACAGCTGTGGCCCTTGGTGTTTTCTGTTGTTGTCTCATGAACAACGTCAAAGTTTGCCGCCAAGGTATCACCAGGAGCTCTTCAGCTCTCTATAATATTTGCTAGTTTCCTCTTGCACGAGTGCCACCGAATAAGGAACTGCCTCTGCAACTGAAGCAGCAATTTTGGAAGGATATATACATGCCTTTTCTAGTTAATCCTGTTTCACAACTTTGAATTACTTTATCTTAAATCATCGACCAAAGGCGGGTTATTACTGCACATTTTGTAGTTTCATGACGTCCAAATTTGGTCTCGAGTTATTAATTGATATATAACTAGAATCAACAAGCAGGCAGATGTCCAAGCTCCCCAGCTCCCTTTGCGAAAAAACCAAAAAAAAAAAACACAGGAGATGAAATGACAAATAAATAGTATTGTTATTAATAGCATTCTGAGGACTTCAAAAATTTCTACAATCAGGAGGATGCATTAGCGTACGATAACTCTCCTTGAGCAATCATGCCAGAACAAGGGACTGGAACAAGAAACAGAACCAACAGGGAATCCCAAAACATACAAGGAAAAATGAAATTGCAGAGATACAAAACTGAAAAAAAACAGGGAAAATCCCTCCTCTCCTTCACAGATAGAGAGCTTCTGTACATTGAAATTGTTCGATTCAAATATCTGAAACTTGAAGCCTTTGTTAAGCCATCCTCTAAAATCATAATTAGGCTAGATGGGTAAATTTGTGTGGGAACAAAGAAAATTCTGAACCCACTTTGATTCTGAAGATACACTCTGGCATTCAGAACTTGGTAAATGGAGTCTCTATAGCCAAAAAGGGAGTTGTCACTTGTCAGGTCACCCCTAATATACAGAATTGGGGTGGATACGACATTTTGCACCCATACAGGGTTGGAGTTAGTATGGCAAAGAAAACTACTCAATCGGAACTGGATGGAGAGTGTATTCCATTTGGAGAGTCCTCTCCATTAGCCAAAGTGGAAGGGCTCCCACTATGGTGGTTCTCCTCATTGCCACTGGATCGAGGTTTACCCAACCTTGATCGAATATGAGTGCCCATTGGGAATGGTTCCTGCAGAGAAAAAAAAATAATTGTTTTAACGACCATTAAAAAAAAAGGGTGAAACAATCAGTTATTGAAAAGCTAAAATGCTGAACAACACTGAAAATAGTCCTGAAAAATCAATCCTCTTTCATAAATTTTTGTGTACTAAAGTATGACTAGCCACAACTACATACTTAAAACTTGTAGCCCAGAGAGAGAAGATAACAAGTAGAAAAATCCTAATCACCAAACACCAGAGTTCGCAACAACTTCAACCTTCCTTGTATTCCTAATTTCTTTGCTATTTTTTATTCTCATAATGATGTGGGATTTATCATCTATGACATGCTTTCAGTTGATCCACTATTTTCGCTTGTTTTTTGGGAAAATAAAAATTCTACGTTGGTACTATCAGATGAACTAGTAGAAAATAAGTAACAACATGCAAGCATTTTGTTATTAGCCCTAATTAGATATATCACTTCAAAAAGATGCTTGAATCTGAGGCAGTATAATAGCATTCAAAAGATCTCTACCAGCTAATCTGGCAGCACCATTATTTAGGAAGTCATATACCAGAATCAGTATTCAGGAAATATAACCATGATCAGAAGCCATGCAAAGAACAGCCCAAGGTAGCCAATGATTAGACCTTTTGACAGGCCAACTGAATTTCAAAGTATCTTACCGGATCACCGGCATTGGGACCATCAGAATGAAAGAGTATAGGACGACAGCGTTTATCCTCATTCATCAAGCTTGAATTCTGGAAATGCGCAATAAGAGCAGTTTTTCCCTGAATACGAGCATATGCAAGAGATGCCACTTTCTCACTGTTGAACTTCTCCCACTTTTTTCCATTGAATGCCTACAGAAGACGTGTTCAGCCTCTGTTAGCTTCTACATCTCACATGCATGAAGGAGAATTCCTTTCATACCAACAAACATAAATTACTATCATTCCACTCAAGCTAATAACACACCTTATGGAATGGAATGATCTGTTGAGGATCAATCATATTGATGAATGCATAGCCCACGTTGCATTTGTTCTGTTAAATCATGTTGTAAATCTCAATGAGAGCTTAAAAACAGGAAAGCAATAAGTAATCTCATATACGTGTGCATTGTGCACCAAAATATTATATACTAAGGTTGATCCACAAGAAAATTCACTTGCCTTGAAGTCAATTGGCAAGTAAATAAAATCATAGGTTCCTCGACACTGCTCATCAATTGCAGCCAGGAGCATCTTTGAAGTATATCTACAAGAGACACCAAATAAAATGAGAAGACAAAAAAATATAAAGTGCAAAGAACACAGAAAGTGCACCCAAGGGATTCAAATGCTGTCAGATTCCATAGGAAACCAAGAATAAAAATTGCCAAAAGCAGCAAACTTGACATGCAATGAATGTGAACACCACCTTGTTATGTAATAAGCCCCAGTCGACTAACATGGTTGAATTAGATGGCCTGGACCAAAAACATCCTAATGGTCTGGTGGGGGTGTTCCCACATGCTGTAAGGTTGCTGGCGGTTCCAATCACAGAAATTGGAAACTAACTCAAAACATTACCATCATGGATGGAAATCATGAAAAAACAAGCCATACGTAGCACGTTTGCCACATCAACCAATAACCTTAGCCTTTAAGACATAATTATTTTATTTTATTTATTTATTTTTTGGGGGGGGAGGGGGGAATTCAGATCATGAAGGCAAACAGGAAAAAGGTTGGATGGGCAGGATTTTCACATACTTGTTTGGAATGTTCTTTATCATCAATGTGGTTCGGTTGTCATCGCCACGCAGTATGCAGTCAATGTCAAGTTCATATTGTTTCTTATCTGAATGATTCGAATTCGATTCAATTCTACGATGTGAGAAGTTCCGCATGCGCTCATTAGGAGAACCAAAAGAGGCTGGCATTGAAATCATTGGGTTCCTCCCAGGGAACATTTGGCACATCTGCGGAGAAGTGGGTAGGCCAGTGCCTTTAGTCATGTCCATACAACTTCCACCATGAGAGAAAATGTTGTGGGAGGCAATTTCCATTGGATGTGGTGGAGAGCTACCAGGAAAACCCACACTCCCAAGAGCACCCAAGTGAAAACTAGAAGCTTCAGGAGACTCCCCAGAAAATGTGTGCCGCCTATCCCATAGAGAAGGATTGACAGCTGGTGCAGATCCAATGTGATGGGGTGCAGGTGCAGAGTTCAGCATAACTGTATGTCCTCTAGGGAATCCAGGCATGTGGGGAACATGATGAGCGTGAACACCGTTGGCAAATGATGGTGAATTTGACCAAATCATGGCATTTGAAGGATGTTGTTGACCTGACTTGGAATTCTTCCATACATAATGATGCCCAGGAAGAGTGCAGCTTCCAGTTCCAGGAGATCCAAAAACTTGAAAAAGATCCCACACAAAAATGAAAATAACAAAACAATCAGTAAATTAAAAATTGAGGAAGCTTTTATAACAAAGGTAAACTAGATTTGAACTTTCGAAGATAATAATAATAATAACAACTGGTTCAGTTAGCACATGGACCAACAGTACTTGCAGCAAAATGGGTTTTCTCCATTAACGCTTTTATAACAAAGTTAGAACACCATAATTATTCAATTCGTCTGATGCATTACTATAGCTGTTCTTTTATATTTATCTATGAATCGAGGACATAATTTCACATTTACAAGCCCGTCAATATCCAACTTCTAAAAATCCCCAAGCCATCTTCAAAGTCAGGAATCTAAAATTCACTCATCATAAAAAAATTCAGTTACTAATTTTCATCCCTCATTGAAAAGATAACAAGAAAAAGAAAGTATAAATGAAATGGTGCATGGCACATGATGATCATCTGAACTTACCCCCTCCATTAAGCTCCATCATGTGCCCGTTTGACCCTACCCCTCGAATATGTAAGCTGTTAATTCCTTCTGTCACTTTGGAAGTGAAACTGCTGGGCATGTCTCTGATAGTGCTTGGAGAGTTGTATGGAATAGTATTGGCAAAACTATCATGGTACTCTGGCAAGGAATGAGGATGAATACTTGGAATACATTTGTTGCCAAACTTCATTTCATCAATCGAGAATTGTTTAGCAGCACTTGCTGTCACTGGAGATGGTAAGTTGTTTGAGACACTAGAACTCCTGTGAAGTTCAGTGAATGCACCCAGCTGTGATGGGATAGCAGAATGTAAAACCTGAGAAGATCCATTAGCCATGTAGCTAGATGCTGATACTCCAGGAGAAAATGTGGCTGTGAAACATGTTTTCAGAGGATGAGAAAAAAAAACTCCTTTAAGGAAAACAAGTTCAGCTCATTTAATTGAAACAAATTGTGTCAGACAAGATCCTACCCAATGGTCCAGATGATAAGTCGTTAAAGGGGCTCTGTAAAAGATTACGTTCAGCTTGCTCATGCTCAGGCTGTTGCATCAAGCTGCCAATAAAAAAATTGAATAAATTATCAGCAGCAGATAAAGAGGGAGAAGAACAGTTGGAAATCTGCAAGCAGCATATCAAAGAAACTGAGAATCACCAATCCAAGTTCAAGCAGAAGAAAGAAGCAAAGAGTTGAAAAGGACAGAAGGTAGCAAGCAATTTGCATTATGCCTTTTTAAGACCACATGATAAATATTAGATCCACAAAGCCCCATTAGAAGTTAATTTCAATCTTAACAGGAAACTATGCTGTAGAAACTGTTACATGTGAAGTGAAATACCTTCTAGTGCCCCCTGGGTAACTTGATTCAATCTTGATCTGCTTGCCAGCAACGTCACTCCTATTTAGTGCAGAAAGGGCTGCTTCTGCAGCCCTAATGTCATAGTACTCTACAAATTTGTGATGATGCTTATGTGGGGATTCACGGATCTGCAAACCACATACAAATAACAGTATGAAGCAGGAAATCTTTCATCTTTATGTAAAAACTGAAATAATACTCCGTAAACCAACTACCTCTTTAATCTCCCCATAAACACCAAATATTTGATGAAGCTCGTCGATTGTAACAGAAGAATCAAGGTTAAAGACCACTAGAGTGCCCTGGTTCATATCTTTCTCTGATGGATTGTCCTGATAGAATAAATAGCCAAAAAGAAACACCAAGCTAAAAAAGGTCAAATGAGCAGGTACAGCAATCAAATATGTACACAGAAATCAGACAAACAAACATAATCAAGCCCATAAGTTCAAGATAAAAATATAATACTGACGCACTTTTGGAATTGAATAATGTATGTCAAGATTCCTATGCTTCAATGGCTTATTTTGAAGTGCACTCATTGCATTTCGAGCTGCTCTTATATCATAATAAGAAATCATCACAAAGCCACGGTGCTTGCAGGCTGTATAGAGAGTTCGAATATCTCCATATTGCTGACAGAACAAAACACAATGTCAGATGACATGCAAGATAAACTGGATGGACTAGCTGATGCAAAAGTCAAATAAATTACTGCAGAATGTAGAATGATATGCACCTCAAAAAGAGCCTTCAATTCAGAAACTTCAACGTTGCTATTGATGTTTCTGACAAAAAGTGTTCTAGAAGGATGCCCAACAACAATTGAACCATTAGAGTCCCCTTGACCATTGGAAACTCCCCTGAGGAGACCAGAATTTCCTCGGGCCACATCCCCTTCTAATTCCATGCCTCCACCACTGCCGAACAGGTCAAAATCTTCCAGATCATCCAAGTTATTGATCTGAGCATCACGCCCAAATTCAGTAGTCACTCCAGAAAACAGGTTATCTTCAGTGGGGAGGAGATTTCCTATAGTTTTCGCCTCAAGTTCTTCAAGTGATTCAAAAGGCTCTTCTTCCTCATGGGAAGAAGTGATGGTCTTAGCAGGTTGATGAGATTGAATGTCATTTCTTGACGACCTCACTGCAAATAAGCAGAGTGGATTTTGTCAATCGTATGGCAATTGGTAACTTTAAATCTTTTAGATAAGGCTGGAAGCAAGGAAAAAAAGAATCAACCGATAAAATGCATTGCTGAAAAGATATAAGATCACAAAATTTAAACATGTTCAAAGATTTATCCCAAAAAAATAGAGTGTGCAATTTAAATATACATTCACTTGATTATAACAAGACATCCATTACAAAAGCTCTCCTCGACACATGGTACGGTAAGGAATGCCATAAGAGAATACATGATAAAAAAAACAATTAGATGTATGTTGTACAGAGGAGGCTTACACTTTCTATTGAATATTTCAGAAAATGAGCTCGAGAAGAGACTGCTTTCCCACTGGGTCCCACTGATATCAACCCTACTTCTCCCTGTACTATAGGATGCAGGTTGCATTGACAAACTTGACCAGGATTTTGGATGATGATCCATGGAACTCCATGCATGCTTGGATGTATTAGCACTTCCTTCACTAATGAGTGACTTCTCTTTTTGATCTCTGGCTAGAATTGATCGTGATAACTCCGCATGATGCATTAGAATTGGTCCACCTGGTGAAATTTTTTCCAAAGGAAAAGAAGCTACACAGTTGCCGCTGGGAATAGGTATCTTTCCATCCATTCCAACTGAGGGACAAGATTATAGAATAATTAAAACAGAGATATCCTCTAGGCAAATCCGGTGAGAAATTAAATAGTTCCTAGAAACTTCACATGTTGTCCCAGAACAAAACCAGGCAGATTCATTTAAAAGATTTGAACATATACGTCACTAAGATATTAATTAAGAATTGTTAGACAATGAAGCAGGAACACGATGCCAGTGATTACATTATGAAAACTTTCATTGTTGTTTCACAACACTAACAAGAACGGGGGAAAAAAGATCTGAACCTGAGTGGAGTAAGATATAAATCTCCATATACAACAAACATGAAATCTAAACAGCCATAGAAATACCAGCGACAGGTATGGAAAGCTACTGATGATGTTAATTCAGTTTAAAATGACATAAATCATTCGCTCAATGTATGTGCTCAAACATTCACTCCATTTGGAGCACTCCAATTCTCCAATGACTCGACTTTCACATAAAAAAAGGTCCAAGTTAAGCCATGTTAGCTACGGCCCACTACAAAAGGCAACTCCATCGAAGGAGACTTTTAAAGAACACTAATTAGCAGATTGGAGTAGTTCAAAAGGCAAATAAATAAATGGCACCAACCTTGGTGATCAGGCATTACATTAGGCTTCCAAAACCCAATTTGTCTCTGTCCAATACAAATTGCAAACAAATTACTTAAATAACAAACAAAAAGATTATCACTGTACCACTTCTTTTAGGCACAATGAGGGCCACCAAGTCATAAACAGAAAGATAATCCAAATACAGCTCACGTTAATACAATGCAATCTCAAGGGTCACCAGATATATATTTGAACTTACCTCAGCAGGAAAATGGACGTCATCGAAATAGTAGGAGGATGCAGCAGTACTACCCCTATGATCCATAACTTCAAACGGCATGGTGCAGCTTTAGAGACACCAGAAACTCTCAACAAAAATCTCTTTTACTACCAAAATTGTTGGCTCTGTCCGCTGCTCATTGCTTGCCCTTCTTCTGTAGAGAACTCAAAAACGTCAAAAGTCAGTTTCTTCAAACAAAACAAACAGCCAAGAGACTTTGATATCTTTTAAATTGTTACAAAAAAGGAAGGGGGGGTGTTTAAATCCCACATCATTTTAAATTATAAACAGTGGAAAACAGTTATCAAAATTAAAGATGCACGAACCCCTAAAACAACTACTTGTTCAGTGAAACGAAAAGGTTGGTGCTTTCTTGTCAAGTTAGCAGTATAGTCGTAAATATATATATATATATATGTGAATAAAAAAAAAAAACAGTTGCTAACCCACCAACAACCAAATCATTAATGCAAATGCTTTGATTTCTAAAAACAGAATTATAATTATAATAACTTCCTAATTACTTTTAACTCAAAAATAAAATATTAAAACCTTAATGGCTTTGTACAAAACAAAGGAGTGAATTTTCCCATTTTTAGAAAAATCAAAGACAGAAAGGAAATGTAACAGATCAAGCAAGAAGAAAAGGTAGCAAGCAAGCTCCAGTTTTGAAGGAATTGTAATTACTTAAAATTAACCATTTTTAAGACAAACTATCAAAAGCTAAAACACGAAAAAAGCTCAATTTTTTACAAAAAAAGAAAAAAAAATCCCTATCTGACCGGCCTAAAGGAACCAGAACAAAAAAAATTCAAACTTTGAAATTGATTATAAACTTAAACCTCAAAATTAAGCTAAAAATCCCAATTTTAAAAAAACAGTAATCACTAAAAAAAAGTCCAATTCCTTATGACCAGAATTTGACCTAGTCTAATAAAACAGAAAAAACCCACCTTTCCAGAAAAACAAAAAGCTAAACCACCTTCATCATCTCCAATTTCCCTCTCTTTCCCTCTCTCCCCGAGAATTGTGAATATTACGAGGAGAAAAGAAGAAGAAGAGGAAGAAATACAAAATTAAATAAGAAGGATCGAAGAGAGAAAGAGAACGAGAAAGAGAAAATGAAATTTCAATCTTGTGATCTACAAGAGACTCGTTTTTCTTTTCTATTTGCCAGCACAAGCTTTTTGGAATGAAGAGAGGGAGGGAGGGAGGGAGATACAAATTAAGGGAAAGAAACAACAAAAAGGAAAGAAACAGAATATACTTTTGTTATGACATAATTTGGAATCCGGAAGTAAAAAGAGTGAAAATTCCGGCGAGAATTGGTGGTCGCCGGTGACTCAGTGAGTTTTAGAGAGAGAAACAGAGGAGTTGTTAGAGAGAGGGAGAGATGTTTGTTGAGGGAGGTTTGGTTTGAAATGAAGACAAGGCAGAAAAGAAACAGGCGGGTGTGGGTAAGTATAATGTAAGACTCTGATCTGATGGCAATGATTTTTTCTTTTCTTTTTTCTTTTTTCTTTTTTCTTTTATGTGTGTGGATAACACGGAACGGATTAATGCAAGACTGGCATTGGACTTCGATTCGGGGAATAAAAAGGGCATCTTTGGTTTGTGCCATGTAATTATGGTGACTTTGTGATTACAGTTGAATCTTCTTAAAAAAAAACTTATTAATTTAAAATTATTTTTATATTTTATTATTATTTTGATGTATTCGTGTTAAAATTAATTTTTAAAAAAATATATTATTTTAATTTATTTTTAAATAAAAAAACACTTTTTAAAAAATAATATCTATAATACTTTCGAACAGACTTTAAATAGTATTTGTTTTATGATATACCCGTATTTAAAAAAAAATATTATTTAAAATTAATTTTTTAAAATGTTTTTTTATTTTTTAAACTTCCCATACATTATTTTAATATGTTCTTTAAATAAAAAAATATATCAAAAGATAATTATTATTACAATACTAAATATTACATTAACACCGTTATGTTGGAAGTATAGTTATTAAATGTTCAGATCAACTCAATGACTTGTGGAGCCAAGTTAGATTTGTTTTTATTTTTTATTTGATCAAATCTAATTAAACCTTTGGTTATGCATGATTAATTACTTTTTTTTCTTTAATTTTATTTAAAATAATATTATTTTATTAAAAAAAACTTGATAAATTAGAGTTATTTTGCCATTTATGAATTTGACATACCCAGCTCACTATTTGAATTTTGAAGTGAATCATAAGTCAGATCGGGTCTTATAAACATGATAGGAGGTTTGACTATAGAAAAATCGTTTTGCGTGTATGGGAATTGTATTTATATTTAAGATTATAATTTTGAATTTTTTTATGATAGATTTCATAATATTTTTGCGATCAGAGTAAATATAAGATTGATTATTCGAGAGTTAAGTTATGGTTATTTTTTATTTAAAAATATATTAAAATATATTTTTAAATTATTTCTGATATTAATATATCAAAATAATTTAAAAACACAATAAAATATTAATTTAAAATAAAAATATATATATTTTTAAAATATAAAAACAACAATAATTTCAGTTGCTACTGCCGCTTTTTAAAAAAAAAAAGGTTCTTACAGTAATAGTATTAGTAAGTTTGTTTCTATAATTTGGTGGAAGTGGAGTTATCCATACGGATATTAAGAATTATTTTTTTTCCTGGTGTAATTAAAGA
The DNA here is from genome assembly GCA_030145905.1 of Populus davidiana. Lineage (NCBI taxonomy): Eukaryota > Viridiplantae > Streptophyta > Magnoliopsida > Malpighiales > Salicaceae > Populus > Populus davidiana. The sequence goes on from CM057803.1 coordinate 13,050,256, forward strand.
GAAAGCATGATCGCCTGGACAGCTGCTCAAGCCGGTTTGTTTGGCTACAGCTACAACTAGCTAAGACAAAGGGTCGGGTGGCTGTGGCTTGGTGGCTCGATTAAGCTTCAATGGGTGCTGTTTGTTGATGCTTTGAAGTCACGGAAATGTTTAATGAGCTGGCTTGCCGCTATCATGTATTCCAACTGTACATGATTTGCCTCAAGATTAATGGTGTGTTTTGGGGTTGTTTTTTTAAAAAAATTGATTTTAATTTATTTTTTGATTTTTTAATTAAAATAAAAGCTGTGAGTGTATCTGGCTGGCAGTTGTTTTGGTTCAAATAAATAAATAAATTTCTAAATTGAAGCCAGTTGTTTTCTAACTAAAAAAAGGGATTATTTGGTTGGCAATAATTTATTGATTTCAACTCGTATTATCTATATTTTTAAAAAAATAAAAGAATTGGCTATATTCTAATTTCCTCGAGGTCTGAATTTGATCTTAGAGAAACTCTCTGTCAGATCTCATCTTTATCTTTCTTTATTTCTTTCCTTTTTAGATTTCTGGATTATTTGCTGGTGTTATTTTATTTTATGAATATTCTTTCATTACATGGGATATTTAAGTATTGAATGCATACTTAATCAATGTAACGAAGGGAAGTTCACAGAAACAATTACAGCAAGAGAAATAAAAGATGAACATTAAAAAATGCAAGGGGATATAGGGCATATTTAAAAATGAAGTTATGGTTGCTTTTTAAAATGTTTTTCATGTCAAAACGTATCAAAATTATATATTTTTTTATTTTAAAAAAAATTATTTTTAAGATCATCACATCAAAACAATTCAAATCACACAAAAAATTAATTTTTAACATAAATAAATAATTTTTTTGGGAACCCGATTTGCACCGCGTTCCCAAACAATGCCTAAATTCAAGTGCGTGTTTAGTATGTGGTGAAAATAGTTTTTCAGAAATGTTTTCAAATTAAAAATATATTAATTTTTAAAATATATATATATATTAACATATCAAAACTATTTAAAAACACATCAAAAAACATTAATTTAATATATTTTATAATAAAAAATATTTATAACACAAAAACAAACACCCAGTATATTCAGGAGACGGTGCCATTAAAATTTGGAGAGGTGCCCGGTCCAAAAATAATAAGAAGTTATCCACAGACAGTTTTTTCAAAAACTTTTTATCTATTTAAACTGTCCATGCCATGAGTAATTTATATATATATAAAAAGATATTTTAAATTACAAATATGAGTTTAAAATCACGGTTTCTTAAATAAATAAATCAAAAATACTCTTGATCTGGGATCAAAGAGTTGAATGTGCACGTAATAAATAATTCATGTTACTTGCCTGTGTGAAGGAACCGTCCCTTTATATACTGATTAAAAAATAAAATTTATATTTATTGATATGATTTGTCTCCTTTAATAAACATTCTTACCTTCGCTGCTGCACAAGATTATTATTATTTTATTATTTTCATCTACACAAGGAATTCAGTCCATATCAAGCGAGATGCAAATAGGTAAATGATTTCGGTCAAACCTGCCCAGATGGACAGAAAATTGAAAATCAGCTTGCTACCATTTCCTTTACTTTGTTTTTTCATGTATGAAGTCAATATTTAAAAATGTGATAGTGATTATTTGAAAATATATTAAAATAATATTTTTTATTTAAAAATTTATTTTTAATATTAATATATAAAAAAATAATTTTAAAAATTATAAAATATAAATTAGACGAACCTCAATCAAGCTAGAAGTACACACCCTTGACGACACAGCAAGGCAGTGAACAGTGAGTCATAATCTTCCTCGAGTATAAGGGTTGGACACGTGTGAAGACAACCATGCAATTAAGAAATTGGGGAGTTCGGTATTAGGTGGTTATGAAATTGAAGGCGAGAAAATGATACCAAAACACTTTTGAACAGTAAAGTGCCCCTTTGATATTTCTCATGGTTGACTAAGGTAGTGTATATAATCACGGTTGTTGTTATTTTTTAAGATATATTTTTTATTTAAAAATATATTAAAATATTTTTTATTATTTTAAAAAAATATTTTTTATACCAATACATTAAAACAATAAAATATAATAATTTTAAACAATAAAAAATATAAAATTTAATAAAATATTACGTGGAATACAGTTACAAACTGTCAAAGAACCTTCTCAACATAAAAGTTTAAGTTATTAAGTGAGGTTTCAATATATGATTTATGCTATTCCTTAACACACCTCCTCAAGTGAAAATTATTTAGGCTTGAAACTTACACATACTCATATTATCTTGTACTTAGTTTTTTACTAAATAAATGAGGAATTTTTTATTATCTATTTTTTTTCTTATTTTGTTAAAAGAATATAGTCTTATGAAAAAATTATGTTATTGAGCTTTCTATAGTTCATGGGTCTATTTACAAGTTCGACTAACTAACTTAATTTGCGAGTCTAACAAGTTTAACTTTTTAAAATTAGTTTTTTTTTTTTTATGATTGGATATTAGAAATTTAATTTTATAGTCGGTTTCGTTTCGTCTTCTATGAGATTATCATGATTTATAAAAAAACATCCCGGTATTGTGTTAGTATTTGATTTCACAATCATCTATGTTTTATATCATATAGTTAAATAAAAGATAGTTTTGATTTTTTTCCTTTTAATTGTTTTTAATTTATTATTTTTTAATTTATTATTTTTTAATTTTATCATTTAATATTGGATTAATTGAGAAATTGATTGTTTTGTTTATTTTTGTTTGTTTTCCAGGGGCAATTGTCTCGAACACATGTCTATTTTTAGTTTGGTATTGAATTTTAAGAGCATTTATTTTTAAATATAATTAAAGAAAAAAAAGTTTTTTTAAAAAAAAATCAAACCTAGTAGAGTCCATGCACGGGTCACGGGTCGATCTAATCTGTTATTGTCTTAATTTCTAAAAAAATTATCATCTTGAAGCGATTTGAGTCAGGCAAATAACTGAGTCTAAAGATTTCAAAATCAACCCATTTAATTAAGTTTAATAACACAATTAAAAAAATTTCATGCTTTTAATATTTTTTAAAAAACTAGTTTAACCCGCGATGAAATGCAAATCAATACACTAGCTAGCTTCATAAAATGATAGAACTAAGAGTTATACCCATTCACATTAGAAAATCTGTTTGGCATATCAATAACTCCCTTAACCAGTACATGTTGTGCAGTCAAGAAAGATAAAGAATTTCTTTGTTATTGCGGTATAATCATTAAAAAAAAAAAATTGCTCAATTTTTTTTTATTGATTTTAGATTGTTTTTATATTAATAATAATAATAATATTTTAATATATTTACAAACATAAAACAATTTTAAAAGTAACTGATAAGCACCGCCGATGTCTTTATATCCCACTCCTTATCTATTCCAGCATGTATTAGTTTATTTGATTTTTTAATGTAATATTAATAAAAAAATATATAATGGGAATGCTGCCGGCTTCGCTTTTGTGAGGAGAGGAGACACCGAAACCAAACTCACCGGCACCTTTTTCTGACATGTACCAATCTAGATGCCCTATTGCCCAATCCCTTTTATTAATTATTAGGAAAATCCTCCCCTAATAGATGCCCTAATCATTTCATGTCGACTAACCACCGCAATATTTTATTTTCCCCTGTAAAATGACTCGATCATGCTCTCACCGCGCGGAGAGCTGTCTTGCAAGATTTTTTTACTTCCATCCATGCAATTGATGCTCTACCCAAACCATTCATTATTTGTCCCTGTCCTGAATTTAGCCAAACCAGTAACTTTCTTGCATTTTGCTTACCTTTAATCAACTCGAGTAATTGCTGTTTAAATCCATATAATAACGTTTTAATCTCACTGCCGACATGTCCCATCATTATTGGTCGCTTAAGTATAATATAATAATTTTGATATTAATATATTAAAAACATAAAAAAATATTAATTTGATGTTTGTTTATGATAAACATACTACATACTTTAAAGTGGGGAAGGGAAAGAGTGCTTGGCATGATATTAGATTTGGCTTCTCGCATAATTATCTACTAATGACTATTTCTTAACGTGTCAAACCATCCATCTAATCACCACCAAACTGAAAGCAAAACAATAACATGGATCATGTGAAGATGTTGTTTGCTCGAAAAGGAAAGAACATAGACAAAGCCAAGCCATCGAAGCCAAGCAAGTGAGAAGGAAAGAGACCGAGTCGTTGTCATTGCCTCAATGAGGCAATGGACCTCCGGGGGCAAGAATTTTGAAAGATGGTTTCTGCGTAAAGGATTAGAAAAGCATTTATTCGTAGTTCTATTCTCGAGGATCCCATGTGTTGTCTTTTCATTGGTCGAGTTATCAAAAGCTGAATAGAACTTGAAGTACCTTCTTTTGTTTTTATTAAGGAAAAGGATTGTAGCCACTTTTACTTTTTCTTCTTCTCTGTAGCTTTATTTATTTATTTTTTATATTAAATAAAAAAACATTTTTTTTTTGTCAAATATTATCTTGGGACGCTACTAAAGATTACTTTCGCCGTGGGATTATCTTATTTTATTTTTCGAACTTGTTTTTGCATGAAATGGAAAAGTTTTTAACTTCTTTAAGGACATTTCTTGCCGGAAAAGAAAATTGATTTCAAGATTCCTGATGGGGTGGCAATTCCAAGCTCTCAATTTGACGCAACTTGGAAATAATTCAGGTCCACGTTTTCGATATTTTATAAATTATATAATTAAAAAGATTTTTAATCTCAACAGAGCATGATTATTTAATTGACTATTCAATCTCCAGAGCTTAAACGCAAATGTGGAAGCAATCTAGTAGGTAGAGAGATCGGGACATAAAAAAATAATAAAAAAAAAGGTTTAATGTATTTGATGAAGCATAAGAGATCATTTTCCAAATCAATTTTCAAGAAACGAGCTCCTATCCACCAGATTTTCAAGGGGATTCTTGATAATTTGATAAAGCCCCACTTACATGGAGGATATATTAATAAATTCGAGTTATTGGATGAAAATTGGATTTCGAAATCTGCCAGGTGTCTTGAGTTGCCACGTGGTTACATGTATTTAGAGCCTGCTAAATTAGATGGAGCTGGACTGGTCCCACCTGCCTACTAATTCAAGAGACTACAGTGTAGCGAGACAGTTTACCTATGGCAAGATTTACAATTTTTCTCTACAGGTTGGTAAATCCCTGTGTACGTGTACAATCTAATGATTGTACTGAAGCTCCAAACTTTATCCAAAATAATAGCGTGGGTTAACTTTTTGATTTTTAAATATATTAAAATATTTTTTTATTTTAAAAAAATTATTTTTAATATCAACATATATTTTTTTAAAACACATAAAAATATTAATTTAAAATAAAAAATAATTTTTTAATTTTTTTTTTAAAACACTTTTAAAATAGAAAAATAAACGAAGCTTTGGGTTGATATTTTTAAACCTGGATGGGTGATTGACCCAGTCCAAGGTTTAGGTTACGAGTTATGACTAGTTGCTCCGGGCAATTCTAATTTTTTTATAAATCAAAATGATATTATTTTAATAAAAAATAATAGTTAAGTGGTTGTGCGGTTGTACTAGGTTTTTTATTGGGTCTTGCCAAGTCAATTGAATTTTTAATTACTCTTATTTTTTAATAAATCCGATCCGGTTTCAATCTCGAGTCTGTCGATAAAATTAATATTTTGATTTATTTTGATGTATTGATATAAAAATAATTTTAAAAAAATAAAAAAATATATTATTTTAATAAATTTTAACATTAAAAGTATCCATGGTGAATGGTGATTCTCTGTCCTGAGAAATGAAGAAGGAAAAAAGGTTTAGAAAACCGAAAAGGATAAGAGGAGAAAGGATTGAAAGCCATGCGGTATTTGCTTGATGCTTAAGGAGAACGTTGTGTGCCGGAGACAAATCAAACCTGTCAGTACATTTAAAGGGAACAATGAAAGATGTAAAAGAGCAAAAATACAAAGAAAACTGCAATAAAGCGTGGCCCCGCATGAAATAAATGTGGTGTTGTTTTTTAAAATATTTTTTATTTTAAAATATAATATTATAATAAAAATAATATTAAAATATGAAAAAATAATTTGAAAAAATAAAATAAAAAAATATTTGTAAATGAATCAGCAAAATAATTAAAATAACATAATTTTTAGCTGTAATTTGAAGATTTTTGAATTGATCCTTGTTGTATATAACTAGACCTCTATAAATATCTTTAAAAATTTGAAATCATTATAACCGTAGAACTAAAATTGTTATTGTTTAATTTTAAAAGATGTAGCTCAACTGGCTAGGTTTTGAGTTTGCTCAATAAAAATTATTAATTCGAGTTTCACAAATCTTAAAATCATTAAAGGATTACATAATTGTTAACTTTAAAGCCTGTAAGATTAATCAAGATGCGCTCAAACTAATCAAAATATTCATGTTAATAAAAAAATTATAATTATTTTTATCAATTTGCAAGTTTAACGTGTATAGATTTCTCAGGGGACATTGTTTTATCCATCTAACGTAACACATTTTACATCATTTAATCTATACACGCGAGCATAAGTTTTTAATTTCGGTGTATTTAAAATTCTAGCAAGGATAAACGACCCGATCGTGGCATTGCTCACAGGCAGAATCATTTATATTAGCCAAATAGCCTAGAAATGTCAATCTTGTCGCGTGGGTACCAAAAAAAGTAAAAAAAAATGAATAAATCCGATGAAAAGCAAGAGCATATTAGGTCTGAGAAATTCAATGGGCATGACATAATGTTCTAAAATACACACCCACTATGGAAGAACACATTGTCTTTATGTGGCTACACGAGGCAGGCAGGGTCATACCGTGACGCAGCAGCTTCTAGTAAACTTCCGATAAATCGGACGGTTGCAATGAAAGCGAAAGAGAGGAGAGGGGGGGAGAAACGGTTGAAGGCAAAAAGGTTCACGAGTAAATGGTGGTTTCCTGGCCCTTGGATCTACAGCTAAGCTAGCTCTCTCCATCTTGTTGCCTTGCATGCATGAAAGTGACACAGGAATGGGCATTGATCATGGAGTGGAATGAATCATTGAGGCAAGAAGAAACGTAATGTTTCCTACAATTTGTTTTTGTTTGGAATTATATTTAAAAGTATTTTTAATTTAGAAATATATTAAAATATTATTATTATTATTTATTAAATTTATTTTTCACATCAATATATTAAAATAATCAAAAAATTTATTTATTTTTTAAAACATACAAACACGGAAAATGTGCCTTGTCCTATTATTTTAATTTTTTTAATTATTTGAAATTTCTGACGTGTAAAAAAAGCCTATTCAATTTGAGATCACATATTGCATTTTCAGTATTTTTTATGTTTGATTTTCCTAGATATTTAAATAATGTTCTTGACGATAATTGTATTTTAACTAAATTATGAATATGCAATGCACGTTAAAATGGATATATATATATAAAAAAAAACTCCAAACTCAGCCAATAAAATACCCTTCAATTATCAACTAAATAAATTTTAAAAAATATATATGTTTTCATACCATATCCCAATCCCAATGGAATTCTATATACAATAGTTAATGCCAATTTATGAGATTTGTCAGCCTATCTTATCCACCTTCAGGGGCAAAGGAAAATAAAATAAAATAAAATAAAAGAAAAGAAAAGAAAAGAAAAGAAAAGAAGAGAAAAGGAGATTCATGTGAGGAGGCGAACGAGAGGCTGAAAAGAGAGTGGACCACAGCCAGTACTGCTTTTATTTAGCGTACTTTGGGTCATAAATTGGGTTTGGCTACAACTTAATTACAAGGCTTTATGGGAAATTTTGTTTTAGTATAGTGGGCCTGAAGCTTGTACTTGAACGTCCAACACAAAAAGGTGAAACAGAAGCCTGAACACGAAGGGTCTGATTAGCAGCAGCTTTTTAACTTCCGTTTTAAAGAAAATCCCTTTTTGTTTGGTGTGCTATTTATTATTAATTTTTTAATATTTTAAAATTATGTTGATGCACAGCGTGTGATAACTAAATAAGTATTTGTAATAAAAAAAAAAAGGTTTTTCGGGGATTTTTCACGCTCCAGCATTGCTGGGATCTCCATGTAAAGTTGTAAACAACATTTAACGAAAGCTCACATGTGCGCCAACTTGACAGGGATCGGACAATAGGTTCCATTACCATAGCTCACTGCTCGCACTTTGACAGTGTCCAAGCACACCTTGTCCATGTGGCTGTAGTCTGTAAATGATGATGGAGATTCAGTGTCGGGGGCCCGAAGTGAACAAAGACAACTTCTCAACTGTTCCTTTTGTGCTGTGTAATGAAAAAAAAATAAAAAAAATAGAGGAGAGAAATTCTTGTATCATGATTGGTCGGGTAAGAAGAGAAACTAGTGACCCGGCCCCACTGCATTTTCATGCGCGTGCAAAGTAGCCGATAGCTAAATAATTTCCGTGGTGTTGGGAATGGTGATAGGAATTTGGTTTTTGTAATTTTTTTTTTTAGATTTTTTTTTAATATTAGTATATTAAAAAAATTTAAAATAAATAAAAATTAATTTGAAGAAAGAAAAAAATTTATTTTTTTTAAAAAATACATTTTGAGTGGAAAAAAAACACACTCTTCAGCTTGTCCCCATTTCCGGTAAATTATTGGCTAAACACTAGGTTTTGAGCACAGTTTTAACTTAATCTTTCTTTCATTTGCTGTTTTTTTTTTTCTCACATTCAAAATTTAAAAGTTAATGATATAAAATCAATATTTATTTTATAAAAACAAAGGCTAACAAGAGTCCAGGATAAGCATATATATTTTCAAACATGAAGGGCTGAGTTATATCTTAGTTTAAAATTCAAGTATTAATCTACTCTTTCGTTTTACAATTCGTGTGTGTATGCGCAAGTGGAACAAGAAACATTACACAAAATTAAGGTTAGAGTAGCGGGTTCGGTGAGTTGACATGTTGGATAAGAGTTAATTTAAGTTTTGTTTTTTTAAAAAAACAAAAAAATGAAACAATGTTATTTTTATTTAAGTTTTTTTTATATATAAATATAACCTGAAATGATATTATTTTAGTTTTTTTTATTATAAAATAGCATTCTTTATTATAAAAAAATTAAGTTTTTTTTATTGATTTAACTCCAGTCAAGCCCGAGGGAGTTGCTAAAATGACCGGTTAGACTAGCCGGATCTTATAACACTGTTCGTGAGAGGTGAAGTTAAATTCATTCCATTGTGATTCTTATATTCCGTTAATCATTAATTTTGTAACTGTACGAAGAAAATAAAAAATCCCAGCGATATTTTGATTGAATACAGTATTTGAAACTGAATACTGAAAGGGAAACCTCTCTCTCTCTCTCTCTCTCTCTCTCTGACTCTTCTGCAATTGCTACTGGACTAGCTTAAAGATTCTGCAAAAAGTATGCGATGACCCTCCCTCACAAATTACGTCATCCATCTACCTTTGGTTTAATTTCAAAGTTTTTGTTTTGTAATGTAAAAGTCTGCCACTTAAGTGCATTTTTTGAAAACGAGTGCTTGAAAATGAATTCCCGCCTTTGTCGTTGGAGTTAGTGAAAAGCAAGACTCAAGAAAAAAAGAAAGAAATTTGCAAGTTTAACTGCACAATCATTACCCTTTTTACACGTTTCTCAAAGGCTAGCTAAACAAAAAAATAAAATGGAAATGAGCCAGTAGCTGGTTGGTCAGTGGTCAGTGGTCAGTGGTTAGAGGACCAATTCAATGTAGAAATTAGAATATTCCCTGGTAATGGTCGTTTTCTTGGCTTTGTATGATGATATATGACATGACCCCTCAGCCTCGTAACCAAAGATTAGATTTTTAGGCATCTTCACGAGCAAATTTTGGGGTTTCCTTGCCCATGGAAGACAGAATATCTCGGGATGGACACAGCCCACTGTGAGTGCGAGAAACAATATGGGCTTTTGGGAGAGGGCCGATCGTTCAATTCTATCCAATATCTTTTGAGTAAATGGTGTTTCTTGCAATAATACAAGTCTCTTGCCAGAATACAAGACTGTTTGATGTTTAAATTAATAAATCTAAAAGGAAAAAAAATGCACGAGGATGCAAAGAAAGTGAGAGAGAATGTATATATGAGTATTCTTGTAAGCGTTTGGCCGACTCCATATAACAAAATCAGAAAATTTGAAAAATTTCCCATGTAATATTTTGGAACATGGTCGAGCTTCACATTAAAAGGGAGGAAATTGATTCAATATTGGAGGTCAGCTGTGGCCATATCTCAACACCACAGAAGCAGGCAGATACAATCAGCTGAGAATAATGATTGCTGCGCGCAGACTATAGATAAAGACCAGAATCAGCGGTCTTTTTGGAGACTTCTTTTTGCTTAGTTTGGTTCTCCACCTGGGAAGTCAGCAAAAGGATGTGAGACGGTATATATGTAAATCTGACATGACATCCTTGTAAAATAAAATGTTATCATATCTTGTCCATCCATGTAGAGAGTTATAATAAGCATACAGACTGTGCAAGCAAAGTATAAAACAAGTAGTGAAAAGCACTGGAAGTGGAGGAGTATTTGGTAACAGCAGCAAGTAGGGGGAGGATCATTAGAAATTTCATCATATTGCAAAGAGCTTAAACAGTTAACATTACATCCAGTCCATCTTTCTGTGTACATACAATTACAATGCACTAGACATGATTCTCCCAAGAATCGAGATGTGCAATTGTTAAATATCAGGAATATTTACAGCACTTGTAGTGGCTTTATCTTCCTTTTTCGATGTTTTCCTCCGCTTTCTCTCAGATTGGGGCTCTTTTTCTTTCAGATCATTGCGAAATGACCTCAATAACGCAGTAAGATGTTCATTTCTGTGAGCTGAAACCAAGACAAAATAAATGCAGAACATTAGAATGAGGATACTAATGATTTCTCCTCAAATTTTAAATGGAAAAAAGGGACGCCTTTCCTTCTCACTCTATTTGAGATCTTTTGGCAGAAGTGTGAGAAAAGAGCAAAAATACCACTTGCATCATAATAATAATTGCTAGAAGATTCATAGCAAGTATATGTAAATCCGATATTAAAAAGTACTCAAACAACGAAAGAGAAAAAAAAAAAACAGAAAACAACAACAATGTCATTCTTTTTCATAGACTAACAGCACAGTCAAACCCGAGGAGTCACAAAACTCACCAGAAAGTATGACATCTTCCATGTTCACAGATTTACGACCGGCATGCTGTGCAAATGCCTCAAGTTCCTTTGCAAGTTGTTCTGATTTTCAAAAGAGCACCCATTTCATTAATTTAATCAAGATTTATCTAACAATGAACAAATAAAACTTCTCCATCAGCTTAGAACTTTTTCCAAGGAAGCATCATAAGGAATTGTATTCATAAAATGCATAATTCTGCTTAGGAACGATTGTTTATTAGTGGTTTTTCCTTATGGCAAGTTCCATTACTGATCAGTTAGTAGAGTTTGACCTGCCACTGAAGAATTATACAAGGAATTAGAAGACAATATGCAATGAGCAGCATTAAACCTCCCAGCTCAGTTTGTTAACATCACAAGAATGAACTGTTACTCGTCAGCTTGACCAAGCCTCTGTCAAACTAAGCTCAAAAGAATCAGATAGAAGGATATACTTGTGCCCCATAAGCGTGCAACCATCATTCATAGTTGCACCAACAAAAATCAGCATTAACTCGGTCCATGCTAGTGCAGGTATGACCCAAAGAGGAACGTAATCATCAGACATATTACATTACAGTGTGCTAAATGACAGTGTTGGAGATGATGCACTGCGGTAAATAAATCACCATAAAATCAGCTTTGTCACATATGCATAATAATCAGCTATTCTGTCAAGTTTGGTGCAATGCTTGAATTGAACAAACATTGGGGAACTTGATGGCTCTGACAAAACCAAGTACTGTACATCTAGCTAAATTTAAAAATCCATCGCTGTAAAGACATACCATATACCATACTCAAAACATTGCTTAAATTCTGCTAACTGCATGAGCAAAAGATTTGCAGGTCATGTGAAATGCTAATAAATCAGAAACACACCAATATGAACTGTTCTCAAATGGATAGCAATAGAAACAAGCCCTGCAAAACTAAAGCAATAGAAACTGGGTGCAGCTTTAGTCTGTTACCTGTATAATTAAGGGCCAAATCAGCAATGCAAGAAGTTATTGGTTCAGATATCTCCACGCCATTTTTCTTTGCTGCTCAAAGGGCATGTTCACAACCGTTAAAATTGGAATAAGAAATAAAACCCATTTAATACATAAGCAACCAAGTAGCAGTGCAAAGAGTGTCATGTTAACAAACTGAACCTTCATTCTCGGCAATGGATATGGCAGAGAGTCTAAATCGGTCTTGAAGAATATCGCTCACGGAATCATCTTCTTCTCTTTCTACCTCACTTCCATTCCCCCCTTCCATGTTAAACTTCGGAATTACTACAAAATGTGCAACAGTTAAAAACTTTTAACAATGACCAAAGAATTCTAAATACACAAGACACCCTATCAAGCAGCAAAATTCTGAAAAACCACCTTCAATAGCAAGATTGCAGGAATGTATCACATGTGTTAGTTTCAAACAATAAATAATGGCCTTCTACAATGAACCTTTACGAACAGATTGGCTACGTTACTCACAATATATGATATGACCCACGCGAAACAACAGTTACCAAAAAGATTCTGAATTCAGGAAACACCCAATAAAAAATACTAAGTCACCAAAATCCAATTCATCACTTTTTGAAGAATTGTTTTTAAAAAGATAATGAAATGGGTTAATTTCACTCCAAATAACCTATAAATTTCTTCTTTGAGGACTTCTTACAAACACATTACCTACACTATCAATAACATATGATGCATTTAAGACGTCGAGAGTATAAACTGACCAACCTTGACGTTGATAGAAAAACCACGATAATTGTGATTATTTGAGTGACTTTAAACCCTAATTAGTTGCAGAGAGAAGAGAGGGAGATGGGAGATCCTTGAAGACAGGGAGGGAGGGAGAGGGATGGGGGCTGCCTTTCTCCTTTTAACGGTTTCCCCTCGGTATTAGTTAATTCAGTTGATGACCTGGACTCCTTCACAAGCCATGTCATCAGCTTCATCGGGTTATGTAAAAGTTAATTACAATTTACCTCCTCGATATTTGTATATTTTGTCAAATAACTACTTGTACTTTACATTTGTTTTCATTTAAGTATCCGAGTTTTAATGAAGATCTATTTGACATTTTTAAACTGAGTAGATTTAAAGGACCTGTTAATGGGGAAAAATGGTTAATTAATCACTTGAAGTTTGAGGCAAGTTTTTAAATTTTTAATTAACCATTTGACGTTTTTAGTATTTTTTTTTAAAATTATTTCTTGAGATTTGGGATATTTTAGCACCTAAGTTTCTCTCTCTCTCTTTTTTTAATAATAAAAAAATTGAATTCATGCACATAAGAATGTAGCCACTGGTTAACAGTGTTCTTCAATTCCTCAATTTTGAAGATTTAGATGGTTACCTGATCGGTAAAAAAAGAAAAGGATAATTTTTTTTTGAGTGTATGTTATTTCACAGCATAGAAAAAAGAAAAAGAAGAAGAAGAAGAAATATAACTTATTTAAAGTTAAATCAATATTAAGATAAAACAGTAAAGTCATTAAAGAAAATCATTTGAAATTAAGAAGATATATGGAGCGATACTTATTCTCTAAACATTCCAAGATAGAAAAATCAATTTCCATCATCCAATATTCACCTCTCATTCTAGGAGTATTTGAGAGTGTAATAATAATTGTTTTTTAAAATATTTTTTTATTTAGAAATGCATTAAAATAATTTTTTTTTATTTTTTAAAATTAACTTTTACACTAGTATATTAAAATAACTTAAAAATATACAAAAATAATTATAAATAACAAAAATTCAACTTCTAACAGAAAAACAAGTTAAATCGTCCAGCCAAACACACCTAAGGCAGAGCTCGCTTCAAGACTACACTATTGATACCCTACTTTCACATAAATTATCAAATAAATAAATAAATATTGATGAAGGTTTAAATTATGAAATTCATTTTGGCATTTGCGTTGGCATCTTGATTATAAAGTTCATTTTCTCCTAAAAGATAGCTTCCGATGTCTTAGAATTATTTGCAGTGCAGGAAAAGATAAAAAGATGTATGCGTTTTGTTTTCCTGTAATGAATTTCTTCCTGCACAAGGTGAGTACATTGCAAGAAATTGATCAGCCAACCGTATATACAAGCTTTTTATACCCTGTGCCTATAGGGAATTTCTTCATAACTCAAATTATAAATGGAAACCACCAAATTTAGCTTTACACCTTTTAGGTTATTTTTTATTCGGTTCAATTTTTTATATATAAAAAAAATAATTAAATTGAATTTTTTTATATAAAAAAAAACTAAAATCGAACCGAAACCGGTTCAAACCGACCGGTTAGATTTGGTTCGGTTTTTTAGGACAAAAACCAGTTAAAATCGATTTGGTTTGGTTTTTTAGTTTGGCTCCGTTTTTTTCCAATTTGACTCTTTTTTTTCTATTTAGTTTTTTCAGTTTCAAGCTTATAAAATCAAAACTGAACCAGGTCGGTTTTTTAAAAATTTTAATTAGCTTTTTTTTATAATTTAGTTTTTTCAGTTTTTTTTTTAAATTTTCTCAGTTTAATCTGTTTTTCAGTTTTTTTCTCACCTCTAGCACCATAATGAAGTAGGATTTTGGACTTGAGAGCACCTGAATCCTGGTGAATCAATGCGTTAATCAATCATGATTTTTTTGTCCAGACTGTATGCAGTGAAAAACTTGGAATGGGTGGATTTCTTTGATCTGGTAATCAACGGAGTTTTAAACAGCCCCTTTCCTCGTATGGTAGTATAATTAACCATAGGGTGCTATAGACACAAATGACTCCCCATGGATACAACAAAAGTTCTGCAAATCTGAAGTAACGCTTGAAAAATATTGCATTAAAAAAAAAAAAACCTACAGGAAACGGTCAGATATTAAACACCAAAGTTGATTATGCTGCATATACAAAGTTAAGAACTCGCCGTAAATGAAAATTTCCATAAAAACTGGTTTTGAAAAATGCACTCCCTGGAGTATCTCAGGCACCGGAATTGCCTTACCAATATCTGCCCCCCATAAGACGAGACCACGACGGAGCCAACCTGTGCCAGGATATGGTACTGAGGCTAGCCTCCAACTGCAAAGAAAGTTTTCCCATATTTTAACTCACCTTCAACTATGAACAAACCATTGAGAGATGGCACACGTGCGCACGCACAGACATGCATACAAGCCACTCAAAGAGAGGTGCAAATAAAAGGACACACAATGTTATGGTATTGCTAAACAGAAACTGGATGCCCTTCGATCTTTCCGAGACAAAACAAGAAGGTGACATCCCTATTAGGCAAGAGTATCTCCATTTCTGGTAGAATCTTAAAAAACAACACTAACTATTAGGGCCTCCATTGACCAAAATGCCAGGGATTAGCCTTTATGTTTTGAATTAGGAGAGATTAGGATACTAATTTAGGGTATCCAAACCAAAGAAAGTATCCTATTAAACACTGAAATACTTGGGGGTGGGTGAGGTTCCCTTTAGAGTAGAAAATTGATTAGATGGAAAAAGATATGAAACTGTTCAGGGTTTACCCTTAGAAATAAGGCACTAATCCATACCACATACATGATACTATCCAGACACAGGAAGTACATCCTTCTCTCCTCTCCTACCTCAGGCAGCAAGTTGAATGGTCCTTTGATTTAAGACCATTCAGACATTTTGAGCTTTACTTACTGTCATACAGAGTCCATTTGTCATGGTGTCAGAGTCAAATGATGGACAAGAAACACAGGAATTGTCTAGACCCAACGGAGTTCGTAAAGAACAAGCACTATATGTGGATGACAAAACTAGAACAAGACATCCTCGATGGACTAGGCAAGAAACTTTTGTCCTCATTGAGAGCAAGAAGGTTATAGAGAACCGATTTCAATGGAGTCGCAGATCCACTTCAGCCTTGGGATCAGATCAGATTGAATCCAAGTGGGATTCAGTTTCATCATATTGTAGACAGCACGGTGTGAACCGAGGACCTGTTCAATGCCGGAAAAGATGGGGAAACATGTTATGCGATTTTAAGAAGATAAAAACATGGGAGTCTCAGCAGATGAACGAGGCTGAATCATTTTGGATGATGAGGAATGAGTTGAGGAGAGAAAGGAAATTGCCCAGTTTCTTTGACAAGGAAGTTTACTATGTCTTGGACGGGAGGGTGATCACTACCGATGCAATTCCATTGTCACAAATCACTTTCAAGAAACAAATGGATTGCATTGATAGAGACGAGGCAGCTACAGCAGAGGAAGAGGAGGAGGAACATGAATACACCGAGGCAAATCTTGATAGCAGTCAATGTGCTAGAGCAGAAGATGGTTTATTTCTGGAATGGGAACAACCTGGACAGGATAAAACTTACTGGAGCTCCAAGAAGGAAACTACAGCAACTGGGAATCTCAGAAAGACACGGGCAAATCCATTGCCCATATCATCAGGTAGAGAAATTGTGTTGCAAGGTGAATTACAGAATACAGTTTTGCTCCTTTTTGTACCTCAATCAATGTCAATTTGGTATGGATGTTTTGCATGGAATTCTGCTAGGGGCTTGGGGTACTCTTAACTCAAGTAACGGGAAAATCTGCTAAATATGATCACTTCTTAAATTCTCTAATTCTTGGACCTTAATATAGGAAACAACTCACACTTGCAATTCCCAAAACAATTCCTCTCGATTGACTCCTAGGCCTTTGCCTAGTGTGGTTACCAATGTTTAAGGTAAAGGACTCGGTTTCACTATTAAAAAAAAAGTCAATCAGCAGGGCTTTCAATTAAATTTATCTTCTGATTGCCCAATCTGTATTTCCAATCACAGAGCTGCTTAACAGGTAAAAATATTTTCACATGTATTATGTGTCACAGCCTCGTTCTAATCCTCCCCTGGTAGTTTACTTAAGTCTGAAAGTTTCCATATTTGCAAATTGAATATCCATAAATCACTCACAATCAAGTTCCAACCTAAAATATAACCATTTTGAGTCAACTGTTATATTAAAAGATATCCACTAAGTTCTCATTCTCTGTCCAATTTTCTCTCCAAGACTTTTCTCTGCTTATGCTACATACTGAATTATATCTTGACATGCTCAAAACTGTAACTATCTTAACAAAGACTAGCCTGCTATGTTTGTGTAATGTATTAATGTTAGATTGCAGAAGCAGATTTATGTTATGTTCTGTGCAAATTATCTATTAGGCTATTATCACTATTATCATAGTCATACATCATTCTTGTTTCTGAGACCATATTCAATATTAAAAGTGTACAATAGAATTCAATCTTACTGCTTTTTTGTTGGTCACAAAATGATTTTCTTGTGCAGTGTGTGCAGGTACAACCAAAAAACAAAATCTAGGAACTAAAACAAGGAAAGGATCGATGTCTAGGGAGGGGAAGAAGATGCGCTTATCATCAGATGAAAGCGAGGACCCTGATCTTGAGGATAGATTGATCAAAGTTTTAGGGAGGAACATGAGCATGCTGAACTCCCAACTACAAGCTCAAAACATTAATTTTCAGCTGGATAGAGAGCAAAGGAAGGACCATAATGACAGCTTAGTCAGTGCTCTCAATAAGCTCACAGATGCTATAGTAAAAATTGCTGATAAGTTATAAGCTAATGTTCAAAACAAAGAGATGTTTGTGAAGCTTCCTACATTGTAGTTGAGCATGATGACATGTGTTAGCCTGGGTTTTGCTCCAGTTTCTTCTTTATGAAAATAATCGACGTGACTTGCATCAGACATCATATTTTTTTTTATAGAATAATTCTGCCCTGCTTAAATTTCAACATCAATTCATCTTCGAGCATGAAAATTTGCTTGATAAGTGCTTTTAAATTTAGAAAGGACATAAAAGATCAACAGGTTGCAGTACATATCTGTTTAAGAACCTCAAAGTCCTAAAAACTGCAATGCTAGTCACTCTCTTATCATCTAGTTTACTGAAATGAAACATGTAAAATGGACATATTGCACACAGAGAAGCAAACATAAAGCTGAATGGAAAAAGGATCAGCAGCATTTCCTAAAGTAGCAAATTGGTGTCATCATATGATCACATGAACAATTAAAGGATATTTTAGATGAACACCAAAATTTTGCTAGCTATATCAAATGTTAGATACACAGTCATCTAGTACACACTTGAAATACATAACAGTAAAGGAGTATAATGACAACATAGAGAGAAAATTCAAGGCTCTACAAATTAATAACAAACACCCTAACCATTTCTTGCAACAGAGCAAGCGCAACAATGCCAAGTTTCAAATCTAACCTCTATTCCATTTGCACAGGAACATCTTCGACGAGCCTTGCAAAGTAGAACTGGGTAGTGATCAGGCCTCTCTTCCTTATTTTCCACCCAACCTTCTTCAATGCCCACTCTCCATCTGCCTCTGCATGTAGATAAGCTCTTGTTGCCCTTGAAGGCCCAGGAAACAACTTCCCTACTCTCTTTAATAGATCATAATAAAATGTCTTTGGCACAAAGCTCAAAAGTAGTCGATTCTCAGCCAATGATGCGAGATGAGCAATCATCCCATCTGCTTTACTTTGTGGTTAATGTATCAGAACATCTAGACAGACCACTGTGTCATACTTCCCATCTAAACTCTCTAAATCCTTCACTTCAAATTTTGGCATCACAGGCACTACATTTTCACTTCCTGCTTGAAGCTGCTCTTTTGCCTGCACAAAATTGGAAACCAAGTTAGGTTTCAATAACTTCTTCAGGAATTAATCAATGCACGTTACCAAATAATTTTATGCCATTCAAGAATCCGACTCATGATTCTTAACGAAATGGTCACAAATACTTCAGACCGCCATGTTGTGCCCACTGTCCATTCACAACCGCGCATGTGCAGGTGTGGCAGCCATGATTGCACAGTCGCCACACCCTCAACCGTCCTCATCATTCTTCAAATTGAATGCACCAGAATCAATTCTGTGAAATCCCCGTTGCATTTCTGAAACAACCTAAAAAACCCATGAAATCAAACCCATCCATGGTAAGCGAAACCAAATTTCATCCACCAAAAAATCACCAGCAATTCACTTTCTTTATCCACAAAAACCAAACATCATTTCCTTGAACAAAAAACACACATAAAACCCACATTTCCAATTTAAGCAGCTTTTCAAAAAACCTTTAACACTTGTACACTAAAACAACGAACCAAAAAGAAAACACAGAAGAACAAAGAGCCTCCGCCGCCACTAGCTCACCTGTTTCTCGGCCTCAGCCACCATAGCAGCAGAAATATTACTAGCTTAAACAACCGCCCCTTCTTTCGCCAAGGGTATAACCAAACTCCCAGTACCACACCCAGCATCACACACACTAACACCCTCCAACGACCCTACGCCTTTCAACATCTTCAGCACATTCTCAACAGTCTTTGAATGATCATGCCTAATATCCATCTGCACTCTATTAACATCGTCAGTCTCTCCATGTATCTTCCTCCACCGTTGAAACCCAAAATTGTTGAAGTACTCCCTCACCACCTCCATGTCTCAGCCGCCCACTTCCTCCGCCTGGGGGCGCCGCCTCCGTTCGGGGACTTTGAGTGATATGGCGTCAGCCAATGCAGCCACCGACCCGCCCCCGATGACGGCCAAGGTGTCTCCGTCGATGTAGGCGGCGATTGAGGCGGAAGCGAGGCGGCGGTGGCGGCGGTGACGAGTAGTTTTGGTTTATGGAAACTCGGAGAGTATATTCTCTGGTTGTTTAAGGGAATGTGAGAGAATATTGAGGATGTAAATGCCATTTGAATATTTTTATTTTTGGATTTTGGGCTTTTTCAAATTTTTCCGGCCGGCAAGGAGTGGGTTGATACGTACGTGGAGATTGAGTTTGGGTTGTGATAATTTTTAATATTTTGTTATATCTTGCGGATAAGAAAAGTTATCTAGGCTTGATTTTTTTGGCCCACTTTTGAGTTTGGGCGGGTGTATTTGTTGAGCGTGTTTTAATTAGTTGTTAAAAAATGGTTTAGTTAATTAGTCATACCAACATTAATTTGGTTTTTTATAAAAAAAAGATGGGTTGAGATACTGACTTTAATGTGATTTTCTTTTCTCCCCCTTTATATACGAGGGACATGAGAAAAGGATGATGGTACGTATTGAAAGATATCATTCCTCGTGGTGCGATGTGAGCTCAATTTTTTTTTTAATTTTAAAAAATATTTAAACATTTTTTCCTAAAAAAAATTAACTATGAGCTCTAAATATAATACATGTCAAAGGATATTATTTTTAAATATTAATATGGTAATATATTAAATTATATATATTTTTTAAAATATTAAAATAATAATATATTAAATTGATTTATATTAACTTGTTAAATTTACGACTAGTTTCATGATATCATAATAATTTTATAGAAAATAAATTATAAAATAAATTATAAAATTTAATTTCTAATTAACAAAATGTTAAATAGTAAAAATAAAAATATGAAGTTAATATATATATATATATATATAAACTGAATTAATATGAAATAATTTGTCAAACTCGTAACCCGGATTATAAAAATAAAATAGCTCCATATAAAATTTTTTTGTGAAACATAATTAAAAATATATTCAATTACAAAGAACTAGATAAAATGAATAAAATAAGCTTGCTATTCAATCATTAAATCTAGATAACTTTGTAGAAAGTAAGAACAAAAAACTGAAATCAAATTTCCAATTAATCTTGTATTGGAGAATAAGATAAAAAAATCAATTAAAAAAATCTAAAAAAATAAATCAAGTCAATTCAGGTTAATTTGTTAAACTAGTTATCTAAATTTTAAGATGAAAATAAATCTATAAAAAACAAAAAATATATATAAAACTTCACTTTATAAATTTATATTAAAAATTAAAATAAAAAAAATAAAAAAAATTCATAATGTTGTTATATGACTGTATCACCCCTACCGCCATACCGCAAAAATATGATCATGCTTTGTCATCACCCTTTCATGCACATGGATACGTGTTTTTCCTTAAATTGCATGACCTTCCATAATTCTCTTCGCAATAACTTATTAAGATTTTTCTTAATTGAAGTATTCTTTTTATATTTACATCTATTTTTTTATTACACCAACAACAATTTTCCAATTTATCATGGAAATGTTTAAAAGGAAAAAATAGAGAATAATAAGACAAAGTCAAAGAAAAATGGAAATATAATTACCATCCCATTTAAAACTGGTATTCAGATTGTTTTTTAATGATATTGAGAAAATTTTAAAAAACCCGACCCGATCGAACAAAGATCCGGACCGTTTTGTTCTACTCAACAAAACAATAGAAAACCCCAAAACCCCACACAACACCAAACACTCAAAAAACACTGCTCGTTAAAAACCAAACTGAAACCATTTGACCCACCACCGCCAAGCAGCAGGCGGCGCCATTACCACCACCGCAAGGTAGCATCTCTTCAATTCCCCCTCCACCGCGCCTTCTTATATTTAAATTCTATCGCCAATTTCCGGATCTAAATATGACACTTTTTTTTCTTTGATTGTTGTGATTCGCTTTTTGTTTGTTTGAAGGAATCATGGGGAAAGAGAATGAAGCGACCGCAATGGAAGTCGAAGGTCCGAAATCCAATAATCCTGATCTGATCAATCCGAGATACTCAATCAACGGTTATTATTTTTTTCTTAAATCTCCACTGTCTTTGTTTTTTATCAATCAAATGAATATGCAATCTCATTTGCCATTTTAAATTAAACAAAAAAATTAACTGAATTAAGCTTAAATTGAGTGAAATTATTTAATTTATTATTTTGCTAATTAAAGTATTCTGGTTATTAGTTTTGCAATTGCTGAAATCTGCGCAAATGCAGCATGGATTGAGGCACGGGGATTATGCACGTTATCGGTATGTGAATTTAGCTTTTAGACTCTGATGGTTGTTTGTTAAGGAATTTTGATTTGGTTATGTAACTGGTTGAATTTTATTGGAAGTACAGGAGGTATTGTACTGCGCGGTTAAGGAGGTTATATAAATCGTTGAAGTTTACTCATGGCCGCGGTAAATATACGCGTAGAGCTATAAATGAGTCCACTGTTACGGAAGTGAGGTGTGTCTTGTTGATTATAGTTTTTTTCTTATTTGTTTTGCGCACTATGTTTGTTGATATATATAGCTTATAGAAATCAGCATTGTTCATTTAATCCTGTATTGTTGTTTTTTCCTTAATTTAATGCAACATGCACTTTGTTTCTGTAAGTATAGATAGTGAGGGGATAATGTAGAGAAATGGGCTGGGATCATTTTGATCAAGTAAGAATTAGAATTTATGAAACAAATGATAACAATCCTGTCACAGAGTACATTTGGCAGCCTAATTTTGTTGGAAGAATCGGTTTTGAGCATCCTGTGTTGGGGATAGTGGTAGCTGTGTTGCTTTATTAACTATTTCGAGCGTCCACTGGTTGCATTGTTTTTGAGGTTTCTTTATCTTCATGGATTAGCAAACATTATATATATGAGAGATTGAAAATGATATTTCTGTTTCATAGTCTGTCAAGATTATAATCTATCTTGTTTGAAGAAGAACAGGTATCTGCATATGGTTCTTTATACGGCTGAGAGAGCATGGAGCCATGCTATGGAGAAACGACAGCTTCTAGATGGCCCAAATGCCAAGCAACGCATTTATTTGATTGGGAGACTGAGGAAAGCAGTAAAATGGGCTGATTTATTTTCAGGATTATGTGCTGCCAAGGGAGATTCCAGAACATCTTTGGAAGCAGAGGTGTGTCTATGATTTTAGTAATCTCAAATCATATTGCTTTGATACCTCCTAATAATTATTCAAATAAAGGTTAGTACAGATTGTGTCTACTTGTGTATTGATTGCATCAGCAAGAAGTTTTGCTCTAATTCTTGCACAAAGAATTGGATGAACTTCCCTGTCAAGTTTGTTCTTAGTGGTGGTGAGCATGACCATAGATCATGGTCAAAGCAAATTTTCCTAGCTCTTGCTCTTAATTCATTTGGAATTCTATTTCTGATCTTGCAAACAAGTCATTTGGGAAATTGTTTTTCAGCTTTTGAAGCTAAAAGCATAACATATAATAAACATTGCTGTTTTGCATTGGTGAGATGAGATTCAACTAGAGCTTGTATTAGATCGCTACAGAATCATTACACTGTTGCATAGCATTGTTTATGAAAGAATCCATTGAGTTCAATGCTATTTGAATTGAATTCACCAGTGCTGGCTTCATTGGCAACTTTGAAAGATTGGGTTTTGCCGGGAATGGGAAATGAAGGTAAGGCAGATCTCGTCGCCATTCTTTTGTACCTGTTTGCATAGTTTGGCCTATTATCTAAACTAGAGTATGCCAAATGTGCTTATGGGATTGTAAACATGTTATCTAGCTATTAACATGTTGCTTATGTGAATTCAAATATTTAAAAAGTAATGGATGTAGCTTTGTAGGTCTTTTAAGTATAAATGAGATCTTATAGTTCTAACCTCATGCATTGTCACTAAAGACCACAGAATTTGCTCCTGTTTTGTCTCAAGAATATCTTGTTTTGAGGAGTTTGAGGATGCAAAAGCATGGATGTGATCATATATACAAGACTGGAGTCTATGCATATGTTCTGTCATCTTTCATAATTTACCTTTAGATATTTTGATCATTTTCTTGATAACTTAACTGCACCAAGTTGCTTTGGATTCTGTGTTTTGCTAATAACTACTCTATGTACTGCCTGTTGAGGAGCATTCCTCTAATTTAGTTCATATTGAGATGGCTCTTTCATTCTCAATTAACAATGCTTTGACGCCTGATTTGTAGGCCTACGCATCATATATGAATGGGCTTCTGTTGTTTGAACAAGATCGGAATTGGGACACTGCGTTGAAGAATTTTATAAGTTCCAGGTTATTCTCATCTTTATCATATTAAATCATTATCACTACTGTTTTCACATTTTAATAGTGTTTCCAGTGTTTCTCCCTGTCAATAAATGTTTCTTGAAAAAAGGGCCATTGGCCAGCCAGGTACTTCCCAAGCTGGTTCTTGAGGGGATTTGAGTTTTGTATATGGTAGCTATGCTCTAAAGACACAATTCCATGCACTCGAGTTCAGTACCCCCTCCATTCTGCTATGTCTGTCCTCCTGCCTGATTTCATCTTTCCCATAGCGAATGATTAGTGATTATCCACTTCAAATAGTTAACATTGAGTTTGTGTCTGTTTGATAAATTGCCTGTCGTGCTTTTTTGATATCAAAATTAAACTAACAGAGTTTATTTGAAACATCACTATTAAATTTGTAAGTGTGGATGCAATGATTACTGTCCCTTTAAAACATTGACACTTTCATAGGCTAACATTTTGATACCGAGTATCACTTTCTCAGACCAAATTCCTCTCATCTAATAATTCCCAAGTATAAAAACATATATTCAGTGCTTGGTCAATAAGTATTTGGCTTGTATATTGAATATTGTGCTTGACTAGCTTAATGTATTGTATAGAGCGGTTTATGAGGAACTGGGAAAATATGGAGATTTAGAGAATCAAGTTTTGTGCCGTGAGCGCGTTGAGGAGCTGGAACCTAGTATTAGATACTGCAGGCACAAAATCGGCGAGTCAAATCTGAAAACTTCTGAGCTCTTACAAATTGGTGAGATGGAAGGTCCCGCGCTAGACCTTTTCAAAGCAAAATTGGAGGTGAGATTTGATCTTTTATCAGAATTTGTCCATGACCTATTGTTTCTTTTTGTGTCTCCAGTATTTTGTTCTCCTACTTTTAATGTCTTCAGTAGTTGTCTGTTTTTTTCCTGTTGCCTTCTCATTTGAAAAGTTAATACATTCCAGAATGTTAATTTTAGACCAATTTAAATCTAGCCTTTATTATACGCATGAGTGATTCTGACTGCGTTGGATTCTGTCTAGAACATTATGTTACTTGGTGGCTATTGTATTTCTAAACTCTTGTTTTGTCTATTCTATTCTATATCCTTTATTATGAATATTTATTTGTTATTTTCATTCTTGCATTTAAGAATGCTCTGCGCTGTTCTGTAGGCTGCTATGGCTGAAGCAAGATCTCAACAGGCTGCATCCCTGACAGAGTTTCATTGGCTTGGTCACAGATTTCCAATTTCAAATGCAAAAACGCGGGTTGCCATTTTAAAAGGTTCACATTTTCTTTCTTTGAGTAAAACTTTAGGCGGGAATATTATCATGGACTATATTTGTGGTGGGTGTGTAATCACCTCCTGTAATTGTTTTTTTAGAAAAATTCCATATCTGCTATGAAATCTTCTCTTTTAGCAGCTCTTGAACAATTACAAGGATGGTCATTATGCTATTTCTCCTTTTTTTTTAATGATTCTCATCTCTAAATTTTATAAACTGGTTCTCTCTAAATTTTATGAACTGATTGTTGATTGATATATTCTGTTCATGTGTATCTTTGAATGGGATTGCATGATCCAACGTGGGTGATGACAATATATGCCAAATAGTTTCTTCTCCGCTAGTGATGCATTAATGTACTGACTTGTTAGCAGGTTGGATTATTAGAATTTTCTTAGGTTTATTGAGAGATTGATCTCTATGTTACAATACCTAGATTTCATCAATTTCATTAAGAAGTGGATTGAATGTTCATAATTTGCTGGCTATTTTCCCTCTCAATTATTTTTATGCCTCTAACAGAGCCTGAAACTATGTCCCTTGTCTGATGATTATTTCAGCACAAGAATTGGAGAAGGATTTGCATGGTCCTACAGCAGATTCAATCCCAGCTGAGAAAAAATTAGCTGTCTTTGACAAAATTTTCACGGCATATCACGAGGCTAGGAGCTTCATTCGCAGTGACTTGGTGTGTGGAAGTTCAGCCAAATCTTGTTAATTGTTTTCCTTCTTTTTTCCTGCCTGTACCATCATAATTTTGGTTGTTTTTTTAAATATTTTTATAGTCATAGTTTTGTTAATCATTTTATATTCCAATCTTCCATAATTAACTTTTTGTACACTATTTTTTAGGCCAGTGCTGGTAATGCTGACAGTGTCAAAGATGAGTTAAATGGGCTTGATAAAGCTGTTAGTGCTGTACTAGGACAGCGTACCATTGAGCGTAACCAGTTGTTGGTTAGCACTGCCAAGAGTAAACTTACCTGGCGCCGAGATGACAAAAATGAGAAAGTTACCAAGCCAGAAGAGCTTGTTCGCTTGTATGATCTTCTATTACAGGTTAGCAATCTTTCCTTGTGCATGTGTTTCCAACATGTATTTTCTTTTTAAAGGAATGATTTGAACTACTACTGAATACAAAACTTGCCACTATCTCAGCAAAATAACTAACCTCTTGTATTTCTATTAATGTTATGTTTGACAGAATACAGCTGACCTTTCTGATTTAGTTAGTTCTGGAAGAGACCGAAAACCTGAAGAAGTAGCATTCACTGAAGACTGTGATCTTCGAAGTACGGCTTTCCGAGCACAAAGGTTAGGATTTGAAATTTATACCAATTCATTAGATTGATTTTTTTTGCTGCTTCACTTACATTTTTCCCCAATTGATAGTTCTTGATTGGTTGAATCTCTTGACTATTCCCTTCGTGTTTGGGGGTGTTACAAGTGCTATTCAAGAAATCATTTGATGGCTAGATATCTTATCCTCCCATATCATCAACTTTAATCATCCTTTGCTTTCCCAATGATCTTTTCTTACGTACTTGCCTGATTATGCCCTTCACAATGCACATCAACGGTTACATTCCTGCTTATCAGAATTAAACGATCGAAGCTGGTTCTCCAAGAGCCAATCAATTTACCCTTGCCAGGTTTAGGATCTTTATTAATCTTTCATCTCCTGAAATATTTGCAGGTGCTTCTACTTGGCAAAATCATATAGTTCAGCTGGAAAGCGAGCAGAAGCATATGTATTATACTGCCATGCTCGATCCCTTGCTGAGAATGCCCTAAAGAAATTCCAAACTGTGGCGAGCACTGATGAGGTGATGTAGCCTAAAGAAAGGAGACTAAAACTTTGGGCAATCCTTTACATATATTGTGGTTTTTTTAGTTGCTTTGTACCCTAGGGAACATTTTCTTGTTGATGCTTTCTTGGTGTGATTTTGATCCATGACGTGCAAGTTGTATGACATGCCAAATATCTGACCTGGACTGTTAATAATTTTGTATAACAGGTAACGATCAAAGAGTTGAGAACACTATACAACGAGTGCAGAGCTAACAGTTGCATAGAGCATGCTACTGGGATCATGGAGCATGAGAAGGTTTCGGAGAATCTTTCAAAGAAAGTTTCCACGATATCACTCAGTGGAGTGGACAAGAAGGTAAACCATCTGGGCTTTGTTTTTCCCTTTTGCTTCTCACAGAATAGACGAGGACCATCATTCCTTATTGTTTTACTAAAAGAGAGTAAGCTGGCATACGGGATGGGTAATATAACATTACTTCTCATTTTTCGCGTCTTACGTTGATTTACCGTACATTAGCCAGGTACCGGACAAGGACGCTCCGAGTTCTTTGTTGGTTTCTATAGACAGATTCTCTGATATAAGCTTTGCATTAATATTCTGCAGATACTTTTAAGCTATCCTGACCAACTATAAAGTTGATAAATAATATCATGAATAAATTATAAATTCTAATTAGTTAGTTTGTTCTAATACTTTAGTGCTTCTATTTGTCTGCGATCATCACATAATGTTTGTTACATCCTATGAATAATTAAAGGGCGTCGCTTCAGCTCCTGCTTGTGCACGTCTGATCTTGGTTGATTTGCTGATTTGAATGTATCAGGTGGAGAAATTCCTCCTTGAGAAACTTGATGTCTACGAGTCAGCAGTTGGGGAACCAAATGTCAAGAGTGTTCCGCGCATCGAAGTCTTCCCTCCAGCTTTCCAATCAATACCTCGAAATCCCATTGTTCTAGACCTTGCCTATAACTGCATTGATTTCCCATCTCTAGAAAACAGGATGAAGAAGGACAAGAAGGGCTTCATAAGTAGGCTCTGGCGATGAGCTCTGTTGATGAAGCGTTTGATTAGACACCTCCTCCCCCACCAAAAGAGAGGCGGGGGATTCCTTTTCGAGGCACTGGGTGTATTCATTTCGTAGTCAGATCAGCTGGAGGGATTTTAGTTGTATTTAGTTTATTTCCCTGTTGACAATTCCTTTTGCATTTTGGGATTGATAATTTTATTTTTTTTTGCTTATTTATTTCCAAACTCTCATAAACTAGGTGAACATGGTGGTTGTGCCTTGAATATTTTGCTGCTGAAATGAGATTCCAAATTTTACGTTGGTGATGGAAGAGGGCCTTGTCTTTTAGTACTAGGCCTAAATTGGCTTCATGTGATCTTTCTTGTAGGTGTTTGGATAAGTTGGAAAGATTGTATTTTGAAATATATTTTTTTAAATACATAAAAATAATATATATTTTTTATTTTTTAAAATTTATTTTTAATATTAATATATTAAAACTTTCAAAAATTAATAAAAATATTTTGAAACAATTTTTTTTTTTATAAAAAAAAACATGGTCTAATCTTGGCGCTAAATACTCCTAATATTATGAGAATTCTATTCTCACCTATAGAATTTTAAATTTATAAATAATACTGTTAATTTTTAGTTGTAAAAGGGGATATTGAAATTCAATTGGGATTATTTGAAACAGCTATTCATTAACACGTAACTAAACACATTTGTAACCTAATTTTTTCTCCATAAGTTCTTCCTTTCATGATACAGCCAAGTAAGCCAGCTAAACATGCAATGGATTCTCATCGGGTGAAACTGACAGAATGTGATATATTACAGGACCAAATATTTTTTATACAAGGACTCGTTTGCTAAATTGATACAAAAAAGGGACGAAAATGAGAGGTTCTTCTTTTTGTTTAGAGAGAGCGAAAACAAAGGGCGGGGGCGCGATTTTTGAGAGACAGCCATTAAAGTTCGCCCAAAAAGAAGGCTGCTTTGATAAATCCTTCTAATCTAATCAACGCAAAAATTCCATCGATTGCGGCCGTTAATCAACTACACGCATTTTCTCCTTTTTTAGTAAAAAAGAAAAAGGAGCTGTCTCCTCTCCGCCTCTCTCTTTACGCACACATTCGAAAGCTAAAACGACAGAACAAACAAAGAAGAAGAAGAAGAAGAATTTTGAATTATTATTGCAGAAAAATTTCAAAAAAATAAAAATGCAGTTCTCTAAACTTGACGATTCGCCGATGTTTCGGCAACAGGTTTCTCTCTTCTTTTTGTTTCGTCGCCGATATTCTGAACCGAAACTTCCTGTTTCTGATCCGTTAATCTCCACGAATTCCACACTGCATTGATAGCATCTTGAACGCAGTTTTTTTTCTTAAACATTTTCTTTTTTGCATTAATTTTAGCTGGCGGACAAGAAATATAATTCCAAATGCTAAGCTACCTTAATAATTAATTGTTTGTAATCACTCAGCATTAAGGATTCTGCTGTAATTATTTTTAAAATTTTACTTGACATGTGTTTATTGTGAATTTTGCACGTGAACAATATGAATTTATGCACTTTTTTTTTAAGTGTATGTGTGTGTTTGGATTATGGTTAATTTGTAGCAAATTGGTGTGAAAATAGATGCAATGCATGGAAGAAAGCGCGGAGGCATTACGAGGGAGGTGTTTGAAGTTCTACAAAGGATGTCGAAAGTACACGTAAGTCTAAGTTGTCGTTCGTATAATGTCGAGTTTATTCTGTGATGTCGAAAATGTTGCTTAGTGTTGTGTTTGTTGAAATTTGCAGAGAAGGGCTTGGAGAAGGATATGATGGGGATATTGCTTTTGCGAGTGCGCTTGAAGCTTTTGGAGGAGGACATAATGATCCTATTTGTGTTGCTTTTGGAGGTAATATCCACGTTTTCTGTTTTTGCTTATCAAGTGAATTTGTTGTTGCTTTTTATGTTTCTGGATAAGAGCAATGCTCTGCCTGTAACTCTGCTCGTGTCGCTATGTAGAGAGTTAGCTATTGCCCAAGTTGAGTGAACTGCTTTGTCTTGTAACTTTGACGGATAGAAAGCATACATGGTTACTTGCTGTGAAGTATGTGGACTGACTTGCATTTGAAATTCAACATCTCCCTCCAACTGAAATCGTCCCTTATTTTTATCCTGATATGATGTGAAGATAATCACTGGTGTAACTAGCTGACTTGCTCCATAGTATGGTGCAAATGTTCGCGCGGCATGTCAAAATTTTCTGTTCATTTGTTGCATGCATGCATTTTTACTGGCATGGATAATTTTATTATTAGTTTAGGGCATAATTAAGTGATACTTAGCCAAGGTAATCTGTAATTGGTCGTAGCTTAATATTGAATCACTTTCATGACAGGATCAATGTTAATAAAATCACATTAGCTTTTGAAAAGCCAGTCTTGAGTTTAGATTTGGGGTTTTTTACTTAGAGTGTGAAATATACTCAAATCACATTAGCTCTTGGCCAGTCAAGATGAAGCAACATGTATTGTTGCGCAGCCTGCTACATGTATCTTATTCATGCTTTTATCATTATCACTTTTTTTTTCTTTCCAAATGCTGTTATATTTACCATAATTTCTGTTAAATGTAAAATTCAAGGGACCTATTCTATCAAAAAAGCAAAAAAAAATCTAAGGGACCTAATAAACAACTCAATGCATTAGCTGTTCATAACCTAGTACTGCATTTTTTTGGTCGTCCTTAGGTCCTGTTATGAACAAATTCACAATCACGTTGAGAGAAATTGGTACATACAAGGAAGTTCTTCGGTCACAGGTAGACAATTTATAACACGGTTTGCATGCTTCCTGGACTTGCTAGATATGGTTTTCATTTTGTCCATTTAAATACAGAATATGGAAAACTGTTTTAAGTGATTTGATGTACCGCCATTTGAAATTGGCCTTCTCAGGTGGAGCACATGCTAAATGATAAGTTGCAGCACTTTGTTAATTTTGATCTGCAAGACATCAAGGTACTTTGTATTTCCTGTCAAATAGATGCTTTCTTTGTTTAAAAAAGTCAATGCCTGCAAGTTTGGACTTCATAATACTGTTGCTTAAGAAAAATTCCTTATACACTGACTTCGTTGTTTATTTGTTGAAACTATAGTGTGCTCATAATATATAATCAGAAATATATCCATTTTTCATTGACCATCATCTGAGCTCTGAGAACAATCTTGGACTTATCTCTAAAAAGACTGTTGCTTAGCTACAGTTATCTTTTATTGTTGCAGGAAGCACGGAAACGTTTTGACAAGGCTTCCGTGATGTATGATCAGGTGGGTTGTTCATCTAATACTATGATATAACTTTGAAGGTATGCATGTAAATTCCGTGTCTTGTCTGCTGATAATCTCTGTTGCAACCTTATTGTGGTTTTCATTCTCTAAATTCCATGTAATTCAGCTGGCATTGTGATGGCTTGCATTACTCGTGATTACATTTTCATTCCCGATTGGGTCATATCTCAATGTTGTTTTTGCACAAAGGCATTGTAAATGCACACTAACATTTCAAAACATGTTTTTTCTGGTTTCCTTTCTAAATGTTGAGGAGAAATTATGTGGTACAAACTACAAAGGTACTAAAAAGCTTAACCCAAGAATCATCATATAGAAAAGAAAACTTGAGTAAATTATTTACCAATATCTCTCAATTTTTGGTGATATTGGTTTCCCAGTAAATGCATATGTTTTGCATGCAGATAGATATTTACATATCCAGATTCTTAGTAAGCCGATAGAAGCAGCAATTGTGAAATTCAAAATTTCCAAGTGTTTTATGTACAAGTACGGAAATAATTACAAATATGGTCCAAGTAATAAATGCCCTTCATAATATATTTCCTCATAGTGTACCTTTCCCATCTGCCTTATGGATTCATTTGCTTTGTTTTTTTCTGGAATGTGAACTCATATCCCTTGGACTTGAAAGACTAATACAGGGGCAAAATATACTGGCAGTTGCAGGAGAAAGGTGCTCGTGGTAGATGCTGCTTATATCCCAAACAAGAATGAAAAAACTCATAGAAAAGGGACGTTAGAATTGATTGATTTACATGCAACCTGTAATCCAAGTCCACCTTATGTTTAGGTTTTCAATCTCTTGATTATATATTCTTCTTTATCCGATAATAATCATACCAATAAAGCTAATAACAATACATCATTATCATCTTCTAGGTCTAAACTTGCTAATTTCTTTCAGATTAGTTTCTATCTCCTTGTTTTATAGAATGGTTTTTCATTTCCATTCAGAAGTGTTGCTAGGACTTCTTTTCTTTTCTGAAGAGGGTTCTTCTGCATGAGTAATTATTTATAATTAATATACTTCAATTTTTGAGGATTGTGTTGCCCAGTATATACTTGATCATGACAAAATTCAGTTCCAATTTGATGTTGTGCTGCAGGCGCGTGATAAGTTTCTTTCACTGAGGAAGAGTACTAGGATGGATGTAGCTTCTGCTATACAGGAGGTAGAATCCATAGCATCTGACTTCTAATACTAAAGCACCATCTAGTTTTGTGTGTAGGTTGTTCAGGTAGTTAATCATAGGTAACCATCAGTTTAAATCTAATTTGGTAGAGAGACCGTTCCAGGAACTGCACAATGCAAGATCCTCCTTTGAGCAAGCACGCTTTAATTTGGTAAGTTTATTCAACCGAGTAACATGGATCCTATAAATTTTTCAATAAGCAGCTTGGATTAAATATAATATGTGATTTTCTATCTCTAGATTAGTGCTCTTTCTGTTGTTGAGGCCAAGAGAAGATTTGAGTTTCTGGAAGCTGTTAGTGGAACAATGGATGCTCATCTTAGATTCTTCAAGCAGGTACCTCGGTGATCATGTGATGATATTAATGTTGAATTCATTCTTGAATCTATATATTGTTGACTTTGAATTCCTGATTGTTTCAGGGATATGAGCTATTGCACCAGATGGAGCCTTTCATTAACCAGGTCCTTTTTAATTTTAATTGTTCCTTCACAAAATTGTACTGTTAAAAAATTAGTTTAGTTTCCCTAAAAAGCACATTTTTCTTTTCAAAAACAATTTCTCAAGTCCTTAATTCTTGTATCGTGGAGTTGTCCATAAGTGACCTGGAAGAAGCTTTCATTTTTTTTCTTCATTTTTCTTTTTTACGGCGTTGAAAAGGCATTTTTCAAAGAAACTACAAGATCTTATAATCATTATTACCATCATTCAACTCTTATTTAAGAAGATCTAATTGACCATGTGAACAAAAGATTGTCTATGCCATCTGGGACACCTTTAGGACTGGTTAAAAAAGGAGAGTATAAAAGTTTCTGGTCAAACAACATGAACAGAAAGGGTAAAGCCCTTAATGTCTGGTTTATGAAGGGTTGCTTGAAATTGAAGTGTACCAATTAAGCACTATGTCTTTTGACTTCAATAATAACCGACCAATTCTGCCCCACTTATAGAGGGGACTGACTTTCAATTAATAGAATTTTTTGTAAGGTTAATTTTGTGGCTTGCCTTCTACATGAGGTTCTAAATTCCAGTATCCATTAATCTGATTAAGCCAGAACATTCTTTCTTGTCCTCTTCTTTGATTGTCTCTCCTTGTTGCAGAAGTTGGCTGCTTCATATTTGTAGCCTCACCTGTTAAATTTCTCTTAGTTGAAACAATATATGAGCCATTGGTTGTTATGTTATAGGTCTTGGCTTATGCACAACAATGTAGAGAATGTTCCAACTATGATCAAGTATCCCTTCATGAAAGGATGCAAGAGTTCATGAAGCATATTGATCAAGAAAGTAGGCATTCTGTAAATGACATTTTTAGTTCTCCTCGTGAAGATAGCATGCGACCTGCTGCTAGGAGTTCACAAAAAGTGATAGAGGAGGTTATGCAATCTGCTGCTAAAGGGAAGGTAGTTCGCAAGTGTAGCTCACCTTTAACATGATTTTGTCTATAATTTGAAAATTTTGTCTTTTCCCTACAATTACTTCATCCTCATTGTATCTCTTCTTGCATGACTAGCTAAGAATCTTTGCTTGCATGACTAGCTAAGACTACAATTATACAGGTTCAAACCATTCGACAAGGATATCTATCAAAGCGTTCCTCAAATTTGAGAGGTGATTGGAAAAGAAGGTTTTTTGTTCTTGATAATCGAGGAATGCTTTACTACTATCGCAAGCCATTCAACTGGTCATCCGTAAGCCATTCACTGAAATATAGCATGTAATGTTGAGAGCTGTCAATTATATACCTCTTTTAGAGTTTGATATCTGTTCACTGGATGTTATGTACCGCTTTATTTCAGTCAGGTGGGAGTCAATCCGCAGTACAGAGAAATTGTTCTTCTGAAAATGGTCACGGATTATTGAGTCGGTGGCTTTCTTCTCACTACCATGGTGGTGTGCATGATGAAAAATCTGTTGCTCATCACACTGTGAACCTTCTGACATCAACAATAAAGGTTGATGCAGATCAATCAGATTTAAGATTCTGCTTCAGAATTATTTCACCAATGAAAGTCTACACTTTGCAGGTTTGTCATCGAAATGTAGTTCAAACATGTAACTGGATATTGACTGTTGAATATAAAAAGAACCAGGAAAAGAAAAAAAAACTTATTCTCCTTCCTGCTGTAAATTACAATCAGGAATGAGTTTGTAAATTTGAGAAATAGGTTAAGTTTGTAAAGGTTCTCAATTGTATTGGATTTTAATGCAGGCAGAGAATGCACTCGACCAAATGGACTGGATTGAAAAGATAAATGGGGTGATCACTTCGTTATTGAGTTCCCAGATAACTGAAAGAGTAAATATCTACGGTTTTTCAATACTGTGTAACTTTTATGTCAATTTGTATATTAATGAACATGGCCCATTTATCTGTCAGTTTCCTTCTTCTAGTCCGATGGGAAGTGGTGACCATCACTCTATTAGTGAGAGTGGCTCGTTCATAGATTCTCCTGATCAGACAGAGATTGAGGAGTTCACATTTGATACTGGAAGTCATTTACATCCAACCAGAAGTTTGCGACGACAAGATTACACCATAAAAATTGAAAAGCCAATTGATGTGTTGAGAAGAGTACCTGGGAATGACAGATGTGCTGATTGTGGTGCACCTGAACCAGATTGGGCATCCTTAAACCTTGGTATTCTTATATGCATTGAATGTTCTGGTGTTCATCGTAATCTTGGGGTACATATATCAAAGGTAATTTATCAATGCTTGATAAGTTTCAGATAAGAATTAGGAAATTTGTGCTTTTCTCTGATAAACCTAAGACATGAACCTTAGAAGCATTGTATTTCAAAGTAATGTTTCACGAGAAGCACAGGCAAACATGAATGAGGGGGACATGCTTGCGTCCACATGTCTCTGCAAGCAAGTATACTAAAAGAAAACTGTGCTTCTGTTTACCAGTTGACCTCACCAATTCTTGAGTTTATGCACAAGCCACCACTGTTAAATACACTTTGATCAAAACTGAACCTAGATCAAATGAATCCTTGCTTTATTCTTCTTACATTGTGTATGCACTTGACTCCTTTTCCATACAGTTATGTTCTCTCTCTCTCTCTCTCTCTCTCTCTAATAGGAATAAGGTGGTTAGGGCATGTAAGCGAGGTATTACTAACTTTTCTGAGGGTACTAGATCGTAGATTTGTTTAACTGTTACATTTTTGTGGTGTTGAATGTCCAAGTGATCTATAATTGAGGTTGCCAGTGATATTCTCATTTGAAAGTTAGATCAGTACCGAGAAAATACTTTATTCCTCTGCCTGTGCAAAAGTCCACTTGGAATTATATTGTGTTCCTGGATATGCCTTTACTATTTATAGATAGTCTATCTATTTATATCAAAAGTGAAACGAAAATAAAATCAGTCATTGCTTCACTTTTCTTACTGTGTGCATACACTTGACCACTCCATTCGATACCACTCTCTCTCTTAGTAACTTCGAGGGGACTAAACTGCAGATTCATTTAACTGTTACTTTTTACTAGTCCTGAAAGTTGATCTATAATTGAGGCTGCCAGTGATATTTTTGTAGGAAAATTAAGATCATATTTGTATTCTTCTGTGTGAACAATAGTCTACATGCAACTATAATGTGTTCCTGGAGTTGCCTTTACAGTCTTAAATATACTTACATCAAACCTGAACCTAAAACGGATGAGTCTTTGCTCCATTTTCTTACTGTGTGTGAACTCAACTCCTATTCCATACAATTCTCTTCTCTCTATCTCTCTCTAATAAGTTTACAGTGAATAAACTTTCACATCATTTAAAGTCTGTCACTGTTACAGCTGTTAATATCTGAATTTGGGTGTGTTGAGAGAGAAAAATCCAGGTCTTTTATAATTGTTTGATGTATTTTTGTTTTATTTGCTTTCTCTTTTATTTGAGCTTGGCCTCATTGATGTTTGAGTATATTTACACTTACGGTATTTTGCTCTGTTCTTCCTTCTTTTTGCACATTCATGTTGCATTGTGGTAATTCTTCAATGCAGGTAAGATCACTAACACTTGATGTAAAAGTGTGGGATCCATCTATCTTAAACTTGTTTCAGTCACTGGGGAATTATTGTGCAAACACAATTTGGGAAGAGTTGTTGCATCCAACAAGTTCTACTTCTGATGAAGCACTCAGGTCAGTGATGCAGAAGTTTGATATGCTTTAAACTGTTGTGTTTTCTATTCTTTTTCTTATTTTTTTCAAGATATTTTTTTCAATACTAATAATTTGGAAGTTTTGGTGGCATAGATTTTCTAAATCTGATAGACACAAGCAGTTCCGCACAAGGAAACCCAATCAAGATGATCCTATCTCAGAGAAGGAGCAGTTTATTCATGCAAAGGTATTGCTCTGAATAATTCCATTTCTTTTGGACATCTCATGTTTATTTCCCCAGTCTTATTTAAGAACATCCCAACCAATCAGTGGAGATTGTGACAATGTGACATTTTTCTCTTGCTCCCTAGATGACTTTCATTCTGAAAAGAGAACATGTCTAATATATTTTTTAACCAAAGATGGATTTTTTTTTGGAGAATGAAAAAGAAATGGAATTTGTTAGTAAACTAATTGGTCATTTATCATATACATACCATTCTCACACTGATAGTTCTGTAATGAATGCCTGTAGTTAGTTTATGGGCTTAACTTGGGAATGGGTGGGGATAGACCCAGTTCTTGGTCTAAAGGTAGATTATGAAGGCTCTTAGATACTTTTCTCGAAGTAAGGAGACGACAAAAAAAATGGTGAAAGATTTAAATGAGATTTGCTCGCAACTAGGATGCAGATAAGAAAGGCACAAGTACTGAGCTGTCTCATATGTGGATTCTTTTACAACAGTAGCAGTCTTTTGATAGTCTTTAGCTCCTAATCTAACCATCATAATACTCTTAAAGCATTTAACTGGCAGCGTGGGCCCAAGGCTGTATGGTCCCTTTAGGGGATTATGCATCTACATGTCTGTGTTTAGAAGTTTGGTTAGAGTGGTGATTTAGGTTTTGGTTTGTTTCTTCCTAGTCAAGACATGCCGGTGCCTTGGGAATAACTATTACCTTGCATAAAGTGACTTGATCATTATTCCATTTGTTGCTTCAGCAGTTGCGAATATATGTCAACTTAAGTATTAAAGAAACAGATACTTTGGCATCCTCATGATTTGTCTTTCTGGCCTCCTTCAAACAATTTGACTTTTCAGCCTCTTCCTAATCCATTCAGATTATTGCTTTTTGTCACCTACATTCATGATGGGGAAACCATGTGCTCACAGAAGGCAAGAATGCATGTAAAAATTCCTAATTTTAAAGTTCAACACATTTTGCAACTTCCTCTGATATGCATCCTGAATTTGCAGTGTTTTACTCTTTACTTTGGCATGTGTGTTCATCCAATTCCTGTTATTAGCCCTGCTGTTTACCTTGTCAATTTTTTATGGCTTATTGATTGAAATGTCTCATTAGGGAGTAAGTGTAGGTTAGCTGTAATAAGCCAGTAGATTATGTCATTTTTTAACTCAATCTAATTGTTTTCCTGTATTGCAGTATGCACAAAAAGTTT
The DNA here is from genome assembly GCA_030145905.1 of Populus davidiana. Lineage (NCBI taxonomy): Eukaryota > Viridiplantae > Streptophyta > Magnoliopsida > Malpighiales > Salicaceae > Populus > Populus davidiana. Next base: position 13,088,589 of record CM057803.1, read on the forward strand.
TTGTATTCAAGTCAAGGGACAATCAACATCCAGTGGTGCAACAGATGTGGGAAAGCATCCATGCTAATGACAAGAAAGCAGTTTACCGCCATATTGTCTGCTCTGGGGTTGATGTCAATGCCATCCATGGACAAGCATCATTTAGTACGTCCTTAACAATGGCCAATGTGGTTGGAAGAGCTGGAAAACCTTGATCTCAAGTTTGATTGCTTTGCAGGTGATTCTTTGAACAAGCTATCAGCAAGCTATCTAACGTCATTAAATAGAAGTGAGGACCAGCTCATAAAGGAAATTTCTGATGGATGCCCTTTGCTTCACCTTGCCTGCCTAACAGCTGACAATGGCATGGTAGAACTACTCCTACAATATGGTGCAAATATAAATGCTTCTGATTCAAAAGGTCATACAGCACTGCACTATTGCATTATCAGCAAGAGATATCCTATTGCAAAATTGCTTCTTAGGAGGTAGTTCTTTCTTTTCTCTAGCCCTTGCTTTTCATGTCCTAACCAGCAAAAATTTGTAGATCATCTTGTTCTGGAGAACGATCCATCGCATCTTCCTTATGCTTTGCTTTTAACTTGGTAAAATTATACATTGCACTTGGGTTCTTTAAAGTAGTTCTATTGGCTTTGGTAAAATGGAAAGTTTTTTCATCCACTGTTAAGCTGCTAGCTTCTTGAACTTCCCTACCAACATCTTTCTATGCCATGATTAAAATTCCATCTTGCTTGCTATTTTTATTGTGGGGGAAAGGAATTTGAAGTGTAAAACTGTGAATACATCGGCAAGCATCCATGTTGTGTATTTCTGTTATAATTAGGTTTTTGTCAATAATTTTCTGGATTTATCTGAACTTATTCATGGTTGGAGGCTATCATTTCTCCTTGATCTCTCTAAGAGCCTCATGAAATTTTATGTTTTTTTTGTTTTGTTTCCTTTCCTTTTATAATGCTCCATGCACTGAACATTTTGATACAAGGCCATTAACTAGTTATAGCCTATAATGGCTTTGAAGTATGGTTTTGAATTCTGGAGGGAGAATTCAGAGAGACCTCGTGACATTTTTAAACTTTCCACCATTATGGTTGCAAGCCAAAGACTTTAACATCGTACCAAGAAATGGCTTGTACCGAACATCTTGAAGATCTGGTTTGAGAGCTTTATAGGAGTGAACAAGAATGTCGAGGTCTTCCAGTACCACCAAAAAATAGCTTCCGACAATTGAACCATAGATTTGGATAGTTCTCGGAGTCTTGTTTTGTAACCTCTAATGTTGATAGCTTGATATAATGTCTAGACAGTGAAGCAATGACATGAATACAATGTCAGATAATTTCATTGAATGTGGAGTGTCATGAAACAAGAAAAGGCATTGCAAAAATACATTTCTTTGTTTAACACACGGCCATCTAATATAGTTGTTAGCGCTCCTGTTTCTGTTTTCTCTCTGCACTTTTTACAGCTCCTCAGACATTTAGTTTTAAGATCAAGTGACTTTAGTAGAAGATTCCTTTAGAATCTCCATACTTCTTACTTTGAGCTACCATATAATTATGTCATATGACCTCTGGTTGGGTTGCAGGTCTCTAGGCCACTTCCGTCCGCTATGTTTTGTAGTGGCATCAATGGCACTATCCACATAGATGCAATGCTGATCTTTATGATTCTACGGATAAAATCCTACACAATTATATTTCACTTCAAAGACTATCCTAGTGTAGGAGGGAAGAACGTTTCCTTCATGTCCAGTCTTTTTTCCATGGACGCTTTCATGAAAATTGAATGCATGTTTTTTTTTTTTGGAAATAAATGCTTATCATTTTCCATTTTTTTCATTTACAAATCTGACGCTGCAGGGGGGCCAATCCACGAGCCGTGAATGGCGAAGGTAAAACAGCATTACAGCTTGCACCAGGATCATCCATTGATGACGGCGAGCTTGTTATTCTGTTAACAGGCAAACTCTTTACCGAAAGACGGTGAATGGAGTCTCCAATTCAAATCAAGGGACAACTTCTGTATCATATTCTAGTTACTGTAAAGTGGTTTCTTGTATAAAAAAAATGGGACCAAAATCTGTTTGATTACAAGATGCGGTGATTGGCTGTTAAGCCAATCTTCCAACTTCATGAGATGTATACGAGTTCAGTCTGTGTGTAATAGCCAAAATAGGTGCTTAAACTTTCCCCTTCAAGCTGACCTTTTTTTACCCATCAGGATTGTGGTAGGTTATAGCTGTAAAGTTATTGCACAGCCTTATCTTCTTAACTCCTTAGGATTCTGACATGATGTTGTTGTAAAGTTACTGTCTTGTTGTTTCCAAGTTACCCCGGCTGTTCTTCCTCCAAAACTGGGTTTCAGTGTATCATCGCACTCTAGAAAACGATCAAAAAATAACCCATTAAATTTTATGATCAAGAAACAACTTAGATCAATGAATAACTCTCAATCAGATGGAATAATTTATTCTCTGAAATTTCCCTACGTATAGATTAATTGATGAAATATCCCATTACGTACTCGACATGTTAAAGAGCATCGTTAGATGCAAGGGGGTATACAACCTCGTAGCTCAATTACACAGAGAACTGGAAGACATGACAAAAGTTAAAATCATCGTCATCTTCTGCCTGGCACTGCTCTGCTCGCTTTCAAAGCCATAACTTAGTTGCCTCAGCTGCAAGTTTTATATTTGCTGCCAGCGCCAAAAGCTGGTGGCGATAGCAGCCTGCTTCAAGCCTTCATCAGCTATCTTGGTCAATGGCAACTAAACCAAATCAATGCCTCATGCATTTATTCTTATCCCTCTGACTTGCTACTTTCTGCTTTTACCTGTTCCAAGTAAAGCAGTTGTTAGGACAGATTTCACAGAGGCAAATTGTCAGCACAAGCAAACCTCCTTATCATTGCCTGAAATTTCGCAAGGTACAGCCAGAAAAATACATTTTTTTGACATGTGAATTTTTTACAGCTCCAATTGAAGTTCAATTATTTAGAGATGGGAGACAACAGAAATATCATTAAGTAAAATCACCGTTTGCAATAGGATGAGAAAGAGAGAAAAGATAATAAAGAATCTAAGATCATTAACCTATCAAGGCAAGTTTTTGAGAGTTGAGACAAATTTTTTCATGTCAGGAGGCAGTCAGATTCCAACATTGCCTGATTTTCTTAATAATATTTTCCTGCTAGAAACAAAGTTAACAAGAAAACAGTCACTAAACTTACAAGGACTGGCGTGCATCCCGACAACAACAAAAAATATGGCTTAAAAACGATGTCTGGCCCATTTCGAACAATGGAATTGTTCAAACTGTAGTGGAAATCCAGAAACCACTTCTGGCTTTATCTCCAAGAAAAAGAGAAATGAGAAAAAAAGAAAATCAAAACAAGGAGATAATTCCAATTTAAGATGAAGAGTAAAAGTCATTACCTGGTGGAGAGATTAAGGCCTTGGCTTCTAACCAATGGTGGTCCATTTCAAATTCTAAGGGCCAGCAACTCATGGAAAACTGTAGCTATCCCCGAGGTATTAAGCGTCACTCTGTGATGTCTGTAGTTGGCATTCCTTTCTCTCCAAACCCTCCAACCAAAACCTTGTTTTGGTAACCTTCCAAGCAAAGATACATGGTGTAAATTTATTGTTACACCGTTCTAGTATTGAAGGTTCAAGTCTTCCAATGTGACTTGATAACTAGTTCACAAGGAAACCCAACATTGTATGAACATGAGACTTAGCTGCCACCGTTCCTGCCCAAGCCCATCACTTAATTCCTGGAAAATGTTGCTCAGATTCATAATCCCATGAAACTACAGGAAGAAAACAGTTCGAAGGATTACAACTACAATTCCCTCATCCAATTACAAGCAATCAGGCCCGCACCTGGGAAGCAACTTCCCATGCCATTTGCTTTAAGAAATCACCAGCATACTCAGAGTCTGTACTGTCTTGTTCCACATTGATTAAGTCATTTAATTCAGTGGAGTCTGGAACCCATTTGAATCTGACCATGCTCTTTAAGACCCTGGCTGCACCGTCCATTTTGCCTGCTTTGTGAAAACAGCGTACTAGAGTGCTGCAAGTAGCGAGACTGAGATTTAATCCTTGCTCTTCTATTTTCTCAAGTACCTTCAGCACTTCAGAAATATGTTCCTTTCTGCACAATGCATCAATTAGCACATGGCACACGTTTTTGCTCACATTACCACCCTTATTCAACATGTCATCCACCAGCTTCAAAGTTTTCACATAGTCACCTTCTTTGAGATGAGCATCAATCATTACACTCCAGGTAACACCATCAGGTTCAATATCTTTTGCAATCATTTCTTCAAAAAGAGCAAACATCTCAGATCTGCGCCCCGCCATGTTGTAACCACTTAAAAGTGCTGTATATGTTAAAGTATTTGGCATCAGATTCCTCTTTTGCATATCAACAAAGAACTGCTCTGCTTCCTTCAAAAAACCTGTCTTGCAATGATAATCAATCAGAATTGTGTAGGTCACGTGATCTGGTTTGACATGCTTCTCGACCATGTCTTCCAACAACTGATTAGCTTCAATCACCTTCCCAGACTTGCAGAACCCATCCATCAAAGCATTGAGAGAAGAAGTGGAAGCAAAGCCCTTCTGCACTGATTCTAAGAATAGGGACAGGGCCTTTTCAGTATTTCCTTCTTTGCGACATCCGTCAATGAGGGCACTGTAGACAAAGCTATCAGGTGGGACCCCCTTCAATGTCATCTCATCAAATAACTGAAATGCCTTGCTTAGATTTCCAGATTTGCAATACCCATCTATGATAGTCGCATAGGTCACAGCATTATGAACCAAACCCTTTCCTGGAATTCCATCAAACAGCTCCCTGGCTCTTTCTATCTCACCTGCCTTGCAAAGTCCATTGATCAAAGCATTGTAAGTGATGATGTTAGGACTGATGCCTTTTTGGCACATGTATTCATGAAGTTGAAAAGCCTTCCCTATACCACCTTGCTTGCAAAAGCCAGAAATGATAGAGTTGTAGGTAAAGACATCAGGCACCAATCCCTTTTCAAGAAATTCGGATAGCAGCTCCATTGCTTCTTGAAGTTTCCCATTCCTCAAGAGACCATGGATGAGGGAACTGTAAGTCCGCACATCTGGGTGCACTGCCCGTCCTAGCATACATCTAAAAATTGAGGTGGCTTCCATAGTGCTACCCTCCTTGCAGTACCCGTCGATCAGGGCTGTGCAAACAACATCATTTGGTGCTATACCACAACCTAGCATCTCCTTGAAGTATTTGTCAGCTACTTGCATTTCCCCTGATTTGCAATATCCATGTATTAAAGCCCCATAAGTATACACATTTGGCTTAAGTCCCCTCTCAATCATTTCAACCAAACAATCCTTTGCTTCTTCCATTTTTCTAGCCTTGCAGAGGCCAATGATTACAGAATTATAGCATAACACATCAGGTTGAACCCCTTTATTATCCATTACCTTTAAAATTCTCACTGCCTCTTGAAATCTCCCTTCCTGAACTTGACCTTTTATTAAAGTTGTGTAGATTACAGCATTTGGCTTCACACCCAGAGAAACCATAATCTCAAACACTCTACTGGCATCTTCAATAGATCCATGACGACATAGACCATTGATTATCATGCCGCAAGTGTATACAGTGGGCACCAAGTTCCTCTTCTTCATCTCAGACAATAAATCTTTAACCCGTGATGTATTCTGTTCCTTCAAATATCCCTCAATTATATTATTATAAGTCTGGGTATCAGGTTTTATCCCCACCATAATCATTTCATTTAAAAGAGCATTTGCCTTCTCCATATCACCAAACTTACACACCCCTTTAACAAGAGCATTGTACGTAAAAAGATTCAGTTTAACTCCACGAGCAAGCATCTCCTCCTTAACCTGAAATGCTTCTCCGCTGTCACCTTGTCTCATGAACCCATCAATCAAAGCAGTATAGGCAAAGTGGTCAGGTTTTAAACCCTTGCTAAACATCTCTTCCAACATCAACTTCGCCTCAGTACATCTCTTCTGTTTACCAAACCCATCAATAAGTATACTATAAGTAAAAACATCCGCGACCAAACCCTTCTTGTCCATCAACTTCTTCAACTCAAACGCTTCATCAACCTCCCCAGCTCTACACAACCCACCAATCACCACATTGTAAGTAACCAAACTAGGACTACAGCCCTTCTCTTCCATTTCAAAAAGCAAGCGTTTACCCTCCTTAGCATTCCCTGCTCTAAAATGTGCATTTATTAAATGGGTATAAGTATAAACATCATGCAACACGTTAGCCTCTAACATCCCATTATAAAATCTCCAAAACAACTCCAATTTGTTAGCTTTCAGCAAATCACTCAACAACCCATTGCAACACAACAAGCCAACAACAAAACCATTCCTTTTCGCGCCCAAAAAAAAACTAACAGCCTCATCAAAAAGCCCTTTCTTTTTATACCCATCAATCAACAGCTCAAAAACTACCCTGCGATCATTATTATTACTATTTTCATTACCATTACCATTATTCAAATCAAACTCTTTACAAGACTTAATTAATGAATCCAAAATCTCTGAATATCCACCACTAGACATCATTATCATTTGATTTACAACACTATCAGCCCTGGAAAAGAGCCTTGAATTGCATAAAATTAATGCAAGAATCGAAAAGGATTGTAACTTTTGAGAGAAACCCATTTGAAACTGAACCCAGTTGAAGAAATCTAACAAACGTTTAGGATCATTTACCTGTTTTGTAATAACTGAGTGAACAACATCTGGGCTCAGCTTATTTGATACCAAAGGTAATAAAGACTCCCAGTTTTTTTGGTTGAGAAACGTTGTGATTTCATTGACTATGTTGCTGTTGTTTTGGGTTTTGGAGCAAAAGTTGGTGGCTTTACGATTTTGGGTTATTGTTTTTAAGGTTATTGTGTTTTTTAAGAAATTGAGGTTCCTCTTATGACAGATTAGACCCATTTAAAAAAAAATTGACGGAGATTGGAAGAACAGGGGAATGTGAAATTGCAGAGAGCAATTGCGAGCTTCACTTCGCTCTTTGAAAGCTGCCTGTCTTTCGGATATAAAACGACATCGTCGAGTCAATTCTCATTACAATTTGGGTTTTTTATGGGCCAAAAGAATAATTTGTGGCCTTTTACAAATGGTGTTTGAAACAACAGAACCCAATGGGTTGTTTTTCAAATTAATTTTTTGAACTCTAGATTTTGGCTTTCCATTTTTATAATTGATTCAATAAACATAAAACATATAATATAGTGCTCGATAATTCCTCTATAAACTAGAAAATAAAATTTTATTGTTTCTATAATATTAATTAACTATTAGGAATAAAATACTTTGAATGTTTTATTTTTTAAAATATTTTAAGTTGTGGATGTTATTTTTTAAAACAATTTGAATATAATTCATTAATATAGATCCATGTTTAACAAAACTTCAATAATCCATGTATGATTTACGAGATGTCCCTTTAATTATGATCATGGTTGTTAATTGTTACTGTTATGGTTATAAAAAATATATTTGACCTTAAAATACTTTTATAATATACTCAAAGGTCAGAAGAATTTATATTGTGATTCCTCGCTTTTGACTTTCAAATAACTTTTATAGTACTTCTTGAGACTTCACAAAACACTTTTTTCATTTAATTTTGAGAAGAAATAATAAAAAAGAGCCCTTGCTTGCCAGACTAACTCTAAAGCTTTTGAAACAAAAATATATATTATTAAGTTGCGTGTATGTTATAGTCTATTTAAAGTTGCAAAAGTTGAATAGATCATAGTCGTTTCACCTCAACAACCGACCCGTGAATAGATTATAGTCTATGTTATAGTCTCTTGTTTGAGTGAATTTTATAACTTTATATATATATATATATATAGAGAGAGAGAGAGAGAGAGTGAGGATAGGATAGGATAGGGTTAAAATGATGGTTATGGTGATAATAAATTAAAGTGATATTTTATTAGTTATTTTTTTTTTATTTTTTTTTAAATAACACAAAATAAAAATATTCACTCTTATTACTGGTTATTTCATGAATATCATAAAATTACATGTAAGCCCATGGGTGATCTTTTAATACTCTAACAAGTTACCATCAAAAGTTATAAGAATATAATCATCAAGGATTCATCTCTCTTAATTATATATCTTTATTTCTTTAAAAAGAATCTATAAAATAATTATTAAAAATTACTAATTACTTCTTAAACATCCATTTAAACCATGGGTATTGGTGATCTTTTAATACTCTAACGAGTTAATTAATTAGCCGCTAATTATTATTATTACGCTACCCAAAAGATCTTTTGCATTGAATGGGTTCAGATTAATTTAAATTTTGGAGTAATGGGCCATGGGCTGCCTCTTAGCTGTGTGAGAGCCCAATAAGCTTTCGTTTTTTTCTCTTCTTTCAGTACACACACACTATTGTTTTCGTGTAATGAGAAATTTGAGATGTGAAAGCGTTCATCACAAAAAACGAATGAAGTTGGTGTAGTTACACCGTAGGTATTTTCCTTCGATTCACACTCTCAGCGAGAAACACGCAACAAGTGTGTGTCTGCACAACATCCTCGTGGACGGAGGAGAGATTGATAATTTGTTCACTCTTCAGTTCCTAATTCAAACATAACTTTAAAAAAGAAAAAGAAAAAGAAATCATCAGAGTCCCCTAACAATCAAATATTAAATCGTGGGTGCATGAACGCTTACATTTTTTTCCTCTTCTAGCTATTAGTTCTTGTCGACGGAAAAGGCTTGCTGTGCCACGTGTATACTTTCATTCTCGGCAAAGAAAAACTCCCAAAGACTTTCAAACAAACAAGATGAGTAAATGTGTGTCTTGCCGTTGAGGAGGTCAAGAGAGATCGGGTAAGTGCACACGTCCACACAAATGAAGATAGATGGTAAAAAATTAAGAAAATTATAAAAAAATAATTGAAAAAATTAAATTGTGAAAAAAATTGATTAAATTGATTAAAATTTTGAAAAACTAATTGGTTTGATTTCGGTTTTATAAGTCTGAAACCGAAAAAACCAAGTTAAATCGAAAAAAAACCAAGTAAAATCAGTTTGAACCGGTTTTTGTCCAAAAAAACCAAATCAAAACTGGTCGATTTAAATCAATTTTGATTTTTAAAAAAAAATTGATTTAATTATCTTTCTATTAATGAAAGCTGAACTGAATAAAAAATAATCATTTCTAATTAAATGAATCACTCCTTCTGAAACAGAAAGAAAAAGGAATTTCTAATTATTTTTTTAAGTTGCTTGGACCATTTTTCTTTTATGTTGAAAGATTAAAAAAGGTAAGATTTAGACAAGACTATGTGTGCTTTGTGTTTAGGGAGGTGATGCTGGATGCTGTGGTCGCTGTGAGCCCATTCCATGATTCTACATTTTTTAGTGCCGTGTTCGGACAACATTCCCTTCAAAGCATTAGCTATAGAACTTACTTTACACGGGTTGAGTTTATCCATCCATAACTATATCATTTTAAGAGATTTTGTAAACAAAAAAGTTTAAATGATATTATTTTTTTAAAAAATTAGTTAATTCCTACTCAGTTCATTAAGAGCATTGAACGGTAATATATATATAATTATAATAATTTCACTTAAATTAATCTTGATATATATTTAAATTCCCATGACTAAGAAAAGAGACTATTCCTGAACCACCAGGCCAACATCATGATATTAAGAGATTCCATATGCTAATAATAAGAAATTTGCATACTGATCAATAGAAAAAAATTTCATTCAATGATAAAAAATATTTTTAGATTAGCTTATATTTTAATTAAAACTAAAACTTTGCTTTTAAATAATGAGCAAACAAAATGGTGTGACCATAATAAAATGGTAGTGATTTCATAATTACTATATATACATCTGGTAAAGGATCAATTTCCCATCATCATCACGTCAATTTAAGTAGAAGTTTCTTTGCATATTTTGTGGGGAACCTATCTTTTTTGTCAATTATATTATTTATTACAAGCATGCTTAAGCGTAGTTTGCAATTCTACATACAAAAGAAAAGACATCTCCATCATGTACCAAGTTGCTGTAGAAGATCAGTCTTTCAAAAAGTTTTCTTTTAAAAAAATAAACAACTAATAATACTTAATTAATAATTAAATGTGCACAACTATATAGAATCAAATAACCGCAGCAGACATTTAAACTTTATAAACACCAATTAATTTCCAGGTTTAAAACTTATTGTATATAGTATAAGCTACTCATTAGACTAATTACAAAAGGATTAATGATAGTTTTTTTTTTATTCTGTAGTTTCATAATAAAAAGTAGTTAACTGCTAGAAATTATAGTGATAATTAATTTAATTTAATTTAATTTTAATTTATTGGGAAAATAAATAGCAGTTCATTAAAAGAAGTGGAGAAATCGTGTTAAACTTTGTTTGAGTTTTTACCCTCAAAATTAATTCAACTTTAAATTTGGATTTATTTAAAAAATAATATATAATATCAAAATTTATAATAGCCATATCATTCACATGTCATTTAAAAAACAATATTTTTTTTTGTTATTTGTTTGGGAATAATATAAAATCATATCTTGAGATCTCACTTAACAGTTTAAATTTTTGGATTAAGATGATTCTTTGACATGGTATCAAAGTCATGATGACCAAGTGGTCACGAGTTCGAATCTCATAGTCCCCATATATTTGATAAAAAAACAAAATCAAGCACAAGGTAATGTGAATCTGTCTCCAAAAGACGTGGCATAATGTCAAAGGGCTTGAAATCTGCACAGCAAATCTCGAGTTCGAGTCAGGGCGTGCACCTCTTATTAAAACCTGGGATAGCCGATGTTTTACTCGCTCATCTGGGCCTATAAAGTGCGCTTTTCGAGGGATAGGGTTTTCTCAAATCTTAAAAAAAAAAAGGTGTGTTAGAGAATAATATAAAATCATATTTGAAGACCTCACCTAACAACTTAAATTTTTAAATTAAAATGGTTCTTTGACATTATTTTTTTATTTTTTTGTTAATGTATCTCTTCCTGCACATATCCTTATCTTTTTTAATAGCAAGAATCATTACTTAAACCCAACTTAGATGGTATAATTATACAAAGCATTCTACTCATAAGCATACAATTGCTTGCACTTGCCCTATCTCACCCCTTCTACCCCAAACCAAAAGCAATTTAGGCAGAGTTTGAGCTTAGATAATTAAAAAGTTCGATATGTCACTAAATTCAGGTCTGAAAATGAGAAACCTAAGCTAGAAGTGAAGTCACTACTTGTGTAAGAACTAAGAAGCATGTGTAGGGCGGTGGAACTTATTAATTTATCATGTGTGATGTCCCCATAACCATAGCAGGTAGTGATTGCCTTCCTTGACAAAGACAGATAGCTAAAATGTGTCATAAAACTCCTACCCTTTTGAACAATTATTTGTTAAATTCTGCATGCAAATGCAATCAAATGTTTCTTGTAGTACAACTCCCTCGACATGGGATTAACATCAATTTATTTTTTTAGTCTCGAGAAGGAGAATTATTGGTCGATGTCGGCAACTGGAGTTTACTAATACTAATTAAGGTCTAATTAAGGGGTGATTATATATAGCAGCCGATTAATCACATGATTCCTGACATATGGGCATGGTACGTATCTGGGTTGATAAAAAACTGGATGACATATGCGCAGTACTATCTTGCTCGTAAACAATGGCATTCCGGCGCCGGCCATGATCTGCTGATCGGATTGTTTAATTCGTTGTCTCTGTGTAGAGTAGAAAGAAGCGTGGCCAAATTGTTTAAATTTCTTTATATTTTTTTAACGTAAATTTGAGTTGAGTTTGAACAAGCCAAGCTGCTCAGCAGCCAGAACCACCAAAATGGGTGGAAACCCACTAAAATAATTGAACACATGAAAAATATGAGCAGGTGGGCTGTAGGGTTTCGAATTTAGACTCTTGATTTGGACATGAATAGTATTTGCCCCCATCTCTCTGTTTAATCTGTTCCACTACCATTATCTAAACGTTTTTTTTTTCGATTTTCTGTTCTCTTTCTACCAAGTTTGTTGAATGGGTATTTTTGTTTACATTCATCAGAAACCATGTTATACTCCTGTGATAATCTTGCTACCATTTTAATTTCGCTAGTGGCAAGCATTAGATCTCTTGATCATGCCTTGCATGCCTCATCTATGTATGTATATTATATGGAGTATTTAGAGTTTGTAATGATTCATGAAATATTAATTTATAGAGGTTATATTGTATAAGAAGTATTTAGTGTTTATTTGATATGATTGTTTTTAAAATTTTGAGCCATAATTAATCAAAAGTTGATTCTCTTATAAATAACTTTCAACAAAAATGAGTTGGAGTAATTTCAAGCGACCCAATTTTTTTTAAAAAAAAATTATATGGTATAAATCATAATTCAAAAGTCAAAAGTTTTAAGTTTTAATTAAATTAAAATTCAAAAACTATTTCTAATCAAATACACTACTTTTATTTGAGTCAAAAGTGAAAAACAACTTGGGTAAATTTACAAGAATTTGTATACCAAATATAAACTTAATGATTATCCCTGCAAATTATATATATATATATATATATATATATATATATATATATATATTATCTTATCTCCTAGAACTATCGGACCAATGAACTATATAAACTAAATTAATGATCGATAAACATGAAGCCATGACATTACTTTCTTGCCACTTGGAAGTTGGAAGCTTTGATGATAATGTATGTCTCAAAAGACCTTGACATTACGTATTTCTAACTTCGATTTCAAAGAGATGTGGGGCTGAGACAACTCTGTCCATTGAAATACGATCCTCTACTATTCTTCAGCATAGGACAAATTCAACCCCCTGCTCGCTAGGTTTGAACTTCGTGAAAGAGACCCTGCTATTTGTTAGTGATGGTGGTGGGGGTTGAAAAAAACTTTAAGTGATTATTTTTTATTTATTGGAGAAAAAGAAAGATGCTAATAAGATATTATTTCCAGCATAGTTGGGATACCTAATTGACCACACGTGTGGCTACACCCTTTGTGTATAAATTTATATTATCCTGCTAAATTTATAATTAAAATAAAACACTGAACGCGTCACACTATACTATAAAAAAATAATCGAAACAAACGTAGATTTTATAGTCTCTTTATTAATCTCAAACAATATTTAGGAGCTTCAGCACCATAGATTATTTACAGTAGTGTTAATTACGAGGTTTGACAATTTGGTTTTCCTTAATAAAAAAAACTTTCACACTAATTAATTATCCTCCTATTTTCCCTTGACGGGTAGTAGCTAGCTAGCCAGGCCATGCATGCCCACCTGCTCGCATGGTGTCTGTATCTATACCTAGATGGGTGAATTTTGTACTTTTTATATAGTGGTTCAAGTTAGGCTGCCCACCACCACCATTTATGGTGATGGCAGAGGTAACCAAATACCTGAAGAGTTAAATTAAAAAATATATATTATAGTTGAAAACAGCTAATAATAATGCAAAAATCATGGGAATACTGATCGAATTAACCCAAAAAAAGGTGGTAATTAATTTCTGGCTGTTAATAATGATGGATGTTGATTTGCTAACCCTAGATAGCTCATTGCGTGAGATGATCATAAAATGTCAACACTTCTTTTTCTTCTAAACAGAAAGTCTATAGGTTTGGTTCCTACATGTCTCGTGATCTCATCCCAGGTAGAGCGAGATTTCTTCTTCTTCTTCTTCATCATCATCCACTGAGATACTCCTGTTTGGTAATAACTCTCACCTTGCATATACATGGCGTTGAAGTTCATGAAGTTGGGAGTATGTTTTAGCTTCTAAAACTAATCAATATGGTGTTTATAAATTAATTAAGCAAGCTTCTACGAAGGGATAATTCTGTGTTTGGAATGGATGGTATGTGCATGCATGGATGCAATAAACTTCACGGCGACAATTATTGACATTGCTGATCTGCATCCTACTTGAAAGTTCACCAAAACAAGGTTTTGGATCTGGGAAAAAAATCGGGATAGTAACAGATGTTAAAATATTATTTTAATATATTTTTGAATAAATAAAAACACTTAAACACTACCACATTCCCGAATATTTCATAATCATTTAACTATAAACGTTGAAAATCAATCCATGTCATCATCACCAGTGCCCTCTCATATAAGAAATTTGACATGAGCTGCCACACAAACACTCTTTTCTTTATTTCACATTTGAAAATTTTCATGCTTATCATCAACAGATGCATGCATTTCATCAACACGACTCTCAAATTTCAACGAGAATATAATATTGTCCTGACTAGAACTTGTACAAAAGTCTTTGTTTTTTTCTTTTTTTTGAGGCCAACAAGAATGAGAGGCCCTACTAGCTAGTAAAACAATGAACTTGACTAGATAGAAACACAAACAGGAAAAAGCTAGTGGTGGAAAAAGTAAACCAGATCCATGGGGAGGTGTCTTGGCAGTGAACTTACGAGGAGTTTCCTCGTTCATACAAGAATGCAGGAGGCTTTGCGAAGGTCTAGCCTGTAACTGCAAAGCTTGTTTTTGCGAAGATTCTGGATTCGATATTTAAAAATATCAGTTTGTCATTTCCGTGGTGCCTTATCTATCTACTGGGCTTGTAGGATGTTCAGTAGATCCTGTGATTAGTTGTGGTGCGCGTAAACTGACCCGGACACCCAGGGTAAAAAAAAAAAAAAAGAATGCAAGAGGCTTTACTTGTGTCCCTGTACTGAAAATAAAGCAAGGCAGTCCACGAGCAAGAAATATTACACATGGGGGGCCATGGTAGAAACGGGGGTCCATATCTTTGTGAAATTTTCTTCATCTTTATGACCTGGTCTCACTCTTTCACCACCAATCCACCCACTTGAAAATCAAAGTATATATTTATGCAAACAAAAGTCTCATTTTATTGACCTAAAGTGTAAAGCACTCCGAATCACTAAAATTAATTTCAAAAATATTAAATCAATTAACTAGAGATATATTATTGTCACTTAATTTTCCTGTCCTCTATCGGTCCATCCTCTCTACATCATTCCTTGGGCAACCCCGTCACCCTCACGCCCACCTGTCTTCGTTTTTTGAGGTTCAATTTTCCTCCCACCAATGAGGATTGCCGCCATTGTCATTATTCTTTACTCCCTTCGTCGAAAGTTATTGTTTTCCAAGAGGGAGCTTACCATGAAAACACCCTCATTAATTATTTATTAATTTTTTCATGAATTCTTTCCTAAAAGTTTAAAGGCCACCATCGTGTCACTGGAGAGCATTGCATGTATATATGTTCATGTTCTTGTCATATTATTTTTTTATTATTATTATAGTGTAAACATGAGGATGATTGAAGATAAGGTTGCGAGTTGGCAAAATTACATTGGTTTAACATTTGGATTAAAGAGTTACATGAAATTTGCTGTTGTGCAGCTGATCAAGGATTGGTGGGAAAATAAGATTTCAGTAATTAATCTAAGTTTGATTGATTTCCAAAAGTCTATGAACTATATTGATTGTAATTATATTTATTGTTAATTCAAAGAATTATCTCCTCGGAATAAATTACTTATAACACTAGCACTTATAAAATTAGTAATAAGTTGGTTTTATTTTGTAGCTTGTTTAAGTAAAATTTGTAATTACAAAACATGGATCGGTTGTAAAAACTTGAGATTTCGGGTTTAATTATAAGATTTCAAGTTTAACACCCTTTTAATTTCCTTAGGCATAAAATTGACACAGCTTACGCGTGTTCATATTTTTAGTAATAAATAACCTAAGATTATTTTAAGTATTAATGACAGCGTCATGTGCATTTGATTCTTCAACATTAAATATATCTACCAAGATATTTTATCAACAATGATAAATGTGTATGGGTGTTTTTAAAATATGTTTTATTTTAAAAAAATATCATATATATATATATATATATGATATTTATATCACAATACTAAGGTCTTATTTGACATTGCAATCCAACTATGTTTAAGAAATTTTTTATATTTTTAAATTTTAAATTATTTTTTTATATTTTTTATAGTTTAAATTTGTTGATATCAAAAATAAATTTAAAAAATAAAAATTATTATTTTAATATATTTCAAAATAAAAAATATTTTAAAAAACATTATAATTTTAAATAGACAAAACAACTAATCGCTACTTCTGGATGATCATTCATTAAAGTTAATTTGTTCAAAAACAAATAAATGACGTCATTCGTACCTTGTATGACGTGATGCCGTAGCGTCCTTATCTTCACCTAACCACGATCACGATACCTGCGTGACAAGACGTAACCAAAGTCCAAAAGATACCCACATGGCCCTTTCTTGGAATATATGGAAACGTGGCAAGAAACTATTGCTTCACTTAGTTTTCTGTAAAAGTTTGAATTGACCGCAATTAAAAAATACTAGCAATTTGAAAAGGCTAAAGCAACTAACTTTGGGTTTCTGACAGCGTCGGCTTTTTTTTTTTTTTTTCAAAATATTTTAAAATAATTTTTTTTATATTTTTTAAAAATTATTTTTAATATCAATATATTAAAATAATTTTAATAAATAAATAAAATTAATTTTAAATAAATAAATAAAATAACACTTTTAAAATAAAAAACAAACAGCTTTTTTATAAAATAGTATTCTTTTTCAAGTTCAAAAACAAGTTTTGCAAAAATATATTAAAATAATATTTTTAAATTTTTTAAATTAATAATCAAAAATATTTTAAAAAATAAATTTTAATAAAAAACAGGTTCAAATTCAATATCTAACAAGCATAATAATAAAAATACATCGTACTATTATTAAACACTGCCCGGTGTTTATCTATCAGAATAATCTTTAAAAAATTATAAATTTTAATGAAAAACAAGTTAGAATTCAATATCTAACTAGCATAATAATAAAAATAGACCATGACCCAGTGTTTATTTATCAAAATAAGTTTTTAAAAAATATAATTTTTAATAAAAAACAAGCTCAAATTCAATATTTAACAAGCACAATAATAAAAATAAATCATATTATTATTAAACACGCTCCTATCTATCCTCTAGTCTGGTTAGGTGTCTACAAAATTCAATTTCATATTTACTTGAATAAAATAATCAAAACTTAAATTAATTTTTTTAATAATAAATTTAAAATAACATTATTTTAATTTAAAAAATTAAAACAACACCCTCCATGCAGATCTAATTGCTTTGGTAGATTTTGCTAATGCATCACAAATGTGCACATTTATTTAATGACTGGATATTTTTTAAAATTTTTAATTAAAATATAATAAATTTATAATTTTAATCAGACGTGTTGGGTTGAGCATTACCTTTTCATTTTAATATTTGTTTCGAATAGAAGTGTTTAAATACACATATAACTTGATCACAAGTAAATTCTTGCTAGATTTGAATTTTATCAGTTTTCTGTCCATTGTGATTTTTTTTTCATTATATGTTTATATACACGGTTAATAATAGGTAAGAGTAAAAAAAACAAAACAATATTATTACTTCAGTTGGTAAATAAGTGTTTGTTTTTCTGTTATATATATATTTTTAAAAAATTAAATTGTTGGTTTTTAGATTTTTTTAAAAGTTTTCAGATATTAAAAATTAAAAAAAATTATTATTTAAATTTATTTCTAATTAAAAATATTAGGGAAAAAAAAACCATGATACAAACACCCGCCTCAGTAGAGAAAAAAATATCAGTCAATCAATGATTGGATTAGATTACCATTTCTACCCCGTGCTGAGTTGACCGTTCACCGAGAATTGGTGACATGGTGGGAGATTGAACTGCTAGCATGGGTGACTTTAACATTGGATGGTGACTAGGCAAAGGAGAAATAAAATAATTAAGGGCGGGTATGGAATTTGAAGAGATTAGTAAGGAGAGGGGGACATGGGGTTTTGGTCTGTGGGTTAGGGATCAAAGAAAAGAGGATTAAGGTATTGTCTGAATTGCTAGATGTGAGGAGGCAGAGTTAGAGTGGGCCCACACCCTAGATTAGTGTAAACTAAGCAGGGGACAAATTTGTGGGTCCCATTTTTTTTGGTTGGTTCTTAAATATCTTTTTTTTATTTTTTCTGCTTGATTCTCTCTCTCTCTCTCATTCAAGGCTCACCTGTTAGTCCAGCTGACTTTCTTTCATTCCATTCCCTTCCATCACCGACGCTGATGTCTCATCTCCTGCTTACCTCTGTGTTATTACCAAATTATCCACGCCATCATCACTTCCCTACCACACCTAACTTTTAATTGAGTGTTTCGCAATGTGGTCATTTATATTTTTTTAATATATTTTATTTGTTAAGATATAAAATTAATTATTTTTAGTGTTTTTTATGATTTTAACATTGCAATGTAAAAAATAAAAAATATTATTATTTTTTAATGTATTTTTAGGGGATATTTGAAAATATAGTTATAGTTGTTTTTCAAAGTATTTTTTACTTTAAAATATATCAAAATAATATTTATTTATTTATTAAAAATATTTTTGTTATCAGCACATTAAAATAATATGAAAACACTTAAAAATATTAATTTAAAATAAAATAATAATTAAAAAATAAATTTATCAAAAACAATTTTAAAACGTCGGCTTAGGTGAAAAACATTATTGGTTAGTTTTTCAAGATAAAAAACATGCAAAAGAAATAAAAATGTAATTAAAGACACAAAAACAATAATAAAAAATAAATATGAATTCATAACAGTCAATCTCTTTGTTTTACAATAAGAGATAAGGAGAGCATGTCATTTTTTTCCTCATATCTTTTATTTATCATAAGATAGTAATCAAATGCTTTATAATTGTATAATTAAGTAAATAATATTTTTTTAATTAAATTACTTGGTTTAAATTCACAAACCAAAGTTTAAGCTGATAGAATTATTAGATATATAAAAAATTATAATTTAACTTGTAAGGAAATATAAAATTTGTTATGAGAACAATTTATGAATCTACGTTTGTATAGCAAGGAAAATACATTTCTAGAAATGCAAAGAGGCACGAGAGAAAGAGACGGGGACCATGTGAGATAGCAGATTTAAATTATTGATCTGAGTACGTGTTGTGGAGGTAGGTATGCACGTGTAGTGTTTGATATGAGTTATTACTTTTTTATATATTATTTTTATTTATCTTGATTAATTTTATAAGTTTTAAAGTTAAAAATTATATAAATTTTTAATAATTTTAAAAGAGCTTGAACTTGTCATCACTGCAAAGCAAATTTAAATTCTAACCAATTAAGTTACCATTTAAAAGTTTTTATATATTTTTTACTATTACAAATAAGAGTATAATATACGAGCCTACGAGGATGTGTTAATTTATTTTAATTTTTTAACAGGTTTTAAAAATATATTAAATTAATTATTTCAGTATTTGTTAATAATTTTAATATGTTTAATATATATATATATATATATATATATATATATTAAACAAAAACTCTCATCGCTGCAATCAAAGTATCAAACACACTTGAAGTCCAACAAATTCACAAAGTGAAAGAAATCCACGGGTGCATTTGTTGAAAAGAATTCAACTTGCCTTTTGTTTTCTTTTTTTAAAAGGATAAATAAATTTTTTTCATAAGAAATCCAGGGGTGTTAAATCTTTTTTTTTTTTTTTAAGTTTGTTAGCCGAGATTAAACCTTTTATGAAACGATTTTAAAAACATATATTTCATATCAATACGGTACATTTAAAGAAATTTAACAAATTATTCCAACTTCTATCTTCAAACTCAAAAAGTTAAAAATAAATGCCTCTTTAATTACCAGATTGTCCCCTTAAAATTAAATCTCTAGGTTATAAACTAACACAATTTAGGGGTGTTTATGAGAGTGGTGGTGATTATTTTAAGTATTTTTTACTTAAAAATTTATTGAAATAATATAATTTTTATTTTAAAAAAATATTTCTTATATCAACTTATTAAAATATTTTAAAATTTTAAAAACTCCAATTAAAAAGCGAGTCGTACAGCCCCCCTTCATGTTAGAGGATGTCAAGTGTTTTTTATCCTAAATTTTGCACCGTCCCTCTCTAATTATGGGTCATAATTAAATAATCCAAAATTAAATAAGATGATATCGGAGGTTGCAAAATAATAACAAGACGGCAGATAATTAATTGATAATATATATATATATATATATATATATATATTATTTAATGAGTATTGATTTATGGGTGGTGCCATAATCATCATCTAGCCAGCCAGGACACTTTCCTTTTTAAAAAAGAAAACCAAAAAGGATAGACTCAGTGTGCAAAAACTAACTCAATTATATTTTTACCATAGGATAAAAGAAAATATCCGTATATATCATGGTTGAAAAACACCCGCGGGTCAATCACAATGTGTCCAAGCTTCATGTTTTTTTTTGGAATTATCAATAATTTAAAAGAGAAAATAAAAGGCTTGAAAGCATCCGGCAGATGATTGTCACGGGGTCAATGTTTGTTTAATTTGTTATTTTCCCTATTTTGGTCCAAACGAGTAAACTTCAAAGAAATATCTTGTTCTTTCGGGAAGTCGGTCCACTGTCGAAGCTTTGAAAACCCAGCAGGAATGTAGATGATCATATCAATTTCATTGTGAGCATTATTATTGACTTGGATTTGGTTTATAATCTGGGATTAGAGTAAGATAACTCAATCATATATAGATATCCTTATATAAAAAAAATTCAGATCCAGTCAATTTGTTTAATCAAATGAAGAATTTGCATAAGTCGAGAGCATTTCCTTGAAATATCGAGAATAATATAAAATTATTATTGGAATTTTATAAAGTTATTATTTAATCTTATCTAATAATTTAAATTATTGAATTAAATTGATATTTTAAAATAATATTAAAATTTTATTGATCAAGCAGTAACATGATAATCAAGGAAAAACTAAAGATAAGGTTTGCATGAGTTTAAACTTTATTTTTCAAACCTCATAAAATTATTTTTAAAACCTCACTATGTTTAACTTTAAATTATTAAATTTTCAATCTGCATGGAAGCAAGCAGGGATTGTTCTTTGAAAACGAGGAAGGAGTAAGCAATGGCATAGGAGCGAGCAGAGATGTTTCTTTGAAGATGACAAGGAGTCAGCAAGGATACAGGTATTGCCAGACATCTACTTGGAAATTAAGGAAAAATACAAGTACCAGTGCATTGATTCCCTAGTTTGTTTTACTTTCAAAACGTTTGTTCCAAAATATTGTTTTTGTATTTTAAAAATATTTTATTTTATTTTTATATTATTTTAATAAAATTTTTTAAGGATGATCAGAAGAAGTGGTTTATGGGATCTGTAATGAAAAATATTTTAATAAACAGTATCTCAACTTTGAAATGATCACATTTTATACAGAGTAATCAATCATATCTTGCCGAATTAGATTTGTTAAAAGATACTGCGTATCCTCTAATTAAGAAGCATTGTTGCGGCAAGTTCAACATAAGCACGAATCGTATTACAAAGGGTAAGAGCCGGCCGAGCCAGGAATAAATACTTTTTAAAATAAAAATTATCTTCACTCTTGATAAAAAGATTCAAATATAAAACAACATTATTCGAGACTTTACTTGTTAGATATATAAATAAATAAATAAATAAATATTTTTTATATATTTTAAAATATCTCATTTATAATTTTGTTCTAAACCTCTTTCTAGGAAAGTGGAAGAAAAGTCTTCGGAAATTCCCAAGAAAAAACTGGGTAAAAATCCTTTCCACTTGGAGAATGGGGAGAATTTCTCCAACTATTTTGATTGTTGAAGATGCCACCCCTCCCTCTCTCTCTCTCTCTCTCTCTCTCTCTATATATATATATATATATATATATTTATTTATTTATTTGGTTTTTTTTTTTCAATTAAGTGGTTAGTGCGTGTTTAGAAGTGTAGTTGCTGTTATTATTTAAAGTGTTTTTCACTTAGAAAAACATGTTAATAATATTATTTTTATTTTTCAAAAATTATTTTTGAAATTAATACATTAAAATAATTTAAAAATATCAAAAACATAATAATTCAAAATAAAACAAAATTTTTCAAAAATGTTTTTAGAACGGACTGCGGAACACTCCTCCAGGACTTCAAATTTTTTTCCTCGTATTTTGTATTTTTCTTATTTTTTTAATTGGGAAGAAGGGAAGGTTTTGAATTATTTTTTTTCCATATCTACCCTTTTTTTTTTGTTAAATTCCATATTGCTCACTTTTCAATCGTGAATCATTCATACAATCAAGTTCAGGCACCTAGTTTCATCTCCCACGAGTAGAAACCTGAGGCTTGGAAGTTGTGATAGCTACACCAAGCCATAGCTTTGCAATGTAAAGTTCCGAATCTAGTAGTGACGAATATTTTTTTTCATTGTGTTTTTGGAAACGAAATTGAAAAATTATTTTACAAACAAATTTAAAATTATTTTTTATATATTTTTAAATTGTTTTAATGCGTTGATGTTTAAAATAATTTTAAAATATAAAAAATATTATTTTAAAATATTTATAAATAAAAAATATTTTAAAAAATAACTACTACAACAAATATAATTAGTGAGTGAAAATTAACATGGAAAAAACTAGCATGGGACCAGATTCTCTCTGGAGTAACAATATGAATTTAAACCCTTAATGTTATATTCAATTGATCAAGTTCTAGATTTGTTTTCTAAAAATCACTAACTTGAATCTTATAAACTTTAGGGTTGCTGGAAGTTTACATAATCATTAATTTTAAAGTTCATGAAATTAATCGAGGTATATATAAACTAGTCCAGATATTCATATTAATTAAAAAAAAAAAACAATATGAAATTAGCTTTGAACCTCTAACCTTTTGCCTTGTCGTTTAATCATTCAATTCCATCAACATTCGTCTACATCATCTCTCCCATCACTGGTTTAGACAATAAATCACTAGTCCATCACTGATATCTGCACCTAGATTCATCTACCATCAATAATTATAATTATCGAATTTAAACCCATCTTGGATCTAATCCTCCATCGTCACCTTGGGTCGCCTATCAAAAAATTGAAGCCACCGAACTTCGCAAGTAATTGAGCACTAATTCGGCCGAGTTTTTCCCAGATTCGAGCCCCATGTTAATTATCATGAACATACTCTCTCTCTATCATGCTACCCAGAAAATGACGTGGGTGGTTATGTATGGCCTTCACCCACAACGAGCCCCATGCCTTGATGATAATTCTGACATGACCCAGCAAAGTTTCTCCTTGGTCGGGACAAGGGGCCAAGATGAAACCAAGCTCCCATGACCTTGCAATAAATAAACAAGAGTTTATTGTGCTGAGACAGCAGTGGTGGTAGAGCCAGAGGGTAGGGTAAAAATAATAAATAAATAAAATGAGAGGATGTTAAAAAAAAAGATTTTTTATTTTTATTTTTTATGTATGAAGAAAACTTTTCAGGACAAAGATTCCTTCATTTGTTGCTTTATACCATACACAACTGCTAACAAACAATACATGTGGGCCCCACTTGATGTTATTGCTTCTCTTCTTCCCCCTTGCCTGTTGGGTCCAACACGTGAGCTTGCCCTTCGTTTTCTGGCAACCTATTTTCGTTTTTCTCGTATCCAACTCGACGATATTTTAAAATGCTCTTACAACCTTGTTTACGCGTAGTTAGAACCTAATTGAATAGTTTTCGATCCCCCGTTGAGTCAACTATAAAACTATATATCATTTTAGTTTTTTAAATAAAACAGTTTATTCAACCTAATTAAACAACATCGATTTAGGAAAAAAATTATTAAAATTAACCCAATTAAATCAACCAAATCATATGATTGAATCATCTAAATTTCATTAAATTAATATTCATTAATTTTAAAAATAATTTAATTTTGACCAATCAATGAAATTCGGAGTCTTAGCATGGATAGTGACAATAGTTTTGAAATGCCCTTTCCCTTTTATTTTAAGAAATAATGTGATTGTTTTAAGTCGATATTCTTGAGAGAGAGAAAGCTTAAAATATATTGTTTTACTTTCCAAACTAATTAAATGAGCTTGAAAAAATTTTAAACTTTCAACTGCCAGTTTGCTTCCTTTCCATTCAGGAGAAGCACTTTAATTTCAAAGTTCTCCTTTTTTCTTTTTTGTAGTTTTATTCATGTCAACTTGGCATCTAGAGTTAATTTGATTGTGTGGAGGCCTTTTCGTGTTTTACTGAAGATTCCTCTGCCATAACAAAATTAACTAGTATAGATTTTTGCAACAAAGTTTGTATTCTATTGGATATACTTCACTTTTTATTCAAATTCGAGTGTTCCTATTGGTGATAAATTAAAAAAACTTTTTATTGGAGATTTGCTAGCTTTATTTATTTATTTTTATTTTTTTACTAACATAAGTGTTCGAGTTAATTTACACATATTTTAATTAATCTCACGAGTCATAAAGTTAATAACTATACAAGTCTCTAATGATTATCATATTAATAACCACAGGGCTCGAGTGGTGTTTTATTCGACTTTTCAATAATTGTTACACTAATTATGAGTTAAATCAACAATAGCTTTGCATTTTAAAATAAATTAAGCATTTTTTTATATAAAAAATATTATTCTAACAAAATGAGTGCTATTTTTTTAAAGAATATTTTGATAATCTAAAAAGATGAAAAACCAAATGGTAGATATTCAGATATATTCCTTTGTAGCGTTTCAATAAATATACATTTAATATAATAAAATTTGTCATTTATTATGTGAAACTTGTATTTTTATTCACTAGGATGATGAGATATCTTATATGAATATAAAGTAAAATACATCTTTATTGAGATTGGTGTAATTATACTAGTAAAATTATTTCTCGTGCACCTATATAGCAAACAAAATACTTGATCTTTCAGTGCGATTCTTTTATTTTTACAACTACGTGACAATAATAGACAATAATAAAATCGTCTTTTATACATCTACAATTAAAAAAATATTATTACATTGCATTTGTTGTTATGTTATAGAATTGATTATATTATATCAAATCAAGCATATCATAAATGTTTAAATTAGTATTCATCTTCAAATTACTTTGAATTTATCAATACTTGAGAGATGTTGTCTAAATAAATGAACAACCTTCAATGAATGGAGAAAATGCCTCTTAAGCACCTTTTACATGCATCAAACATCAATAAAGTTGCATGAAATTACTATGAAAAGCAAATAAAACGGTCACTAGTTGTTATAAAGTCCATAAATGTGCTATTTAATCATATAATACATCCAAAAAAACATGATTTAGAGTGTATTTAATATTATTGTCAAATCACCGTTTCATGAGTGAAAAAAATGGGTCTTAGACAACTCCTACACGCATTAAACATCAATAAAGTTGCACGAAATTATCATGCAAAACAAATTAATGGTCATTAGTTGTTGTGAAGTTTATAAATATGCTATTTGCTACTCAATATATCTAAAAACACATGATTTAGGGTGTATTTGATATTATTGTCAAACCATCGTTTAATTAAAATAGAGAAAATTAGTTTTAAGCACCTTTCACGGGCATCAAACATCAATAAAGTTACACAAAATTACCATCAAAATGAAATTAAACAATCATTGATTGCTGTGAAGTCTAGAAATGTGCTATTTACTACTCAATACATCTAAAAAACATGATTTATGGTGAGTTTGATATCACTTTCAAACCACTGCTTCATGAGGGAATAAAGATTTTGAAATGAAATAAAGATTTAATAGTAAAAATAAAATATTTTTAAATAAAAAAATATTTTAAATCATAATAGTAAACATATCATTGATATAAATACTTGCTGGTGGTGATGTAAATATGTCTACTTGAAACAGCACCTGTTTCACATGGTGAACTTAACCCAGATCAAAATCCAAATTACTTTTATTTTTCCACCTTTCATGAGCAGAGGAAATGGGTCTTAAACACCTTTTAACTGCTGATGCAAAACAAAATGGACTATAAAAGCCTATTTGAAATAAAACACGCGTGACACGGTGAACCTAACCTGGATCAAAATCAGAAATTATTTTTTTTCCCCACGTTATCTTACTAAATTTACAATATTTATCGCCTCATTTCTTGCTCCGAGATGCATTGAATCACCGACCATGTCAAAAAGATACATTGCGTACAAAATAAAACAACATAGAAGGGAAAATAAAAATCAATGAATTTGAAACCATTTGTGTTTTATTCTTATTTATTTTATTTCACAGCCTTTTATATTTCAAAAATCAATTTTTTTCCCTTTGAAAAATGATGTTTTCGTCTTAATTACAACTACAGCTTTTGTAGGCTTGGTTTTACATGATATCTGATATTATAATATAAAATATTTTTTACCTGGTAATATATTAAGATTTTTATTTTTGTTTTTATCACTAATATATTAAAATTATCAAAAAAAGATATTAATTTAATATTTTTTTTTAAATAAAATATGTTTTTAAAATGCTCCTCAAAGCAAAAATTACTACATTTCCAAACATTAGTATCCATTTAAGATTGTAGTCTAAACGGAGGCATGTCAAAATTCAAAATTTTTTTGTTTATTTTTTTAATTAATTTTAATATATTAATGTTAAAAATAAATTTTAAAAATAAACAAATATTTTTTTAATATATTTTTAAATAAAAAATATTTTAAAAAATAATCGTGGCTAAACTCGGAAACACGCATTAAGTCTCTTAGAGAATGGAGCAAGAAATTGAATATAGCTAAACTACATAACTTTATCTCAGTGAGAGCACTTCAAACATTTCCAAAAATAGCAAAAGTAACCAACTCAGTTTTATGAAAACAAACATTATAGACTTATAGTCATCAATAAAGCAAAAGATCAAATCGCCATTTAAATTTATCACGATAAATTCATCGTGCGAGATAGCATGGGTTCCAATAGCTGCTCATAATTCTGGTACCCCTACCACCCATGGCGCACGAAAGCACAAGGCGTAATAACTACGAAAAACGCAGTAAAATAAAAAGGATAGTGCGCAAGAGAATAAAGACATTGCTAACATGCGCCCGGGTGAGTTAACTACACACCCCACCCATTTCACATCCATCCAAACCTGCCCGTTAATAGTACGACAAGACCACTTCCCCATAAAAAACAGCACAGCTTTTCCATTTCAAGAAACGCTGTTAAGTGTTAACTCAAAAACTCCTATCATTTTACGACACATCCTAACGGCTAAGTCAACTCCGTTAGCTCCAAGAAAATAAAAAAATCGGTTTTTAATTGTAGTTTAATTCATTACTATATCCTAACCCGGTAATAAATTGGACACCCAAAGTTATCAGAGTTATCAGATAAAGTTTGTGTTTTTTTATTGCGATTAGATGCGTTTTAAAATTTTATTTATTTTTTAAAAATTTTAAATTATATATATTTTTTAATATTTTTAATGTATTAATATTAAAAATAATAAAAAATACTTAAAAAACCGTACACTATAATATTAAACATGTATAAAAAAATCAAACGACTAGTTTTTTTTTTATATAAAAAATAATCAATATAGATGACTTACCAGGTTATCTGAGCCTAGCCTTCACCTTCTAAATGATCTAAGATTGATCAAATTACCTTTTAAATTAGTTGAAAAAATAAATTTAATTGAGATCAAATTTTAAATTAATGAGTTACTAAATCATCACATCTCTCCAAGTATAAGGAGGTAATATTTGGTATTATAATTGATTTTTAAAATACCATCACATAAATAAACACCACCTAGCACCTAACTATGCAATCTACTTATGCAAATACTATCAGTTTGTTTTGGTTTTTATTTATTTATTAAAAAAGCAAATATAAAATACATATAGTAATTTTTTAAAAAATATATTTTTGAAAGTCAAAATCAACGAAGCCTTTTTTTCCAGTTTTATTTAACTTAAATGAATCTTAATATATAACAAAACAACTTGGTGCTTATATTTCGTTCTCTCGAGGTCAATCTAAACAGATTTTGAAACCACAAACACAAGTAGAAGGATTTTTTTATAAGTATTAGTTGTTTTTTTAAAATATTTTTTATTTTTTATTTTTTTTTAATATTGGTATATCAAAACAATAAAAAAACACTAAAAAAATCAAATTTTAATAAAAAACAAATCAAATTTCACTCCCAACAACCCATGAATCTGAATCACATTAAAAATATTTTTATCATAAAAGTTATTTTTAGATCAATTTATACTATAATTGAAATCAAATCTTATTTTTGAAAAAAATATTCTCAAATTGAATATAAATATTAATATAAGATTGAAAGTTGAAAAATAAAAAATTAAACAATGAAATTAATTAAAATAATTAAGTGCACTCAGAGGTCCTCATTTTACCATTTACATCTATAATACTTAGAAAAAAAAGTTATATATTTGGTATTATAATATTATTTATTTTTTTAAAATATTTTTTTATTTAAAAGTATACTAAAATAATATTTTTTTTATTTTTTAAAATTTATTTTCAACATTTACATATTAAAATAATTTAAAAATATAATAAAAAAATTTCTAAAAATATAAAAAAAAGAAGAAGCAAAAACAAACATTCCAGGCAATGCAATGCAAATACAGGTGACCGGTTAGCATTTGACCAGAGATGGTTAAAGACTCTCCTCCTTCACAAACATCACACAAAAAAAGGAACACACACAAAGGGCAAAGTAGATAGATAAAGTGAGAGAAGAGAGAGAGCACCGTGTGTGTACGGGGAGAACACCGTGTGTATACAGAGAAGTGTGAAAGCAAGATTGAATTGGTAACTAGAACTGTGGGAATAGAGAGAAGTGAAGAGCAAAATTGAAGTTTAGATGCAGAAATGGGAGAGAAGTAGTTTTTATGGTGTTAGTGTTGCTTCTGTGTATGTAACCGTGAAGGTTAGAAAAATTGTTTAGAGAGAGATAGTTAGTTTTAGAGAGAGAAAGTTAGTTTTAGAGAGAGAAAGTGGAGAAATGGTGGATTGGAGTTGGATTGTTTGCGAAATAAAGTTAAGTTATTGTGTTTGAAGGTGATTAGGAAGAGATCTAAAGTAAGAGAAGGAAAGATTGTGATAATTCTATGGCTTCTTCAGAGATTTCAGCGAAAGCTAACAGTGGAAACATTAGGGGAGGAGGAGAGAGCTTCACTTCTGGTTACAGTGAAGCCATGGAAGGGCAGAAAAACCATTCTACTCATCCAAGTTCAGCTAGAGGTACAATTCTAGCTTCAATGGATTTTTTTAATTGATTTTTGTGGATTTCTTTTCTTTATTTATGTTTAGTTTGTTTTGTGTTGTAGTTGTAGATGCTGAAACGGCGCTGTATAATGAGCTATGGCATGCTTGTGCCGGTCCTTTAGTGACTGTACCTCGTGAAGGAGATCGTGTGTTTTATTTCCCTCAAGGACATATAGAGCAGGTCTTACTTTGTTTTAGTTGTTTTGTCTTTGCCATTTTTGAGAATTCTCAGCAATCATTCAGAGTGTTTTCGTTATATTTTTTTGTGGGTTTAGTTTGTTTTCTTGATTTATGAAGTTTTTTTTGTTAGATTTTTGATGTGATTGGGTTGTGAAATGGGTGTAGGTGGAGGCATCAACGAATCAGGTAGCAGACCAGCAGATGCCGCTGTATAATCTTCCACCGAAGATCTTATGTCGTGTGGTTAATGTTCAGTTGAAGGTATGGGAAATCTGCTGATTAGTTTGTGTTGGATTTTGAGGGTTTTATGTGTGAGGTTTGTTGATGGGGTAATCTGTGACTTTTTTTAGGCTGAACCCGATACTGATGAGGTGTTTGCGCAAGTGACTCTTCTTCCTGAGCACAACGTGAGTATTCACTGATGATTTGTGGTTATGCAGTGTTTGGATAATTTGGATGGAACTGGAATAGAAATTCTGATTATTTTTGTGGGTTTTTTTTAATGTTAGCAAGATGAGAATGTGTTGGAGAAGGAGCCTCCTCCACCTCCACCACCGCGATTTCATGTACATTCATTTTGTAAAACCCTGACTGCTTCAGATACCAGTACTCATGGTGGATTTTCGGTTCTTAGAAGACATGCAGATGAATGTCTTCCACCTTTGGTGAGCTTTACAGCTTCTACCTAAGGGTTTCCTTTGGGTTTTGTTGAACTAGGACTTTGGGTTGTAGATTTTGAAGTTTAATCCTTGCTTTATTACAGGATATGTCAAGGCAGCCTCCAACACAGGAATTGGTTGCCAAGGATTTGCATGGAAATGAATGGCGTTTCCGACACATTTTTCGGGGTAATCATCTCATACTTGAACAATCAACTTGGTATCCTCTCTGGTATGGCAGGAATGTATGCAAACCTTTCCACCTATTTGTGAATTTATCTAGACCCCTTTTAGCATGAATATCACTATTATTGCTATGAATTCCATCTCGATGATATCGAATCAGATCAATATCATGAATAAAAATATCTGAACTCTCAAATCGTCGAGAATATGTTAACATGCTGTCATATAGTCTTCATGCATTTAGTATGAAGGCATGGATTATTGTTGTAGCATTCAAGATGCCAGTTGCTTAATATGCACAATGATTTCAATGCCAGGCCAACCACGGAGGCACTTGCTTCAGAGTGGATGGAGCGTGTTTGTTAGCTCCAAAAGGCTTGTTGCGGGTGATGCGTTTATATTTCTAAGGTTTGGTTTCCTTTTTATATCATTGGTGTTCTAGTATAATATTTATGTGTCTGAGTGGAGTAAAATGTGTATTTGCATTTTATAGAGGTGAGAATGGAGAACTTCGAGTTGGTGTTAGACGTGCAATGAGACAGCAGGGTAATGTTCCATCATCTGTCATATCCAGCCACAGCATGCATCTCGGGGTGCTTGCTACAGCGTGGCATGCTGTTTCAACGGGGACCCTGTTCACTGTTTATTACAAGCCAAGGTGACTGGTTTATTACTAATTTTCTGAGGGGAATAAGTATGTTACAGGTCAAGTAATGTGTGCATGGATTTGTGGCATGTAAATTTGTACAGGTCTCATTTTTCTTTGATTCTGATTGTTGTTCATCATGGGATTTGGATTTTGGTTAGCATGGTCTGATTCCTTGAAGAGGACCAGTCTTATTGTTTAGTAAATTATTTTGGTAAACTAAACTGAAAGGGGAATCCATGGCTTTAATCTATTATACTAACATATTAGCAAATATGATTTGAGTGTTTGATTTGCTTACCTTAAATATTCTAAATGTCTTGCTGCAGGACAAGTCCTGCAGAGTTCATTGTCCCCTTTGATCAATACATGGAGTCTGTCAAGAGTAATTATTCCATAGGGATGAGGTTTAAAATGAGATTTGAAGGAGAAGAAGCTCCTGAGCAAAGGTATGACAGCTGCTTGCTTATAGGTTTTGTGATGAAAGCTACCTGTTATCTGGAAGTTAAATGTTCACTGGTTGCTTCTCAATAGTAGACCTCCAGTTTTTCATGCCTTTTCTTGTTTGTGATTTAAGCTTTGTAGGATTATTGGATGTTTGTGCCTATGGAAGACATAACATTTTAAGTGTTCATGATTCTCTGCTGTAGATTTACTGGCACTATTGTTGGAATTGAAGATGCCGATCCTGGCAGGTGGAAGAATTCTAAATGGAGGTGCCTTAAGGTTGTGCTTCAGTATTTATGATGCCATGCAACACTTTCATTTATGGTGCTAAACAGCTTTATTTATGGTACTTTCAGGTGAGATGGGATGAAACTTCTACCATGCCTCGGCCAGAGAGAGTTTCACCATGGAAAATTGAGCCTGCTCTAGCACCTCCTGCACTAAATCCTCTTCCATTGCCCAGGCCTAAAAGGCCTCGAGCAAACATGGTGCCCTCATCCCCCGACTCCTCAGTTCTTACGAGAGATGGTAGCCCTGTGATTCACTCATTGATGTTTTTGTAGATAATTTGAGCAGCTAGAATGATATTCAGGTATCTTGACTATTAATGTGTAGGTTCATTCAAAGTAACTGCAGACCCTCCATCAGCAAGTGGATTTTCAAGGGTCTTGCAAGGTCAAGAATTCTCGACCTTGAGAGGCACTTTTGCAGAGAGCAATGAGTCCAATGCGGCTGAACAGTCTGTTATGTGGCCATCCTCAGCAGATGATGAGAGGATCGATGTGTTATCTACTTCAAGAAGATTTGGATCAGAGAGGTGGATGTCCTCTGCAAGGCATGAACCAACCTGCACAGATTTGCTATCTGGCTTTGGAACAAATTCTGATTCATCCCATGGGTTTGGTGCCTCGTTTGTTGACCAAACTGATGTGGCTGCTAATCCAATGAAGAAACACTTGTCAGATCAAGGGCAGTTTAACTTGCTTGCCAGCCCGTGGTCCATAATGTCCCCGGGTCTCTTGCTAAAGTTGTCAGAGTCGAATACAAAGGTTCCAGTACAAGGCAGCGATGTAACATATCAAGCACGGGCAAATGTGTTTAGTGAGTATCCTGTGCTTCAAGGTCACAGAGTTGAGCAGTCTCATAAAAACTGGATGATGCATCCCCCGCCATCTCATTTTGATAATCATGCTAATTTGAGAGAGTTGATGCCCAAACCTGTTTTGATGCAAGAACATGATTCTGGAAAATCCCTGGAGGGAAACTGCAAGCTCTTTGGGATTCCTTTGAAAATTAGTAAACCTGTTGCACCAGAGGCAGCAGGGACCACAAACACGATGAATGAACCACTGGGTCATATCCAACCTGTGAGTCACCAACTTACATTTGAATCTGATCAGAAGTCAGAACAATCCAAGGGTTCGAAGATGACTGATGAAAATGAAAATGAGAAACCATTCCAAGCTGGTCATTTGCGAACAAGGGACAACCATGGAAAAGCTCAAAATGGCTCTACCAGGAGTTGTACGAAGGTTGCCCATTTGTTCACAAATGTCTTTCTTTTGCTTATATGAGATATTGATATATGCATGTTAGAAGAAACCTGAAGCTAATTGCAATTTTTTTTTTTTAATTTGCCTCAGGTTCAGAAGCAGGGGATTGCACTTGGTAGGTCTGTTGATCTTGCCAAGTTCAATAACTATGAGGAGTTGATTGCTGAATTGGACAGGCTGTTTGAATTTAATGGTGAATTAATGTCTCCCCAAAAGAATTGGCTGATTGTGTACACTGACGATGAGGACGATATGATGCTTGTTGGAGATGATCCCTGGCAGTAAGGACCTCTCTTAAATTTTCTTTAAAATGTCTTGTCAGTTGTCTCTGGAGTTGGATATGGGCATCCATCTGCCCTCTTTTTCTGAGAGGGCCTTGTATAACCGGTGGCATTGTGTGTGTGAAACAGGGAATTTGTTGGCATGGTTAGGAAGATAGTTATTTACACCAAAGAGGAGGCACAGAAGATTAAACCAGGCGCAAAAGGAGCTGAGAATCCAATGGATATGGAGGGTGAGGATGATGCCAAGGAAGCCAAACGTCTGCCACTTCCTACAGCATCTAGCCCTATGAATTGTTAGATTTGTCTCTTTTGAATTCTAGGTAATTTTCTAGTTGTACAAAACGTTTTTACTTTTCTGTGCTTGCATTTCCTAGCAGCAAGTCTTGTTCAGATGCCATGAGCCCTTTTCCTCGTAATTTCTTCCTTTTGAATATAGATGTTGACGAGGAAATTTCTGTGCTGTTCTCTATGTCAGGTTTGGGTACCGGCTCATATCAGTTGGTATGTGGTAAGAATGAGATGGAAGCCACTCTACGTATTTCAGGATGTGAAGTTTGCTGGTATCAGAAATAGATGCCAGAATGATATATAATCCAATTTTGGACCTTTTATGGAGTTAGTATTGTATGGTGTCCAGTTATACATAAATATATATACCCCGTAATGTCTAGCGAGGCAAATCATTATCCTTGCCTTTCTCCAAATCATTATCCTTGCCTTGTACATAACTATCTTACCGTCACCCAACCACTTTATGTAAGTATACATGTTTATCCATCATCTAATGGGTTTTCGGGCAAGTCTAGCTCATCTTCTAATGATCCAAACATGTTGGATTCCGTATTCCTGACCATCTCAAAGCTAGCTAGCAAATCATTTATTTTTCAGTTTCTTCATCAGCTTTGATTTCCAACGTTGGTGGCCATCACCAAGTGTTGGTACTAATGGAGGCGCTTGGATAGGTGTTGCATGTGGCCTTGAAGGTCAGGACTCAGGACCGTAAAGAAAACATTTAGATTTAGGCCGACAGTACGAAACGGTCGAGAAGTGGGTGGCTGTGGCTTGTGAGCTAGAACAGAAGAGTGACTGACCCACCCATCCCAGTAAATAAGGGGCCTCGGTCCTCTGCATGTGGGTTGCGGGGCCAGGCCGCCAGGGTACTCTTTGGCGAGGAGTTGGCATTGATGGGGGAACAAGGGGGTGTCCACATGTAAAAGATGAGGTAAAAACTAAACTGGGTTTTCGTTTGTTGCAGCCAATTGATGATGTGGACTATGGAGGTGTCGTCTTATCTTATCTAGG
Source organism: Populus davidiana (assembly GCA_030145905.1). Lineage (NCBI taxonomy): Eukaryota > Viridiplantae > Streptophyta > Magnoliopsida > Malpighiales > Salicaceae > Populus > Populus davidiana. The sequence goes on from CM057803.1 coordinate 13,123,214, forward strand.
GCACGTGTATGACGTTTTCATTGGATTGGATCAAAGGACATGGGCGGTTGGACCTGAGTTTTCTCCTTTAAAATTTTGGTTTCTGTAGTACACTGATGGGTCTTTCTCGTTCCGTATCTTGCTTGGTTGATGGGAATTCAACGTTCTCTCGAGTAAATTCGAACTACTATACAAAGTATCGTGTACTAAAATAATGGGATAATTCTTAGCTGGACATGGTTTATGATAGGCCTTGCTTGCAGATATTATGAGATCCTAAGTAGGGACGTTACTGGGATTATGGTTCTTGTTCATCAGCTAGGGTCACCCAATAAGCTTTTTATCAACGAATTCCATCTACCATTTGTTGGAATTCAACGTTGTCTCGAGTTGTTTTCCATTATTATGTGACTTCATTGTAATGCAATCTGAAGTTAAAACTCTAGAAGTATGTTAAAATAAGAACTGGGTGGCCTGTGTAATTTGAAAAATTAGGGAAGGTTGTTATCATAATTGTAGGAAGGGCGTGCGGTGTGTTGAGAAGAAAATGTTACAGAAAGAAAACATTTCAAGTAAACAGGCTGTTGATACGCTTGAGCACATGTTAAATTACTCTGTTTCAGACATGGGCATGGGAGATTGAAGGATGCCAAGCCTATATGGACAAAAATATGGTAACAGTTTGGGAGTATTGTTCCAAACGGGCCAATTTTATTGAAATGCTTACAGCAAAAGCAGGAAATATTAGAATTCTGATTCTTCCAAAAACTTAAAAACTAATGGTGAATTTTTCTGCATGGCATCTATCCTACAGGGTGGCCTTTGGAGGCAGCTAACTAGTAACTATTTGGTGGTATAGAAGACCACTTTGATTGACAAAAAGATAACAATCGAGCAGCTTTTTCCCGTCAATAGGCAACTGAAGTTCATAAGCTTTCTTCAAGTTCATTTGACCACTACATCATGCCATGGAAACCAGCTGAATCCAGGAGAACTGCTTTAATTTGATCTGGATGCATGTCCTGCCCTTCTTTGCATTGCTGAGGAGCAAAAAGATACATGTCATGTCAGCAATCCAGGGGATGAAGCAGACAATGCAACAATCCCAACTCAGTCTGAGCACATCTAAATAAGATGGAAAACCCTTGGATAGATGCAAGACCATGCATCTGTTATATGATATATCCCAGAATTTCAAAAGAGACTTCAAACATACAAGCTCAACTCCCTGTAGTTTCTCTTCCATTTTATCAGATAATAAGTACCAACTAACGGGATCATCATAAATAATTAGACATTTGCTTTGTTTTTTACTTCACAGGGTGGGTTGACGTCAGTTTATACAAGGCTTGCAACACATAGTCTACAATTTAGCTTTGTATTCTAGATTGAGAACAGAGAAAATGTACCTCAGCTCGGAAAATATCCATGGCAAAACCATTGAAACAGCTAATGACAGCTTGCTGAATGTCTAGCCCAAGGTTATCCAAAGCTCTCATGGTGGAGAGCAAAAGACCTGGTTTGCGGCCACAAAACATGTGGATGTTTACAGCCCTTCCTTCTCTCACTCTAACCTCAACCTGAATGTTTAGCAAAATAGAAACTCAAACGAGTTTAACACCATGAAAAAGTTGATGCCCGAGAAGATTAAAAGAAAGCTTGAAAATACCATTTACATATAAAAACAGGCTTCCCTGTTTGGGTAACTCAGAATTAATCAGCCATTTTGAATATTTATTAGAGACAGACCACATGAAACCAAGTTAGTGCTTGATAAGTTATTCAGAGCCCATGATATCATATCCAAGTGAACTGTTCCACGAATATTATAGAAGCAGGAACTGAATGTCATGGCAGTAGAAAATAGGGCACGGAAAAATCTATGTGATCATCTTGGACACACTAGAGACAATAAGGAAATCACAGCACAAAGAGGGGAAAAAATTACCCTTGCAGGTTGGCTATTTGGGCTTGGCAATGAGCTAGGGCAAAGTTTATCCATGATACGGCTGGGAAGTGCTGATGGAGTCGGTGTCAAAGGGTGAAAACTTGTGGTCGGTGTCAATGACGAGCTGGGGGGAGTCGACTCCAATTCATTATGGAGATCATTAATCCTTTGCAGAAGTTCCTTCAAGTATTCAATTGCATCGCCAAGGATTGATGCCCTATCCATCTGTCAGCAAAAGACCATTAAAACTCACATCTTATTATTTTAATGAAGCACAGGCAAAAAATTTGAAGTTCCAACATCCAAATGCATCTCCTAGTAATTAGGCTTAAAAGAGTGGCAGGGTTCTGCTTTCCTCCTAAAATATCAGATTTTGGAGAAAGCATTACCGAGTTAAGCCAAATTAAACAAAAAGTACAAAAACTGAAGACTATTGTTTCAAGAGCTTGTCATGTCCATTATGAATCTCAATATTCCTCAGCCCAAGATGACTATTGAACATGTCATGTCAGCCCGGTGATAAAAATTCAATGACAGATGCTAGAGGTTCAGCCAACCAAGACAGTAAGAAAATAGGTTATTTTGAATATTTTTTACTTCTGCAGTTCCTGAATCTATATGAGAACGAAAATTAAATGACAATATATCTCTGAGGATAATTAGCAAAAAAAGTGCATATGTGTGTGTGTGTGTGTGTGTGAGTGTGTGTGTTCTTACAAACCAGCGTATAATGAATCAGGTATGAATTCTTTTCGGATTCAAGGAAACTAAGGAAATCCAAACAGTTAGGTGAGCGCTGCAATTCACGTTGGACCAAAGGGGAAGAATTTGGCTTTAGGCAGATCCTTCACAAATTCAAGGTATCTTGTGTTTTTCTTATGTATTTTAAAGCTTAATAAGTTAAAATAAAACCCAACCTTTACGCTTTTCTCTTGTTCAAAACACAATCTCAGGTATTTTAAGTAAGCCAGCAACTCATGTAAGAATCACAAGCTGTGTATTGGAAGGGGATTTCTTAAAAATCGAGATCCATGTGTATGCCACGACAAGAAAGCAAAAAATACAAACAATTTAGAAGTTTTAGGAACATTGAACTTCAAACAGGCACGGATAGAAAGAAATGTTAAGTCTATGGAAGATAGCAAAACATATATCAGCAAAAGGAATTCAAAATAAGATTTAACCAATTCAGAGGAAAGAAAAAAGAAAAGAAAAGAAGAAGAAATTCTGAGATTCAACAACTTTATGTTGGAGACAATTTTTAATACCCTAACAATGGCCCAAAAAATTATGGTGAAAGTAAACAACTCTACCAGGGTCCATGTGAGAGGAATTAATGCACTTTTTTTTATCCATTTCTCAACATGCAAAAACAGAAGATGCTATTCATTCAAAAAACAATTTACAAACATTCTCTTCAGACACAAGCACACACAAACATGCTGGATGATTGTAAGGACAAAAAATAACTGGTAAGAAATATCTAATTCACAAGAAAATGATAAGGAAAATTCTTACTTTACTGATCTTTGGAACAACAGACCTCAGCATGTACAGCCTATCATTGAGCTTCTTCCGGCGTCTCCTCTCTGCCATCAAATTCTTAGCTGGAAGCCCCTTCTTCTTCCCCTTTTGATCCACACCACCACCACCAGTAACACCACTATTCGCTTTTGAACTAATCCCACCATTCTTACCAATCTCCTCCATCTTGGTATTCTCAGTGAATTCATCAGAATCATAATTCAAACCCGACCCATCAATGCTCACATCCTCAAGAAAATCATCCCCGCTACTAAATTTTCTCTTCTTGTCATTCTCTTCACTAATTGGAGTCATTTCACTCTTCCCTTTATCTCTATCAATCCCACTCAAAAGTCCCAAATTCCCTCCATTATCACCCAAATTCTTCCTCAAAGCTGCTCTCTTTTGAAACAAAGTAGGTTGCGCACCCATTGAAGGGTAAGTCTCAAGAGGCCTTAACAATTTAGACCTGTTTAAAAACAATTGATTCCCTGAATTCTCATCAAACCCTCTAAAACTAGTTAACCCAGGACCATTTTCAGGTAACTGAAGCATCCGAGAACTTGAAAATTGTGGATCAGAACATAAATTAGGAATGCTAATCTGACTATTTGAACTCAAATCCGAGAAATTCCCCAAGTTTCCCAAAATTCCACCTCCCCTGTTTAACAACGCTGAAACATTTGCTGTTGCAGCTGAATTTGTTCCTTGATTCTCAAGGTAACCAATTTCACTCAAATCAAACCCATGCTCTAAAGGGTTGTTAGAAACCACATTAAGGAGTGAAGACAAAGACGGTTTTGGATGCATAAAGTAATGTACCTGAGAAGGATCCAAGTTGTTGAAAACTGAAGAGGAAGGTGAACAAGATGAGGAAGAATCCACTTGGTGAAGCAAAAGATTATCTGGGTCACCAAGACCTGGTGAAAAGGTGAGGTCTTTGATACTGTCTTGATGAGTTTGATGAATAGTATTGTTGTTATACCACTCATCTTCCACTTCAAGCATGGATTTGAAAGTAGAAAGAGAACCCATTTCTTCCCTGCCCTCCAACATGACCCCACCACAACCAGCTGCAGTGGTGTTGTTAATGTTGTTGTGGTGGTGGTGGAGGTGGTTCGTTGTTGAATCTTGCTCTTCTTTATGATCTTCCAGCCAAACACTGGTGCTATTTAGTCTAGAAAGCATGGTTTTTTCCAGTCTTTTTTAGAGAAAACTATAAAGGAAAGAAGACAAAACAAGTTGCTTAAAAAGAAGAGGAGAGAAGAGACGGAGTTAAAGAGAGAGAGGGACGGAGCGAGAAGAGGACGTTGCAGAAGGAAAAGGGCATTAGCTTTTTATAAGCGAAGCTTGCTTTATTGGCATTGTTAAGAGCCAGAGAGGTAAAGATGTCCATTTTTGAGAAAGGATGTGACACGCTCTCCCTTTGAACGTTACACTAATCACTCCTACTCTACGAGCCTTTGTCTCTTTCGGTGTTTCTGGCTAGCTTTTTTTTTTTTTTTTTTTTTTGAAATCACATCAGGGCCACTCGTTCTCTTAACCTTAATTTTGTGCATCTTGTTCCTGTTTTGCTTCCTACATCTGCCAGCCAAGTAAAGAAAGAGACTGCCGTTTTAATTCCCATTAATCTTTTTTATTATTATTTCTTGGGATGAGGGAAAAAAAAATTACCTAAAATTTATGCATCAGGCTCTAGTTTGTGCCAACAAAGAAAACCATACTTTATAAATTGTTATTTATTACTGCCATTTTTTTCAGGCCCGGGTTAGACTCGGCTCGAGGCCACTTGGTTAAGGACCCAACTCGTTATATTAATAAATCAATTTAAAACGATGTTCTTTCATTATCTTTTTAATTAAAATGATATGGCTTTGGATGAATATTAAAAAATATATATATATATATCATCTTAGATAAAAATAAAATAAAAATCTTTTGAGTTAACTTGTACCTCACTAAATCAATTCAGTTGTGAATTAACATGTTAAATTGTTGATGTTTATTTAGATTAATATTTAAACTGGTTTAAAAAAATCAAATTGGGCCAAATTTGAGTCAACAAAGTCACTAAAGCGACCCACCATGATCGGCAGGATTTAATGAATATGTTTCTTCAATTTATTTTCCTTTAGCATGATTTTATCTAATTGTCAGATCATAGATGGTATCATGGGTGATCATTTTCAGTTTTGGTTCGGTTTTTATCCAAAAAAATATAATCGAATCATTTTTAAAAAAAATAAACGAAACCGAACTGAAACCAGTTTAAACCGACCGGTTTCAGTCGGTTCGGTTTTTTATGATAAAAACCAATTTAAACCGGTTTAGCTTGTTTTTTTTGTTTGACTCAGTTTTTTTTATTTCAATTCAGTTTCGTGTTTATAAAACCGAATTAAACCGATCAGTTTTTTAAAATTTTAATCGGTTTAATTATTATTTTTACGATTTGATTTTTTTAATTTTTTTTAGTTTTTTTAATTTAATCGTTTTTTTTCTCACTCTAAATGGCATTTTAATTAAACTACAAACTTAAATCCTCTCTTACTCGAGTTTTAGACAAAAAAAATATAATAAAATTCTGTAGCAGTTACAATATTTATTGTCGTGCTGTTGCATGATTGACAGGTTTTTGGCAGATCAAACAACGTTAATGTGTACAAACCGCTTATGTGTTCATCCCTTGCTGGTTTAAATTATTCGGTCCTGAGGCATCTTTTGTATAGTTTCCAACACCAACAATTAATTATTTTAAAGGTGTCTGAGATAGTAGAAAAAATTATATTTTAAAGTGTTTTTTTTTATTTAAAAATATATTAAAATAATATATTTTTTATTTTTTAAAAAATAATATTTAAAAATTTTAAAAAATATTATTGAATTGCGCTATCAAAATACCCTTTTTATATACTTATAATATAATGTGTATACAAAATCACATGCTCTTTTTTTTTTTCTCTCGAATTCGAGATAATAGAGTATGAATCGTCCACGTTTATGATTTGAATCTATGTTTTGAGTGTGTGTGTTTTCCTTGGAATTAACGAAAAAATGAATTTAATTTGAAAATTGTTTTTTTTTTCATGATAAAAGCCCTCCTCCTTTTGTTTTTTTTTTTTAGATTAACGTGGGTGTCCGAGCTAGCTTGCTCGCACCTCGACTAATCCCACGGGCCCTGAAGTTAACGATCATGTAAGCCTCCAATTGCCATCATATGAGCAACCTAAGATTCAAATCTGAATATCAATTGTGTATACCAACCGGCATTGATCATAATTTCTTAGTCAGATTTATGGCTTATTTAACATATTGTAGTTGTGGTTGTTTTTTAAAGTATTTTGTATGTTAAAATACATAAAAATGATATATTTTTTTTATTTTTTAAAAATTATTTTTGAGATTAGAATATCAAACGATCTATAACTCATAAAAAAAATTGATTTTTAAAAAAATACGGTGCGTATCTGATTTTGTTGTGCTTTGGAATTATAATTGAAAAAAAAATATTTTTCTAAAATGCAAATTATTTTCATTAAACAATAAACTTTTCGTTTTTAAATAAAATCCCTTCACCCCTCAAGTCACCAAGGAGTAGACATTGAATTAGAGACTTGTGAATCTCATTTCAGTTTCGTAGCTCAAAATTCCTTATTTTTTTTCCCAAGTTCATAAAATTCGTACAATTGAATCCAACTGCAAATACGTAGATTAATACTAAAAAAAATATTCATATCTTAGACACCAAGTTAATTCAAGTTGATAAAATTTAAAAAAAAAACATAATTTTAATTTATTTTTTAAATCAAACATTATGACTGAGTTGACTGGATTATGAAGTGACCTACTAAGAGTATGTTTGACAGTGTGATAGCTGTTGTTTTTCAAATAACTTTTCGTGCCGAAATGCATGTTAATGATTTTTTTTATTTTTTTTAAATTATTTTTAACATCAGCATATCAAAATGATCCAAAACATACAAACCATATTAAATTTTAATTAAAAAAATAATTTTTTAAAAAACATGGTTTGCACCGCGTTCCCAAACGCTTTCTAAAATGACTTGTTCAGACTGAGTCAAGTTCGGGAGTGTTAGGGAGTCATGTTTTTTTAAATTTTGAAAAAAAAATATTTAAAATGAATTTTTTTATCTTTTTAAATTATTTTAATATATTGATGTTAAAAATAATTTTTAAAAATTAAAAAAAAATTATATATATATATATTATATATATTTTTTAATATATTTCTAAATAAAAAAATACTATAAACCATCATTCCTACTACAATCTCAATTATATGATATGCACCTGGCGGACGAAGTTGATTTTAATAACAGTGATTTGTGAAGGCAAGGAAGATGGCTGGTGAGTTCATATTCATACCTTGCCTCAGTAGCAGCCAAATGTAGTTCTGGTACCAACAAACCGAGGGAGAATCCTTTCTGCCTCGGTATATTTTAAGCTGTGGTCCCCGTTTCCATCTTTCTTGTTCACACGATGTGTTTGTGCACGCGCGCGTGTACGGGAACATTGCATGGAAATTATGATTTAGTTATAGATTATAAGGTTAGATTTTATATATATTCTATTGTTGTTTATTGCCAAAAAATATCTTTCATGCCGAAAATGGGAACAGTTCCAGAACTAATTTAGCTTGCTAATTACTCTCTCTACTAAAATTCAAAAGCCGCGCTTCGACCATTTTCTTTAAAAAAGATTATTGAACTTTTTTTTTTTCTTTAAAAAGATTTACTTAGTTATCATGTTTCTATATGATTATTGCAGTCTCAAACAAATATCTTGATATTTAATAAATACTCAATCTTTACAAGTATTTATTTTTGTTATCATATCATAAAATAAAAAATAATTAAAAAATAGTATATTTCATAACTTGGATTACGATTTTTACGACTTAAATTGCAAAACCAAGATCGGTTCAATATGTTGCCTCTTAATGTTAGAGAAATATCTTCTTGGATTTTTTTTAAATCAAACCTTTATTTTACTAGTTGTCTGATTTGCCTTTTAAAAAATCAAATTATATTTTTTACTAGTCAATTCATGTTATTTTTTAACCTATCAAGTTAACTAAATTGTATCAAATTAATTTTACTATGTTATTTTTAAATCAGGCCTGGATAAAGAGTTGAGTAGAAAAATTTAATATTAATATGTTGGGTTGAGCTTAATAATAATATGAAGTAGTTTTTTAGATCATGAACATTTATTTCTATAGGTTCTTTCTTTATTTAAGCTGCAATATATATTGTAAAACTCTCATACATATTGTCTAGAAGATTAAATGACCATAATAATTGAAGAGTAAGGGACTGTAACCATATTAATACATATTTCCATGGTAATTATACCGAGGATTAAAATATTGTCTAAAAATAACTTTGAATGATGTAGTTTAACTTGTCAGATTCTAGATTTATTTTACAAAGATCACTCATTCGAGTCTTACAAACTTTAGAGTTGCTAGAAGCTTATATGATCGTTAATTTCAGGATCCATGAGATTAATTAAGATGCGCATAAACTGAACTGAATATTTATATTAATAATATATAAAAAAAGATGTTGTCTAAGAATTATGTCTCCTACTAGTTCTTTTGTCTTCTTGAATAAACCTCCCCCTTAATTGTTCTCATTTAGGCAGTTATTAGATAGTGACTTGAGTGATTCAAACGGTCCACAGTAACTTCCCTGAAATTTCTTATGTGTCGAAGAGGGGATATTTTTGGATGAACTTTTCTGGCCTTTGCGTTTTGTATACGATCATATGGAAAGCAATTCAGAAATGTATTCCCTACTTGGGATTATGTATGAACGTGATTTTGAATTTGAATATTCAAAATAAAAGGGCACCATTCGTGATCTTGAATTAGAACATTCAAAATACACACTTGCATTGACAAAAAAATAATTTTAAAGTAAATTAATATATTTTCAAAACAAAAAATATACTTGTCTTTCATATTTTATATCATGGAATAGTAATTAAACACTAAATAAAAGCCATTACTACGTTGTTATTTTTAAGAAGCATATTAACTTTATTAATACTAACATTTTTAAATTTGAAGGGTGTCGTTTCCAAAATGCTATATATTTTTCTTGATAAATTGCTTCGAATCTAGTTTAAAAAGCAAGAAGGTTTTGGAGATTTTTCTTATGTTTTTTTTTTTTTTTGGAAATAAATTTGAGGAGGATGTGTGCAAGCAGAGATTTGCTCTCGTCTCCCCAAGCATCTCGTGAATCTTTTTACTTCACCGCACCTAATACCCAATCAAAAACCTTAACTTGTCTGCCCCCCAAAAAAACCTTTTTCCTTTTCAGGATTTGATTGGTCAGCAGTTACTTCCCCTCTTCCCCCTCCTGTCTACCATCATCTCCCCTCCTCTCCAACCTTTCTGTTACGTGCTCTCATATAGCCACCTTTATTTTCCGTCCATTTCCAATGTTTTGTTTCATATATATATAATAACATAATTTTTTTAAAAAAATATAGCATATAGTTATTAAAACCAGCCTGATCTGTTAAATTAATAGAAGAAACCATGATACAAAGTTTAATTCAAATTGGGTTTTAAGTTGTAGCGAAAAAATATTAATATGTTAAAGTATGGATTAAACTGGTCATATTTTTAATGATTCTGTTAAATTCAAATTTAATCAGATATTTAAAAAAAAAATTAAAAGGAAAAAAACAATGTTATTTTTACTGAAATAATTTTTAAACTAATAAAACTATTGTATAATTATTTGATTGCCAAATTAAGTAATACATGCAAAATAAAGTCATGAACTTTCTCTGCTGAGATGATAGAATGCCCTAGCCCGTAAGTAATTTGAATTTGAGAAGGTGGTCAAATTGTGTTTTGCCAGCTCCTCTGGACAACTCCTAGAACAATCAATCAATTATTTGGTAAATATCAAGCCTCTTTTCCCTTTTCTTGATAAAAAAACAATCATCCAGTTAAAATTTTCATAATTAAATTACATTTTCATGTCTTACTTATCCTCCGTATTTATCCCTTTTTTTGTTGACAGATATTTCCTTTAATTTTTTTAAATGCACCTCTAAAAATAGAGAATAAATTATTAAATTCTTGTATATACCACAACCAATAAAGTATTTGTCTAGCGGTTAATGTATTTCTATATTTTTGTAAGGATAAGAATACAAATTCGATCTCCAGAAAATACATTTATCAATAGGGACAACTATAAATCTCAAAATACAAAGATACTCGAATTAATATATATATATATATATATATATATATATATATATATATATATATTGAGCCTATTTCTTTTTTCTATATATGAACAATAAACTGTGCAATTGGATGCTTATTAAATAAAGTATATACAAGCATTAATCTTCCTAATTTTATGATGAAATTATTATGCTAGACACCACGTACAGCCAGATGGGCCCACTAAATCTACATTGTAAATGCATTAGCAAGTGGAGATAAGGACCACATTTAATTGAAATAAATGTAAAATTGAAGAGAAAAAAAATGTTAAAGAGGAGATGAGAAAGGGAGTGACATGATCAGTCTTAAATGAGCTGCACTGCAGTTTGGCTGCTATGGCTTAGGGAAGGAGAGCTGCCTTTAATGTTTCTCGTGTAACCCCGTGAACCTGGGGACATGTATGTGTAAAACTGCCCTACACTCTGGGGTACCCCACCCCCATGATTCTTCGTACAGGAAAAAATGATGTCGTTTTACACACACACAATTAAATAGCTGGTATCATGTTATTGTCTAATTGCTAACTCGATTACACATCTCGTTTTTTCCTTTTTTACTGAAATATGATTTAAAAAAAAAAAAATTAATTCCTAGAATAAGACTTCCAATCTTTACTTGCAAGGTGTTCCATGTTTATTGAGAGAACAATTATGGATGCCGCTAATTTATTGATAGATTGGTTAATTTGTTATAATCAAGTGATAGATTTTATATTTTAAATATATTTTATTAGATAATATTATTATTTAACCATACCAATAAGCAAGAAAGTTTAAGAAAATCTTTCTTTAAAATTTGATTTTGTATTTGTGAAATTCAACTTATCCAATGATAAGTATGAAAATAATGGTGTCAAGTTTATAAATAGCGACTAGAATAAAAATAAATAAATAGTAATTTATTGATATTCTATGACATAAATGTTAAAAATTTAAGTTGAAATATGAAGTATTTGAAGGTTAATTTGTCTAGTCAATTGATGAGAATGGATTATTCAATCATGATACTTCTTCAGATATTATAATATTTTTTTTTAAAAAAAAAACATGATCTCAAGACGTTTTGAAATAAATTAATGAATCTTTATCCCCACCACGAAATTAAAGCGAGTTAAATGTTAAGCCTTAACCCCTGACCTTCACCTCAGTACAAACATAAGAGATTTCTGTTTCGTGGGCTAGACTAGTTAGCTCGTGGGCCTTTGCTTATGTCTTTATGCTACACTCCAAACTGCACAGGTTTTCGAGTCCATTAATCTCAACTCAACATGTATGGGCCTGTCGTTAGCCAGAACTCTTCATCTTTACCCTTTTCTTTTCCTTTCAAATAATTCTCTCCTGTACTAAGAAGAATCGGGATAAATAAAACCCTAATAATGGGTATAGTTCAATTACTTATATTTTAGGTTTATTTTTTAGAGGTCACTAGTTTGAGTTTTACAAATCTCAGGGTTATTGGAGCTTGCATGGTCGTTAACTTTGTGACTCATGGGATTAGTTAAGGTACACACAAGCTGGTCTGGATACCCACGTTAATCTAAAACAAAAAACAAGATAAAACAACCTTGAGGGGTACCTTAACTAGTCAGACCTTAGGTTTGCTCTCTAATGGTTACGAGTTTGAGTCCTCTCAGGGCCACTGGAGATTTACATGGTTGTTAACTTTAGGGGCCGTGGGATTAGTCAAGGTACACGTAAACTAGTTCGGACACTTATATTGATAAAAAAAAAAGAATTGGGATAAAATACTTCTTTGCTATTTGTACTGAATTTTTTTTTTCAATTGAATTATTTTTTGTTTTTTTTCTCATTTCCATCTTCTAATATCTCATTGATTTTAAATAACTTTTTATATTTTTCTTACGTTGCTTATAATTTTTATAAGGTTATCACAATCTCGTATAAAAGTTTCAATACTTGATTGATGCTCAATTTTACAAGTTTTTTTTTTATTATCATATCATTAAATAAAAAAATAACTGGAGAAACAGAATTGTTCAATCCAATAAAGTTCATGATGTGAATTGTGATTTTGATTAATTAAGTGTAAGATTCAGATGAAATAATATACCATTATTTTAATATATATATAAAAAAAGTGATCTTGATTTTTTTAAAATCAAATTATATTTTTTTATTGATAATTTAAACTGTTTTTAGACCATAAAGTAAATTCTTTCACGTTAAAGCAATTCTCATGTAAGTAGAGATTTCAAAATGAATCTGATAGGCAAGTTAATTTTTTCATATTCAATTTGTATTTTGATCTAATCTGCAGCCGCCACGGATAAACTAGTTTAAAGACTGACAAAAGTATACTCCCTCCTTATTGTTTTTGTTTTAATGGTCGTATTCTCGGATTGATTGAAAACTTCAATTCAATCCATCCATTCACGCAACGTTTGATGATTTTTTTTTATACCCAAACTGTTCATCGTTGCCAATTTTGAAGCCAAGTAAAGAAGATTAGGGTAACTGGAGATCACCTCCACTGTAAAATTTAGAGTGATTAAAAGTTTATATAATTATTAATTTTAAAATTTATATGATTAATTAAAGTATATACAAACAAGTTTGAATATTTATATTAATAACAATAAAATATTAAATTTCATCTGGGTTTGTTTCATGTTCCACGAGAACATGTTTCTTCACAAATTTCTTGCACGGAATTGAAGTTGCTGTAACTTAGGTTTTGTTTGGTGAGGTGGTTTTTTTATTTTTAAGTAATTTTTATTTAAAAAACATTAAACTGATATTACCAAAATTATATGTCAAACAAGCAAGTGGATGATTGAGAAATAAAGAAGAAAGGAGAAATTCCAGTGAGCCTCACATTTGTGTGGATGGATTTAAGCCAATTTCCTTCACCCCCGGAAAACTGGAACAAGAGAAAATAGAAAAAAGAAAAAAAAATCGATTGAAAACTCAAAAGATGGTGCAAGAGCTGACAACAAGGCCAAAAATTCTTGCCGGCCCCCATTTCTTCTAGATATTTTTAGTCTCCCCCTCACATATTGTCATTGATATTTCCAAAAAATATGTGGTCCTACACGCTACAAGTTTCCCTTTTAAGAACCTTTATCACTCTATTTCTCTCCACAATTTACACATTTTTTTTAGTTTTAGCCCCCCCCTCCTAATAAACATTTAGATACTAGACAATCTATGGAAAAAATTACATCATAAAATTAATTTAATAAAATTACTCAATCATTGAGACAGGAAAGACCGTTTTCATTTTGTACATACATTCAAATCAAGAACATGTTTGAGAGTGTAGTTATCATTTTTTTTAAAGTATTTTTTGTATTAAAATACATTAAAATAATATATTTTTTTATTTTTAAAAATTATTTTTGAGATCAACGCATTAAAACGATTCAAAACATATAAAAAAATTAATTTTTAACCAAAAAATATAATTTTTTGAGAAATATGGTTTTCACCATGTTTCTAAATGGTGTCTAAGTTCACATCAATGATACAATTAGACATGGACAAATACATTTTAAAACTATAAAATTTAAAGGATACAACCTTATTTAGCTAATTGAGTTAATGAGATCTTGATCTGTAATTGTTTACAAATGTAATGTATACTCTAAATCAGAAATTAAATAATTTATCAAAAAAAGAAGAAATTTACTACATTACTTCAGGAATGAGAAGCTATTAAAACATCAAAGAGGTAAAGAATATTTACCAATTGTGTAATAAAATATTAAACAAGATAACGGGAAACTATATAAATATAAAAAAGGGAAAAGAATATCAAGGATCACTCCACGCCATCAAAAAAGAAAAAAAAATCAAGGTATCAAGTCCCGTGTGCTCCTATGCTACGGTGATAAAAAAATCTAAACCAGTTTGACTTTGACCCTGGATAAGATTGTCCAGTACCCACTCTGACCCTCATGGACACCGATCACAACAAACCACGTGTAACCCATAGAAATAAACGGTGCAAAACCTGCAGTGAGATGAACTATCAAAAGACCGCTGTAATGTTAACCCGTCACGCAGCCGAAGGGGTCAAAAATCATATTTAGTCCCTATACTTTGTGTATTTGGTTGACTTTAAAATTTTAGCTTTTAAACATGATCATAGTATCGGTTTATCAATCTTAAAATCTCTAAGTTGAGCCATTAGTGAGTACAATCTGAAGCACATTTCTATCTTCACAATAGTTGAATCTAACCCAAAATAAAATTAAAAGGATGTACCATGACCAAACATAAAAACAAAGGGACCATAAGAAAATTAAAACAGTTCGATATTATTATAATATAATATCTTATCATAAACCACATCCATCTATATTTCTATCCCCTCCTCCTCCTCCTCCCACTTGTTGAGGGCCCTGTAATGTATCCCTCTCTTCTTCCATTTCTCTAAAGATAGACCCCTTCAGGTCTCTCTCTCTCTCCGTTTAATTTTGTTATCCTTCCGTTTAAGTTAATCTCGGTAAGCTTGATTGATTCTTTTGTTTCTTTGTTTGTTTGTTACATTTCAATCTGTCAAATATTAGTTTGTTTTGAGAAGTTGCTGTTCATTGATTTTTGTTTCAATTTAACTACTTCGAATTTTTTTAGGGTTTTACTAGATAGAGTAATTAGTCGATTGTTCTTCTATTTATTTAGTGCCTTTTGATTATATATATCTTGAATTGATCAGGTTTTAAGGTTATTATGGCTATTATTATTATAGTTAGTCTAAAACTGGTAGTTTTTTTTTTTTGGTAGATAGAAGAGCTTCGGTCTGTTTTATGGATAATTGTGCTGTTCGAGTTGATAATTAGTTATTAGAAAAAAGATTGATTTTGTTAGATAGAGAGGAGAGTCTTCAGACAAGGTTTACTTGCTTTTCTGGTTAGGTTCGAATGATGTTTTAATTTGTGAAATAGTAGGGAATGATGTTAGTCGCTTGTTTTTTCTGTTTTCGATGCTGATTCTGCTAAATTTTAGTATTTTATTCTTTGTGAAATGAACTATTTCAACAGGGGATTGCTTTATCCCTGAGAAATCTTGACCTGTTTTGATTTTCAAATCGTTACAAGCTGCATTTGCCGACAAATGATGCGGAAACAATGAATGGGTTTTTGCTTTTCATTGTATGATTTTATGATAAGATTCCTCTTTTCCTATCATTAGACTCTGGGTATTGATTTTTGATTAATTTCCTCAAGCTGGTATTAAGGAACTTTTTTTTTTTGTCTCTTTGCTCCTTTGTTATAAGGTTTTCACTGACATATGCCATTGTGACTTGCAGACTCTTTCCCGAACATAATATGGCTAGGCTTCTAGTTCATTCTGCTAATATTCCTGCCATAGCTCCTCGTCTAAGGCATTGTCAATTTGAAGAATCTAAAAAAAGAAGAGATTCCTCTGCCAAAATGATGTCCAGCTCACCATCTCAGGGTTTGGTAATGAGTGGATACTCGGGATTGCGAAGTGCTAACTGTTTAGATACACTGTTGAGACATGGACAATCTTTCCATTCCAAGGTTGCAATTACAATCTCTCCCAGGCAGCAAAAGGCTAAGCGATTTGTACCTAGAGCTATGTTTGAACGTTTCACAGAAAAAGCAATCAAAGTAATCATGCTTGCCCAAGAGGAAGCGAGACGGCTTGGTCATAATTTTGTTGGAACAGAACAAATCCTGTTGGGTCTTATTGGTGAAGGGACTGGAATTGCTGCAAAGGTTCTCAAATCCATGGGAATTAATCTTAAAGATGCACGTGTAGAAGTAGAGAAGATTATTGGGAGGGGCAGTGGATTTGTTGCAGTGGAAATTCCATTCACTCCTCGTGCCAAGCGTGTCTTGGAACTGTCATTGGAGGAAGCCCGCCAACTTGGTTAGATTCTTTTTCTTTCCCTTTTTCTGCCTTTGACCAGGCAAAACCTAGTTTCTGGGTATTGGCATAGGTGTATTTTGAACTAATTCCTCTTAAATTTGGGATGAATACTTTTGAAGATTACTGTAGAGTTTCACATGGAACTGTTATTGCAATCATAACATAATATGTGTTGTTGAGAGATCCAACTCCAATGAGATATTGAACCATGCTAAATGAATGGAATCACAAAATTTGCCTTGTAATTCAAGTCCATTCCAGTTCTTGACTCAATTTTTTCCCTCTCAACTGGGCAGTGATTCTGTTATGTGTTTGTATGTGATGCTTCAAGAAATGAAGCCTTCAATGTTAACCAGATCTGACCTCCATGAATCTTTTCAGGTCATAACTACATTGGATCTGAGCACTTACTTCTCGGGCTACTTCGTGAAGGTGAGGGTGTAGCAGCCCGTGTTCTTGAGAATTTAGGCGCTGATCCTAGTAACATCCGAACTCAGGCAAGCAATGCATCTTTGGAACTTTAAAGTTCAACCTAATTTTCTGTGTCATTGAGCTACTTAATTTGTAATTTTAGAATCAATGAAGTGTTGACTGTTGTGATTAGGTCATTCGCATGGTGGGTGAGAGCACGGAGAACCTGGCTGGATCCACTGTTGGACCTGGAAGCAGTAACAACAAGATGCCTACACTAGAGGAATATGGAACTAATCTGACTAAGCTAGCAGAGGAGGTGATTTAATATTAAGGCTTATTTTTTATGGTTAATATTTTATATGTAGCTACTTCTCTTCTAGGTGCTTGTCTTAAGATGATTTCTTTCTCCTTCAGGGTAAATTGGATCCTGTTGTCGGAAGGCAGCCACAAATAGAACGTGTCATCCAAATCCTGGGCCGAAGAACTAAGAACAACCCTTGTCTTATTGGAGAACCAGGGGTTGGAAAAACAGCAATTGCAGAAGGTCTTGCTCAGAGGATAGCAAGTGGTGATGTTCCTGAGACAATTGAGGGAAAGAAGGTGCGTGTTGGTTCAGTTTCTTGACATGGTTTGGGTGGGCATCTGGGTTTTTTTCTCATCTTTTTGGCTTACTTAGTTGTGCTTATTGGTATAAATGGTTACAGTGTGGACCCTTCTGAAGCTATAAGGTTAAATTTTAACCTGAATACTTGCTTTTCTGTTTAAATAACAGATTGTGAAATGACTTCTTATTTAGTTGTTACAAGTTGACTTTTGAACTTCAAAAGGTCTACTTCCATTGGTATAACAATTGCACCGAATCACGAATGCTCAGGGCACACCTATTAATAAACAAAGCTTTCGCAATCATTTGTAATGTTAAAACCACAGTTTTAAATGGGAGATTCAATGATCTGATGGACAATTTTTTTTTGCTCATTCTAGTACTCACTCATAACCATCAGAATTTGCAAGAAATTTGCATTGCTATGCTATATTTATGATTAGTTTTTATAAAGGATTTCCATTTAAATTTTGAGTTGGTCAGGAGAATACTGTACTCTAGAAAGACTGATTTTTTTTTTTTGTTGTAACCCAGGTTATCACCCTTGATATGGGCCTTCTTGTTGCTGGAACTAAATACCGTGGAGAGTTTGAGGAAAGATTAAAGAAGCTAATGGAGGAAATCAAGCAGAGTGATGAAATAATGCTCTTTATCGACGAGGTGCATACCCTGATAGGGGCAGGAGCTGCAGAAGGAGCTATTGATGCTGCTAATATCTTGAAACCAGCTCTTGCAAGAGGTGAATTGCAGGTAACTTTTTCTTGTCTTGTGCACATGATATTTACTGGCTTTTTTTTTTAGCCATCTGAGTTTTGGGGACCAGCTAGATGTAATTGGGGGTAATTGTTAAATGCTATGGCTGGAGGCCATTATCAGTTTGTTGCATGCAGTTTGAGTGTTACATCTACTATGCTGACTATTAAGCTTCACTTATGTTTTTCAAAAAAATGCTGACTATGAAAGTTGAGTTGATCATACCTTGATGAACTGTTCATTGGAGCCTCTTGTGTGTGAAACTTTTGAGTTTTTTTATTATTATTATATATATATATATATATATATATTTTTAAAAAATTTCTTTTGGTGCTTAAACTTGATTTGATCATACCTTTTCTCAATTTCTGGCCCGATTTTTTCTATGGTTTGGAAACTCTGAAGCCTTTCCTGTACCGAGTCTTCTTATTAGCTATGAAGTTGTCTCTAAATTGTCATGGTTTGTGTTTCCTTGAATTATTGAGTCTTTATTGGACCTGATTATTATATGTTGTAATAACAGAAACTGTTATATCCAGTGTTTGGGGCTGGCCACTGTCCCTCTGTGTATGGCCAATATAGGTTATTGTTTATGTGTGAAATTTGTGGCTCTGAGTTTCAAGTTCGACTTCGATTCTGATTCGTCCTCCTTCCTTAATGCAGTGTATTGGAGCTACAACCCTAGATGAATACAGAAAGCACATTGAGAAGGACCCTGCTTTAGAAAGACGTTTCCAGCCAGTCAAAGTACCTGAGCCATCTGTAGATGAAACGATACAGATTTTGAAAGGACTTCGTGAGCGATATGAGATCCACCACAAGCTCCGTTACACAGATGAGTCCTTAGTAGCTGCTGCTCAGTTGTCATACCAGTACATCAGGTAAGTGAGCCATAAATAAACATTTTTTTTTCTAGTTCACATTTCTGTTCTATAATTTCACATATCTGTGGCATTTGTCACGCTTATTGCTTTACAAATGCTTATTTATAGAGGAGAGAAGTCATTGCTTGTATATCTTAAGAAAACAAGTAATGTATTTCTGAAGTCCATTGTTAGGTCTTTTGAGCATACCTTGAAGCTTACTTGAAACGTGAGATGTGGGCTACCCAAGATTATCAATGGAAAGAGATGAAAATGCCCGGCATATCATTCCCTGTAGGGGTGCATTTTACATGCATCTTGGCAGAGCTAGTGGTAGCATTTCAAATTGCAGTAGTTATTGATGCCATTTGACTACCTTGCAGACAGTCTCTGTTGGAGCTGATATTTTTGATCTGTGCATAATAAGTTTTTCCCTACTATTTTTCTTTCCTTCCTACTGTACCCTCCACAATACACCAGAAATGTACTTGGACCATTTCAGAAGCTTTACTCCACTTGGCTTTAATTCTATCAGATGCTCCCAAATTCACAATTTTTTCCTATGAGATTCTGTTGTAATTCTATGAAGTACCTTTCTATAGAAGAAGATTTTTTTTTTTTTCATTTTTTCCATGTCTGTCTGGTATAAGTAGTCCTTCAAAAGATCTACTCCCTCTCTATAATTACAGTCCTTCCCTTCCTTGATAGTTTTTTTCTTGCATTTGTTTCAGTGACCGTTTTCTGCCTGATAAGGCAATTGATTTGATCGATGAAGCTGGTTCTCGGGTTCGGCTTCGTCATGCACAGGTACAGTCTTGTATCCAGTTACTCCATCATCATCCTTCAATATTCTTTCCCCCCCCTCACTTTATTCTTTTAGGTCCCTGAGGAAGCAAGAGAGCTTGAGAAAGAGGTCAGACAAATCACAAAGGAAAAGGATGAAGCTGTCCGCGGCCAAGACTTTGAAAAGGTACAGATTGCTTCTTTCTTTGTGCTTTCCAATTGTCTAATTGGGTTTTCTAGGACTACCCTGCTTGTTTCCATGAGATCAGACATTTTAATGAACTTCCAAAATATTTATAGTGGTACGATTTCAATTTTTTGAGTTGTCTAATTATTGAACAGTGAAAAAGTTGTTTCAGGAGAGGTGCCACAGCCTGAGACTATAAGACCACCCATTGCTTGTCTTTTGTTTCTTTATGTTGATCTTTTTTCTCAATTTGTTGAGCTAACTCACTTCATTGGTAATCTTAAACAGGCTGGGGAATTGCGAGACAGAGAAATGGACCTTAGAGCACAGATTGCAGCTATTGTGGAGAAAGGCAAAGAGATGAGCAAAGCTGAGACAGAGGCAGGGGATGTAGGTCCCACTGTCACTGAAATAGACATTCAGCACATTGTTTCTTCTTGGACTGGCATTCCAGTAGAGAAAGTATCCACAGATGAATCTGACCGCCTCCTAAAGATGGAAGATACCCTTCACAAGCGAGTCGTTGGTCAGGATGAAGCTGTCAAGGCAATCAGCCGTGCCATCCGCCGAGCTCGTGTTGGACTTAAGAATCCCAATCGACCAATTGCTAGCTTCATATTTTCTGGTCCAACTGGTGTCGGGAAGTCAGAATTGGCAAAAGCACTAGCTGCGTATTACTTTGGCTCTGAAGAAGCCATGATCCGTCTTGATATGAGTGAGTACATGGAAAGACACACTGTTGCTAAGCTGATTGGTTCGCCTCCTGGTTATGTTGGTTACACTGAGGGTGGTCAGTTGACAGAGGCTGTTAGGCGTCGTCCTTACACTGTGGTACTCTTTGATGAGATTGAGAAGGCCCATCCTGATGTCTTTAACATTATGCTTCAAATTCTTGAAGATGGAAGGTTGACAGACAGCAAGGGCAGGACTGTAGACTTCAAAAACACCCTCCTGATAATGACTTCAAATGTTGGTAGCAGTGTTATTGAGAAGGGAGGACGCAAGATTGGATTTGATCTTGATTATGATGAGAAGGATAGCAGTTACAATCGGATCAAGAGCCTGGTGACAGAGGAGTTAAAGCAGTATTTTAGGCCGGAATTCTTAAATAGATTGGATGAGATGATTGTTTTCCGTCAACTTTCCAAGCTGGAGGTCAAGGATATTGCTGATATAATGTTGAAGGAGGTCTTTGAGAGGTTGAAGGCCAAGGAAATAGAGCTTCAAGTGACAGAGAGATTTAGAGATAGGGTGGTAGATGAAGGTTATAACCCAGCCTATGGTGCAAGGCCTTTGAGAAGAGCTATAATGAGGCTTCTCGAGGACAGCATGGCTGAGAAAATGCTTTCAGCAGAGATCAAAGAAGGTGATTCTGTTATTATAGATGTTGATTCTGATGGGAATGTTATTGTTCTCAATGGTCAAAGTGGTGGTGCTCCCGATGCCTTGCCGGATGTGTTGAATGTTGTGTAGAGCACGACTCCTTTCTCAGCAAACCTTTGCTAGCATGTTGTTTGTAACTCCGGTATTCATTCGAATTGGCAAATAGTTGTGTAGTCTGTTTTATTCGAAGGACTACTTGGCAGTGGAACTGGGAGCTGTTTCTTCATCGCTGGCTGGGTTTCAAGGATATGTATGTATTACACCATGATAGCTCGAATAGTTTTTAGGGGATATGGTGTTTGGGTTAGCTCTCTTAATGAAATGACCAATCGTGAAAGATTGTTTTATGTAACCGTCTAGTAATACAAATTGTGATTTTACTTAGAAAATCGTGTTCATGCTTTTTCTATAATGGAGATTGTCCTTCCCATTAAAATTTCATGATGGCTACCCTCAAAATTGTTATCTTGAGGAATCTTTTAAGATTTTTTTTTTATTTGTGCCGCTTAGCATGCTTTATCATGTACTATCATTTTACCAGGCAAACAAGAGATGGCAAGTGAAGGTTCTTCACGAAGTGTTCAATATGAAGCTTGGACACAGAAAAACCATTTATTGCAAATTTTCCTTAGAAAAATATGAAAGGGCATGTTACACTCATTTCAGTCTTGAATCTAAAATCCAAAACGTATCAGCACTGTGGCACTGACCCGAGTCTATTTGATAACCTCTGTTGAAAACTTGCAGTGTTCAATTAGTACAACAAATCATGTGGTCGGATGCAATTCAATGTCTTGATACTGCAAATTTTGCTGCTGGGTACAGATGCCGGGGTTTCACAACTGGCCACAAGCGAAATGGGTTTGCTTCTTGATTTTCTTGTACCTAGTCATCTATAGCTGGTGAAGACTGCCTCAAAGTAGGGCTGACGCTGCCGCTTCTGGTCATTTTTAGTGCATCCAGAGCCTTCTGTATCTCCATGGTCATTGCACTGTCCACACTGCCTGACGATAGCTTCTTGTGTGATTTCTGCAAGTGAAGCTTGAGCGAGCTGCTGCTCAGACCAGCATTCTTCCCACAGATGGGACAGACCTTCATTTCCGGCTTCCGCCTTTGCCATTCCATGGAAACCTTCCCGTGCAGTCGCTGGTCAAGATCCAGTAAAATTCTTGCAAAACCATCATTGGGCTGAGCTCGCCGATGAACTTGTCTTAGAGCATTCCATGCTTCCAGTAGAGTGAGTTTCCTGCATCAAGAAGGAAAAAGCTCAACATACAGAACTTATGATGCAGCAGTCAATCCACTGCAGAAATTCAATATCATTATGCGTGCTGATAGAGCTTCCATTGTGCAATTTTTCCACAACATGAAAAAGCTTGCGATTTTCACTTACTTCCTGAGCATTAAATAAGCAAGAACCAATGTGGCACTCCTACTTCTCCCTTCAAAGCAATGAACTAGAACCCTCCCTCCTACTGATTCAACATGGTCAATGAAATCAGAGGCTTCTTCAAAGATACAGCTGATATTTGAATCCTCATCGTCAGTTATCTGTTCGAGTAGAAAGTAGTGTTATGAATATACGACAGGTTCCAACTACATGCTGGAAAAAGAAAAAAAAATGACGAGCTCAAGATTGTTGATCAATAATGCTACAGTGTGTTTGCTGTTTAGAGATCAATATGTGAAAACTTGGCTATTAGAAACATCAAGAAAATCATCTCTAAATTTTATGATCATAGTCTGCTGCAATATTAGGAGAAGACGACAAACAAAAACAAGTCGCAGAGAAAAACAGTAGGTTTTCTAAAATCTAATTACTTTTTCTAGAAAGGAGCACACATGAAGCTCTATCCATTGTTATAGTTGCAAACTAAAGAAGTTGCGAGACCACTACAACTGCAACTGCTTCTACCATTATAATAAAATTTTCCTTTTTGTAGACGAACCTTAACAAATTGATCCAGCTTTAGTCATACGTATAAAACAAAACAGAGCATTGTTTCCAGAAGTATGGAACTAATGCAAATGGAAAAGAAAAACTCACAGAAAAATTTTTGTACTGAAATAGATCTGGGTGTTGAGACTCTGACTGTCCAATTTCATTGGCACACAAACACAAAATATGTGTGATTCCTAGATGTTGCAAAGTGTGCACAGATCTTGCAGCCAAGGCGCCACCAATAAACAGGCTATTTGTGATTGATGATGGCTTCTCTGTGTTTGCAGATTCGGAGATCAATGATATCCTCTCAAGAATGTGCTCTAATCTTACCTGCAAGTTAAAATGGAAAACAAAAATCCTAAAATAAGGAAAATAGATTGTTCCATGGATCAGTCTTCTATAGTAGGAATTGATAAACAAAAATAAAAAACTTCATATTAGACATGCAACCTGAACATTGGATGGATCTATTACCTTTAACTCGTATGCATCCACGACGCAGTTACTATCACTGCCCTCAAAAAACCCTGTTTGGAAATTGTTCTCCTGACAGAGTTTGATAACATCATTTCTCAGCATTTCATTCCATTGTTCAAGTTCTTTATTTGATTCATTATCCACCTGAGCATATAATTATGCATGTCAAACATTAAGATGTTAGAACAATGAAAAACATCTTTATTTTCTTCCCCTTACACAATGCAGTAACTAAAGTTTTCAGCCCTTTTCAAATGTATGCTTATTTGCTTGCTAATTAGCACATGTCATGGCATGCTTCTCTACATTTCTCACAAAATAGAGTTTCTAGTAAAGTAAGATGATTAAATACTAAACAGTTTTCCTGCTACATGACCTTCTATTCCAGTCAAGTTTCAGAGTTTATGATGTTTAATTATACTCAATGAGGTGACGCCTGCTATTGATCCACATGGAAATTATGAAATCAAAGTATCAATAATTATCTATTCTCTTTTGATTCTGAACACATGAGGTTTTTTGGTTTTTTCCTCCTCACTTTAAAGGGGGCTATTTTGCAGAAGATTATTAGAAGTACGATGCATCAATGCAATAATTGTTTCTTCTTAAAACCATGTAAGGAGGAGAAAAATCTGTAGAACATGAGCAAATTACTTCTCATCCAATTGATGGCTTAAAAAATTTGGACATTTTGCCTCTTGCATTCCTCGATCATGTTTCTACCCTTTTTTCACTGTGCCATCTTGTGCTAAATATGCAGGCGTCACATAAATTGGTTAAAAGAGCCAGCTACTGATTAACAACAAAGATGAGAACTTAACCAGTCCATTTTTTCAATTATGAAAATATGTAAAGATATAGGAAAGTCGAGCATGGAATTGGAGTAAAAAGACATTTTTGGAACCAAGATTTTGCTTCATGATTATTTGGTTTCCGATTTGTCATCTTTAAGCACCATAACCAGTGATCTATGCCTAGTGAGCATATGATTTTCATATCCATGTTAACTGACATGCTTACCTTGGCAAATTTATGAATGTCTCGGAGCTTTGTTGCCAGACGCAGGCAACGAAGGGGCTCTACACTCCCCTTGGAAAACTTTCCATGCCAGCTTTCTCTTGACATGGGAGAACTAGAATCTGAGCACTCTTTATTTCCTGAAGATGACCTTGGAGTTTGAGCAATTCGCTGCAAATCTGAATCACTAAACTCTGGATGGTTATCATTAAGAAACCGTTCCTTACTCGGTGGAGAAGGACAATGAATAACTCCATGTGAAGGTGACTCAGGGACCACCAAATCATCTCTGTCACAGTCCCTTGATGTTTTATTTGTGATGTTCAAAAACACTCGTAACACACTATCTAGTTTTTGGTGAAGAGTGAGAAGGAATATATGGAAACCTTGCAGATCCCTGAGAGCAGCACGAAACCCACCACGAAATTCCTGAACAGCTGAAGTCATTTCAGTTACTCGTGTATCAGTGAAGTCAGTGCCTTCCAATGGAGGAGCTCCTAATTTCCCCCCAGTTATTTCATATAACAAATTAGAGGAGTAATCAGAACTGTTGATAAGCAACTCAATCAATTTAGGATAATTTGCCTGGTCATTTGTGCGTTTTCCAGCAGGAGGCCAACGAGGAACACCAGAATCAATAGCCACAGCATGAGAAATGAGATCAGAAGACGATGATTCTCCTGATTTTCGAACTCTTAGCATTTTGTTAGACTTTGGAGCTTCTGCAATATCAAAAACATCTGAGCCCTGTGATTTCATTCCTGGTCCTCCTTGATTATGAGAGTTAAGCCTGCAATCCACTGAAGTTGCCCTTCTTTCTTTCTGTAGAGCTTTAATCACCCTTGGTCGGTATCGGTTAATTGCAGAGTCAAAAGCATCCTCCAAGGCATTGACATTTGACGGGGTCATTTTCTCAGCCAGCAACAGATTTGCAGGATTTCCGCGCCATCTGAGCTCACGGCAAGGTAGTCTATCTTCGTTTCTGATGACAAGGTCCAACAGGAAGACCCTACCAATTGCTGCTGCAATTCTTTCTGCAGTTTCACGTGACTCAAATGAATTTGAGCTCTCCAATAAAGGAGATCCATGAACATAGCTGCAAAAACAGGATGTTTTGGCCTTTGAAACACTAATGGAAAAGGCAATTTTGCAATGTTTGTGATATGAAAAACCGTGCATCCCCATCACTATAATATTAGAGTACAAGGAGTAGAGACCAGGGAATTGATTGAGTATCCTAGGAAAGAGGAATCAGCATATGATAATATCAAGTAATACTCTTTACTAGCTCAAACTTTTAGTTATGGTGTCCCTAAGTTTCTTGGTAAACGGGTGTGCGGTACTGCTCAGGTCAGTGTAGCCACCTCGTGATTCTAAAAATCCGAATTTCATTACACACACTCATGATATGGATTATAAAGAGCATAAATCTCTTTTCCCAACCCTTCCCCTTTCAGCCTATTAGATAAGGAGACAGCATGGGAAGGAAGTTGAAAATTTTTATGATATCACTTTATAATATGTAATGCACAAATCAGGTTCTAGTTTCACCTCATCAGAAGAAGGCATCGGCTAAGTTCAAGAGCTTCCAAAAGCTCAGAGCATGTCACTTCACCTACTTCATCTCCTTCCAAAGCTGCTGCAACTCTTGCTTTCTCTCCAGCTTCCTTGATCTGGAGCCACTCTGGGCTGCAAATATGAATGACTCTAGCCTGTAACATTCCAGCAGAAATATTTACCATCATTAAGAAGGGAAGCAAAAGGCCAGGCAAGATTTTTTAAGAAGAGACTTCAATGCTGGTTGGTCTTAGAAAAACCAGTAACCACTGGATTATAACAGTGTAACCTGAGGAGTTTGGACTCCTAACCACTTTGCAAATTCATAGCCAAGACGTTCTGATTGTGTGGCCATCCTGGAAGAAGAAAACTTTATGACAGCTGCGGCTTCCTTATGAAAAGCGTCAACATTTCCAGGTTGATTGAATAAGGCAAAGAAGACAACCCCCCCAGAATTTACAGTTACCTACATGCACACAGCTGAAGAGAATTTGAGATGGCCAATGAGAATAGAAACCGTGATGCACTGGTTTCTTATCTAATTTCTGTTACATACAGGCAAAACTCAATATTCTTTAATGATACCCCTATAATGGAAAATATAGCAGTTCAACATTGTCTTAAACAGAAATCCTAGCTTGTCAATAACCTGAGAACTTGTCTATGCTATTGAATAAATTAAACTCAGT
This sequence comes from Populus davidiana, assembly GCA_030145905.1. NCBI lineage: Eukaryota > Viridiplantae > Streptophyta > Magnoliopsida > Malpighiales > Salicaceae > Populus > Populus davidiana. The sequence goes on from CM057803.1 coordinate 13,150,468, forward strand.
TGGAAAAATAAAAAAGAACCCTTGATTCATAAACAGGTTAGTCAGTTACCTTGAAAAATAGGAATCAAGATGGTATTCATTTAACAATAATGTCATCCCAAAGGCTTTGTGCTTTAGCTTTTAATAATATAAATTAGAAAGCAGATGCTGTTTAAACTATACTAGTGTGAATTGGATAACATACTTCAAGGGCTTTGCTCATTTCATCCTCGGAATTTTCATTGCTACTATTATGCTCAGTGTGGTGAAGGGAAGAAAGCATGTCCCAAGAAAAAGAGCTCAACTCGATATCCAATGCAGCAGCTTTACCAAGCCTGTCCCACAAACTGATCTCTGGAGATTGCTCAGGAGGTGGGCTTTTTGAATCAACAAGAGATTCTCCCGGACTGCATAGCAATCATGACAACTAGATTAAAGGAAAAATCACTCTTGAGTGTGTGTGTGTGTGTGTGTATATATATATATATATATATAGAGAGAGAGAGAGAGAGAGCATGTGCATCATGCTTTAATGAACAAAAACAAAAAAACTAGTATGAAATGTTTGCAGTTTCATTTATATGATCATAGAACTACCCAACACCTCCCCCTCATTCACTTGCTGTAATGAAACAGGCAGGTGGTTTATCACAGGCTTCTTGCCAATAGTTATAGTAGGCGCTTCTTGGCATGACAATAAGAAATGCAATTAGGAGAGACAAATTTCAATTTATTTCTCTGCTGGAGATGCATTCCTATCGTTCCTAAGAGCATAAAATTATAAACATCTAAAGACAAAAACTAGATGACTTCCATCAACACTAGAATTACATACATGAATTAAGAAAAGTTCCCTTTTGTGTTGAATGTCTAAGGTAGTTGTCCTTAAATTCCTGTACTCACATTTCTCACATCTCACTTCCCATATTATCGCAAATCTACTTCAAAGGTTCCCCTTATAAGCTCATTAACTATCTGCCTCACGAGTAAAATTAACAATAAATCATCAGCATTCAGTCTATCAGAACTAATCACCATAATTAGTTTGATGGTTGATATAAATAATGACATAGAGAGAGGGAGATGGCAGACCTAGAGGGCATAGTTTCGAGCCCGTAAGACCGGTGCGGGAACCCTGAGGCACGATACTTGCCACTTCTCTTACGAACCAACTCCAGCCATTGAGCAAACCTATACGCTGGACCTGCTGTTATATCTCCCAACATATACAATACCTGAAATCAAATCCAAAATACTAAACTAGTCAAAATAACCAGTTAATCTTAACATTTCCTCTCTTGGAGTACCACAAAAAAAGAAGCGGGGGGGGGGGGTCAACGTAGCCTACACAACAATCATTTCCCATTCCTTTATATTATCACATTCTACAATTTTCTCACGCAAATTAACAGGAAAAAGAAAAAGAAAAACTTCAATTTACCCATACAAAAGTTATTTCCAATGCCTTTATTCGATCACATTCTACCGCTTCCTCATTCAAAGTAACAGAAGAGATGTAGAAAAAAGAACAGAAATTTCAATTTACCCTCAACAATAATTACATTGTAGCACCATTTCCACTCCCTCAAAAAACAGAAACTTAAAAATTACCCGGGAGGTAACAGTGAGAGGTAAAGGAGGATCAAGCTCTTCAGATCCGAGGTCCAGTTCCCTCTCCTCCTCTTTCTCCTGCAATTTCCACATAAATAACCAACAACAAAACAGGTCTTAATAGTGTTAAATATGTGATATTAATCACTGAGACAACCATGGATCCATAAAATCCATCCGAGTTTCTATCTAAATTAACAACGAGAGAGAGTGAACGCATAAATCTTTATTCTTTATGTGCCTACCAATGCATATATAGAAAGAAAGAAAAAGAATGGTCTTTTGTTTTTTATTTTTTTTTCCCCTTTACCTGGACCTCGATTGTGTTGTTGATGCCTGATAAAGAGGCTTCCTTTTCATCTTTTGACATCTTTTTTTTTAATTTAAATTGGCTTTGAAAATAAGAGGGTGTATATAGACACACACACATACACTATACTATTAGTGTAATGTAACAATTATCAAAATGAAGAGAGAAAAATGATGAGCCAGTTGCTTTTTTTGGACCGAGAAAGAGAAAAGGGTAAAGATTTCCCGCCTTTTTAGGTGGGTTGGGCAGCTGATTGGTCAATGGAGAGTTAGAGGCTAGAGAGAGACAGCGAGAGTAGTGTGCTGTAATGTGCTTTAGTTGCAAGAAAGGAAGGTGGTTTTTGATGATGACGACAACAATGTAGTTTGTCTGTAGATCATGATGGCAGGATTAACACAAGATGGGACCATGGCAGCCATGGCTTCCAGCAAAGAGAGAAGAGATACCCTGTGATATGAGTTCATGGTCGGTGTGGGACTTTTCATAAAATTTATTTTTAAATTTTTTTAGATTATTTTAATATAACAATGTTAAAAATAAATTATTTTAATATATTTTTAAATAAAAAAACTTTTAAAATTAACTATTAACACACTATAAACTCCTAAAATATTTGTTTGGATTGCACTGCAGTCGCTTTCCAAATGGATCCTGAGTTAGCATCTAAATTTGAATTGTATATTTCTCCGTCAGACTCGACTTAACAGGTCATGGTTGGTTTAGGGCTCAAGTGAAGCTTTGAATTCTAGGTTTTTCGAGTGAATGCATCAGATCAAGTTTACCAGGCCTGAACATTGTTTTTTATGTTATAAAACATTTAGTTTGGCCAAGGCAGAACTTCAGCTATCTATCTAATTATATGCTAATTAAAATTAAGTGTTTTTTTAATATTATTAAAGATATATCATCAAATCAAAATTAAAAAATTATAGAAAATTACATGACTGGCATCTAGTAAACATGAATGAAGCAACTCCAATAAGATGCGTCCGAGTTATGGACCTCCTGGGTCTAATAAGAAAATTTTATTTAATTATATAATAGAAAAATTAACTATAAAAAATGAAACAAAATTTAAAAGAAAAGATAATAATGATGACCAGAAAAAAAAACTTTTTGAAAGGGAATAAAAATTACAAAGTTGAATTCTAAGATAATTCAATGTTAAATGATAAAATTAAAAAAAAAACAAAATAAAGTATTTCAAGTCAACCCGAGTTAACATGATAATCTCATAACCCGGGTCGTAAGGCTGGGCCAACCTCATAAAATAAAATTTAAGAAAAAATAATGATGGCCACTTCGCAACAATCTAGATATGGAATGGTGAAATTGAAAAAAATGAGTCAACAAAGAGAAGCTTGATAAAATAAAACCCCCGTAAAACCTGGTAAGGCCATTAAACCTCGAAGTCGAATCACGGGAACATAATGCCTAATAGAAGGTTGAACATGGAAAACTGATGAAACTTGGTTTTAAAAAGAATCTAATTTTAAAGGATAAAATTAAAAAATATATAAAAAACAACCCCAAAAAATACTAGAGTTATTCGCCCAAACCTACTGTCTAAATCATGAGATAGAGATAATTTAGTTAAAAAAAATCATGAAGCCTGTTTTTTCAAAATAAACATTGAATAATTAAATTGAAGAAAAAAACCAAGTAATTTTTTTTTATGTCAATTTGTGTTAACTTTTCAAATCGTGAATCAAGTCACTAAATTGGAAGTACCCCATCTAGAAAAACCTCAAATCCAATCCTAAAAAAATCAAATGTTTATAGATGAAATTGAAAAATAAAATTATACAAAATAATTCAAAACACAACTATTAAAAAAATTAAGACCAAACTTGAAATAAAAAAAATATATGAGAAGACATCATAGAATTTGAAATTGAAGGGGAAAGCTGACAAGAAAGATAAAAATCATAAAAGATCCAAAACAAAAAAAATAAAAATAAAAATAATGAGAACCTAATTTGAAAAAATTAACAAATCATGATTAGAAATAAGAAATAAATTTGATAAAAGAGCCAATAACAAAAATTAGAAATACAAAAAAAATAAGGATTAAAGTTGAATTATCAATAAATAAGAGGATAATTCTGAATTTTTGAACTACCAACATGAATTTCAATGGTAAAAGAGGGGGGTAAAGAGGTTGTCAGCGATACATTATCATATAAATGCTAATACATACTTGATACTTCCAATATTGTTATGAAAATTGTCATTTGAATGTCGAGAAATAAAACATGTGTGTTCCTAAAATATTGTGAATGTCTTCCACCCACTAGCATGTACATTATACATGCCAATCAAATTTAATTTTTTTAAATTTGATTTTATATTTATTAAAATTACCTAAAAAACTATTATAAAATTACGAAATATATTTTAATACACTCCCTTCCATCTCTGCAACACATTTCTTTTCATCGTTCCTTTTATTTTAACCTTCAAGTACATTGAAATTTACGAAGTGTTTCCTATAAGCCATGTAGGGAAGTAGAATTAAAAGGGGAAATGGTGATGTGGAGGCAAAGTTAAAAGAGAGTGGTAGTGAGCGTGAGGCATTTCTTTGCATTAATTTTTTCCATAAAATATTTGATAAGAAAATTGGCAAACATAAAAAAATATCATAATCAATTTAAATACTTTTTTTTTAAAATATTCTCAACTCATAAAATTTAATAAAATATTTTACAGAATAATAAACTGACAATATCATCCAATTAATTCCTACCACCACCACTCCTCTCATTACTGAATTTGAATCCTCTGTGTTGTTAAAGAAACACACGACTACTAATTAATCTTACGCACTAAACCATGACCATTTTGAATTTAATGATTCAAATTATGTGATATATATATATAAATAAAATATTAAAGAATTAGGTTTTCATTTTTAATTACGCACTAAACCATGACCATTCAAATTAAATTTAATGATTTAGATTTAATAGACATTATGATTAATATGTTTCTAAAAAGGATTTCAATCCTTTATTAGATACTGTTTAGAAATACGGTGCAAATCATGTTTCATAAAAAAATAATTTTTTTTATATGTTTTAGATTATTTTGATGCATTGATTTAAAACATAATTATTTAAAAATAAAAAAATATTATTTTAATATAAAAAATATTTTAAAAAATAATCATAACTACTTTTTCGAGTGAGAAGAGGATCAATCCCTTAATGCCACTACTCACGTTCCATCACTAAGGCCTCCATGATAGCCACCACCATAAGCAAAATCATTTTAATAACTACAAACATAATTGCTGTGATCAGTAATTACCGTAATTTCATCACTACCATTTTCTTATCATTATTTATCAAATATTATAAAATATCATGTAAAGCAAATACCCTTAAAATATATAATTTCTTTGATTTGGAATCTTCTCCAATCTTTTTCTTTGTGCAAATGATAATTTGATTATATTAGTTACCTCACCCTTAATTTGTAACATATATAAAAAAAATATAAGCACTGTTAATTTAATTTTTTAACATAAAGAAATATTTGAATATGTGTTGATAAACATTAAAAGTAGTTGTTAGTAATAATAGAAAATAAAAAAATAAAGCTAAAAGTAAATGCAAATTAAGATATATAATCTTAGGTTGTGTGGAGTTATTTAATTTTTCTCATTTTAGTGGGATGTCAATAATTTTTAACCAAAATAATAATTTATACTCTATTAAAACAAAATTTTAGCTATTTGAAATATAAAAAATGCATTTCTCCAATCTATTTTTTTTATATATTAATGTATCTCTCAATTGTTTTAATGGAAACATGTTTTTTTAATTGCAAAACATTGTATTCTAAACAAAAATCTATCATGGACTTAAAAGAAAATAAAAAAAAATATATAAAAAATCTTAGTATTTTATATATGATTAAAGACAAAAAAATTGATAAATGTAATACAATTATGTAAAAAATATATTAAAGTTTTAAAAATATAAATATAAATGTTCATGAGTTTTTTAATTCATATCAGGTACATAATAATTGAAAAAACATATGTTAATATTTCCATAAAAACCTATAATATTATTTGAGAAGCATAGCAAAATTAAAATATATTATCATGTTTTTTTATTTGCATTTAAATCTAAATTCATACAAATAAATAAATTAAAAAATAAAACAAAACTCAAAAAGGCTAGGATCTGACGCCCCACCCATTAGAGAAATGACCAAACATGTGTAGGCTTGTGAGATCAGGTCATATGGTTGGCCTTTTTTCATTTTTAATAGGTGAATGACATGTTGTTCAATTTTTTTTTATTGTTTTAAAAAAATAACACATCCTTTGTTTGCTTAAATTCTTATCATTAAAGAGGTGGCTGGAAAATCAGCTATGATTTCCTTATCTTGAAAATTCATTTTGACCTATATTAACCCCAAAACATCTAATAAACATTCTCAATACCTTAACAATTAATCTTTCAACTCAAAAACCTCCTAAATCAGTCCAAAAATACAATCAAATCAGGAAACAAAAATCTCTCTCTCAACCCCGATCTTTTTTTTGAGTTGAAAAAGGTACCTCGGAGTCATCTATATTCTATCTACATTTTTCTCAGACTTAATTTGGACCTCTCGTTTTCAAGATATTATTGCAACGGTCAGTTTCATTTTGGCTACAATGGCGAACGCCAAACCTTGCAAGAGCAAAGTTCAAGATAAGGTTGCCATCGTCACCGGAGGTGCCAGTGGCTTAGGTGAGGCTACAGTGCTTGCCTTTGTTGAGAATGGCGCCCGAGGAGTGGTGATCGCTGATATCCAAGATGAAAAAGGCCAGAAGCTCGCAGAATCCATCGGAACCAACAGATCCACTTACATCCACTGCGACGTAACCGATGAAAACCAGGTCAAATCCCTTGTAGAATCTACTGTTCAGCTCTATGGTCAGCTTGATATCGTATTCTGCAATGCAGGCATCATGAGCTCTGGTAAGCAAACTGTTCTGGACTTCGACCTGGACTCATACGACAAACTCTTCGTAATAAACGTTCGTGGCGTAGCAGCTTGCCTAAAGCACGCGGCGCGTGCTATGGTGGAAGGAGGTATGAAGGGCAGCATCATTTGCACAGCAAGTACTCTTGCGACTCTCGCAAGGGACATGCATACAGACTACATCATGTCCAAGAGTGGGGTGCTAGCGTTGATGAAATGCGCAAGTTATCAATTGAGTGAGCATGGGATACGTGTGAATTGTGTGTCTCCAGGGCCGGTGGCAACACCTCTGGCGTGCAAGAAAATGAACATGGGAGTGGAGGAGGCGGAGAAGGCTTTTGAGCCGCATTACTGCCTGAAAGGGGTGTTGAAAGCGAAGCATGTAGCGGATGCTGTGTTGTTTCTTGCTTCTGAGGATTCTGAGTTCGTCACTGGCCATAATCTGGTGGTAGATGGTGGGTATAATTTTCAAGGTATTGTCAAATATGATCATGGAGGAGAGATCACAAACACTTGAGCAATCGCGTTCCGAGTCTGGTGGAACTTGGAAGCTTCGGTCATGTCAGATTTAGTTTTCTGGGAAAAATAAAATGTACCTCCTAATTGATGTGGGATTTGAACTAGCTCTTAATTATTTGTATGGCCCCGTATTGTTGGAATGGTTGGGATTCGATCAGGAGGTAGATATTGTTAAGCTTCCAATCGAGACTTAATAACATGTTATTTAATTAACATGGTTATAATGTTTGAAATCTTTTTTGAATTTAAAATTTAATTCATAAAAAATGATAAAAGGGAGAGACTTTCAATCTTAATTGGTATTGAGAATTATTTTCTAAAAGCGCCCAAACCCTAACTTATGTCGCTTCTTTTCCTTCCTGTCTCTTCTTCTTCAACCAAAAAGTTCTGGCCTAAGAATATCTAAAATGGAAAAGTGTTGGCAAGGCTGTCTTCTTCGCCTACAAAGGCTTATGGCCATGGCCATATACATGTTGTCAGGATCTATGGCTTCGTTGAGTTGTTTCCAGTGTATTAGTAGAGGAGCTCATCTGAAAACAACAGGCTACATGCAAGTGCATCAGTTTTATCCATTGGCAAGCCGTAAGTGATGAGCTTCTTTCCCTTGTTGCCCCCTTTTTTGGCCTGGACTACATCCATTAATGGCATCTGGAGAACAAAATTGCATTAGCCGATTGCAGCATTACCTGCGCTTGAATGCTTGATCGCCAGAACTGTCATTGTGTTCAAAATAGTTGCATAATTTTTGTAAAAAGGCAGGTTAGCAACTAAAGGTTGTGTTTGTAAAGACAACAATTTAATGTTGTTCGTCATAAAGTCTTTTTAATCACTAACTGATCTTCAACTTCTACTCAACTAAAGACATTGTATTTAGGATTCCATCTGCGATGAAGCTTTCGAACAGGATAATCTCGAGTCTGTGCGCGTTCAATTGAGGAGCCCAAATTGATAACAAGTTAAAACAAATTAAAGATACACCATCTTGCAATTGGAAAACAATTATTTTCTTTCTAAGAGCAAGGAGGTCCTGATTTGATTACAGGGCGAAAATTGTGAAGAAAAGAAAATGAAAGAATTATTCTTGCGAGGAAAAAAACACAGAAGTAAACAAATTTAGGCGGAGATAATTACTTTCTCTTCCAGTTCAGAACTTTTCACTCCTTTTTTCTCCACTCACATGTTTTTTTGTTGGCATTCAAGAACAAAAGGGAACAATTATTCTTGAAATGGCACCAAGAACCTCTGTTGCTCTTCTGAATTAATTAGTGATCATAACAAAAGATTAAGATTGATGTGTTTGTTTTTTTTTTTTGTTTGCCTAAATGAATAATGACTTGCAATACTGCAAATACTCAAAATGCTTGTGCATATTGATAGGATTTGAACCCTTATATTTCTCAAGATATACATATCTTTTTTATCCCAAGAAAGATAAATAAACTGTACTTTGTCCATATGACTCTTAACAGCGCACCGCACTTCTTCAAAATCCTTGACAAATACTGAGGTAGGAGATTTCTGTCTCACATCAGATTCAAACTCATGTTACATGAATTTTTTCAGTAAAATAATTATGTTTTTGTATACATCAATGGAATTTGAATCCAAAATCTCCCTTTCATTGCCGTTGAACATTGCTATGCAACAACTGATATGAACGATCATTCATGTCAGTTTACAGAAGAATTGTTCAAATTCCTTTGAAGTTTCTTCCGTTGCCAGTTTACAGCAGAATGATTCATGCAAGCAAGGCTAGTTAGTGGTTATTACTCAGTATACTCCGTCGCAGCCAACTCTGATCATCCATGGTGAGAATGGTAAGGTATTCACGTTCTTTCTCTGAACACACTTCTTACAAAATTTCTCCAACAAAGATACTTTGCATTGAGAAAACCAGATTTACAAACTAATGGATGCTTAAGTTTCTCTCTTTTGGCAGGAACAAACAATGCTGCCGTGAATTAACAGTCACATCACATGTATACATGCAATCTCAATATCATCACTTTGGAGTCTGAACATTTAGTACCTTAATTAGTAGCTCATCAGAAAGCTTCAGGTAAGTGTTTACCTTCCAGGAACGACTTAAATAACATGAGTGATCTTTCAGGCTGTGAGAATGGAGCTTCATGAGAAGCGCCTCTGATGGTAGCAAATGAGAGGATGTTACCATAAACCTGAGTCCAACCACCAACCTGAAAGGAAGTATGAAATCAGTATTCTGATATGATTGCTCAAAGAAAGCTCACTTAGCAAGCTGCCTGTTGACAAGAATTTACCTGCTTTCCTGCAAACCAAACTCTGTAAGGGACGGTCGTGTTGAGTCCCAGCTCTTTTGCTACTCTATGGACAAGCGTGCGGCTACCGGTCAATGGAATAACAGAATCTTGATCTCCGCTGTAAGATTTAAATACTTACTATAAACTTGAACACTCACTAATCTTATTCAAGAACTTTTTAGTGTTCTTTTACCTGTAAACGAGAACTGGAATTTCAGCCTTGACAAGTGATCCAACAATATTGAATGTTGGTTTCTCTATGTTAAGAAACTCATAATCTAGAATGCTGCATTTGAAAAAGTAGTGATTTCAGTACTTGAAGAACAGAGAAAGATTTAGAGGACCATATTTGCAATATATGGAATATGAATAATTCATGACATGGCTATTGCAAACCATATTTGCAATTACTTGCTGCAAACTTCCCATCTGCGAACTCCAATAAGCCGAGCATGGAGAGCCCTCCGGACATCCTTCCGATTCAGATAATTCACGGTTTCGTCTTCTATACAAACATCAATCCTCTCAGATACTTGCTATCAAAGGAAAATTAGGAGCAGATATTTTCAGGCACACCTGACAATAATGCAGACAACGGGAAATAGGAGATTGATTTTGCTGAGAAGACTTACCTTAGGACTTATAAACTTTGATTGAGAGAAGACTGATGAAACACAAACATCAAGGGTAACATCATATTTGTCCACAAACCTACTGGTTTCTGTGTTAACCTGTTTCATAACTATTGAACAAATAGATGAAACCGAGTCTCTATAATATTCGCTCACATATCTTGAATAGTTACAAGCTGAAGTGAACATTTTATATGTTGAGTCTGATATCAATCCATGAGACCAGAAGTACTCAGCCCTTGAATTCAAGTCTGTAGCAAAATCTAGAACAGGATTACCTAGCTGCAATGGAAAAAAATAATAATTCTGTCACAGAAAGGACTAGTCACATATGCAATCCTTCTTGATTGGCTGAATTGTCAACACTTTTCAACTAGTTCAATTCTGGAAAAAGGTTACAATCTCTTTGTCACACAAATGTGATGTAAGAGTCCTTACTGCAATTCCTTTCAAATTGAATAACTTCTCCTTCTTGTTAATTTCAACCATAAGCTTTGCAAGTTGAGGAATATAGTGGCCTGTAATCGATGAGAAAGATGAGGAGCGGTAATATTAAAAATGTTTGCTGTTTATAGTTGAATTAAAAGAGATGGAAATTGGTGTACACGAGAGCTTATACCTGCATAACTTTCCCCGGCTATAAACAAATCTGTGCTCCTGTATTGAGGGAACTTGTGGAACCAGCCTTGCAAGAACAAAAGATTGTCCCTGGCTTAAGAAAGCAAAAGTAAAAGCAGCTTCAGAAGATAGCACCATAATTATCAGACCCGATTCGGAGGTTAACCCATCCAAGAAGCCAGGTCCCGGGTTATAGAGGTCCGGATCAACCCAGAAAAATAAAAAAAAATTAAAATTTTAATATTTCATATGAAAAAATTAAGAAACAATCCATCTGAATATAGGTTATGCATGTTAAAAATAATGAAGTTTAAAAGATTATTTTAAAAGGTTTTGTATTTCATATTGAAAAAAATACTATGTTAACATGTTATTTTTTTAAATTGAAGTATTTAAACCAAAAAGATTTTTTATTTCATATTGAAAAAACATAATTTTTTTTTCTTGTAATTATAGAGTATATATACTAAAGGGTTTTAAATCCTACATCGAAAAATAATTTTTTTTTTGTGAACATAGAATATATATACTAAAAGGTTTCAAATCTCACATTTAAAAAATAAAATATTCTTATAGTATTTATATAGTAAACTTTGAAAATGGTTAATAACCAACTTAAAAATATAAAAAAGGGAGTCTCTAGCTAGAAGAATACACATTTGAAAAAAAAAAAAATTCAGATCTCAACCAGATTTTATTTGATTTTTACTTATCATGATTTTTTGCTCTACTCGAACACTAGATCAGTTCAAGTCTAATAACTATATAGCATAACACTCTAGAGTGCTTTATAAAGCTAATAATGATCCTTAAGGAGAATAATAATTAATGCATCTCAACAACCTAAAGCAAAAAAACCTATTCAGTGATGATTAAAAATGACTTTTTTTTTTTATTTTCATCTTTTTTTTTCAGTGTTTCCTTTTAAGTGAAAAATAAAAAATATATTAATTCATTTCTTAAAATTTCAGAACGTATCACATAAATCTTGAATAACATGTTGCTTCATAGAAAAACTCTTATTAATTACATCAAGTTGGCTTTTCAACCAATACTTCCAAGTATATATTACTTTCCATTAAACATGGATGTCCTAAAAGGAATTTTTTGTGCATATTGTCTTTCACATTCCATCATATAAGTTTGGATTTTAACTTGTGGTTAATTTATATGCACGGTATCATCTTAATGAATTTTGTACTTGGAGTGGAAGAATAAGAAGCATGTATGAATCTTTTACCTGCGAACATTCATCATTATGATAATTAAAATGTGTTTTGGTGTATTGAATGCTAGGTTTAATATCTTAAATGTTATTCTAAGTTTTCCACCGCGGAAATAAAAATTAATTTCAATTGCTTGTTACAATTTTACATGATTTTATTTTGATATAACATGGAGTTGATCATTATTTATAAAATATGATAAAAAAATATTGGAATTTCTCATTGTTTATAATACTAATTCAGTGCAAGAAGATATTCAAACAAATATGTCTCAACAACAACAAATGAGTTTGGTTATTAATGGGTGTCAAACTTTATTATTAATAAATATGAAAATAGTGAAAATATTTTATTATTGTCATGTTTGCTGTTGCATCTTATTCAATTTAATTAATTGATTTTTTTTTTCAAAACAATGATAGATAAATAAATGGACAGCATCCTTAAGATGAGGAAAAATATATTAATGTAAGTCAAAATGTAAAGAATATCTTAGAAAATAGGTTTGATTTCAACATGATTTTCATTTTATCTAAATGAAAAATAGTTTAATACTAACACATTTTTTTAGTTTTTTTATTTGGAAAAATGTTATGATAATAGATATATTTTCTGGTTTTTTATTAAAAAGAAAAACTTGGAAAAGAGAAAAACGAAACTGAAAAAAAAAGGAGGAAAATTGTTTTTTTTTGTTAAGAGATGCGGCCTTTAATTACTTCTATCTTGGAGATTGATACTCTCTAGGCTACAGTTTGGCGATAAAGCTTCCGTGACAATGAGTTCATTCGTGCCACTCAACAAAAGGAATGAGAGAAATTTTGAAGTTAAAGTTGATGGACTGTACCTGTTGCCTCATCATCTACTGCTACAAAAGAGGAGCTATTTGTAGCATAAGAAAACCCCACGCCTACTGGTGTCTCCAAATATAACATATTTGCTTCTGCAATACATTTTGGACATGAAAATGTTCCTCAACTCTATGATCGCGTTTGACTTTTCAAGAGAGAGAACCAAAGAGGAGACTGTGTTAGTGTACCTCTATTCCAGCTATGCTCATTTCTAACCAGAACTCTTCCCTCTGGCCTAAAAGGTCCATTCTCAGAGAATGCTCCTAATCCCAGAGAAGAACAGCCAGGCCCTACAAAATACAGATATGGCAAGTCAATTTACAACTCCCATTTTCAAATCAAAGAATGTAGCTCAATTTTCTTTCTAAACACTGCACATTAGTCATTTGATTCATTTGTCTAGCCTTGAATGTGAAGCAAAGTGAGTAGCAACAAACCTCCGTTCAACCAGAGAACCAAGGGCTTGGATTCTGGATCTATTTCTGCTTCAACAAAGTAATAGAAAAGAGCTCTATGCTTGTTTTTATCCACAGTGACATAACCTGAAAATTGTTGGAACTCCACATGGGGCTGTCCGGGGAGCCTGGCAATCTTATCAGGATGAGGTAAAGAAGAATCTACACCCGTGGAAATGCTCAGCTGAACCACTAGTGCAGCCATTGCCATGGATTTCCATGTTTGAGAGTGCATAATTTCAGAAATTGAAAATGGCTTGGAGACAAAGTGTTGCGAGAGAATGGCCTGTTTAAAATGCTGTCCAGTGTAGGACATAGAGTCGAGGATGAGGTTTTAAATAATAGATAACTAGGCTTGTTTTATAGTATCATTACGTCTCTAGCTTTTTGCCTGCAGGCCTGAAAATGGTGTGGTTGAAAGAGATGTGAGAGAGACTCAAATAACTAGAGAGAACTGTGCTAGTGCTTACTACTAGCTAGGGCTGAGTCAGTACATATGGTTGGCATTTTGAAAAGGAAAAGAGAGTATGGAATCTCTTCTGCTTTAACTATTGGACCCTTGAACTCTCTCACACAAATTACAGTCAACTTTGTTCGGGTTTCGTTTTTCATCAGTGCTATACCGACCAGGCAAGTAGGCATCCACAAAAGTATCCTGTATCTTTCTATACTATCGTAAAAAGATAGGGTATGTTCCCTTAGAAAGTGGCTTTCCTGGATTACTTTTCAATTCTCAGAAAATAAGTGGAACTGAACAATATTTACCACTTTCTCAAGAAAGCGTCCAGAGAGAATAGTATGGCAGTATTTTTCAAGGCATTGGCAGGACTTATCAGCCTTGACAGTTTCTTTTTTGTTTTTCCAGAAAATGACTCGATAGATCTACTTTTCTTGAACTACAAGTACAATACTAAATCTAGTTCTCTAATGTTCAGAAGACTAAGGAGATGTTCACATGCATGATCCTGTTTTGGTATTTCAAAAAATTGATACATTCCCTGTAAGTAAAAGCATCTTGGTAGTAGCACTTCATCAAACCAGAACCATTGGTTGTTTCAAAATCCTGCATTTTCTAAGATTATATAATCTCAATGTCTAAAAACTCATAGATCTCAATGATGAGAGTGATTTGTGAAGATGGGAACTGGTCCTTTAACATGATGTTTCTTCCAAAAAGTTCACTTAGCACAAGCATACACTCCCAAGTCCCCAGTCTTTGCTTTCTCCTACTGCTATTTTCACATGTTCTTTTTGTACTTGTACAAGATTAGGACTTTATATTAATGAGGTCTCCATCCTTTTTGTTTTTTCAGGAAAAAAAAAAGTTTTCTTCTTAGATACAAAGGTAATTGGTCGACTCCAAACACACCACATGCTCATCATCATAGCTCCAAAACATGTCATTATAGCTTCTAATGGGTCCTCACTCTCTTAATTATATCAACAAATGAGTTTAGCCTATGGTCTAAAATTCACCACCACACCAGTACTGTAGTGTGTCGCATATCATGGCTATGGAGAAGGGTAATCGATGCTAGTCATGGAGTGCCTACAATAATGGGCAAAAGACCAGTGCTTTATGCAACTTGTGTACCAATCGCAACTACACAAACAAGATAACCTAGGGAAGATGAGACTGGCTGGCATTGAGAAATCTCGGACACAAATACTATGATGCCTGGAGTTTGGACCACTCTTAGGAAAAGCTATGGAGCGTGGGGCACTACTGGAGATAAGAAGGGAAGGAAACTCGTTTTGGAGACAAACAAACAGAAACATGACAAAATCCCATCCCTTGTATGATGGCTGGCATTGCTACGTTGCTGTCCAGTTTGTAAGAAATGGACCCAAGTTATTGAAATTTTAACCAGAGCATCATCATTTCTATCGGTGATTTATAGGAATTTTTCTTCATCATCCCCACCCCAAATGTGTTTGTTTAAGACGCAATTTCAAGAGAAAATCCTACCAAAGTAATCGACACCAACAATGAGAGGTTGGCTAAAACAGAGGTGGAAAGTGTGAGTGCGGAGAGTGGTTACGTTGACCCTCAAACTCTTGCAACGAAAGCAGCGAAGGACCTTTTCCCTTTCTTTCTTTGCTTCCTCTTTTCACTGAGCAGCAAAGGTTCACCTTTTCCCTTTCTTTCTTTGTTTCATCTTTTCACCGAGCTCCTTTCTGTGTTAATTTATTTGTTACGCAGCGACGAAAAGCTCATCAACTTCTTTTTTTTTTCATCTTTTTTTTAAGTCTTCTGCCCATTAATTTATAGGAGAGCAAGGTAAGTTTCGATTTTGCCCTTGTCTTATTAAATGAATACTACTTGCCCTATATTAAGACAGTTTTAGGAGTGTTTGAATAACATTAGCTCATGCATTATCTTCCAACTAAAAACTAGATAATATTGATATAGCGGATCAAAAAATCTATAACACAAATACTACGAGTTTGTTAACGAGTTAAGATTTTTAAGACTCAATCAACCCAACTCATATAACCTATACACCTTTTATCTTTATATTTGATAATTTATAAAATAAGTTTTTGCTTTTATTTATGTTTCAACTCCAAAGTTTTTGTTAATAGATTTCTTATTAGATTCCTTTAACATAACAACAATAAAAACTTGTCTTTTATTTAAAGAGACGAAAAAATACATAACTAGAATTTAATAGTGGTTTAAGATATAAATATTAGACCTAACTTTAAAAATATCATTGTAGCTACAATCCATGCTGTAAATCCATGTTTAAATATGAACCCATGAAAATAAACCAACTCATGAATATTTGTAATATTCATGAAAAACTTAGCTAAACTTTGAGTCTCAAAAAAATTAAATAAATCAGATTTACAATTTGTAAAAATATTAAAAATTAAATTAGATACAATTACAAACCCAAACTTACCAAACTATATATATATTTTTGAACACCCCTCGACAATATATACAAAAGGTCTTGTGGCAACGTGGGAGCCATTAGGCCCGTTGTAGACCTTGGGCTGACAAAGTAGAAAAAGAAAGGAAACTGAAAAGGTCACCACAAACAATTTTGATGCCAAATCATATTTTAATAGGCAGGAAACTTGCTGATTTTTTAGGACCAGCACCTTGTTTCATCTTGGGCCAAAATAAAATTGGCAGAATAAATGAAAGACAGTAAAATACAAAAGCCTACTCTCTATTACACTCGCAAAGTTGTTGCCTTTGTAGAGGGAAACCCTGCAGGTAAAGGCCTCGTGAAATTTGAAGATAATACATTCTGAAAATTTTCAAACGAATTAGATGAACAGGGAAAAAAAATTAATTATCGCATATTGAACAGTTTCTTGAATTAATATTTCCATGTAGATGCGCAAAGTGACATTAAACAACGGTTTTTGCCCTTTTCACATGAATGGCATAAATACAAAATTTAAGTTGTAAAGGAATCCCTAATTTCACACACTTCACTCATCTACACAAGTTCTGTTGTGTAAGAGTTTGACGGGGATTTGTAGCGATAATTGAATGTGGAGAAGAAAAATATATACAAAAATGAAAATTGCATGTATTAAAATTGACACCAACAACTTACAAGAGAGAATGGAAGGAAAGAATGTGGCTATTTAAACTGGCAACCGTTATGAGGAGAGCTCTGAATCTGTGCGTTTATGGTTAGCAACTGGGGCAAAAGAAGACTGGTCAATTTCTCTCCGAGATGCTTCCCATAGCTGTTGCTCTATGCTCAACTTCCTTAGCTCCACTACGCCTCGCTCAACTGCCACAAGGACACCATGTGAAGACATTATTGAGGCAAAATGTAGATAAGATTGCACTACCAAGTCTTCCAACATTAGATATATTTATTATCTAACATAATTTAACAATTTTTTTTTATTTCACATCATTTTACAATTTCATAACAACCATTAACACAAGGATTTCCAAGTCATTCAGGATGGTAGAGGGACTTTATGACTGACTATTTGAATAATAGGTAAGCTGGCCCAATCAATATTGGATCTGAAATACCTACAAGTAATCAACTCAAGCAATATTGGATCTGAAATAACCACAAGTTACCAGCCCAAGCAACCACGTGCACAATGTAAAGCATTTTTATTTTCATTAATCTCCATCAATAGTCCTATTGTAAATGAGATTGAAGCAAAAAGAAAAGAAAAACATTCTTGGACCTAGATATGTCATCAATGGACTGCAAGGACTGTTTTTTAAATAGGTTTTTGGAAATGATACCTTGGACCATAAATAACTAAATAAAGCATAAAGGAAAAGAAAGAGGCACGTAATTAGTGCCTGTTTACTAGAATTTTTGCTATATTTTGTTATAAGAGCATTTAAATTACCATCCACAGCATCATGTGAAGTTGGTGCCTGCTCGCTACGACTAATCCAAAACTGAAGCCGGTCTTCTGCAATATCCTCTTCCACACCATGAACTAAGGCTCTTCTCCAATAATAAGTTAGCCAAGCCTGCACATAAAAATTGAAGCATTCTTTAATCAACATATAAATAAATTATGGTACTAACCAACTGTCACATAAATACATTGATGGAAGACATAAATACATTGATGGAATGAGGTCTAGGATTCCACTCTAGCCTGAAATAATTTATCCGGACTAATAAAGTATAATACAGACCTCATGCATGCGGACCTACAATGGCATTGCAATACTAAACTAGATGTAGAAGATGAGATCATGAAAAGGTATAGTATACGGGAGAAGACCTGTAGGATGACTAAAATTGTAAAAATGAAATACAGCAACGACAAATAAAAGGACAAATAAGACAGCAGCTGACCTCTTTGAAAAGAACATCGTCTGCCTCTGCTTCACTTAATTCTGCAGTGAAAACAAGGGGGGACTTGTAAATTTTATTTCATGAAACATAACTTATTTGACAGATGAGTTGCACCACTTACCAATGGCCTCAGTAAACTTGGGATCACCTGGTGGTCTCAAATCTGGAAACCAAGAAAAAAAGAGAGGAGAGATAAATGCCAGGATATCATTTTTTTTATATAAGAAATGCTTCAAAAGGTACCATACATTAACAAACATGAGTCCAAAAATTAGATCTGGGATGGATAAAAATTTTCAGCAAACTCAGAGCAACTTTTATTGGATACCGGATCTTTGTATTCCAAATCAAAAGACTATCATAACACTCATCACAAAGACTAAAAAAAATGCTAGAAAAATTCATACCACACAAAGGAAATGAATTATATTGAAATGCCATACACATACCATTAGCAGAGACATTCAACCAGCGCAATTGATTAGTGCACAAACTAATAATCTGCAGAAGAAGAGGAAAATATACCTGAGAAGGTTTGTCGAACCGTACTTGGTCGTCTGTGTTGAGCCAGAGCAAGTACAACTGCATCCTCAACCTTAAAACAGGGTGAGGTGGGACATTAACAGAATAAAAAAAAAATTAATTCAATAAATTGCAAATTATTTCAAAAGTACTAGAGGTAAAAGATATCATTACAAGCAATTCTTAAAATTCATGTCAACTGATGAAAAATGCAAGCAAAATATATGCACATAAAAGAAAATGAAGCTAAAATAACTGACAATAAGGTTCAAGAATTATTCAATAAGCAAATTTGGTACGTGAACGCTATTTCAAAAGTGCATGACATTAAAAAAAATCACCACAAACAATTCTTGAAATTCGTGTCAAATGAAGAAACAAACACATCGTAAACTAAAAAATATAAAGTGTTACAAAATGCAATTGACAAACAAGTACATCAAAGAAAATAAAACTAAAGTAATTGACAATGAGGTTAAAGAATAGTTTGTTTGTAAAAAATACCTTTAAAGAAGCTAATTCCCGCAATCCCATTTCAACTGAAAGCATACTCTCAATATTTCCTTCTCCAGTAAGATCACTCAGATCACGAAGTATTTTACTCCTATCTGAATCATGACCACCTGTTCCATTTATACAACATTATAGATTATAGGACTAGTGAATGGCAAGTAATGAAAATATTAAACAAAGAAAACTGCAAATAAGCTAATAAGCAAACTAACCTCTATCTGACTCCTCCTTAGCCTTTTGTCCAGCAGAAATGACAACTTCAAACGGAAGAGGAGCTAGAGCAGACCAATGCTCGTGCTTAGACACTGCTACATCTGCACAAATCCCTGAAGGAATAGAACAAACAGAAGAAAAGGCAGTTCAGCAGTAACCAAAGGACTCGGTTCAAAGCTTGGGCATGTGTATGAAACAATAATGTTAATGTTTTTGCTCTTAGCCAAGCCTGAAGAATGATGAGATCAATAGCGCCCGGGATAGAAAGCGTAACCATCAAGTGACTAACAGGTCTGTCATGGTACAAGATCACAGATGAACACCAAATAGACCCAAAATAACAATAATGTACATATTAGGAGTGTGTAAACATCTGATCCATCTACATCATCTGACCCAACATGACCTACCTATGATTATTGAAAGGTTATCCAACCTGTCTCATCCAACCCATTCAGGTTTTGAATGGATTATAATGTTGGAGAAAATCAAGAAGTCAGCTTGTTTACAAAATATGGCCAAACCCAACCCGACAGATGCACACCCATAGTATATATCAAAGATGTGGACAATAGAGTGATGACAACCACAATCCACTAACAAAGAAAGGTTTAAGAAAGGTCTTGTATGATTGCTATACAGTGTTGATAAAAAGTTTAGAAACCCATCAAATTGCACTAACATATGCAATAAACTAACTGGCTTAATGCAACACCATCTGGATATGCCCCTACAAACAAATACATGCAATTCAAAGCATGCAACCATTTTGCCTCTTAAGCAGGAAAAGATTATATCAAGTCGATTACCATGTTGTACAGCTAAACCCCAGTAACGCGCAAGCCAACATCTCTTCAAGACAACCTCCTCCTAAATGATATGTGCAGCAAACAGTTAACGTCTACAAGGCTAAATATAAACATCAACTTCAATTTAATGTACACACCATCTCTTCCTGAGTCAAAATCATTCTTTGTGTCATCGTGCGAAGAGATTTCGTTTCAGATTCAGCTTCTTGGAGCTGTTCAGCAGCTGCTGCAGCCTCATCTTTCAAGTTCTGGTTTGAAAAACAGGGTTATACTTTACAACTCAAGGTAACTCATGACAACCAACACCAAATAGCAGAATTATCATACCCTACCTCAAGTTCTGTACGAAGGGTTGCAATTTCTGCATCTCTCCCATCTGTCGATTGTTTTGCAGCTTTAAGAGCAGCCTGCAACAAGAAATTTCTCAGTAATAAAACAGAAACTGTGGAAAGAAAAAGATTCAGCAGCCCTCAAAAAAAGACAAGAAAAGCAAGAGAGCACTTCAATAAAAGCGGTAGGTTTAATTGATACTGTTAGCCCAATCCCAAAAAAAAGATGAAAATAGGTATTCAAAAAAGGCTCAATGGACCAGCAACAGGTTTACATTCCTGAAGAACATGGGAAATAAAAAATCAAGTAGAACTACTCCACTGTCAAAATCATATCTGCTCCACTGGCATGTAGTACCCAAACTCACCTCTCTTTGACGCAATGCAGCTTCCTTCCTAAAGATTAAAAGGGAAAAAAAATCAGAAACAGGAAATTAAATAAACCGCAGAACAGACAAAACCAACCAGGCTTACCGGCTCAACAGTTTAGCTTCTAAGGATACACCTTCACCAAGAGCAGCAACCTATTAATAGAGAATCAGAAAGGGAATGATCTCCGTATCATTGGCAAAAACACAACCAAGCAGGAAAATTTAGGGTGCTTTCAACCACCAAACTGGTTTAAGCTATAACCCCAACCAAATTTGAGCATTTGCAGCAACCCAAGGGAATCAAGTGGTGAATTAAAAATATGCTGAGGCATGTTAAACAGTGTCACATGAATATTGAATTTGAGAACAAATGAAGAATAACCTTCACACGAATTTATGGCAAATAACCTAGAGCGGCCGGACATGAGAAGGCAATTGGATCAACAAACATAGCCATATAAATGACTACATAAAGAGTTGTATACAAGCATGTAACTGGATATTGCTAGATAAAAACCATGCAGATCTTAAAGCACTCAATTACATGCTCAGAGAAAAAGCAGTATACACTGGTTCACAATTGTTACGCGATTAACAGAAGTTTTGGACATAGAAGAAAAAGGAAATACAGTCACATAATCGAAATCATGCAATACATATGAGATTTTGAATGTTTAGATATGTTTCCTAAAAGCTGCACAGCCCTCGTTCCACAGATAAGCCCTATCCACATGTCATCTGAAATAAAATATCCATGCTTCATAGAAACTTCCTGAAACATATTATAGACTTCTTAATTGTAACGAGTACCAGCAATGAAATAGTACTATATTATCTTGTGAGTTACTGAACAGAAAGAGCACAGCTCAGCTTGCTTGCTTTCCTAGCACACACACCAATTAGATAGTAGACACAGTCCCCTAGGAACTCATCAAACTGAACTGGTAGTGAGACCTTCACTCAACATGGCTTTTTTCAGTGCTCTTCTCTAGGTGTGCTTCAAAACATCCCCTTGTACTGTAGAGCCATTTCTTTTTTTCTTCTTTTTTCCCTTTTCCCATCAAAGGGTACTGTCTTTTTCTCCAGTCAACCAAGCATATAAACAATTTTGTAAACTGGTCCAGAAAAAGACAAAAGCAAGAACATATGCTTGACACTGATAAGAGACTAAGACTGCTTTGCAAGTTAAATCAAAGTCAACATACCGAACAAGAGATTACAAATAAAAAAGCAAAAGACTAAAATGATTAAACTTGCCTGTTTCTCGAGCTCCCTAGCTCTAGCCTCTGCCTCCTCACGTTTTTCTTCAGCACTCCGAAGCTGCATTGAAAACTCAGGTATAAATGTTAGAACATCAAAGGACAAGCACATAACAAAAATTTAATTTTAGGGGGGTGATTGCAGACCTTGTCATGTATAACTTCATTTTCTTCTTGTAGCATATCAAGCTGCAAAATTTAACTCATTTTAGCTTCAAAACAACTTGGTTCAAACTATTCTATAGCTTCGTTCAAAAAATAAAAGACATTGTATGTCTATTATCGATTATCGGTCAGAATGACATACTTCATCACGAAGTGCTGATGCTTCACGCTGATCTCCTGAATCAGTCTTAAGTTGTCCCATATCTGATGTGAACCTGCAGTAATTGGCAGCAATGATACTCGAGTAATCAGATGCAAAGCATTAATTCAGTACAAACAAATAAAAGTCTACACTCAAGTTGCCAATTGATAAATAGATGAACTTATACACCCATAAGCTCTTCATTAAGCAGATCCATAGTCTTCACACAAAATATTAAGAGCTGAGCCTATAACTTAAAGGTGCCAAAAAGCAAGAAAAAGAAAACGAAAAATTACGTTAAGAGCCAATAAGTTCACTGACCTCTTATTATCTTTACTCCTACTGGATGGAGGATCGATGGGAGGTATAGAAATGGGAGTTCTTAGTGACTGTTTGCTAGGTGGCACTACTGTCACTGTACGAACTGACATTGATGACCTTCCAGCTGATGTAGACCGAGCTGAAGGCACATTCTCCATAAAGTTCCGACCTAGCTAATTAAAGTTACCAATCTCCAATTAGACTAAATCATTCAAACCCTAACACACATGCGTGCGCGTATAAATACATATATAACCTCAAAAAACCAAAAATGATCTCCAAACTCAAGTTTACCAGAATTGAAATCTGATAATTGAAATTAAAAATGAACGTAACTGACACGTAATTATCCATATAAAAGCATTAAATATCGAAATTGCCACTGCAAGCAGAGACCTGTATATCAATATAGCAACTACAACTAGCACTAGTTCTCATGAACACTTCCAATCAAGAAATTCAAATTCAAATCAAATTATTCTTTTAAATTTTGAAAACGCATCTTGCAAGCCATTAAGCGCTCGAAATTACCGCAGGAGACGGAGATCTATTAGGTCTTGGAACCGAAACACCATTATTACTCCCTCTATGGTTTACACTACTAAACCCCAACGAAGCAGAAACCGGATTCGGTGGAGCAGGGAATCGGAACCCTAGATCGTCGTCGTCTTCGTCGTCATCCGCCGTCTGCGATGACGCCATCACCTGAGCTAGCCGCTGTGCAGCGGCCTTAGCGGCAACGTTTTGTGTGCGCTTGATTGTTGACATGCTGGAACCTAGCCGTGAGTTCGGGTGTGCCGGTGACATCCGCGCCGGCGATGAAGATCCCGTACTGCTTGAACCACGAGAATCGCTGCTCCACTGCCGTGCATACACCGGACTTTCAGTCCTCCTGCGATCCATTTGCGTGCAAGGATTTTAAATCTCTTTTTGTATTTATATGTATTCGTATGTTATAGGTGTAAGTATTTTTTTGTGTCTGTTAGAGAAGCGAGGATTTTGAGAGAGCTGGATTTTTTGTCGAGGAAATCGAGGGAGAGAGAGCTAGAGGAGGAGGAGGAGGCGGCGGTTGCATGATTTCGGAGCTGAGTCCATTAGTTGTTGAAACTTGAAAATGAAAACGAAATAATTGTGTTTTCATTTTAATGAAACAACAAATCAGTACCTTAAGTATCAAAATATTTCAATTGGAGTATCCAAAATTTAAAGTTAAGAAAATCCTATATATGTGTGTGTGTATTTTAATAAATTGTTTTTGATTATGCATAATGATAAGTAGAAACTAGAGGTGTTTGAGGGGTAATTTTACTTCAATTGAAACTTTAGCAATCTATTTGAAACTACATATATAACTGAGAAAATTATAGTTTTATCAAATTTAGGCTAAAACGACGTGCCGTTTGAACTTTGAAGGGGGTTGTCGCTGTTGCGAGTTTCGTGGGAGACGATTTGTTGTGGATTGTGAGTGGAAAATGGGGGGGTCCAATATGATTGATAGATCTTGAAGCGATTAGTGCGGGGGTGACTTGTCCGATATTTTTACTCTCTACTCGTATATCGGTGATCTGTCAGTGGGTTTCGGACAGAGTATGTTTTGGCGGCGCAGTAGATTTTTCTTTATTCGGTCAACTTTTTCTTTATTCGGTCAACTTTGTCTATTTTTTTAAAATCAGAAAAGGAAAGGTACACGCTATGTGGACAGACTAGTCTCTCTTTTTTTTTAATCATTATAGTGTCTATTTTTACACCATGCATTCGCATCTTGTTTTTGTTTTTTTTTTTTTTATCTTTCATTTTTTAATTGCTTAATAAATTTATTTTCTATTTTATTCTTTACACATGCATTGATTTGGTGATTGAGCTTAATTATTTATTTTGTATTGTTATTTATCAGGTTATTGGCGGTAAAAAAAAACCTCAATATTAAATTGTTTCTTGATTTTACAAAAAACAATAGTTTAATTATTTGTAAAAAATAAAAAATCAGGGGCCTAAAATTGAGAGTTGGGTAAGCCCTTGAAAAAAAATTCTTTTTTTAGGTCCTTTACTTTTTTATTCCAGTTATACAACTTTTTTTTTAATTTTATCTTATTGCATTGATTAGTAATTGAACTTGATAATTTATTTTGTATTATTTTTTATCATGTTATTGTATTTTACAAACAAATCTTAATATTGGATTGTTTTTTTATTTTGTAAAAAAAAATAGTTTTATTGTTTTTTTTTAAAAATAAAAACTAGGAAACCAAAATAAAAAGTTAGTAAATGGGGAAAATAATGTTCACTCTTTTTTGGAAAATCTTTCCTTCAACTTTTTTTAATTTTTTATTCGATCTTTTTAGTTAACTATTATACAATTTTATTTTGTTTATATTTTAATTTTAAACTTAAGAAAGAAGTAAGAAAATTACATGAAAATAGTGAAAGAGAGAAAAAAGTTTGTAAACTTTCATGTGACTAAAAAGGATAGATCAAGCTTGAGAAATATTTTTTATTTTTATATTTTTTAATCAGTTTTATTGTTCAAAAAACTTTTTTTTTTGGTCAACTCTCCATTTACTGGAAAATGGGCATCTAGATAATCGCTTTGTTTACTTATTTTCTTAAAATTTAAATGGTGCATAGACCCGGTCTTATTTTTAATGCGCCAAGAATGTTGGATTATCCTGGCTTGTATGGCTGACAAGTTTTACCTTTTTCTCTGTTTTTCTTGGATTAAAATTTAATTTATTTAAAATTAATCAATTTAAAATATATAAATATATTATTTTGATAGATTCTTAAATTAATTAATGATAGATTTTAGATATTGTTTAGCTAGAAACCATTTAATTCTTACATTTTTTTAATAAGATTATAGGAGTATTTTAATAATACTAGAAAGTCTTTAGTTTTAGCAACCCGTCACGATCGCTATTTTAAAAAATATTGGTTGCTTTTATAAGAATTCTTTTTATTATATTATAAAATAATAAATTTTTTTAAAAAATTAATATATTAAAGTCAGTTAGGTTTATGACTCGAAATATAAATTTAATATTTTAAAAAATATTAAATAATTGGGTTTTTATCTGTCCTACCCGCTTAGGAGCCCGTTTGGCATTGCTGCCAAACCGGCGTTTTGACAAAATTCAAAATTTTTTTTTTTTTTTTTTTGCTAAAATTGAGTTACGGTTGTACTTTTTGGATCGTTTTGATGTGCTGATATCAAAAATGATTTTTAAAAAATAAAAAAACATCATTTGCATGTATTTCGGCACGAAAAGCTATTTGAAAAGCAACCGCTACCACACTGCCAAACAATCGGGACGCAACTAAAGGCAACGTGTTTCTGTTCAGGTTTGTCACTAACTCTTTTAATAATATTTATTTTTAAATTAAAAAGTGGTTGATACTTGCTTTTTTTATTTATTAAAATGGACGAAGATTTTCTTCAATGTAGATGGTGACTCGTGCTTTGCAGGGGACGAAGAAGGTTTAACCCATCATAAAGCCATCCCTTCTCCACCCCTGTTTCGAAGGATATTTGAATCTTGGTCTCCAAGCAAATGTTAAGAGAAAACCCCAATTTTTATCTAGCTAGATTGTACCTGGCTCTCTCTTTTTTATTAAAGGCTAGTTACAATAACTCCCCCATGTGTTATAAAATTATCGCGACCATCTAGTTGTTTAAAAATATTCTAAAAGCTTTTTTATATATGCAATACATCATAAATGTCACCGGCTTGTTTGGAAGTATAGTTATGGGTGTTTTTTAAAGTGTTTTTTTATATCAAAATACATCAAAATTAATATTATTTTATTCTTGAAAAATTATTTTTAAAATTAACGCTTTTAAATAATTCAAAATATATATAAAAAATTAAGTTTGAGCATAAAGTTTTTAGAAAAATTTAAAAATATTGGTTGGCCTGAGTTTCTAAACAAGCCTTAGAATCACTAGTGTGGTGGTGTTAGGGCTGAATCACTAGTTTAATCACAACTAAGTGGTTTTAAGGTTGTTTTTATATTATTATTTTTTAAAAATATATTAAAACAATATTTTTTAAAAAAATTATTTTCCAAGATGATCTAAAATTACATAAAAATAATTTAAAGCTAAAATAAAATTTTTAAAAACACAGTTGAACCATGATACTTCAAAATTTATTTTCCAAGATGATCTAAAATGCCTTTTGGGCGTGTCTGACATTGCATTTTAAAAATGTTTTTAAAAAAAATTGAATTTTTTTTGCTTTGAATTAATAAATTTTTGATGTTTTTAAATTATTTTGATGTGCTAATCTAAAAAATAATTTTTAAAAAATAAAAAATATTATTAACATATTTTTCTGAGTGAAAAACATTTTGAAAAATAACTGCAACTACACTTTCAAATATACTGAAATTTTCATAGTGGCTGTACTAATAACATCTCTATGATTTTTTATGATGTTTATGTATTATGAATGTTAATAAATATATAAATAGCTCATGCTATTTTTTTTCTTATTTATTATGTTTGTCATGAAATTTGTATTAAAAGGATATTAGTAAAAAGAAAAAAACCAGTAAGACAAAGTAACGATAGAAAAAAG
Organism: Populus davidiana; assembly: GCA_030145905.1. Taxonomy (NCBI): domain Eukaryota; kingdom Viridiplantae; phylum Streptophyta; class Magnoliopsida; order Malpighiales; family Salicaceae; genus Populus; species Populus davidiana. Next base: position 13,177,960 of record CM057803.1, read on the forward strand.
AAGTTTCATACAAATAAATATGTAAATAGAGTCAGCCCGCAAGAAAGAAGCAAACGAAGAAGATAAAAAAAAAAGTCAACGTTTTGCCTAGGCATTTTCATCAGTAGTAAAGGTTGCTTGAGAATGTGTTTAAAACGGTTGTTTTTTAAAATTTAAATTTTTTTATTTTTAAATCATTTTAATATACTATATTAAAAATAATTTTTAAAAATAAAAAATATTATTTTAATATATTTTCAAACAAAAAATATTTTAAAAAATAACAACTACCTCCCTCTATTTTAATTTATTCGGAATCTCACCAGGTTTGCAGTGGCAAAAATAGTTGTTTGGATCAAGAACAGGAAAATAATGGGTCTGGTTTGCTAGAGAAAACTCTTGTTGGGCTAACCAAAAATTTGTGCAAACCACACGGATGATCACTTTGATTAATCTACCACGGGACAACCTTTTGTTATGGTAAATAATAAAAGAGGAATTATATGCTGGGAGCTGTACTTTTCCTCGCAAATAAATATGAGATTTATGAATAATTTTTATGATAAATTTATTTTTATGATGAATTATATGCGTATGCAACCGGTTAAAGTGGTTAAAAACATGGCTCCATGATGATGCCCGATTCGTCTCCGCTGTCCCTCTATAATTTGGTGGCGCGTGCACATATCTGTTTAATCATTAATATTTAACCGACCCCGCAATGTCTCCTTGCCAGCTGTAATCTAGTAATTAATCATTTAATTTTTTAATCACATACACAAAGCGTACTTAATGTTGTGCCAAAGTGCTAATTGAGCTTTGCAAGAATGGGAAAGACGAGAGAATAAAGGAAGTGGTGGGCGGCCACTTCATCGCATTGCAATTATGGGTTCATAGTTAGGAAGGAAAGCCGAGTGACTCGTCGGTTGTTATGCCCCTGTTTGTTTACTAAATTTTTTTTTTATTTTTTTGAAAAATAATTTTTTTTAATGTTTTATAGTATCATGAAAAATAAGTTAAAAAATATTTTTTAGTATTTAACTATATCATGAAAAATAAATTATTAATATTTTATTTTTTTCAAGTTTATTAAAAGAAAGAAAAAACAATTTTTAAAAATTAAAAAACTAAATGAAAATTAAATTTTAAAAAAATATAATTTCATAAATTATCAAAAATAAAATAAATAAAAATAAAAATAATGAACAACAAATTTGATATATAAAAAGTTGAAAAATAGATGAAATTAAAAAAAATAAATATGATTTTATATATTATTTTAAATAAAATAAATATCAATCAAAATAATAAGGATCAAATCTAATACATAAAAATTTTTAATTAAAAAAAAGATAAGAGAAAAAAATAATTAAAAAAAATAAGAACCAAAGTTAATATATAAATCAAATTCTAAGGGATGAAATTAAAAAAAAATCAAAACAAAATATATATCACTAAAAATTTAAGGATCAAATTTAATATAATTAACAAATAATATGATATTTATAAATGTTTTACAACTTCAAAAAAGTGTTTTTTACCCAAAATAAAAGAAAAATATTTTTTTAAAAATTAAATCATATTTTTCTTTGACTAAAAATATTTTTTATTAATTAATATTTTTAATAACAAATAAACATAAAAAATTTTAAAAAATATTTTAAAAAGAATATTTTTCATGAATGGCTAAATCTTATATATGGCAATCACACTCTAATCTATCACGGGCCAAAAACATGTGTTTGCATCACAAAAATATAATATGGCATGGAAACTTATCAAGAAAATCCTAACACTATCAATCCTGGCAAACTGATGATTCTTGGGCTCAGCTTTCACCTTCAGCTTTCTTCTGAACAAGTTTCTCAATCATGTCAGCTACTTCCTGGACTGTTGTTATATTTTGAGAGCTCTCCTCTTCTACATTAATGTCAAATTCTTCTTCCAATGTCATTACTATCTCCACCTGCAAATGATCACATCTCTCTTTAAATTGCCAGATCAAGAAGTAAATTCCCTTGATTTTATTTAAATGGTTTTGATCAAGTGAATGACACAACAATACCTATGGCATAGCAGGCAGCAAAAAAATGGCTTACAGTGTCAAGAGTATTAAAGAATAATATAAATAATTTCTTGGAATCTCATTTAAAAGCTTAAATTATTAAGTTGAGATAGTTCTTTGACATGATATCAGAGCTTTGATGACTAAGTAGTCACGAGTTTGAATCTCACCATCCTCATTTATTTGATAAAAATTAAATACAAGGTAATGTAGACTTATGTAAGTTTTAAATCCAAAAAACTTTCACTTAAGGAGATATATTAAAGAATAATATAAATTATTTTTTGAACATGAGATGGTTTATGACAAAGAGAATATGCACCAAGCTCAACGAACTCGGTTTCATTGGTGAGCACTGTCTCAGGTTTTAAGGCCAATTGTGTCCTCACAATCTCAATAACTTTCTCCACTGTCTCTGGCTTTGCCTATCAAGCCATGTACATTAAGTTATAACCTCGCATTTTTGTATCTGTTAGGTTAATTCGGTAGCAAAATGAAAAGAATAGGTAGGTGCTGAAGCGTAATCCACAATGTAAAGGATGGTGGAGTTACCGAACAAGAGACACGAAATCGAGAGGCCTTCAAGGGAGGGAAGCCGGTACACTTTGCCCGACCTACTGAAACCAGCTGCCTGCACCAGTAAAGAACCACAACAATGGTGGAGACACGAAATCGAGAGGCCTTGTAGGAGAATGTCACGTCAAACGACTTCTTTCTCACCATTAATTAGATGGGCTTATGAAGGAGGGAACGTGTTTACAGCATAGTTTCCCCCCCCAAATATACATGTTGAAGAAAACCAGGAAAGAAGCGTAGAAATATAGTTTTCAAGAAGTGTATCAGCGAGATCGAGCAAAAACAAGAACAAATAAGTGACGCGCGAACTTTTTCAAGAGATGTAATATTGAAAAGCAGGTGTTAAGTAATTGTAATTAATCAAACGAGCAAGAAAAATTGTGAAAGCTTTAATTACCCGACTAGTCTTGTCGGACTGGCTAAACAGAGATTGGAACCTAGGACAGGTAGCTGAGACTGAGGCCATCAGAGGAGAAGCACCGAATAACCTATGATAAAATTGAAGGAATCTCGAAAGGAATTCGCCCTAAGAAAGGAATTGATAATGGCAGAGATGAGAGCGGAGAAGATGCACTCTCATCGTTATCCAAGCCCTATCTGCTACTTGCGTGTCATTCATTGGATTGCTTCCTGCTTGTGGGCTCTCTCGAGATTCAAGAATTGCAAGTTGAACGAGAAAAATCTGTTTATTTTTACGTTTTAATCACTGTTTTTGAGCTGCAAAATCACATCCAATCTTTTTATAAAAGAAATACAAATACAAATACTTACTACAAAGAACGACTACATTAATTCTTTTCAGCAAGAAAAATCCTCAAGAGTCTACACGAAATACATGGCTGTCGGTTCACTCCAACATTTTTTTTTATTATTAATATTAATATTCAGACCAATTTAAATGTAACTCAGTTAATTTTATAGATTTTAAAGTTAGTAATTATATAAATTTTTAATATTTATTATATTAATAACTATATGATTTAAATCTGAAATAAAAAAAATAATTTTTTTAATTTTAAGTTTTTATACTATGTAGTTAGCTTTTAAAAGTTTATTGTCGTGACCCAAAAAATATGTGGCTGCTATGTTAATTCACGCACCAAGTTGCACCTCCGAACGTCAGTGTCATATCTGTTATCTTGCTCCTACGACTCTACGAGATTGGACACCCATTGATATTTAACAAGTACATCAGGCCTCGGACCGATCATCTTTGAATTGAGTTTTTTTTTTTTTTTTTTTAACATTTGACCTGAACCATGAGGCAAGTCAATTGAATCCTAAGCTGACTTGCCAAGTTAAACGCACTGTACTCGAAGACTTCAGTTTCCCACGTTGTCTCTAATTAAACTTTGCACTTTAAAATAGATGATCGATTTATATTTTGCTTCTACTTCTATAGGCTTTCGAGGATACAGCCATAATTCACACGTAATTGAAAAATAAATTGTTTCTTAACCGACCACCGCTCTTTTGCACGGATTCTCTACCTTCACTTCCAAGGAAAAATAATTCAAATCCAGGCTAGTCATAAGAGACTTTCATGCATCGGCCTGCATAACGCTTTGTGTTTTTTTTTTGTCTCTGCGTGGATCCTTGGAGATCATGGGAAAAAAACTAATGGTGTTTTTCTCTGTACCCTTTTCATAACTATTATTATTACACCAATCTGATAGTTTTTTTTTTTTTTTTTGCCATAACAATGTGATATATTAGATGTTTTATGCCACTATTTTTCTCATTAAAGAAAAAATTATTTGCATTTTGGTTCCTGCCACCTCAAGCTTTGGAAGCAGGTCAGACCTTAAATTTATCAATTATTAATTACTTGTCAAAGAAGAACTCAGGGAAAAGACTGCCATGAACCAAACTGAGTCAGCGACGCCAAACAAGAAGGAAAGAACCAATTAGATGGTGGCCGTGGCCAATGGGGCAGCACTCTTGACTCTTTGCTTGCCCAAAGAGCAGGAGCCTTGGGGTTTCTCTGAAAAGTCTTGCTCCATAACGTGAATCCATGGTTCTCTTAATTGTATTTGTTTTTGTCTAGAAGTTATTAGATATGTTAATATTTTATTGAATGCACGTGTAAATAATTATAAAAATAGATCTGCACCCTATTAATCTAATTTTTTAAATTAGAGATGATGTTAATTTTTATTGGTAAAATTTCGTGTTTTTTAATACAGACAACTATCTAAAAAATAAAGAACAACTAGTTCATAATTTGTTTCCACATACGTTGGAGCTAAAGTCCGACCATACTTTTACAAATTAATAAAATAAAATAAAATAAAAGTCAAATAATTTATAAACCATGAAAGATCTTGAAGGGAAAAAAAGAAGAAGCAGCCCTATAAATTAATGAATGACCGCGACAAGGAAGGCCAGCCCTTTGAAAAACTTTCTTGCGCTCCAAACATTTCTCGTTTCTCTCCGGCACATTCTCTCCTTATTTCCTTCCTTCAAATAAGAACAGTAGCTCCACTTCTCCTCGAAGCCAAAGGCTGGGGGAGAAACCAAAATCCAACAAAGAAAAAACACGAAAAGATTCAACAAAAAGATCTGTTTCAAATGGCCAAGAACGAGAATTCTTGTCAATCTTTGATCCCAAGCTTTCTGTACTCCTCTTCAGTTGACTCTAGAAATGGTGGAGTAATGCAACAACCTAAGCTTTGGCCATCGTCTGATAGTGGTGATCATGGAGTGCTGTCAAAGAACTTTGTGATACCCGCACCTACGGAAAAGTTAGAGATGTACTCACCAACTTTTTATATGGCTTGTACTGCTGGTGGGATTCTTAGCTGCGGACTCACTCACACGGCTCTCACTCCTCTTGATGTTGTCAAGTGCAACATGCAGGTATAATACTAAAGCTTTTCTCTCTTTTTTTCCCTTTCCTTTTTGTTTTCTGTTTGATGATTCCTTTTTAGCTAACTCTTTGCCCATGATCTTACACTCTTTTTATGGATGTTGTAAAAAAAATTATGAATTGAAAGGACTACTTAATTTCTTGCATTTTTTTAATTTATTATTGAGTTTTAAGGGTTTTTGCTGTTACACACACACTCAAAGGGATCATAAAAATGGAATTTCTTACTTTTCCTAATGGTTGGCTATTTGAGAGTTGATAAGTTGGACCCTCAACCTGCGAGGCAAAATTAATTTTTTAGATGTGGACTTCAAACTGTTTGATTCTTTCTTCCATGAACTTTCTAAAGGCGTGCAAGATCTTGTTTCTTGTATGGTCAATTATTTTAAATCTGCAGAAATTAGGACCCTTGATGTTTTTGTGGATTAATTACTTATTTCAGTGATAAGAAATTATGGTTATGGATTTTATATCGTCTCCAACTTTTGATAGCCACATACTGTTGTAGTTATTAATGAACACCCCACAATTAGTACGTCATCTGCAGAAATTTTACTGTAATTTATATCTCAGATTGATCCATCAAAGTACAAGAGCATTTCATCAGGATTTGGGGTATTGCTCAAGGAGCAGGGAGTTAAAGGTTTCTTTAGAGGATGGGCGCCTACCTTGCTTGGCTACAGTGCTCAGGGTGCTTGCAAGTATGGATTCTATGAGTTCTTTAAGAAGTACTACTCAGATATTGCTGGCCCTGAGCATGCAGCCAAGTACAAGACCTTGATTTATCTTGCTGGATCAGCATCTGCTGAAGTAATTGCTGCTGTTGCTCTCTGCCCTATGGAGGCAGTGAAAGTTCGCGTCCAAACTCAACCTGGTTTTGCTAGGGGCTTGGCAGACGGTATGCCTAAGTTTATCAGAACTCAAGGCTATTCTGGGTATGATTTTGTCACAAAAAATCTTTTGTTTTGTGATTATCTATTTACTTTTAGGGCACAATGTACTGTCTGAATCCCGATTTGATGAGTGTGTTTAAAATGCTCTCAGGTTATACAAAGGGATTTATTCTCTTTGGGGACGTCAGATTCCATGTAAGCCAAAACATTTTAATTATTCCACGTTTCCACCTTAGATGTGGTTGCTAGAAGAATTCCGTCTTTCCTACATTTTTTAAGAATGTTTCTGATAATCAGAATTTGTATCTTGCAGATACAATGATGAAATTTGCATCCTTTGAGACTATTGTGGAGTACATATACAAGAATGTCATCCCAACACCCAAAGACCAGTGCAGCAAAACCTTGCAGCTTGGAGTCAGCTTTGGTGGTGGATACGTTGCTGGTATACTCTGTACTGCTGTCTCACAGCCTGCTGACAACCTGGTGTCTTTCCTCAACAATGCCAAGGGGGCAACTGCTGGTGATGTAAGTGAATTTTAGCAAACCTCCTCTTTGTTTGTAATGAATGCACAAGTGTTTTACTACCACATTGTTTCTGCATTTGTTCACCTGCAATGTTCTGTCATGGTGTCTTCTATTGCAGGCTGTCAGGCAGCTAGGTTTATTGGGGCTCTTCACCCGTGGCCTTCCTCTCCGACTTGCCATGATAGGAACACTTACAGGAGCTCAATGGGTTATCTATGATGCTTTTAAAGTGTTTGTTGGGCTGTAAGTTTCTTTTCCTTGAGCTTTGTATTGTCTCATGCTTTGTTATCTTCCTTCTTACATCCTTGGAGATATTGCATTCCATTCAAATGACTTTGTGATTGTTCTTTTTCACAGACCAACTACTGGTGGTGCTGCTCCAGCTCCAGTTGCAGTAGCTTAAATTTTAAGCTTATCTGTGAACAAGATATTACTCTTCAACTTTGAAGAGATGGGATTTCTTTTTGATGGACGAATAATAGAAGGTTAGCTGATGCCATTCTCATGGGCAGTATTCTTTTGAAACATGATTTGCATATCATTGTTCTATTGTTGGTGCTCGATTCATAAGAGGAGGATATTAATTTCATCATCTATTGAGATTTGTTCAAGTTAGTACAATGTAACAAGTTATGTTGCATCTCAGTTTCCACACGAAAAATATGATGCGATAGAAATACCAGTTTCTCCGATTACTGAGTTCATATGTTGCTGTCCGTATATACATGTCCAGATGACATTGATTCGCGATGACAATGCTCATCATCTGGTGAATCTGGCTTCTGTAATGACAGTGCTTAAAGAAATGTTACTGCTTAAATATGCAACACTGCTTTCTTGATTTACTGCTTTGCTTAGATAACATTACTTTATGTACATGAGTAAACAAATCAAGGAAAAAATTACATGTAGAATAAGACTCATCCAAAATAGGAAGCAGGTCGAATAATTGAGGCTTTCCCATGATATCTTCATTTCATACTGCAGGCCTTTGCAGTTCAACTTTCGTGTCTTGGTTTGGGAATTGGAGGTCCAGGGTTAGGTTAAATTGAGCGGGAACACAGTATCAAAGACAACCCTCGCAAAAGTATGCCGAACTTCTTGCAGGCTTCCCAAAGCCAACATCTCATAATCAATCTCTCTACCTTGCTTTGGCATAAATGCGTTCTCTGAGCCCTCTCTTGAACACTCAAAAATCCTGCACACTTTTAAATACACTGCCAATGGAAAGAATACCTGCACATTGGAGATTATAACAGGCATGTCCCAAATAAGTATATACTATAAATGCTGAAAACATTGAAGCAGCAAAAAAATGAAAAACTGAAAAGCATGATACTCTCCACACAACTGTCATCTTCATTCTCAAACCTACGTTTAGAAATCACATCCACCGCTAATCATCTAATAGATTGCATGGATCCGAAGGCACTGATCCTACATTGTATAAAAAGTGGACAAGTCCTGTTTCTGTCATCAATACTTCCACTTCTGGTGAAAATAGCTGATACCAGAGATATTTCCCACTACCACTATTATTTGAAGCACTCCTTTAATAAATGTCCAGTAAATCTGTTGTAGGCTGAAAAAATAGCTGGATCTGGCATTTCAGAATGGAATTGTATTTAATAAAATGGAATGCAGACAATTGCAGAGATAGTTTCCTCTAAAATGACACTATCTAGTTATGGACCTGATGAAGTATGGGAGAATGGTCTAGGAGAGATGATTTCACGATTGTTCATTTAGTACTTTCAGATGTGGTTGTTCTCAAGACTTGAACCTCCATTTTCCTGGTTGCTAGCCCAAGAAAAATTTAACCATTGCAAGAAAGCAATGGCCAATTTTATCCCCTCATAAAAGTTGACTGAACATTTTTAAACCACCTGCTGCCAACAAGAAAAATGGACAAGTAGCCAGCATAAAGAGCATTTGGTTCAAGTCCATACTCGAGACCCCTATTGTTGCATGTATTAGAATGTGAACGTCAAAGTCAAACCATTGCCTCAAACTTGTAAAAGAAAAAAGGAAAAGAAAAGGAAGCGCTCACCAAATCTGAACATGGTGCTTGAGGGTACTCTGCCATTGCCTGTGAAACACAATACTCATTGGTCATCCAATATAGAACTTGTTTAACAGACGCTGCGAAATCCACAACCTCATCAACCAGTGCTTCAGAGTTAAGATTCTGAGGTTCGGATAACTCATGGAAGCTAACATCATGGGGCTTGGTGAGCTTCTTCATCATTTTTACCCCTCCTAAAATATCTCCACCATTGTGGACTGCAAGACAAAATACTGCAACCACCATAGGATCCCTTGGTTGGTCAGATAATGCTTTATGAAACGCTAAGATTCCAACCCTGGAAAAAAAGAAGAAAAGAAAAGCTGTGACGAGTCTTCGCTTCCTGGTCCAATATATTAGCAGCAGTGCTAGGTAAATTTTCATTTACTTGAAAGAATACTTGTATTCCAAAGGCATACAAAATGGCCAATGTGATCATGAACCAACCACACACCTTACAAACACCAGACTTCAAATGAAACGACATATAAAAAAAGAAAATAAAAACCCAAAGCACGCATTAAATTCATTTTGAAGCATATGAAATACTCAGTCATGGCAAAACAAATTGTGTGTGCCACGTTTCACTAAATAAGATTCGACTTTGAATTGCCTAAGAATTGTATCACTCTCCAACAATCTCCTAAATTGATTAAGTCCTCCATTGGTGGATGACGTTTACAAATTATAATTCAATTAGTTAAATGGGTTCACATTCAATGCAGACAGTGCACCAAATAGTGAAAGACGATATATTGATAATATATCAACAACTTTAAAAAGTTTTTATCATGATGTCTGGTTTATTATAGCATCTTAAAAGGAACAATTAAAATTTTAAGATCAAGAAAAATATTACCATAAGCTGTTGTGGCATGGCCTATCAGGTGCAAGATGTTTATCCAGGTTAGAAAACAGACACTGCAGATGAAATAACAAACACTTCAATCATTTAAAAAGCCACTAAACCGCCCATGTTTTTGGAATATAAGAACTCAAATATGGTTAGTTCCAAACCTGTTAAAATACACTTAGAAACAAATACCAGAATAATGATATAATTCAAGAGTGATTATTAAACTTTTTGGGCCTCATATACCCTCATGGGGGCTTGAAAATACTTCTTAAAGATTGATATCTGATGAGAACTGCACATTCATATCCAGAAGGCATTGCTGTTATTGGTTGCAAGTATAACCGATATAAAATAAGCAAGCAACTTCAGGAATTCAATCACAGTGTACCCATAGCACCTAACTGTATTTTGAAGAGTCTTCTCATAAAAACTGGCTATTAGGGAGGTATACCCTTGTTGGATTATTAGTTCAGAAAATTGGTAACAATGAAAAGTAGGAAATGGTAAAATTTCAAGAAACACCATTTCTAGAGATTTTTCCCAACCAAAAACAGGATCAGAAGTTATTTGAGATTAGACAGAAATTATCCTCTAATCTATTATTGAACCTCAATTAAATCAAACCAGTATTTGAAAATCACAAAAGTATTCAAAATAATAAGATTACCAAAAGCATGTTAGATCTCTTGTCCCGTCTCTTAAATCCATCACGAACAAAGTATGCTGCCTGCAAGAAGAACCTATATTAGACTAGCAACAGAAATGTCATATAGAAAGTAAACATCAAATACAAACCTGGAAGGGCAGAAGAAGTTCAAGAAGTCCAAATTTCCATAATTTCCTCAAAGAAGCTTCAGCAGAACCATATGCTAGCATGTAGTTCATCTCCATCATGATCCTTTGCTAGAACATTTTGATATTAGAGTTAAGTCAGTTGGGAACATTCTTCTATAAAGTTAAATGTATGGGAAACAATAAAGAAGCAAGGAAGAGCTACTTTAATACATTGTCAAGTCTTAATAACGAGCGTGAAAGGTTTTTGATAAAGTGAGCTGTTTCCCTTGTAAAACAGAATCCTAAACGAGCAGCAATTCTTACTGCACGCAGAATGCGAGCTGCAAATAGAAAGGAGTCACATGCAAGCCTAATTATGAACACGAGAAAACAAAGGATTGTCTATGGATATGGTGCTTGCGAATGAACTATTTAAAAACATGTGCATGTGCATGCTACATAGGGAAAAGATAAAGAAGATCAAAGACTCACCACAGTCCTCTTGAAAGGAAGTACTAGCTGGGATCACAGTTCGCACCTATGTCCACAGAAGCAGATGTGAGGACAGTATACATTGTGGCATATTGAAAGAAATTCAGAAACCAACAAAGTTATGAAATACATTCACACTTTAGCCTTTTTAATATCTTCCAGACCTCCCACATAGTCATACACTATTCTTTTATATGGATCAAACATCAACCTGCATGCAAAGACAAATGCATGCTAAAACAATGCCTCCAAAAAAAATTATATATAAGAAAAAAAAAAAAAAAACATGTATGTCAAACATTTTAAAGAATGTGAAGAGTTGCAAACTCAAGATCCAAAATTCACTAACTAGAAAATTGTAATTTGTATCTTCAAGAACCAACCCATTTATTGTTAAGTCTCGCCGCAAACAATTCTTCCAACGAACATAATCCTTCTCATCGCAATCAATGGGAGGACTGATGACATTGCTCAAATCCACCCTGAACTTCGGTCCCGTGGTGCTAAAACTCGAAACCTGCCATTAAAGAGAGTTAGAAATATGAAAAATGAAAACAAAAGAAAGTAGATGATTTAGTCCTAAATCCAAGAGAAAAATGCTATAGCAATTATGTGCGAAGAGGAATAAAACTGGAAGTGGCTTGCTTCAACAGGCACAACAACGTGTACTGATTGAGGAATAAGAAAAATTTGAATGAGCTATCTGATGTAATGATCAGAGAGTGAGAGAGAAAGAGAGAATCGTACCTCAACAATAGTATCCCCAATGTGCACGTGACATATGGGAAACCGCTTGCCAACTATTATACACTGCGGAAATGTCCTTACTACCTGCGCACATGATTAAATTTTACCAAGCATGTTTAATAGCTCAAACAGAACATTTTATCATGGTATTGCATTGAAACACGGATTCTAAAGCTGTTTTAGACATCACAAATGTTTAACAACATGAAAAAGAAAAACAAAAAAACAATTCTACAGGCTTAGTACGAAATTAAAGTATAAACTAACCTCTTTAAGCTCAGCTGATGTGATTATATCAAAATCCTTCGGTGTTCTCTTTAAAATAAGGTCCCGGACACAGCCTCCCACGAGATAAACCTCATATCCTACAACAAACAACAGAAAGACACGATCTTTTAACAACAAAAGACTATAACAAACATCATAAGAATTAGTAACAAACAACAACTTTTCCTAATATAAACATACGTATAACCAACAGCAAATGTTTAAAGTCATTGCCACCAAAAAAAATCCACGGATATAAAGCAATCCACCATGGACAAAAGAACTACCATTTTTCTTAAGTCCATCAAGAACCTTCTTTGTAGGCCTTGAAATCGTTGAATTACTGATTCCAAGTTCCTTGGAATTCCATTTCTTCCACTCCAGCGCCTTAGGATCCCCTGAAAAAGAAAACTCCAATCTAAATCTTATATATATATATATATATAAACCCCCGAAACTCACAAGCAGAGAACTTTAAAACAGCCCAACAAAAAAGTAAAAAGTACCCAAATTTTGATTTTTGTCTTTAATAACATTATCTTGATAAAAAAGGGTTTCAATTGCTGCAACTGAGCTGAATCTAACCTGCAAGAAAATAATGAAACAAAAACCATCTACAAAGATAAGATCTAAATTCACTTGGCTAATATAAACATTGATAGAAATGTGAGATTTACGTACGTTTTGAAAGCAGTGAAAAAGAGATGGAATATAATGGAAGCCGTGTCTACAAGCAAAGCTTAGTCTTGAAATTGCCATGGATTGAATGATAGTGAAGTGCATGCTTAAACCCTGGTGAAAAGGGGGATTTAAGGATTTTAGGGTTTTAGAGATACCGGTAATAAAATTGTATGCATAAGAAATCTGACGTGACGTGGCTTTTGTAAATGACCAGAGGTTTTAGATTAGATCAGCCCATGGGCTTTGTAGGTTAATTAATAATGGGTGGTCTAGAAGGCCCCATGGATATCGACGATGCTCTGCCCATGAAAGATAAGGTCCAAGATGGGCAAAATCAATTTGGAAAATAAATTTTAATCAAGCTCAACACTATGGCTAATTAAAGTTTTTATGAAGAAAAACATTTTGGTAATTGGATTCTTGCAAGATGGTCAATTTTGGCTAATTTCTTAAAAAACAAGTTTCAAAATATTATTTTCTTAAGAAGAATATTGCTAAATTTATGGAAACATTCTTATCATTGCTCTAATGTAAATCAAAGTGCTTACATTGTAATATCCAGAGTTTTTAAACCCGGCCAGGATCAAAGGCCGGGTTTTAACCAGGTTGTCTAGATCAATTATGATTTTTTTAAAAAAATAAAAGCGATGTCGTTTTAGTAAAAAAAAAAAAATTAACGGATTGCAACTGGATTTTTAATTGGGTCTTGATAGATAATCAGGTCACGAGGTCATCTCGGGTCTTGACTTTTTTTATTTTTTTAAACTCAATCTAGTTTCAGTCCCGAATCAACTGAGTCGACCCGAGTTTCAAAACTATGATAAAAATATAATTATTAAATTAAGGTTGTATTTATAAACTTTAAACTAATTTTAATATTAAAATAAACAATATTGTTTTAAATAAAAAAAAAACCAGGGTTGATATAATGATCCACGAATTAATCCATTAATCCAATGATTAAAATCCTTTTCAAACCAGACTTTGAAACAACTACAATAAAATTGTATTTACTATTTAGAATTAGATTTTTCAATAATCATCCCATTAAGCTTCCAACAGCAGGATGTTGGGCCATCCCATCACGTGAATTTCTAGCTTAGGCTCCCATTTCATTTCATGCCAGAAGATGCTTCGTCAAAATATAGATGACATTTTAGGAAGCTCATTAAATGGGCTTGGTATCAAACATGGGACAAGGCCCATATTGCAGAAATTTTATATGAGAAGCTACAAAACATGTATTTTTTTTAGGTTAAGGTTGGTGCATGGAATCCATACTAAAAAAAATAGAAAAAACAAAAAAAATTAACTTTTATAATTAAATTTTGTATATAATTAAATTGTATCTAACCTTAATCATAACTTTGACCACAAAAACAAACATATTCGTCCGTAATCCTTGACTTTTTTAGAAGAAATTATAAAAATTGAAAGGTGGTGAGAAATCTAATTAACTATTCATTTTTTTTTTATAAATAGATATTTTTGCATTTTCCATGTGATTATTTTATTTTACCTGACTCATACATGACAAGGTACAAAGCATGCATTTTTTTTAGGTTAAGGTTTTTGCATGAAATCCATACTAAAAAAACTAGAAAAAACAAAGAAAAAGTAGTTTTATAGTTGAATTTTGTGTATAATTGAATTGTATCTGACCTTAATCATAACTTTGACCACAAAAACAAACATGTTCTAGCTTATAATCTTGACTTTTTGAAAAGAATTATGAATGGAAAGAAATTATGAAAATTGAAAGGTGTTTTCCATGTGAGTCGGAAGTCTAATTAACCATTCATTTTGTTTATTTTTTTATAAATATATATTTTCTGCATTTTCCATGTGAATATTTTATTTTACCTAACTCATATAAGGTATTTATAATTTTACCAAAAAACGGTACTATATGTAAATGAGGAAACAAATAACAGCAGTAAATACCTTATATGAGTTAGCTCATGCTTTCAATGTTTCTAGGAACATCACATGTATATGCCCCACGGGGCACATGCTTAACAGCTTTAAGGTTACGGTCGTTCAAGTTCATGCTTTCAATGTTTCTAGGAAAACGCGTATGGCTGTTCTTCTCCACATATTGTCGCCATGGATCATCTCGCCATCTGCAGTATGGACCAAAGTCATTTTTGTTCGTTTGAATTTCTTTTTTTTTACAGTTATCTGAGAGAAATTTCTTAATGAAAGAAACATTTATCGTCTTTCAAGGAGCGTGCTGGTTGCATCTGTAGGCAATTTCGTGGACAATCCGTGCTTGAATTTGGAAACATCAAAATCTCTGGTGTGAATGCTCTGAAATTCCACAGTAACAGAGTAAGACTCACAGATGGTATTACTGACCCTGATTGATGTATATTGATGGTGAACTTTGTGTAGCCATTAAATCAATTAATTGTCATTTTCGAGCTCCAATTTCTTTTTTAAAAAATATATATCATGTCTAATTAAATTGTTGCGAAAGCTAAACTCAGATTCCTCAACAGCCAAATAAAAGGTATTTAAAAGTATAGTAATGAATATTTTTTTAAAGTGTTTTTTTTAAATATATTAAAATAATATATTTTTTTTAAAAAATATTTTAAATATTAGTACATCAAAATAATAAAAAATAAAATTTAAATTTTTATAAAACACTATTTAAAATACAATTCCAAACTTAAGCAACAATCTAAGATGATATTCTTAATATACGAGAATGACCACATATTCACCTTTTATATATTTGTTGTCTCTAGCAACAAGTAATTCTACGACTTAGCATACATTTGGTATTATTGTATTTTTAAAGTATAATTATTTTTAAATGTTTTTTATATCTAAAAATACTATTTTTTTAGTATTTGTTTTTCTTTAAAAAAAATTTTATGTTTGTCTTTTCTATTCTAAAGTACTAATAAAACACGTATAAAAAAAAACCATATTTACCTCTTATATAAATATAAAGTTCTGAAAGTTTTAATTTTAAAAAAAAATACTAGAAATTAAACTCATGAATGCCAATGACCGAAAGGCCTCATTCATAATTAATGCAAGTTGAGAATGAAAAAGTTTTACAAAGAGCTGGAGGTCTTTAATTAGCAGCATAATCTCTATGTATTAAGTGATTTCTATGACTTAATTGTATTTTAAAGTATAACTTTTTTAAAATATTTTTTTAACTTTAAATATTATTTGGTTTGTATTGTTTTTCTTTAAAACTAAAATTAATAGGTGTTGGAAATTACTTTGATTTTGAAATAAAGGAGGGCATGCCATATTTTTAACCAAAAACATAGTTGTTTATTATGAGGTCCATTTTTTTAAATTAAAATAACAACTTTTTCTATAATTTATATAAAAAGTTACACATATCAAAGATGCTAGTTTTTTAAGCAATTCTATTCGAAAATCTTTTTTCTTTCATTAATTTTATTAAAATGACGTGTCTATATATATATTATCATCTTATTCAATTTTTTCTCCGTTTCTGTTCTAAATTAATAATTATTCTTATAAAAAAAATATATGCACACATATCGTATGAGTTTAAGAAGTCATAATTAAAAATTAATTTTTTGTTAAGCATAACACAGTAATTAGTTCTCTAACACTATTTTTACCTCACAATACAATATCAAAAGGTAAACAAATACACCTCAAATACACAATATCAACATTACTGAGCAGTTAATTTTCAACCTGTTTTACACCTCTTGAAGTCATGGTTGAAGACTAATAATTTCAATTTCAATTATACAAAGGTTCAGAGTGTATTCTATTGTGATCCAATTAGATGATATTTACTTCTGTTTTCTCATTTATTTTGTACTGAACTCTTTTTTCATATTAATATATATTATCTCAATTATAAAAAAAAAATATATTAACATTACAATACTAATCAGGCCTTTTAAAGAGGTAAGATGGTATTTTTAATGTAGATTTAAAAGAAATTTATTGATAATTTAAAAATTCGCTTTTTTGTTCCAGTATCAATTACTTAAATGCTATTTTAATTACTGGAATAAAAAAGATATTCAATGAATATTTTTATAAATCTTATCAAGATAATTTAAAAAGTTAAAAGATAAAGAAAATAGTTTATTTTTTTAGTAATTCCTCTAAAAATTGGATCAAGCCCATCTTTAATGAATAGATAAGATCTAACCCAATAACCAACACTTAAATTGTTGCTTTATTGCTAGCGTAGGGATTGATTCATTCACTTTAATACACCTCTAATTTTGAATTCCTTCTCACTCCTCTCAAATATTGGATGTATACGATCAAACTGTACTTTAAATCCCAAGTATGAACATCTAGCTAGTTTCAATTGACAAAATTTGATATGTGTGCTCCTAGCTAGATGCGGTAAGTTTATCATTCATACAAGACTGTCTTTAATTCGTTTCTTTACGACTATTACGTACTTTTAAATTGAATCACCTTCATTAAACACTTGATCAATTCAAGAACAGCTAATAAGTTATGGGAAATAAGGAAGATACCCCGAATCAATCGTTGGCATAACTACGAGAACGAACGTACTTAAGCCCAGCTCCTCTTTCAAGATGCAAGACAGCAGGAGGCACCTCCACGCCAGGCCTCGATAAAATCCATCGGCAAGAATGGCAATTTGACATTATTGCTTTGTTCGAACCATGTACGATACATACACTTGTATACGTATCTACGGTGTATCTGGTTGTGAGTATGGATTTCAGGCACTGGAGATTGAACTGATAGTCGAGCGTATTTTTAATTTATTGCAACACAGTTCACTATCATTCCTAATATCTCCAAACGGGGTCGGAAGATATTGTGTAAAATTGGGGTCCAAAGCCGTCCATTTTGAGATGTGGGCACGCGTTAAAGATTTCAAGAATCAGTAACAACGCGTTGCACGAACAATGACATGAAAAATCCAGTCAATTACCATGCAACATCACAATTTGTCTCTCCTAATTAAAATATTTGATAGATAAGTGCTAGCAGAGCTGGTCGTCAGCTTCCTCTTTTCCCCAGTCAGATTTACGTCCTTTCAATCTGTTTCTGCAACCAGCTAGTGTCATTTTTAAGCCATGGCATCTTTTATCCATTTGGTTCTTACCCTTCAGTGATATACGTGGAACATTTCTTCTCTCAAGAAACAGCGGGCGGCATTTGATGCAATCTTTATCTCGCAAAGAAGTTCTTATGAGCTACAAAGATAGTTGTCATCTCAAGATCCTCAAATCAGGATTGTTGTTGTTTTCTTTCTACTTTTTTGACATGTAAAGCTCTCGGTGTCAAGCTGCCACTGACCGTTTATGTGGAGATAACGAGACCATGCATGCATGATTGAATTCTTTCAAAGATAGCTTGCTAACCAAATCTCAGCAGGATAAACTAATGAAGTGGTCCACGAAAAGCAAACATACTAAACAGTACTTGTTTGTACATGTGTATTGTAATCATGTCTTTTTCATTACAAATTAACGGTTGAATGCAAATTGATCTACGTTCCTGTCATTTTCCCTTGTGCTATTTCCTTAAATTTTGCAACTGTATTTTTCTTGGATGTTTGCGCAACTTGTGGACAACAGATTTAATTAAGGATTCGAGGATTTGGAAGAACTAAACCAATCCTATTTAGAGTAGCTCACTGAACATTCAAGTGTTTGTTTTTGGCTTCCACCCTCGACAAGCTTCCTGACGGTACAGCGTCGTCCTTGCTATTCCCTGTTATTGTACGGACGTAGGGATGGTTTTACTCCGTATGACTTCAGTTTCTTTTTCTGTATATTTTGGGTGAAGTGCTGTAAGTACTCTAGTCTCTACAAGCGTGCCAGTGCAACGTGGTTGCGTATGCAATTGCCGCTCTAGTTAGTGATTGTTTTGGTATTGATGTGTATATGTACACTTGTGTTCTTTAGCAAAAATACTTGTCTGTTGCTAAAAAGGAAAAAAATATTAACTTGCGAGGCATCTAAGTAAGCTTCTCGAGAGAACTGCGCTAAAGGTTTCGATCTAGATCTCTTAACGATCATTTGATGTCATCAAGTGTCGAGAATTAATATTCAAGGGACTTCACAATAGAGAACAAGATATTGAATCATCTCCATGCACAACTTTTACTTTCCTTTTCTTTTAAAATTACTGTTGTGTTTGTTCAAAAGATAAACTTTAAACCAACACCATATATATGTAATGGTGGAGTTCAGCTTTATACATGCATGCAGGATACGATTCGATAAATCTATTTATCTAATCAAAGACTCGATGCTTGTCTTGTGAAGAATGGAGGAAGCTAGCTAAAACCAAAGGCAGTGAACCTGACTTCTGAAATAGGGCCAAAAGAGAAACAACCCTAGCATCACGCGTATAGCCGTCTCGTCGCTTTCGTAAGGTACGTACTTACGGCCCACAAAAACCTTTATGATATGTTAAACGAACAATTCAAGATTTCTATGCACCCACCAAACTGCACACAGATAAAGGTGGTTAGCTAGGCACTCAAATCTCTGATCCCTTTGATCTCTAGTTTCTGCAGACGTTTTGAGGACAAAGCAAACAAGAACAATTTAAACGTGAGTTCAATTAAGTTCTGTATACAAGTATATATATATATATATATATCAGGTCTTGATTACAATTAGCTAGGTCCTACTAAAATCAATTCAATTTGGCATATTTAAATGTCGGTATGCTTTAAATCTTTGCCCCAGATCGATGCCAACATAAAATATCATATGCTTGATTTGTATATGAGTTTTGGTGGGTCATGGTCGGTCCATGGTTTGAACTTTGAAGAGCTAGCAATTAATATTTGACACCCTTCTGCTCTTAATTACTCAATATTTCTCAATAACATTAAATGCAAGCCTTCATCAATTTATCTACGTAATGTTGACTCCAATAATATTCAAGGAGTCTGCAATATTGACCAAAAAAAGCTAGCCTTGTGCAAGATGATCGATCGAGGCTCCCCCTCTCATGCTCTGATCAGATCATGATCAAGTAAATTCCTGGAAACTCATTGTCTTTGGCAGTTCTTTGATATTTGTAATACAAGAATAGGAAGTAAATTAACACATATAGCTAGCGAGGGAAATTTCTCAAGTAATCATTGAAGCCTTAATTAAAGTAGCAAACACATAAGAACTATAAATATTCTACAGTAACGGTGTAAGCTCCTCAATTCCCAATTCCCCATCCCAGTTCACCTCCCTTGAAAAACCCATTTCAATCTCAAATCTCCTTGTGGAAACAGTGCAAATTTAATTTAATTTAATTTACCAGCTACTACTGCTTTATACATCTTGTTGATTCCACCATTGAAAATAATGACTAGGATATTTAAGAGGAGGAAGCCGACGGGTCCCATCCCCACAAAGAGCTATAGCTGGGAGCTTGAAATTATGGGAAAAACTGAGTGGTGGTTTTCACAGCTCAGATTTGACAGAGAGCACCTGAAAGTGAAAATACAGAGACGTATAATGAGTCCAGGTTATCAACTCTTGTAACAAACACTACAGAGACATGAGAGAGCAAGTAGCTAACTAGGCCCCTCTCCAACTCATAGACTCTAAATTACTTACATCTGTACATTCAGTACGTGCATGTTTCTTGTTTAATTTCTCAGGGTCGTCCTCCTTCTAGCTAGCTATGTATTCCGATCGATCAGAAGGTCTGAGTGACCATTCTATGAATTTTCTGCTCTCCTTTACATATTCAGGTGGTGGAGTCGATGAATAATCAAGACTTTTGACGATCTTCTTGGTTTCTCTTTTCCTGGTTGGTGGTAAAGATCGACCATGTAATTACTGCTACGTACCCAGCTGCTTCTAGCTAGTCAACTTAATTAAGAAAAACATATATTTATTTTTGAAATCAACTTTATTTGATGTAACCATAACTTTTTGAAATCAACTTAATTTGAAACCAAATTTAAAAGAATTTATCATTTAAAAATATATTTATTTTAAATTGATATGCAAGTTGATTCCATCATATATTTATTGTTAAATAAAAAAAATTACTTTCCTAATTAATCTGTGCATGTATGGATGACTGCCTTAATTTAGCATTCATATAAACTTGGAGAAAATATTTTTCTTGTTTTTTAATTTTTCTTGTTAAGGATAGAGTCGCCAGAACATATCTAAATAAAGTCAAAATAAATAAAGGAGAAACAATCATACATAAAAGAAATAACTAAATAATACATAGTTCAACTGTGTCTATTTTTACTATAGAAAAAACGAGGAAATTCAGTATATATAATTAATCAAAATAGTTTTAAAAATATCTACACCCTGGAGGTATACCCCCGCACTAGGACTAGCGTATGGGAGCCTATAATAATTGTATTCATGTTAAAGTATTATTTTAATTTTAAAGCTAAATAATTTATATTATTTTTTAATATTATTTTTAAATGAAAATAAAATATTTTTAAACTTGAAATTTATTCATACTCATACTATTTTATACTATTAATTAAATTTTAATTTTAAAAAATAAAAATATCAAAATTTAATTGAATTCATGACTGTTTGATTATTAATGTTCTAACACAATATCAAAAAATTATTAGATGATGTTTTAATATATAATTTATATTATTCTCGGATATCAAATAACCAATTTAACCTAAAAGTTTAAATTTTTAGGTGAGATTCTAGGATATAATTTATATTATTCTCTGACATATCCTCTTAATTAAAAGCTCTTTAATCTTAAAACTTGTATAAAATCATACTAGCTACTTTGTATTTAATTTTTATTAAATAAATAAAATAATAAAATTCGAACTCATAATTATTTAGTTACTAAAACTTTAATAATATGTAAAACAACCAATTTAATCAGAAAAAAACTTAAGCTTTTAAATTTTTCATCTCGATTAATCATATGTGGTGAACCGATCAATGATTGTTGAAGTGAAATAGAGAGACATAAGGTATACATAGCCGATAACTCTATTATTTGTTCAATCCGTACCTGAGCTAAGGAAACGAAGGTTACGATGGAGAACAGTTGTGTTTTTCTTTTTGTTTTCATCACAGGTCGCAGTTTCTTCTGCAAGGTGCAATGAACTTAATCATGAGCCTGAGGAGGGAGGGATAGCAAAACATTCCAACCATTAACACGAGAAACACATTATATATATTATTGTACTGCGAATAAAACTTCGAGCATATATAAATGCCTTGTGGGTGTATCGTTTTTCTTGCAGCAAAACATAATATTTTCGGGGATCATGACCCGTAAAACTTTGGTAAATTATGCATGGTGCATGAACAATCCCGATATGGCTCTGAGTTAGATAGGTTTTGTTGATATTATTTGAGCATGACTTTATGAGGCTGTGTTTTACTCGTATACGAAGACAGAAGCAATAAACATGCATGTTTAGTTATGGAAATATAAAATAAATTTACTTTTGATATGGTTTTTGAGTGAATTTATATATTTTTAAACCAGAAAATACATGCATGAAATATATCTCGTGAATTTTAACATAACCAAGTACTATCTAATTAAAATATATGAACCAGTTGATCAACTTTTATAGATGAGGTCGTTGTTCTTGCTTCCTTTTCTTCTGTACTTTCACATGCTTGTGAATTTTAGTTCAATACTAGCTAATCACATAGATGAATTTATTATTTCAAAAGAAATCTTTCGTTTAGATAAGCTTTGCACAGTATTGGGAATTTAAGTTTCTAGTATAATTGGCCACAATTTCTATTAATTAAAAAATAATATAAATTATATTTTGAAATTTTATCTAATAATTTAAATTATTGAGTTGAGATGATTCTTTGACATAGTATCAGAGCCTTGATGATTTAGTAGTCACGAGTTTGAATTTCATCATCCTCATTTATTTGATAAAAATTAAGTACAAAGTAATATAAATCTGTGCAAGTTTCAAGCTCAAAAGACTTTCACTTGAGGGAGTTTGTTAAAAAATAATATAAATCATATTCTGGAACCTCATTTAACAATTTAAGCTATTCGAATCTTATTATTCTTATTTATTTGCTCATCATCTTTATTTATTTGATAAAAATTAAGTATAAAATAATATAAATTTATATAAGAATCTCACCTAACAATTTAAATTATTAAATTTAAATGATTATTTGACAATTGTTTTTTTTGATTTTGGGGTCACAGGTAAGCGTTCATTTTCAACTTCTTCATTAGCTGTCAAACAAGAAGAAAACTCCGTCTAAAACTGAAACTTGCTTAAATGAGATTCATGACAAAGTATCATAGAATAAAGAAAACAAAAGATTTATAAAAAAGGAAAACAAACAACTGGCCTTGTTTTCTTTCCACCATTTTCTATGCGACTACAAGACTGGATTCAGCTTGGAATTTGATTTTTGTTTGCCTAAAATGCTGAATTTTAATTTATTAATAATGCAACTCCGTGGTTAAAGAACCGACGGAGTACTTCAAGAAGAACATATGGCTTAAAAGTGAGTTCCATAAAGAAGGGGAGTTAATTAAATATGACCCTTTTCATTACCTGAGACCTCATAAATAATTGATTGATTGATTGATTGAACTTCAATTCTCCTTTTGAGAAATCAGCGCGAGCTTCTAACATAGAAATCTTTTTTTTTTTTTGGAAGAATTAACCAAATGCATTGGATATAGCTATTAATTGCAGCCAATATTTTAGTTGGTGCAATGTGCTTCCGTATTTAATTGGAAATCAATATATATATATTCTTTTAGAAAACCTCGAGTTCAAGCTTTTTTTATAACAAAAAATTGCTATTTTTAATTAATTTAGTTTATGGAACCAAATTACAGCTGGTTGATGCGATTATAGTTAAATCTCATCCCAATTTTTGAGGTTTATGTAATAATTTCTCAGAATTGTTTTTTGAATAGATGAGATTCGAGAGATATATGAATTTCCTTCTATTAATTGCCAATATACAGCATCCTTTTACTCACCCGCGTATGGTTTAGAGAAAAATAAAACTTAATTAAGATGGAATATAATAGGGTGAAATCTAAATGCTTTATTATTATATTAGTCTATGTGTTTTTTAGTTTGGCTTTTTTATTAGGCTTTAAAGTAATGATCCTGAACTTTTTCAATTTTTTGGTAAAAAATAATTTTATTTAAGTTTTTCTATTTTTCAAAACTAAATCAAAACCAATTAGCATTGATTTTTTTCTAAAAGAAATTTTCTAATTGGTATTTTTAGTTTAATATATTGAATCAATTTTTTTTTTATTAATTTTATGTCTATTTGTTTTTACAAATTTAATTATTCAATTATTTTTCTCATCTATAACGAGCACTATTTACCTCAATTGTTCTGGCATTTGTGTCGCCACTATGGTGACTCGTGATTTCAATATTCTCTTACATAATTTCTATAATTTTTTCTAGCTCGATAGATTTGAAGCCTAATTATTAGATTTTATTGATTTCAATTTATATTTTTATCACGTGGAGGAAGGGATACAAATTGCCCCAAAACGTGACACACGGTCCACTTGCCATTCTCTCTTTTGGGAAACTTTATGGTTAATCAGGTCATCTACCATCAAGTGTTTTGACAATCGGTGAAACGACTAAATTCAATAGATGCCATGATCATGATTTGATTTCAGAGGATAATTATTTTTTAAAATATTATTTTTTATA
Organism: Populus davidiana; assembly: GCA_030145905.1. Classification (NCBI taxonomy): domain Eukaryota; kingdom Viridiplantae; phylum Streptophyta; class Magnoliopsida; order Malpighiales; family Salicaceae; genus Populus; species Populus davidiana. The sequence continues at coordinate 13,202,414 of CM057803.1, forward strand.
TTAATATTAAAATTATTTAAAAATATAAGTAATAAAACATTTAAAAAAAAATCGTGAAACACAATTACTCCGCAAATCTAAATAACCTCTTAAAAAATAAATAGCATAACCACATCCACTTATGAATTCCAACTACTGATATGATATCTTTATTACTTACTTAATTACGAAAAATTTAAGGATATTAGTTAGATAGCTAAGAGAGTTTGCTCACATTTTTTTTGCTATAATTGTTTAAATTTGAAGTCGTAAGGTATACAATAAAGTCATTTGAAATATGAATCTTGAAGTTTTAAAAAGATGGAAAGTCATCCGAAATTATGGGCCGAAGCATTCTCTATCTGCCTCAGTTCTCCGTCTGAGGAGACTTATTCTTGTAAGCAAGTTGGCTGAGCCCCGAGTCTTCGACAGTTTTTCGACGATGCTCTCCAACAATCTCGAATTCTCAAAATCTGTTCCAATTATTTTTTGACTTTTTATAGCCACTTGGATTCTCTCAATTTCTGTTTATTAATTGATTTTTTTTTTAATTTTATGAAAGTGGTAGCCAAAGGTTTTTCTTTTCGTTGTATAAAAGTCAGCTTATCATACCTTAATTTGAGAATCCTTTTCTTTTATTCCATAATCAAGTAATTCTACCTTAATTATGCGTTAATTACGTATTCTTTTTGCAGTGTAAAATTGTGATTTTTTTTTTATTGAAATAAATGAGAGACATGCAATTGGACTGCACAGTTCAAAGACAATATGAAATATAATGTATCTAAGACTTAAAAAATAATTTATGTTTTGGGTAGTAGGTGATAAAAAATTATTTCACCTCAATAGCTTAAAGTGTTAGATGTGATTTATATTATTCTCTAACACAGCTCATCAAATAAAAGCTTTTTAAACTTGAAATCTATATAGGCTTATATTATCTTGTGCTTGATTTTTTATCAAATAAATGAGAATGATAAAATTTGAACTCGTGACTGCTTTGTCATCAATGTTCTAATACCATATTAAGAAACCATCTCAATCCAGTAGCTTAAATTATTAGATAAGATTTTAAAATATTATTTATATTATTTTTTAATACAAATAACTAATCAGCTAGAGAAACTCAGAAATAAAAAGCTTGCTAGCATTTATTATTATTTCCTTATCATTTGAGATTTTATTCTAAGATAAAAAAAAGAAGCAACATTCACAATGCTAAGAATCTCTTTTTTTGGAATCTATTACAGAAATTTAGTCCACATAAACTTTCTTTCACAGTAGTAAAACGTATGGGAGTAATTTCGCGGCATGTCGTGATTCAAATCACGACAGAGTAAATTATTGGGATTCAGAATTGTGAGAAACTGAATACTATTTTAAAAAAAAATTATGCAGTTAATGTTTTTAAATTATTATGTTAACTTTTTTATAAAAAGAAATCCAAACAAAAAGGCTGCCAAAGCTGCTGTTTAATCACCATCATTACATAGCAGAAGCATAGGTACTTAATTTATCTGAAAACTTCTGGATCATCTACGACACCTCCTAAAAGGCAATCTTAAGAGAGGAAAAAAAAGAAGAGGCAAGAATCTAAAACAAACGGGGTGATTGTTCACTTGTAAGAGAAGACAAGACTATTAATTTCATTTTGTCTTTGATGAAAATTCTATTCTTTTTTTTTTTCAATTTTATTTATTATTGGTGGAAACTGGAATGGCTCTATTCATTTTTATTTTTAGCTTTAATGGGGTGGGAGAGAGAGAGAGAGGGGGCGAGAGATTGATTGGATAAGACTAGTCAAACAAACAGAAACATTGCATGGATTTATGCTTAGTTGTGTGGTTTTCTCTCTCTCATTCCTGATCTTCATATAAGCTCGGGGACCTCTCTAGTTTTTGATCACAGAGAATCACTTTTTCCTTGCTGCCTTCTAGGTTTCATCATCGCAACCTTCTTTAGCTTCTCTCTTCAATCACTTACCTTGAAAACTTGCTAATCTTCATTTCCAAAGACTCTCTCTCTCTCTCTCAAATGGCAGCCTTTTCATATCAACATCAACCGTTGTTTCCTGACTCAGCTTTCTTGCCAAGCATAGCCACACCCACTAAGAACATGAACAACAACATGTATGGTTCTTTTGAGGAAGCTGGAAACATGATCAATACCAACGGTTTCTCCCAAATTTACTCTCCTGAAACTTTTCATGAGACACCTAGTCTTGATGTTAGATTTCATCAAAGTAGCTATCCTGATGATCATAGCTATAAGGTGTCTCTTAGTGATAATGAGACTTCTCTGACTAAAAAACAGAGCACAAACTCCTCAACCGTGGTTGATAAGCTTGAAACTGGTGAGCCCGTTACTCAAGAGGTAACTCCCATGGCCAGGAAGAGGAAAAGTGCTAATGGGTTCTTGAATTCTGCTCAATCAAAGGTAGACCACAATCAACAAAGTTCATTTACAACAGCACTAGAAGCTCTGTTCTAAGTGTGTGCTTGAGATTCTGTACACACATGATTCATTACCAACTTAATAGTTTTTGTTACAGGATGCTAGAAAAGTGAAAAGCAAGAGACAAAATAAATGCAGTGGTGACATGAAACAAGAAGAGAAGAAGCCAAAAGTTGAGAAGAAAGTTCATGGAGAGCCTCCATCAGGCTACATTCATGTAAGAGCAAGGAGGGGCCAAGCAACAGACAGCCACAGCCTTGCTGAGAGGGTACTGATACCATGCTCCACTGCAAAGCTCAATACACACACTAATTTCTTTTAGGATTGTAACTTCCCATTTCACCCTCACAAAAAAATAATAATTACAAATTAACTTAACCTGTATTGATCCACCACCACCACCACCACCACCACCACCACATCTTCATGCCCAAATTCCTAAATCCTGCATGGTATTGTCAATTCATGTCTCATTATAAGTAATACTTTTCTGTTAATGGGTTTTAGGTAAGAAGAGAGAGAATTAGTGAGAGAATGAAGATACTACAGCTTCTTGTTCCTGGCTGTGACAAGGTAAAAATGCAGTTCCATGTCTTAATTTTGTCTTTCTAAATAAAGTATATATCTGACAGCTTCATGTGGCGTGTTCTAATTTTAGATTACTGGGAAGGCCCTTATGCTGGACGAGATTATTAATTATGTCCAGTCCCTGCAAAATCAAGTGGAGGTATGTAATAACACTTAATTCAAGGATAATTACCCTTTTTTGTTCATGTAATATATAGTAATGCATGAATACTAAATCAATGGTGATTTTGCAATTTTTTACAGTTCCTATCCATGAAGCTTGCCTCTGTTAATCCCCTGCTCTATGATTTTGGAATGGACAGTGATGCATTCATGGTTAGACCAGAGGTAATAAATTAAGGGCTAGAAAAAGAATTTAGTTTGGTCGGTTATTATTTGGTTCAAGCTTTAACCACAATGTTTATGATCAAAGCTGATGAGGATCTCTGTCACTGACATGAAAATGTAGAGATTAAGTAGCATGTCTCCACCACTGCCATCTCTGCAACACAACAGTCCTATCCAGCCCACAGCCTTTGCCGACACCGCCTCCGCCACCACCGCCACCTTTGCTACAGAAGAAAATAACTATCCTCTTATTGACAATTCTGCTACGCTTTTTCTTCAAGGAATGAAGCCTGGTGACTTCACTACTCATCAGGTATTCATTTTTTTTGAAGCCCGTTTTAGGCCCTTCTCCTGTGTAGGAGCTACACTTGAGAGAGATCAGATTAGATATTTACTAAAGAATATACTCATAAGAGGCAAGGAACACCTTCTTTCTAACAATGACCAGCACATCATTTTCAGGACCTAATGTGGGATGTGGATGAGCAAAGACAAAAATTTCTTAATCCATCTGGACTCACCAACAACTTGTGTTCTTTCCATTAAAATAAATATACCAAGAGCTGCCCTACAAACATCTGGTAAGCCCTCATGTCCTGTCTCATGTAGTATTTATTGTTTTATCCTTGGACTCTTGATCTTGCTAATATCATGGGTCTGTCTTTCCAGCTTGCAAGGAGATGTCAAAGGCAACAAAAAATAACTAGGGGAAATTAAGAAACAGGAAGACATGAAGTATTCAAAGCAAAGCTGCTGCATTGATTCTAGCATAAGTTCCGATGGAAGTTCGAAGCTTGTTTCTTCATTTATTAAAAGCTCTGGTTCCAAGTCCAATAGAATGAGAGTGGCATCTTAAAACATGAATAAAGGGCAGCAACATCAATGGATGAAGAACACAGAGGACATTCAAAACCGACCAAATAAGACCAGATCTTTTTGTAGATCCCTTGTTCCTGTCCATCTTGACCCCTCAATGTCTTGCATGCCAAAATTCCGAAGCTCCCCCTTGTGGTGGTGATGCCCTATAGCTAGCTAGGCTTTTTTTTTTTTGTTCCTTGTAGAGCATAAAAACAGTAGTTGTAATTCTCCAGTCATTCTGTTATTACAGTTATTTTTACTCTTGCTTCCCTCTTTTTGGGAAAGAGGGAGGGTGAAAGAGATGAGGTAAAACGCTAGATTGAAGAAGTTGTTACTGTAATTGACACAGACTAGCTATGCATTTGTGGTTGGTATCGTTGGCTTTAATTTCTGTACTTGGAATCTTCTCTGTTTTGGCATCTTACGAGTTTTAGCTTTTTGAGGTGAACTCCTCCTTTCCCTGAGCCCCTTTCCCTTTCCCTTACCCATACTTTTTTCTTCCTTTTTTTTTTTTTTCCTAGAATGTCAATGTCCCGGAAATATCAAAATATCGATGTTTGGTGAACTTATATGTATCTTAATTAATTTTATAAATTTTAAAATTAAAAACCATGTAAATCTCTAGTAGTCTTGAAAAAACTCAAACTGATAATCATTAAAAAACAAATTTAAGACCTGACTAGTTAAACTATCATTCAAGCTACCCATACCCTTCTTTTTTTTTAGTTTAACGTGGGTGTCCGGGCCAGCTTGCGCGCATCTCGACTAATTCCACGAGCCCTGAAGTTAACGACTATGTAAGCCTCCAGTGACCATCATATGAGCAACCCAGTGCTCGAACCTGAGACCACAAATGAAGCAAACCTCTTGGTCCTAATCTCTTACCACTGGGCCACCACCTAGATGGTTACCCATACCCTTCTTTATTGCAACGGTTGTGGACAAGCCACCAAACTATGCTATGGCCTTCTATTTCCTTAAAATGCTGTGCATACGCAACTTCTTTGATACTGTTTGTTCTCTCTTACAAGCTACATCTTAGTACATGAGTGGTGTTTCCTGATCACAGTTGTGAAAAAGGAAGCAGCCAAAAAAACAAGATTATGAAGAGGAAAAGAGAGATTCTAGACAGATTTAATAATTGAAAATAACCAAAGCATTGATTTCTTGCATAGATGGTGTCCACAAGCGGACATGCATTTGTTCTCAGAGGCATTCTGGGTTCATTTCACAACTATTTTGTACTTAAAATTAAATGGCCAAATTCATTGGGCGATGAAACGAATGCATTAATTTTGATTATAAGACGCTGATTTATTGGCTAAGAAAGCTTGTTTTATCTATTATTTTTCTACGTTTAAATATTAGAATTAATATTAAACTTATTTCAATATATACTTCAGATCAATATGGAAAATATAACCTTAAAATCATAAAAAAATATTAAATTTAATATCAATTTCACCTAAGCTAACTCCAAAAATACTATTTCTGTCAAATAAGAAAAAAAAAATACAGTTAAAGAGTTTTAATCCCATTGACACTTAATAATTTTGGAGATGTGTACATGCAATTAATGAAAAAGTTTCCCGTGTAGGGCAGGTATGCCACAATAAAGAGACCACAAAACACAAGCATGCCTTCAGCAGAAAAAAATAATAATTATAAGGATAATAAATGTGAATATCGCCCACCTAGGTTATTAATTTCCTTATTTTAAATATTATTTTTCTCTATCCTTTTAAAGTCAAATAAGGTGCAAATCCTGCCGTAGCCAAATGTTATTCCTTTGTGCACTCAATTACTAATGATGGAAGACAAGAGATTATTTCTAACTATAATTTGATTGTTTTTTTTTTTTTTACTACCTTAATGATTGCTATATAACCTCATTAATTAGCACACATGGGCAATAAAAGGCTAATTGCATCATTAACAAAACAAAAGGCTATTTACGTTGTATGATCAGTTTAATGATTATTGGATTATGAGTCAAATGATTAACCTAAAAAGTAGATCCAGAAAACACAAAAAGCAAGCAGTCAGCATCTAAAGAGGGTGCTTGCTCCCATTCGTCAACCAGTTAGGCTAAAGTCATTCCGCTGATGGAGAATATATACATTTTGACAGCAAAAAAGTTGTTTTCATAACATAATTAACAGAGTCCTATAATCGATCATGCATTTTCTCTATTTACTCACAGCTAGCTGTAGACGCAGACAATCCATGTGGCTTTTGTGTTTTTACAGGCCATCGTATTGAATCTCCTGCATAACTGGCTCGTATAAGTGGCTCAAGAAGGCAAATCCCTTAACTTTATCAAAACATAATCTAATCCAAGTGGGACGTGAGACCTCCACAAGCGTGCACAGACAACAGTCAAGAAGACGGTACATCCATGTCTCTTAATTACTGGTCATACAAATGGCACATCAGATCAGAGGAAACTATGCAAGGGGTCATGGTCTCAAGTAATAAAGCAAGAGGAGGAGGCCTAGCAGCTATGAGTGGGATCTTTCGATGGCAAGAACGGAGAGTTCTGCTTTTTAAATGGCTAATATATAGGGGATATCAGACGTCTAATGGAGATTGGAAGGAGATTGTTACAAAGATATATACATCATATTACTTTTGAAAATGATCTTTCAAATTATTTCTGAACTACCTTTCCTAGCTTCCTAGTGTGGCATGAAATCAATAAAGTATGGTTTTCTTTGCTTTATGTCTTTTTTCTGTTTTATTTTGTTGAGGAATGTTTAACTTCAGCTCATTTGGATGGATTTTGTATGGTTTTCTTTGCTTTGGTTTTTTTAAGCTGCGTTTTATCCTTCATATGGTTTTATGTCATATTAAAATATTGTGTAGTTTTTGTACTATTCCCGTCAGACTTTGACGCTTATATAATATACGTATCTTTCAAAATAAAAAATGGAATCAATAAAGTAATAACAAGTACAAATGATGATCAAGAGGTCTTTTTTTTTTTTTTTTCTAAAGATACGTATATTATATAAATGTCAAAGTCTAGCGAGAGTAATACAGAAGCTATCAAAAAACCATATAGGTCTTGAAGGGAGGAATCATCAAGTTCGGAATTAGGTAATGGGAGATCTATTAGCTTATGAACAGACATGTGGAGTGACTGTAGAGCTATCAAGAAGAATTAGGTAATGCATGAGTCCTCTTATTTTGAATGATCGGAGAGGTAGAAATGTCATATCATGCATAGTTTAAAGACATAGTCATCTCTAGAAATGTCTGGTTCTTCTTCTTCATGTCCCTTTTATCTTCTCTGATCTCCCAACAGCTTCTGTTCTTCGTTTTCTTTTTACCCTAAACACATCATGTTAACATGAAAGTGCCAGAAGAGTTAAGGGATGGTACACCTTTACATATACGATAATGATAACTCAAATGTCGAACAATTATTTGATCGCAAATCGAAGGAAAAATGGCCCGCCAAACTCAATCTTGCTCAACATTTGCGCCATCTGGGGATTGGAGGGGGGCTTTCTTTCAATTTCCTGTCTCTTCTAACACAGTATTGAAATCAAATCTGCCCAAGATTGCCAACTGGATGTTAGCATGCTAATTAGCCTATGATGCAACAACTTGTGTAGTTCACCAACTGATCAATTTCTTCTTCGGGGTCCCTTGTGCCTCTTTTTTTTTTTTTTTTTTTTTCTATTTTTACTAGCTTCTGGGTCCCCGAGTTGATTGGTATTGAAACACCTAGATACTCATCATTAAATTTATTTATTTATTTCTGTCACTTCAATATTTGGAATTTTGAGCACTTGACAAGAACTAATTTCCACAATGTTTAAGAAAACATCACAAAACCTCTTCTGAGCTCTATTCTACCCAAATTCTCCTTAATTTCTTTTCAGGAAAAACAACGTTTATATCAAGAAAATTTAAAATTAGAGAAAGAATATTAAAAAGGAACTCCAAACAAAATGGAATGAAATCAATTTACTACAAAAGGTCATGCATGCCCCATTACTTTATATTCTTTTATCTGTTTTTTAATAGTAATTAAGTGTATATCCTGGATATATATGCGGATTACCGTAATCTACCCTTTAATAGTTATTTTTCACTTAACTTTAAGATACAAAATTTATCTGAGGATATATGTATCACATAACTGTAAGACGAAATACACTTTATTTTTTTCTCCTGTTGATCTATCTTTTCCACAAAAAGCAAGTGTCCAAAGATCTCCATTGCTTTCATGAGAAAGCAACGTCGGCAAGCTTCACACCTGTCGTAGCTTAGCTCCATAACCAGACCCTCCGATCCAAGCTATAGCATCCAATTCCTCGGAGGCCTCTGTGATCTGTCGCGGTTTGCCACGCCTGTCCACGCCTGGATACTTCTCTTCACTTTCTCGATGATACTATAGACATGTCTTGACCCATCAGGCTCTCCAATGGGACATGATGATTATTGTTGCAAACCAGAGTACGTTGGTGACTCCATGGCCATGCCAAGCCCTTTTCAGTTTTCATCACCCCTACAAGATCCTTCCATGGCCTGTCAACATCAAATGCCATGTGTTTCAGATTAGCAAAAGCATGACATTAGAGCATTGTTGTCTATGTACATGACATTAAAGCCTTAATTAATTATTACACGTCCATGTTGACTGGCCGACATCCAAGTATGGTCACCCTTCTCGTCTCAACATTAATTACACATGTTTTTTTTAATTGAGATTATTTTTTTTTAATTGATTTTGAAGATGTATATTTGCTAGTGATCTGATGTATTAGAAAGATATATGTTATTTTAAAAGAAGAAACATTAGAATGCACAGAAAACTATCCGTAAATGCACAGAAAGTTATCCAAAAATAGATAGAAAGTCTTTTTTTTTTTTTTAGGATAGGACCAGGCTCGCCTAGTTGTCCGCCCGCTATCTTTTTTAACACGGTCCATAGGACACTTTGCAATGCAGCTTCACGCGATGCACACATAAATGTTTTTCATATGAAAATAAAAAAAATTATTTTAAAACAAAAAAAAAAATCAATATTTTCTTACAAACTCCATAATTTACAGAAGAACACCTACCTTTCTCGTCAATAATTATCATCCATCTACCTATCTCACCACTAATGGAAAGTACAACTCTTAAATGTCCAACGCAATTTCTACGCTCACATTCTAGAGCAACATGTGCAGAAAATGTATTTCTTCTCCATAGGTAAACCACATGGTCACATGTGCTAGGGCTATAAATTCCTCAGGTCATCCACAGAAGGGAGAAGGAGACGTCACGCAACACCACGCACAACACCACACACACTCTTCCACCCTGTCATTAATTATATCAACTTCGGAGTGGAAATGCTCGGATATAATTCAAAGTTTTTTCTGACTTCATGAATATCAAATGTGAATATTGCATTCTTGGCGCCTTCTCTCAATTAGTATATGAATTTTAATTCATTTTTTCAATCTTTTTAAAAAACTACCATTCAACTGCATAGGTTAATTTTCTATTAAAGTAATATATTTTCTATATTAAATACAATATTATTTTTCATGGGCCTACACTAAGCGTAAAATCACACTAGAAAACTCTGAGAAGTTGTTTAACTGGTTAAGTTCTAGGTTTGTTTTTCAATTGTCATGAGTTCGAGTTTTCTTAGAGCCACTATAAATTTACATGGTCGTTAATTTCAAGATCCATAATATTAGTCAAGGTGTATATAAACTAAATCAAACATCCACGTTAATTAAAAAAAAATCACACAAGGAGGAATTCATATATATTATGTAGGAAAACATTTAAAGAACAAATGTTAATTAAATGAATCCATGAACATGAAAATTAAATAATCAAATTGAAACCACATAAAACTGAATAATTCATACAAGCATAATTTGAAGTGTTTTAATATTAGCAAAGTTTAATTAATTTCCCCAATAGGCATCGCAAACCAAAAACGTATAATAATTAGTGTATACCTGTGGTCTCTTCAAGAAAAAGAGTAGTTGAAAGATCGATGAATTTGATATCAAGAACTTTTTGTTTCCCTTGTGCAACGACGTCCTAAGCAAAGAATATATTATGGGACGCTCGCAGGGATTATAAACAAACACAATCATTGTATCAGCTTCAATTTTTTCAGAGGCAGCTAGTAAAAACTAGCTGAATTCGGAGATTAATGCACTGTTTAAAGTATTTTTAAAACAAATTAATTTTTTTTTATTTTAAATTAATTTTTTTATATTTTCAGATTATTTTAATGTGTTGATGTTAAAAATAATTTTTAAAAATAAAAAAATAATAATTTTTATATATTTTTGAATGAAAAACAACCATACTCCCAAATACGCTCTAAAACCTAGATGCCATAGTTAAATAAACATGGAGGTGATAAATATATAGCTATATCTAATTAATTAAAATTAAGATATTTAATCTTGTAAGTCATGTTTAACAACTTTGTTTCTTATAATAGATTTTTTATTTAATTAAACGATTATCAATAAAAATATATTGAATAAAACCACGAAGCTCGGTTATAAAACAATCCAATGTGAAACGGTGAAATTGAAATAAAAAAATATAATGTTAAATGATAAAATAAAAAAAATATCAATTTAAAAAATTTATAAAAAATAAATTCAATAAAGAATAACAAATAGAAAACAAAGATAGCCCACGTCATTTTTAGTTTTTTAAAAGAAGAAATATTGAACTTGAATATGATTTTTTTTTATTCCAGTTTCTCAAAGATCAGAATATTATTTTATTTCTAAAAATAAACAAATAATATATACATGTTGAAACAGACAAGTATATTTTAAATATGTGACAATACCATGTTCTCATAATTGTATTAAAATGACATCCTTCAAAATTGAAAGAAAAACATGTGAGAAGGCATTTGCGGCTGCAGCAGGAGAGATGAGGCATGGTGATTGAAGCAGCTTGGAGTAACTTCTAGGACTGACCATAGAGATGAGGTTGCGTCCCTTGTTTTGCTTTCCTGTTCTTCCACCATCTCTGGTTTTGTATTCATCGTCTCTGTCACCATTTCAAATAGTTTCCTAAACCATAGCCAAGTACATATAGATGACTTTCAGGACCACTGGAAATTTGACATGAAGCAGTACTGACCACTGTCTTTGTTAATCTGAAAAAAAATTAAGGTTTTTCTTTTATAATGAATTCGAAAATACGATAGAAATCCCATTTTATATCCAGACGAGCACTCGAGCCTGTGATTCGTTGAGAGCAGGTTAAAAAGTTAATAATTGAAAATATGTTTCTTGATATACAGTATCTTCTTGACTGGAACCTGAATTGCAACCCAAGGATCAGAACCCCTCCAAAATCTCACCGGAAACTCCATTGTTCCTCCTCTTCTTTATCATCGACAAAGCCATTTCAGATACCACAGGCCACCCTCTCTGGATAGATCCCGAGAGAAAAGATTGGAAACAAGCCAGCCTGCAAGATTAGTAAAAATCTTCTCTGATACGAGGTAGCAGCAAGCGATCCCAAACCTAATTACGTGCATGGTGACAGTCTGACGCAGCAGTAAACGACGAAGGAATACGACCAACGTTGATATTCCGTAAAATTGTCTAAAACGAGAGAAACTCTCAGGAACTCAAAGAGTTTTATTTAATAATAATCAAGTAAATTGCGGCCAGAGGCTTTACAATGATATTTAAAGCAAAACCCTAACCTAAACTCATGACGGATAAGGAAAGGACATAAAACATTAAATTTACCATAAACGGCAAATTTGAGATAAATGCAGAATATGAAAGACCTATAAATCCTGAGCAAGCAGGAATTGAAGGAAGTCAATTCGGATTTGGAAATCAAAAGTTATGGCTAAAACATAACTTTCCTAAAATGGCAAAAATGACGATTTTGGGGCCGAAACGATGGAATTTGACCAAAATTGGGTGGCATTCCGACTTTCGATGCCCCGGCTGCCCGGTTGCCGAAATTCAATTGCCTTTGAATTTCTGGTAATCCCTCTTGAACATGTAAGCCTTCGCTACTTGTTCTACATCACAGTCACGTAGAACATGAAAATGAGCCTCCGCGCTAGAAACATAAGGATTGTCTGTAATGTGCCTTCTCGACCGAGCGTCGTTGGTCAGAATACGATCATGGGCCACTAACCAAAGAAAAGTTCTTACTCGCTCTGGACCATCGCCAAATAAGATTTAATTCGCATAGCCATTCATGGAAGAATTCAATCCTGCATTAGCCATACAAGCTGGTTTATTTCACCTGAAGGAGCGGAATGCTAAAAAAAATGAGTCATCACCCAACTCAAGAGGAGGACGACGAATGCCGGCAATCTTCGTAATTATATGAAAAGGGAGCATGTGGACAAATCTACTGTAATTCCACTGACCTTTAGAATAAACACAGTCACCTACCACACGAGAAAGATCCTCGGGATCAATAACCTGCACCCCAATAAAAAACAATGGACCTTCACCTTCATTACAGCTTGCATACTTCCCTCGAAGGATAGAAACCCAGAAACTATTGTAATCACTGACACGCGCCCAACCAAGCTTCTTTATAAAAGCTTCATTCATAGTATGCATATTGCGGATACCTAGACCAGCATTAGTCTTCGGCTGATAAAACTCCCATTTTATCAAGTGAATTTTCTTCTTCTTCTAGAACTATCCTCCCAAATAAATTTTCTTCTTCTCTCAATATCGCGGCAAACTGATTCCCAAATAAATTTCATTTCGAGGCTTTTGCAGTGTTTTTCCAAATTCTATTGATGATATGTGTTATCAATGATTTTACATGGTTAAAGACAAGTAACACAGTTTTTCATGACAATTATTTTACATGGTTAAAGACAAGTAACACAGTTTTTCATGACAATTTTTTTTTTCATGTGTTGTTTGAAATCTTTTAGCTTTACTAAAATGGCGTTATTTTTAATGATGCAGCCCCTAATCTTCAAATTTGTTTCTTCATGATGCGCCAAAGTATTACTTTATGGCTGAGGCTTGATTTCAGCTATTTAGAGTTTAATATAAAGAACATTCAGTAGGGAAGAATTGGTTTCTTATGATTTAGTTTCTTATGATTTATTTGTTCCTCCTATTTATTGCTCTATCCTATTTCATGCAATAACTTTTGTTTTTTTTTTTTTTTTCTTCTTGTTCATTTAATATAAGTTAGACTATGATTTTTGTAGTTTTTTTTTTAATAAAAAAAAAAAACTGACTATAGAAGCACGGTAGTTTGCATAGGTATAAAGTGGATAGTCATCTAAACTGAACGGCATAAAGCGATCCTCCCTGATAAAGATAAATTGTTGGTTTTCCATCCTGAGAGACGTTGCTGGACCTGTTTTGTTAAATACCCATAAGTTTACTTGTTAATGCATGCGTGATGAAGAAGAGATGCCCCAGTGTATTTTACAAGGTCACTAATCCTCCCAAAACCCACATCTATGGCTTATAGAAGGAGCCAAAGCATCAGAAACATTCTTTGAAAATAACATTTTGGTTTTTGCAGAGCTCACTTTTTGGCCAAAGCTAAAATGATTAAGACAATACATTATATTCTCAATTTCGAGAGATGGAAAAACTCCTCGAATTGGAAAACGCACATAATCGATATCTCTACTTTGTAGATTCCGATTATAGCCAATAACCACATTTATCGCTAGACCAAACCCTTGGTGACATCTAAATTTAACATTAACAGTGATCCAAAAGGTCCAAATATAATTATTTATTTTGAATCTTCTCAATTCTGTTTTGTTAGGTATGAAATTATTGGTATATTTTAATTTCAGTTTAAAAACCAGAATAAAATAAGATAGATTTTAGCTTGCTCAGAATCTTGGACTGTTTTGAAAATCCCACCTAAATTCTGACTAGAATATTCCAGTTTGTTCCGGCTAAATAATGTTTTTTTTAATGTTATTTAGTTTTATTATATTAATTATATCTTTTAATCCAACTGTTGGACTGAGTTAAAATTTTATGAGTAGTCTCTTTACATGTTGTTATATATCAAGTTAAACTTTTAGGGTAACTAGAGTTTAGAAAGGCCTTACAAAGTTGTTGATTGATGATATTTTTGTAATTTTGTTCAAAAATATTATTTTACTGTGTTCTTTTTTTAGATTGAATTTTTTTTTAATTTCATCATTTAACAATGAGTTTATTAGTAATTGAGTTTTATAATTTATTTTGATTTGTTTTATTTAAAGTTATTATGATTTCATAATTTGAGTCACGAATTTAAAAAGTTAATCTAAGTTGACCTGGGATGACCCAATATTTTGTTATCTTAATTTTTTTTTTAATTTGTCTTGATTTGGTAGTGAAACAATATTTACTACTCGTCTAAGTTTTTTTGGACCTGTCGAATTAGATTCTATCGGTTCAACTTTTATTTTTTTTACTTATATTTGAAATTTAAAATACATAATTTTAGATTAATCTTTAAATTTAAAGTGAAATTATGCTTGTTAAATTAATATTCTGAATTATACATAAATAATACAACCCTAAACAACATGCCAAAACATTTGAAAATCTAAATATATAATTCAATTAAAAAATCAAAACACTAACCGAAGATTGATGACCTTGGAATTGAGCTCCAATACCTCAATTTGTTCGCTTGATCAATTAAACAAGGCAACGAAATGATGACACTAACGAAATATATAATACTATTTTTTATATTAATACTTTTAATTATAATAAAAATAATAATATTTATAATGTAAATAATAATATTTTTAATTAATATTTTTAATTATAATAAAAATAACAATATTTATAATACAAATAATAATATTTAGAAATATATAACCCAAAAACCTTGGATTCATGCATATTAATTGCGTATGTATGGTTTAAAACTTCATTATCCATCTCTTTAATATTGTGTAGAATTGCAAGAACTGTTGGTACATATTTATATACGATGTGATTTAGCGCAAATATAAACTTACTAATTAAACAGCTTTGTTAAATATTCTATAACTTTTTGGTAAGATTATAAAAATTAAATTATAAACTTCATACATAAAATTTACATATTTAAGAAAAAAGAATATAATAATTGAATTAATATTTCAAAAAATTATTAATTTAAAATAAAAAAAATATATAAATATTTTTAAAAATACTTTTAAAACATAAAAACAAACAGATCTAATATTTAAGATATATTTGGCATGAAAATAGAGGGGTGAAAATTGCCAAAATGGTTTTCGTATATCAGTAGAACTTTTAAAAGAAGGAAAATCTTATTGGGTAATCATTTAACCTCATTTTGTTTAAATGTTAACATTGTGGGGGTGAGGATAAAATATTTTTCAAGGGGAAAAATTTTGGAATTTATGATTATTATTTTAATTTCACAATTATCTCTATTATTTTTCTTCCACCTCTTACTTTGAACCCATAAATATAATTTTTTCTAATTAATATCTTTAATTGCATAAATCAAATTTCATATGATTTGTTATGGGATTCACTAATAATCCTCATAACTTTCTCACTTCTACCAAACATATTTAACACTTCACCTCTTAAAGATCTTTTACACCTTTTAACACTTCACCATTAATAAATCTTACTCTCTTAATATTTCTTTTTAAACTTTTATTCTCGTATAAAACACAACCCTAAGGGTATATTTGAAATATTCTTAAAAATACAGGGATTGATACGAGCTTAGAAAAATCGTGACCTCTCCCGTCCGATAGGAGCTCCGCCTGAGATAATTAAAGGATTAATGGGTTGATGAAATATTTTCTTTCTTTAATTGATTTAAATTTGGGATGATAACATAAAGAAAAAAAAACTTATTATCACCCTAGCCAACGTCATATAAAGATAAGTTTCAGTGAGTTGATAGCATACATCCTTCCCGGAAGAATCACAGAGACGACAGAAAACAAGTCTGGTATCATGTTTCCGGGTGTTCGAGCCAAGATCACACTAGCCAACAAGAAAGACGTAGCTAACTGACTAGCAAGTGTATTCATATAAAATCTTTCAATATTTGTTCTTTGAGCTAAAAGATAAGAAGTGGAAATGCCGTCTTCTTTAATTACCAATGTATATCAGCCAAACAGTGGCATCAACGTCCATTAGGGGTGGACCACTGAAGGAAAGGATAGCTGAGACGGTGCAGCCTATGGCTGCGGCCAACGGGGTCAGGGTCCCACCATGATCGGCTTGGCAATGGAGGAGCAAGGCTGAATGGCAAGACCCATTGCCTTGTCTCTTTTGTCTAGCAAGAAAGTGAAGGAGATAAAAGGTGACATTGATGTCGTTTGGTAGTGTCCTCATCTCCTTGTAGCCAAGAAATGGGCTGTCCCAAAAAACAGACCGGAGGTCTCGATCCCACTTGCCATGTGCTTTGGACTATAGTTGTGATGTATATGCTTCTCAAAATTATCCAAAATTAATAAATAATTAACCATTACTTTGAACACTAGGGTAAACTTCGAGAATAATTGTATAATAGTAGCTGGTACCTCGTGAATGGTCGAGAGTTGTATACACACACACGCGACCAGGTTTAGCTATGATCATATCATCTAAAAGATGCATGCAGACGCAACTTTTATCCTTCTGAAACTAAAAATCTTCATACATAAAAGAGAGGCAACCTTAGGCTTAATATCATTCCAATTATTCAACTGGTCCTCATTGTGTTTGTCGACTGGTTCCTACCAGATAGCATCAAGACAACCCGTTGTCCAACTTGCTGACTTGTCCAGGCACAAGCCGGTGTTCATCCACTGCAATTTCCGAATTTCAAAGGGCAAGAAGACATTGATACTGTGGATTTTTACGCTGCCCGCCGTTCTTGTTTCGATTACAAAAACAGGATCAGTTTTTTTGTTCTGTTTATCACCCATTTATACGAGGAAGGAAACAGATACTGATGATTTTGGAGCCCCGGGCAAGCAGCCCAACAAGAAAATACAAACACCCCACTTGCCAAACCAGTTGAACAAGATCTACTATACAGGAAATCCTGGGACCATAACCTGAATTGCTGTCTGCTTTAAACACAAGCTATATATATATATAGGTCATGGTGTGTTTTTTCACGACCATAAACTGTTCTAATCCAAGAAAACATAGCATGTATTATACACAATTGACAAGTCATTTGTAAGCCCTGCTTCTTGGAGAACAGACATCTGCGTACAAATTTGCAGCCACTTGAGACTGTCCCCTAGATAACTTGACCCCAATGTGGGCTTCTCGCTAAATGTTTGGGCTATGGCCTCGAACTTGCTGACACTGAAATTGGCTTTTCGGCCTCTTGGAAGCTGCTTGGATTAGTGTAGGATTGGAGCTAATATTTGGGCTTCTGGAGATTACCCACCAAGCTAGATCGATTGATTGGGCTTTAATTGTATTGTATGGAATACAATTAATTTTACCCAAAAAAAAAAACCATTTTCCAAAACCACAATTCCGATGCATTGCACGACGAGTAGAAACCACTGGTGGTAATATGACCGTGTGTTGCTTGTTAAATATTTTTATTTTTTATAAAAAGAAATTATATATGTAGGTTTTTAAATATTTTTTTATAATTTAGAAAAGCTAAGTTTAAATAAAAAAATTATTTATATATATATAATTAAATAAACTAAAAATTATATGCATTAATAAATAAATAAATAATTATTAACAACATCTAAAAATAAAATTAAAAAAATAAATGCAGATAAAAAACACTAGCTCATTCCAAAGCATTAATCACTCTATAAAGTACCTCATCAGCTGAAGCAGTGAAGGGCATTATAGAGTGATAAATGGGATCCAATTAAGAATATGTTTTGTTAAGGGACCTAATTAAAAATAGTGCACTAATTGTGGAACAAATACATCCATTATTTTTAGAGCGTGGAGCTGTGGAGTAGAAGAAATAGAGAGATCAATTCCTCCATTTTGCTTTCGTTTTTGGCTTCCCCTTCCCCTTCCCCTTCTTTTTTTTTTTTAATTCAAATTTAATTATTTCAAAGTAAAAAGAAAAAAAGATGAGGTTATTGCAGTTAGGCTTCTTCCTAGCTTTAGCTTCTGGTCTCTCTGCTCTTCTCATCTACATCACCGGCGTCTCCGATCTACGTACGTTATTTTCATACATAATTTCCTATCTAGTACGTACATTTACAACTTTCTTAATTTTATGTATTTTGATTTTGTACGATAATTATCAGATGTGACCAATTCACTAACGAATCAAGATTTGGAAGCATTGCAGTCTCTACAAAACGGTTTCAAGAAGTGCGTGGTAATTTAATTTATTTTTTTTGCAATTTAATTTAGTCTTAGAATTGAAGTATAATTTATAGATTTGGTGGTGTTTCTAACTTTTGATTTTTTTTTCCCCATGATTTGCCAATTTCTGCAGAGTGTAAATGGATTAGGCTTACAAGCTGTGACTACTGGAAGTGATTACTGTAAAGTTACTATAAATTTTCCTAGTGACACCGTTCCCAAATGGGTATCATTTCTTTCTTTCTTTTGTTTGTTTTTTCCTTTTTTACCCTTTTTAGTATTTTAGAATTGGTTGCTGATGTTATTAGGTATTAGTGTAAGGGTGTACTTGAAAGTGAAAATATACTTAATGGATTGTGTACTTGCAAGTAATTTTCGGGGCAAAGTTTATGCTCTTAGTGGAATGAGATGGAAATTTATTTTTTATTTTTAACATTTTGAGGGTGCCATTCCCGTTCCTATTAGTTGATGATGATTGCCAATGTAAATGTGGGTGTGTGATCTCGATGTGTGTTTGATTTTGTTTGATGTTCTATTCATAAACAGAAAGATCCCAAGACAGGAGAACTTGAAGGATTATCATTCGACTTTAATCTATGTGAAGCTGTGGCAACATGGGAACAGGTGAGAGTTGCCTCATATGTGTGCGTGTTAGTATTAAGCTTTGATAACCTGGCATTCCGACTATGTTTCTGAGATGATGTGTGTTGTTTGGAGTTTTTATGTTTGAATTTTGATGTGAAGTACAATTGATATATTATATAGTGAGTTGATTTTCAGGTGCGGAATAGTACTACAATACTCACGAGTGAGTTCATTGATGCTTTACCTAATGGATGGGAGGACTATGCTTGGCGTAGGATCAATAAAGGAGTACTTCTGTATGTACCTTTAATTTGCCAGTTTTTTTTTTTGGATAAATTACAGGGGAACAATAGGAAGGGGAAAGTAATGACTTGAACTAATCTTCTACATGAAGTTGATAGGATTTAGGAGGTGTCCTCCAATCAGGACATAATTCATAGAAGAAATGCAAGTGGTGCTCAAAGCAGGAATCATTCATTAAGATGAATGATTAGTTGTGATAGAAGTGATGGAAGTATTTGAGGTTTTCTTGGAAAGGAAATTTAAAATTTATCTCTTGCTAAGATGTCAGTGGTTTTATATTTATATTACTTTTTAAAAAGTTTCTAGTAGTTCCCAGCAAGACTTATTTTCATTCATTAAATTGCCAAAAACATTCTCAGGAAATGGGTTTAGCTGTTCAGTTTTGATGTTTAATTGGTTTATTGTGAGCCTCTAGGACTATTGACAGTAAGTTGTTGTCTGATGTGCCTCATTTATGCAACACAGTAACCAATGCAAGAACAAAACTTTATGCTTGGAGAAACTATCACTAGTGCTCCCTGAGACACCACCATATGTTCCAAGACAGTTTGATCGATGTGCTGTCATTGGTAATTCTGGAGATCTTTTAAAAACAAAGTTTGGAAAGGAAATTGATGATTATGATGTTGTAATTAGAGAAAATGGTGCCCCAATCAAGGTGAGGTTCTTCTTCTTCTCCTTCATTTTTTTTTTTGTCAGCAATCTAGTTGCTTTTGCCACCTTTTAAATCTTGTTGACGTGTTTTTTTTTTTTGTTTGTTATTTTGTTATTGCAGAATTATACAGAGTACGTGGGCAAGAAAAGTTCATTTCGTCTTCTTAACAGGGGATCTGCTAAAGCCCTTGATAAAGTTGTAGAGTTAGATGGTATGTGCACTACTCTACGTCTTACCATGCCTTTCATGTATTGCTAAAATACTGATGTTATGAATCCTACAGAAACAAGACAGGAGGTCTTGATGATTAAAACAACAATACATGACATTATGAACAAGATGATTCGGGTTTGTATTCTCTCCTCTTTTACCTACAGTTTCTTTCTCCAAGTTTTGTCTTTCACCAAAACTTGTTCTTATGGAAGCCAATATAGTCTCTTAACAAATGATGTTCCTTTTATTTTGGAAATTTGACTTTACACAGAAAGTTAAAATTTGTTGATGAATTTCAGTTTTTGGCTTGCAAAAGCATGCCGGCTAATCTTTGGAATCTATGCTTTACAAAAACAATCTGCATAGCAATCCAGTTAGCCTTCATCTTGTTTTGAGTGCAAAATGATTAAGCTTGTATCAATTGAACAAAATTGATGCCACTGCAATTTCTTTCCAACCTTATGACTTTAGCTAACCTTTTTCATGAAGATTTTGCATGCAACACCTTGTAACGTGTACTGGAACTGATTTTACATTATGGAAATACTCAGAGATTTGGTTTTATGCTCTGTTCGAGCTTTATACTTGGGTTATCTGTCCTTTAATTATGTTATTTGGCCTTCAAAGTGCCACCATAATCCACCCTGCCATGTGGTTATGAAGACTTACCTCAATCAAGTTTCATTCTTATTAATTATTTTGTGTAGAATTTTATAAATGTCAGGAAACTGTCCAGTGAGTAGAGTTTTTATAAATATACCTGTTACTGTTTTAAGAGAACTGTCTAACGAAAGTTAGAAGGGCCTTTCTCCTCAGCTTTTCTTGCTGGCTTGACTTTTCCTTTTGTCTTATGTAGGAAGTTCCGATAAACAATCCTGTATATCTCATGCTAGGTGCATCTTTTGGATCAGCTGCTAAAGGAACTGGACTCAAGGCTCTTGAATTTGCTCTCTCTATCTGCGAGTCAGTTGATATGTATGGTTTCACAGTGGATCCAGGATACAAAGAATGGTATCAAAATGTTTCAATGCTTATATCTTGCAAAGAGTTCTTCCCTCGATTTTATTATGGAACCTGACCAGGTAACCTTCTGTTATTTCAGGACAAGATATTTCTCAGAATCCAGGCAAGGTCACACTCCTCTCCATGGAAGGGCTTACTACCAGATGATGGAGTGCTTGGGTGTGAGTTCACATGAACTCTAAATTTCCTTTCCTTTCCTTTTCTTTTTTCTTTCTTTCTTTTAGGTCAAAATCTTTTAATTATCCTAATATTGCAACCGTGAGGACATAAAGTCACCATTTGATGTCCCATGGCATTCATTCTGTATGGATGGTTTGACTCGAGTACAGTTCCTTACTTTTTTTCTCTTTTAACTAATAACTTTCTGTTGGGCTCCGAATATGATTAAATGCTAGGCTTCCAAACTTGAATCATCAGATGTTTTAAGAAGTGAAATCCTGTAATGTGGTATTGGTGGATTTCTTTACTAGTCTGATACCTTTTGTTTGTGGTTTGTTAAGCTTATCAAAATCCATTCCCCTATGCGAGCTGATCCCAGCCGTACTGTCCATTCGGTACCAAGCCAGAGAACAATTACAGCTGCTAGAATTGCATCAGAGAAATTGTTGAGGTACCATTGTTGCTCATTTAGTTGTGTTTCATCAGCTGTTATTAAATTGCCAGAAACATGACTTAAATCATGCTGTTACAAAACAATGGCCAGGGATGTGTGCAAAGTTTAACTATCTTGATGTTTAACCATTTTCATATAATGGACAAGTAAAATTTGTTACCGTCAACCTTGAAGTTTAACCGTTTTCATCAAATGGTTGAGTAAAATTTGTTACTGTCATTCACGCACATACAATTGTTGAAGTCAATGGTTGTCATACAAAGGGTGTTGTACTGTTGGCTGTGTTAAAATTAAACTATTCAACCTGAAAAGGAAGGAATTATTTGATTGAGGAAAGATATGCATTAGCTCATGGTTTTTTGTGAGGGAACTTTGCAAAGCTGCTTGCCTTCTCATAATAAGGGTTAATATGTGACTTCTCATTACTATAGGGATGTTGAATGATCATTGATTCATGCGCATTGATGATAGAGATCTATATTCTGAGTGTGTTCCTTTTGTTGAAGTGGCGACATCTTCATCAGTTAATAACTTCTTTCTTGCACATTATGTGTTGTAGGAGGGTTGGAGCAGGATCTGAAGACCCACTACGTGCATGCTCCATTAGAAAGAAACTAGCAAAAAGAAAGTCTACATCTGTCTCTGGTCTCAGAAAGGCTGCTGTAGATCATCAAAATTTCGTTAAAGGCACAATCATGTATCCTTTGGAGCACCATCCTGGACATGGTGTCCTTTGCACACTGCCAAAAGATTGAATCAAAGAAAGCTAGAGTTGCACCGAAATAGGTGATGAATTTGTTAAATTACTGGCCAATATAAACCACTCACTAGCTGCTGTACTTTAATTGCTCTGTTCAACAAAATTTTGGTTTGAGTCAGAAGGCAACACAAAATATAGGTGAAAATCATTTTTTTTCAGAATTTTAATTTTACGCGTAGCTTCATTGTTCTTATGTCAAAGCCAGATTCTTTCTAATCATGTTACCATTTTCTGTTGTAATTGGATTGGACCATTTTCGCTTTGCCTCTTGTACATGTCTCTCAGTTGTTTTGATGATACTAAACAAGGAAAACAAAAGGACATTTATGTATTCTAGTGTTGCATATTTGCGGATTCTTGGCAAATTCCTGATGTTTCAATAGAGAGTAGCTATGATAAAAGACTAGAAAAACTTTTCTTAATTTCTTCGAATTCCCATTTCCCATGTAACGTGTTGCAAGGAGATCCAGTGTCTTGATTTTAGCCATAGGCTTTAGTTGTCTTGAAATTCTTATGGAAGCATCGAATTGGATATAATTGGCTTAAAAAACAAAGGAAATGAAAAGATTGAGATGGAATGGGTGGTGATTGTTGCTTAGCTGACCTGCACCTTGTAGACTATGCTTGGCAGTGTAGTAGCAGTTGCTTTTTAAATAATTTTTTATGTAGAAATACATATTAATGATATTTTTTTTATTTTTTAAAAGATATTTTTAATATTAGTATATTAAAACGATTCAAAACTTACAAACTATATTAAATTTTAGTAAAAAAAAAAATTTTAAATTTTATAAAAACATGATTTCGACCGCGTTTCTAAACACTACTATCATGAGTTGAATAAGAAGTTTACTTTGCAACATTAAAAAATGTGCAGGAGCTGATAATGTGTTTTGGTGCATCAAGATGTGCTTTTAATAAAATTGATTTAAAATTACATGCATCAATTATTATTAAAGATTCTAATTGAAAATTAAATTAGAGGTGAATATAGTTATCTTATCTCGCTCTCAAATTTTGTTATCTATTTATATGTCAAAATAATCTTTTTTTTTCCAAGAAGAGCACAAATTTAAATTTCATCCATACAAAATAATTATAATTTTTTAAAAAAATATAACTTTTTGAGACACATATATAACCCTATTTAGTGATATTTATTGTTTTTAAAATTACAGCTTATTAGAGCTGTAAAAGCAAGTTTTAGAAAAGAAAAACTTCGCTTTTTATATTTTTTACGCAACTATATTAAGAAAAAAAAAATAATATATTGCTCACACATTGTCATGAATTTATTTTAAAAAAATATTTTTTAACTAATCATATAATTATAAAATATACATTTGCAAGCAGGATAACAAATAAAATTATAAAACTAAAAAAAAACAATTGTTGTCAAAACCCGTTTTTGTTATTCATGTAACTTTTTTTTAACATAAATTAAAATTAATATCCTAAAAATTATTTTTTATTTTATTAAACAAATTAAAATTAAAATTAAAACAAATAAGGGCTTATAAAAATAGCTAAAAACCTCGGCCTCTAGGCTAGTTTCTGGCTAGAAAAAACATATATGTCACATATGGCAATGTTATGAATGTGTTATTAAGTATCATGATTTTTTTTAACTGAAAATGCTTAATAATATATATATATATATATATATATAAGCTAATATTTTTTCAAAAAGCAAAAAACATATGAATATGCAAATATTTAATCAAGATTTTTTAAAATTTATATGTTTTTTTTTTATCCTTGAGGTTATTTTTTCTTACCAAAAACAAATAATTTTTATTTATATAAATACATCTTGCAAATAATTTTATTATTTTTTTATCAAATATGAAAGAAAACAATTAAACATAATTTACAATAATTTCTTTATGAATTGTTTTGTAAGATAATTTTATCAATTTTATAAGATCGAGCATCAATTTAATATTATGATGTTTTTTTTAAGGTTACAATAACCTAATAAAAAATAAAAAAATAAAAATTTTAATTTTTAATTAATTTAATGTTCAACAATAAAAGTTTCAATAATAAAAAGATTTAAATGACAAAAAAAAAAAAAACATTGTATGAGTTCACAGTATAGAGTGTGACACACTATTTCATTGATCTCATTTATTTTATTTTATTTTATTTTATTTTAATAAATGATACTATCTTCAATCCGAAAATAAATATAGTACTTTCCATACAAAAAATATTTAACATTAAGAAGTCTTTAGGATAGAGAAAACGCAAGGAAAAAGTTTTTAAAGCAAACTTTTTGTACAATATGCTCTCTCTAAAAAATTTCATTAAGTTATGGATTAATAATTTTATATATATTCTTTAGTTAATCCTCGAAAGATCATAAGAAACTAAAAAGTTAAATCAAATTTATTATAGGTTCATTAAATTATTTAAAAAATTAGTATAGTACAAGAGCTAAATTACATGTCATTTACATCCTTATTATTTCTTAATTAAACCTGTAATTAAACTCTTTGTTGATAAAATCATGCCATAAAATCTTTTAATATTTCTTAGAAAAATAATTGCAATTAAGACTTATTATTGAATATGTATGAATAATGTAGAAAATATATAATAGTGCATACGTATTTTAAAGTTATTTCTTAAAAAGTAATACATCATTTTAAAATTATTATATAGTATTTAAAAAACAATTATGATGTCAATTAATGAAATTTAATATATAATATTTATTTGAAAAATTAACAACAATTCGTAATTTAATTTGAATTTCCATTGGAAATTGTAGAGTGTATAATATAATCATAATTTGAATTTTGTTTTATTTTTTTTCTATCGTTGGAAATGTGAATTCTCTTTGAGTCTAGTCTAATCAATAAATAAATCTAAAATTTTTTAATTGGGTTGAATGGGTATGTTTGGATGGATAGGTGTATATACTATATATACCTATTAATATTAAAAAGATAATTTTTTAAATAAAAAAATATTATTATTACATGGAAAGTACTATGAGAATAATAAAACCAACATAATTATCTACCTATTAAATGCTCAAATTGATATAAAAAAAATTGTTTATCTATAAATAATTGAGCCATCAAAATCAGCCCACCTTTGCGAAGGATAAGACTATATTATTATAAATATAGTTAGGTTTAAAATGAAATAGCTTGCATATTAACTGCAAAAATAATAAATATATTATCTTGTTCCTAAAGTTTCGTGCTTTCTTGATTTGGATATTTATTTTGGGACTGGGAGAGTATATTATATATTTATTACAAAGTAAATTTTAGTACATTGAATTATTTTACTATTTCTTTAAAAATGCATGAAATCTTATTTGTAATTAAAGGTGTCAAGTTAATCTTTAAAAAATGGCAAGCTAAGACAAGATTAAATTGATGGAGAGAGGTGATAATAATCACCCTGCCAGAAAAATTTAATTAGAATTAATTTAATAAAATGTTATGACTAATAATAAAAAGGATAAAAGACTTATAATTTGCAATTGGCAATTTCAAACATGTGATAAAATATAACAAGTTTTTTACTTTATTTTTAATTTTTTTTTATCTTGATATTATATCATAGGCTATAGGCTGGTCAAGTTAATTCGTATTTACTTCGGTTTTTTTTTTTACATTACTTTTTTTAAAAAATATTTTTTAAATTTTTTATCATTTGACATTAAGTTTTTGAGCTTTAAGTTTTGTAATTTTATTTTGTTTTTTTTATGTAAAGTTATCTTAATATTATATTTTGGATCACGTGTTACTCAAGTAAATCCTAATTAACTTGAATTATCATTGCTTAAAAAAACAATTATATTGAAAAAAATTAACGTGATTCATATTGGAGTGCATGCCACCTATCTAGTTAAATCTGAAACTAAAACAAATTAAAAAGAAAAATAATATTTCAATTAATGATGAAATCAAAAATAAATTTAAAATTTACAAAAGAAATCAAGATCAAAATCATACAATAAAAAAAAGAGGTTTAAATCAAATATCTAAACAACACAAGAGGACAACATGATTTTTTTATTGGGTATTATATTTTTTAAGGCGAAGAGAAAGAAAAAAAAAAATAAAAAGTCATCACTTGAAGCATGCAAAGTAGTCATACTAAATTAATTATTTTAAAAATACAAAATTACCCCTATTTTGACCCTTTAATTACAACAGCAATGAAAAAACAAATAAACCTGAGGGGTGAAAAATAAATCATCCAAACCTCATATAATAAATAAATGAGTAAAACAAGACTTAGGATTGCACTTATGAGCTAAAAGGCCTACACACTTATTTTTTTTTTAGGCCTAAGCACCCCTGAACTTTTTAATATTATATTTTTCTCATTTTTCTATGAATTCAGATTTAAATACACTATAAAGAAATATTATTCAATTTTGTCATCTTTCACAAGTAATTCTATAATTTTTTATGTGGATTTTAACTTTATTTTTTTTAATAATATACCTAATATGAAAAAAAAAATCATGAATATTTTATTAACATAAAATTTATGCTTTTAAAAATCTGTAATATATTTTTTATTTAATTCTATCACATTTATCAATATTTTTTTGCAACCATATACAAAATATTATGACTTAGTTTGAATATTTTATTTTAAATTTTATCTTAAAACCATAATGAATTTTTGTTTAGAAAATAATGTTTAAATTTTAATATTGGATTGATACTTGATTTTATGGGTACATATTTATTTCTGTATTATTAAATAAAATATATTTTCAAAAAACATAAAATCAGTTTAAAATCTTATATTTAATCTACAATATCAAAAAAAATTTCAAAACAATTTTGGTCTTATCCGCAACTATGAAGAATACGAGAATCGTTTTTTGTCCTTCCATGAGAATATAAAATTTATAAATTATTTCTGCAATGGATTTAATATTTTTATTAGAAAACAGAGTAAAATTACCTCGTGTTTTACATGCGAATAGTTGAATAATTCCATGATGATTAGAAGAAAACAATGAAAAAATACCACGTGTTTTACATTCACCAATTACCATTTCCTCGTCCACATGGCTCCTTCCTGAAACTCCACCAATCTATATCAAGACACGCGTCAAACACCCAGCAAACCCATTTGACACACTCTCCCTCACTAACTCTCCACTCTACAGTTCACTCCCCCCTACCCTCTTTCTTAAGAAACCACATTAACAAAAGCAAACCCTAAAGATAAAGAAAAGTTTTGATTTTTAAGTTTTTTTTAATAAGAGTCTTTCAAAATCCCAACTTGAAATGGCAGAGATACACCCACCTGAGACCCATCCAAACAACGGCGGCGGCGGCGGCGGCAGCAGCGGAGGTGGAGGAGGGGCACTCACATCATCGGAAACTGTGGGGTCAAAGAGGCAGCGGAGGCCAAGTGTCCGATTAGGCGAGATAGGCGGTGGAGACCAGCTTTATGAATCCCAACACCACCGTAGAACTGCCAGCAACAGTAACAAGCAATGGAAACAACAACAGCAGAGTTTGGGTTTTAAAGAGGCAAGTAAATCATCAAAGACTCGAGCTTTAACGAATTTAAGTGAGTTTAATGAAATCCTTGATGGGGATAATGATATTAATTTGGATAGTGTTGCAATTGGGAGCTGGAGACTTAATCATTCTTCGAAAAAGAGAGGGTCTTTGAATGTTAGTGCAAAGCGAGTTAGGTCTAACTGGGTGTCTAAATTTGATGATAGTAGTGGTGGTGGTGGTAATGGTGGTGAAGGGGAGGAGAAATACAGTGGTGGTGAAGACATAGAGGAGGAGGAGGATGAGGAGGAAGAGGAGGAGGAAGAAGAGGATTGTAGAGAGTTTGATGTTGAGAATTCAGAGACTTTGTTGAAAGAACAAAGCCGAATTCGTGATCCACTTGATAATTTGGGAGATGGGAATGAGAGGAATGGGAGGGAAGTGCATTGCTATAGGAGGGTAATTAGGGCGAGGAATGATCGTAATGTTAATCATGATTATCGTCATGACGGTGTTGATTTATCAGGTCCATCTGATAATGATATGAGAGATTATAGGAATATTGGGAGGTGTGGTGGTGGAGGGGAGGACGGGGTGAGGATTTGGCTGAATAGTTTAGGGCTAGGGAGATACGCACCAGTTTTTGAGATTCATGAGGTGGATGATGAGGTTTTGCCAAAGTTGACATTGGAGGATTTGAAGGATATGGGGATCAGTGCTGTTGGGTCTAGAAGGAAGATGTTTTGTGCGATTCAGAAGCTAGGAAAGGGGTTTTCTTGATGGTTTTTTGGTGAGCTTGTAGAGGTTTTTTTTAATGGATAACTTTTCTCAGCCATGGTAATTAAGATGCATCATGTCTGAATTTAATTTGACCTATTTCGTTCCGTCTACTAGAAATAGTAGTACTTTTTGGTATTAGTAGGATGTTTTGGTTAGTATTACTTTCTTGCCCTATATCAGTGCATTTTTAATTCAGTGCAATATTCTATTACATGGCCCTTGAGTTGATTTGCTGAAGTAGTTGTGGCTGTTTTAATGAGCCTGAAGCTATATCACTTCTTCATTTGATTCTTGGAGAAATTCATGAAAAGGAAATTGCTTTAAATATTCTTATGAAGAGAATTCAAAATCAAAGCATAAGTCTTTTGCTTTACTTCATTCCTTTTGAGATTGAAAGCAGATTAGTTGAAGTTCCAAGCCAAAAGTTGAATGTGAATAATCATACTTACAATTAGTGAATGGAGAAAAACTGTAATTCTTTATGCAATATTCGCATGTTGTTTGTAGTCCATAATGTTTGCATATTTTCTGTGCTTGTTCCCTTATTCATCTCTCGGGTGGTATTGTCTTCTAAAACTCTTCAGTAACTTATATAAACCTGTTGTGATTAGAGTCCCAAACTGGTTGCCATTCCTCAACACTAGAAGATTGACTTTCTATTGAGCTCAGAGTTAGTGGTTTTTAGAAATTGAAAGCAGGAAGTGCAACCTATATAATGAGGTGTGGTCTGGGTTTCAACTTTTAAGGTCCACTGAGGTTGCCAGAAGTTCTAGCTGCCCTTTTGTGGTGTATAGCAGTGCAGTTTTTAACACGCTAAGGTACTCTAAAGTTGTATGTGGAATACTTTGCGAACTGCGACTAAGAAAAAGTAAGTCATTGCATGAATGAGGACTCAACTTGTGGAGTGGGTTCTGAAAGAGACAGGTTACATTCGAGAAGAGTATATGTAGTTCATATTTTTGGAGACTAGGGTTACTGGATTGGTGATCCAATGCATAGCGCCTTTATTCAGAGCATGTTAGTTAGTTCTAAATTGTTCTGCTGTTATTAGTTCTTCTGTCATCATTTTTCAATGTTGACTCTCTAATACGTGACATTTCAATTGACCACCATTTTAGCTGGGAATGAGCTGCCCATCTGAATGTGATTTGTTTTTCGTATTTGATGCTGACTAGGTTACTTAAGAGGAAACATTAAGCCGATTACAAAGATTCGGAGAAGACCAGTTAAGTAACTCAGGTTAGGATATTCTTGATCAAGAATCGATGTAGAGGTCTCAAGCTAACTGAACAGTGGTGAAGGTATGCATCCCTTTGGTGTTTGTTTCTCAGTAAAGGTGTACCGGTGAAATTTGTTTTAGCAAGAGCTATGCTAGATGCACTCAATTCTAAGCTAATGCTAGCTATACATGTACCCTTCTTTTGTGGAATAAATTGAATGATTTACAGATCTATGCCAAAACCTATCATTTTATGATTATTTTTGACGTTGGGAAAGGGGATTGAGTATCATTGTTGTTGGTTGATGGAGAGAAATCTTGGAGCATTCTAAAGGCTGCGTTACATGTCTTCATGAATAACAATGTTTCTTTTCCATTGTTCCTCCTTTTATGCATTTAGCTAAGCCCTCTTGTTAGAATTGATATATATATACCTTGCGCAAGCTAAGCAAGTCTTTGCAAATTTGCGGGCCAATTGATATAACTTTGATCATAAGTTAATGTTTGTAGGCCAGTTTTTATGAGAGTAGTCATGTCCAACTCGCATTTTAGGCTTGGGGTCTGCTGGCTTTTAGGTTTCATTGGCAGACGTGCAAATGCGATACATTCGGTTGACAAGTTTAGAGCTTTGTAGATATCCCATGATGTAAAAAGGTCACAAGATGTAGGATATAGACCCTCCAGAGAAGTGCTTGAAACTTGAATGTCGGCCTTCAGAGTACAAATTTCTAGCGTATTTCTGAGGTCAAGACTCAAGACTGGACTTCTCTAGAAATTCGCACAGTTCTTTTTCATCCATGCTATAAATACCCTCTACAGTGACAATCACCTTCTTAAGGTTGCCCTCTGCAATTTGCTGTATCAGAAATCAAAATTTGCTCCATTGTTTAAGAATCTGTTGGTGTAGAAGAGGGAGCAAAAAAAGAATTGAATTATTTATGGCATGGGATGTTTTAGAAAACTGATGGAACCTGTCATTTCTATTAACTATACATATAGATAGCTCCACTTTTAAAATCATCAGCGGCCATTAAAACAGTTTGATGAAGTTGATATTCATTAATTCTCGATTCTGAAACCGCGAGGTGAAGAATCCTGATTCGGTGATCATTGAATTGATGCAGGATTGACTATTCTCCAATTGCCTTATTACCTAACACTAGTGTATAAAATAATTCCATGTAATGTAAGAGCCTCCTTAGTCCTTACGATCAAAGGCCATCGCAAGAAACAGTTGAACCTCCAAGTTTGACCTTGTCCAAGCCTGCCTTTATGGTATCCGTCTTCTTCTTGGAGGCTTCAGACCACGAAGTCAATTCTATGTAGAATTGTCGTCAAAAAATTGATTTTTTAAAAAATTTCTTTTTCGATCAGTTTTTCTATTGTTCACATTTAATTTATTGGTAGTTTAATGTGTGGATTTGTGAGACGTAGCAATTAAAATTATTCAATATTTCTGGAGTGCAAACCTTAGATTAATCCTCTGACTGTATATAGCTCCTTGATGAGTCCTTGAACTACTGATTTTATCGATTGGATCCCCCTATCTATTTTTTTTTCTTCTTACAATTGGATCTTTCTGCTATAATAATTAGACACTGTGTAAGATATTGCACATTCTACCTGATTGTTTTCTTACGAATTCTAATGGTCCCAGAATTTATGCATGAAAATAACTAATATTTCTCCCTATTAGCAAATGTAAAGCATATCCAATTATTCCTTTAATCCACTTTTCTAATTGTTCTTGCACATGTTTGGATGAGTGAAAAGATAAGGTATTTTCATGTTCAAGTCTTGTGGGAATCACGAGGGCTAAGGAGAAAACACATGAATAGCCCATGCACCATTCAATGTCATCTTCGATTTGGAGACCCAATTGGTAAAATCAAAAGTTGGAGGACTAATCCGAGGTTTGCCCACTTCAAAATTAAATCCCCGTGACCATAGATGAAGACCACCAGACCCCAGTAAAAGTGGAATAATTCAAAACGAGATAAAGCCCTCCACGTATTCATATAATTATAATTTTTAAAACAAGAAGTCAGCCAATTTATTTGGTTTTGGAGAAAATAACACCAACAAATCCAAGAAATCCATTGATGGTGTTGCTGTTGCCGGCTTCCTTCCTGCCCCCTTTACCAATCGGGCATCCATTCCTCTAGAAACTTGGAAACTTTCTCCTCTTTAACTGGCCATCGTCGCACCTCTCCTCTGCTACTTCAAAACCCCCTCTCATTTTTTTCCAATCAAAACCAAAAACCTCTCTTTGTCGGCAAATTCTCTTTCTCGAGAACTCAAAATCAAACAATCATGACAACATCACGGCGACATCATCATCGTTTCATAATTCGTACAATTCTTCTTCTGCTCTCACTTAACTCAGTTCCTTCAATCTCTGCTCACTTTTTACCTAACTTCACTTCAAACCCAGAAGAGTTGCTCAAGAACGCCACCGGTAATCCGTGGGATTTCTTCCAACAACTAGCCGGCTGCCACGCAGGTAAAAAATACGACGGCTTAGCCAAGCTCAAACACTACTTCCAATACTTCGGCTACATCCCCAATTCCCTCTCCAATTTCACCGATGATTTCGACGACTACCTTGAATCTGCTCTCCGAACTTACCAACAAAACTTCAACCTTAACGTCACTGGCGAACTCGACGACCAAACAGTGAACCACGTCGTGCGGCCCAGATGCGGCAATCCGGATATAATCAACGGCTCTACGAGTATGAACTCTGGCAAGACCAATAATACCTCGTCAAGCCATCACTTTCACACGGTCTCTCATTACAGCTTCTTCACTGGCCAGCCTCGTTGGAGAAAACAAGCCTTAACCTACGTGTTCTTGCCGGAAAATCAACTATCCGACGAGGTCAAGGCCGTTTTCTCCCGCGCTTTTGACCGTTGGTCAACGGTGATTCCATTGAATTTCTCACAGACGGATTCTGTCTACACAGCTGATATCCGGATTGCGTTTTTCAGTGGCGATCATGGAGATGGAGAGCCGTTTGATGGGGTATTGGGGACACTAGCACATGCCTTTTCTCCCCAAAATGGGCGACTCCATCTTGACGACGACGAGCATTGGGTGGTGACAGGTGATGTCAGGACATCAGATGTGACGTCAGCTGTTGATTTGGAGTCCGTGGCAGTGCATGAGATTGGACATTTGTTAGGTTTAGGGCATTCCTCTGTGGAAGAGTCTATCATGTACCCTAGTATTTCTTCAAGGACAAGGAAAGTTGAATTGGCCACCGATGACATTGAAGGGATCCAAACGCTGTATGGTAGCAATCCTAATTTTAATGGTTCATCTGCACAGACCGTTCAGGAGAGAGAGACTGGTAGCGGCAGCGGTAGCGGTGCCGCCCATTGTGTCCATTCGAGGTGGGGTCTAACTGGGTTAATCATGGCCTTGTGCTTTACTTTCCTCCTCCTTTTGTAGATTAGACTTTAGATTAATTAGGTTACATAACATGAATTTCATTTTTTATTTTTAATTATTTGGAGGATTTCAAAAAGGAGCTGTCATTGGCTCTTTATATTTGTAGTTATTACCATCACACTTGATATATTAATTCATGGAATACTCTATTAAAAAATGGAAGCCTGGAATTGGGCATGCCTAAGTAGTGCTCGAGTTTTTTTTTTTTGACTGTTTGTTTGTTTTTATAGTGTAAAAATATATTTTTTTAAAAATTAAAATTTTGCTTTAATTTTATTTTTTTACTTTTAGATTGTTTTGATGTGTTTGTATAAAAAATAAATATTAAAAAATAAAAAAATATTTTAATATATTTTAAAATAAAAAAATATTTTAAAAAACAATCGCTATCACAATACCAAATAAGATAAAATAACTTCTTCCACATAGGGGAATCTCTCTTTCTATGCTTGTCGAGAATGATTGTCGGAATAACAATGATCACCCATAACATGAGGTTCATAATCTAGAGATAAAATTGATAATAATAAAAAAAACTAATTTAATAAAGGATTCAAGACCAAATTTACATTGTAATGAAAAGGCCGAGGACCAAACATGATATAAAAATTAATTGTTAAGAAATAAAATTAAAAACTAAAATTAACTTAATAAATTATTCAAGATCAAAAACATTACAATAAAAAAGAATAAGAATCTAATTTAATTCAACCAACTAATATTTATATTTTTTTGTAAAAATCAACATGTTTTTCTAGAAAAAGAGAGAGAAAAAAAAGGGAATAAAAAACATGTAATTAGAGCTCAATCTACAATCTTTTAACAGAACGCATCTCACGACTATGATAGAAAATATAGACTATGAGGCGTATCGAACATTGTCCTAGATAGTAATATTTGGATTTGTTTTGATGTTCCATGCATTACCCTAAATGTGTTAGCGGCTTTAAGTTGTTGGCATTTTCTAAGTATGCTCTATCCACCTTTTATATATATATATATATATATATATATATATATATATATATATATATATATATATTGAGCCTTGGCCAACGTGAGAATAAAAAAAAAATCTTGCAAAATAACTAAAGTCTTCTTGCATTCAAAGCTATAAAATATTATTTTTAGGGGTAATTAAGTAATTGTGCTACACAAAAAATGAAAAACCCGAGAAGCCCCTAAGGAAAACATTTGTTTTTTTAAAAGATAAATTAATAATTACACTGTGTATCAAAAAGGTAAAAAGACCATTTAACCCTCTTATTTTCTTTAATGACTACTATATCCCATGAAAAATACCTTCCAACTCCTAAAACTAACCAAGCTAAGTAAGTTTACCCTTCAAGAATAAGAAAATAATTTCACTGTTCAAAATGCAATATTTGTGTTTATTGCTGTTGCA
This sequence comes from Populus davidiana, assembly GCA_030145905.1. NCBI lineage: Eukaryota > Viridiplantae > Streptophyta > Magnoliopsida > Malpighiales > Salicaceae > Populus > Populus davidiana. The sequence goes on from CM057803.1 coordinate 13,237,412, forward strand.
GGAAACTGGAAACTCTGAAAGTCCAAGAAAGCAATATTTGTGTGCCAGTGAGCACCAACTTCCTGTCATATCTGGTTTGCTTGCAAAGACTGCTTCCTTGACACAAGGAGACTAAAGCCACTTTTGCTTTGCTAAACTTGTTTTATAAAGCTCACTCTTGCTTTGTTTACTTTATTTCTGGTAAACCATAATTTCTTATATAATAATTATGGATCTTATTTTTACATTAACAAAAAATAATATTTTTTTTTGTAATAGAAAAAAATAATTTCTGAATTAAAGACAAAATAAACAACTGCATATTTTTGTTGACGACACGCTTATCAGATAACTGGAGGTGCGAATCAAAGCATTTAACAGATTTACAGTAAGGCTACACAGGACACGACATGAGAACACATAAATAAACAAGAGGAAAGCTTCGATGCTAGCAAGACAGCTACAGCATTTTCTGATTCTCAAGAGGAATTCTAATCAATGCTGCACATATATGCTACTCAAATTGTTAGATCAAAGCTTTCATGTCATCGAGCAATTTCACCGAGATGGGATTCTTGAGTCTCACTCCAACTTCATTGCACCTTGCTCCCGATGCTGCTTCTCAGACCCGGCAGGGGAGTACTTTATGCCGATGAGGTCGCCGACTTGATTGATAACCTGTCCAAAAAGAGAGAATTTACCATCACTCGGATTAGTAATCAAACATCAGAAATGACTTGCTAATTCTGTCAACTCAACGCCACACAAAAATTAAACAGACAAAAAGCATCAGAAAAGAAGTGGGTATTTGCAAACTCATAGCCATTGCTTTCCCATTTTAAGCTCAAGCAACCGTACCCTATCCTTTGGTCGGTTGGAGTCTCTAGTCTTAATTGACAGCTGTTTAAGAACCAAATTATTCACAAAGACTTTGATAATGATGGTCAACCAAATAGCAAAACCACAAAAAGGAGGAGAATGCATGATGTAATTGAAAAGAAGTCCATATTGACAAGCACACATACCTCCAATGCTTTGAGAAGGTCTTCCATGGCATGGCAGGCAGATATGCAAATACGTGCCCTGGCCAAAAGTAGAGGGGTAGCTGGAAAAGCAGTCATCACAACAGCAACCTGTAACAGCATGTGTGATCTTAGTAACTAGTGACATCCACAAGAACAGAAATGATGATGCTTAAGCAACTAATGAAATTTAGAATTATGAATGCCCTTGCAAAATCTGATGAATACATAATATCTACATGACAATGCAAACATAAAAAAAATTACTAGGATCTCACATTCTGCTTGAGGCACTCCCGAGAAAATGCAGGGATTTTTCCTGGATTGTAAAGCATTATGGCAATCACTGGTGAATCATTATCTCCAATAACGTCAAAACCCATTTTCTGCAGCTCTGATCTGAAAAAGTTGCTATTTTCACGTATTCTTTCAAGTTTTTGAGCCCCTGAAGTGAAACAATGTTGACCAAAACAAAATTGATGTGTAAACTCAAGTCTGAGTAATTTCAGAAAGACTTCTTAGTATATCAGAAAAGAAAGAATCTTTTTAGAATACCTCTGCTAGAACCATCCTCTCCCAGAATAACCTTTATGGATGATATAATTTGTTGTGCAGCTGGAGGCGATATTGATGTTGCATATAAATGAGCTGGACTAGTGTACTTAAGGTATTGGATTAGTTCCTGAAAGTAATATGCAACCCTCAGCCATTGGGCATTTATTCACATAAGATCAATAGCTGAATCCACTAGAAACAAGTTTGCATATTTTGCACTGGTAAAATGAAAATGCTCAGAAAATTGGAATATGTCATAGCAAAGACAGTTCATATGGCGTCAACAACAAACAATATCCTTCAGAATTTCTAGAATTAGTGGAGACAAAACAAAATGATAGTACTCATGATACGGCTAAGAAGGATTATCCACCAACATGTTCTAAACTATACAAGTTCATCAGAGTCTTGCTCATCAGATGGTGACTTCCACTTGGTGGTTGGTGTGAAAAACCAAAACATAATCATTAATATTTTCTTGAGGCAGAAGAGAGCATCCAAGCTGCTAACTCGACTGCTCAATATGACTAGAGGCAAAGTACTCATGAAAAAGCCCCACTGGTACTTTTCCATGACAACTTAATGATGTCAAACCCATCCAAGCGGGTAGGTATCAAGAAAAGAAAGAGCACAAAAAAAATCATATACTGAAGTTTCATACTGCAACAGAAGAAAGTATAGGCTAGGTCTGGTATTATAAAATGTCGATTGTAATTAGGGTTAAAACAAACTAGTGGTCAAGGAAAGAAGAATTGCTATCGAAGACACGCATCAACATTACTCTTCCCAGAAAGCTCAAAGCACATTTTATAGAACTCTTAGTAAATAGAACAGAGGTGCACAAGTAATAAACCTTAGATCCAGCAATGTAACCCCCACAAGATCCAAAAGATTTTGTAAAAGTTCCCATCATAACATCGACATCAGCTGTATCCACTCCTAAGAGCTCACAAACACCTCTTCCTGTTTTCCCAACTGCTCCAATGCTGTGAGCCTCATCCAAGTAAATGTATGCCTGCAAGAAACAGGGGATAAAAAAGAAGATACTATTAACGCAATTAAGCAGAAAATATAGGAGCTTGGCAATGCAAAAGCACGTTAAAGAAGTAAAGCAAAAAACAGACCAGAAAATATTTTACATGACTTTCAGATTCATAGCATCCCAAACTCTTAAAATCATTTCCCCCCATAAAACAGATTCAACTTCCATTGATTGTGAAACAATAGAGCAGAGTTTAAAAACAGAAGTCTTCAGAAGTTACAAATTGCAACTGCATATTACAATAATCTACCTGTTTTCTAATGCAACAAAGTAATTTCCCTATAAAAAAGAATCACAAAATTTCCAGGCAAAAACCAATCAATAAAAGGTTAAACTGAAATTATTAAAGATGCACAAAGTAATACTATTTACTACAATCCATCAATCACCTTATATTTCTTGCATACTGAAACAATCTCTGGAAGTTTGCATAGTTCCCCTTCCATACTATAAATACCCTCCACGAGGACAAATATCTTCTTCCAAGGCCTATGTGTCCTTGGTTGCCCCTCCGCAATATGCTGCCTCAAAACTTCCTCCAAGTGAGATGGTGCTGAGCGGAAAGCGGGTGACCAGATTCCAATGCATGAGAACACAGAAATATTTATTTCGGAGACTGAAAACGACTATCACATTCAACTTACTATTGTGTTGGAAAACCCGAATTGTTGCTCCTGAACCACGAGCACCATTGATAATTGAGTTGTGGTTTAATGAATCACTAATTATTAACCCTCCCTGTAAAAATAAAATAAACTGTAATTCAATCGTAACATATTACAAAACACACAACTAAGATTATGCACATACCTTTCCGATCAGAGCAGGGAGAGTGGCACAGTTTGTGGCATGGCCCATGCCAAAAACTATGGCAGCTGGCTTCCGAACAAAGTTTGCAACAATCTCCTCCAGTTCGTTATGCAGTGTCGTAGTTCCTGATAAAAGAAACTTGCATTGCTCAATAGCAAACACCCAGAACACGATGAGGAAAGAAAAAGTTAGAAATGATACACATACCTCCATCAACACGAGGACTGCAAGTACTCGGTGAAAACCTCTTCAATGTCTCAATAACACGAGGCGTACAATACTCATCAGCGGCAGCAAACCCGAGATAATTATACGATCCCAAGTTCAGACACCTCGTTACCTTCGATGTCCGTCTGCTCAACACACAATTATAGCAATTAATAAAAAAAAATGCCCCAAAAGAATCACCATCTAATAATGGAAAGAGTTACTTTCTCAGTGTTAATTTTCACCTCAAAGTCTTGTTATTGTCGTTGGAGTAACGCTGGACAACATCAAACCACACGTCCGGAGCACTCGAAATCGGACGTCCAAAACAATCCTAAACATTAAAAAACATGAAAAAAAGAAAACACCAACGTAACTAAATCACAACTAATCTTTCGTAACATAGAAAAAACATTACTAAAAAAACTTATTTTTCCTCTAATAAATAAATCAATCAATTTTGATTCTAATAAAAAAAACCATACTCTTCAAATAAATAAACGAATGGATTAAAGTACCTGAATTCGAAGAAATAATCGACGAATGTAAAAGTCTTCGGGTCCTAAACAAATCGGTGCATAGCCCTGATTTAAACAAGAATCGGATCATTAATATTAACACACAAAAGTGAAGCATTTAGAGCTAAATTATGCCAAAAACGACATAAACCAGAAGCAAGAGAAGTTTTATAAAAAAATAAATGAAAAAGAGGAGGACCTGAAGATTGCTGGAGTGGAAGCAATCGAGGATTTTACGAAAGAAATCTCGGAAATGGCCAAAAACGAAGAGTAATCCATAGCTGAAGTAGGTGCTCAAGGCGGTCAAATATGGAATCTTAATCATTTCTCCTCTCCTCTTCTCTCTCTGGTTTACACAATCCTAGGAGTGGTTGTGGTTTTATAGGATTTTTGGTGGAGTACCTTTGATTAGTACTAGTGAGAGAGAATGAAGAAGATTATTATTATGTGACTATTCAAATTTCTTTGGTCAATTCTTTATTGTTTGAAGGGAGGGATCTGTTTGGATTCTGGAAATATCTTGCGGGCTAAAAGTGAATCTCAACCACAAACTTTGGATGGCAAGCCCAAATTATTTGTGATAATGAGAGAAAAGTTTCCTAAATTCTATGATCAAGTTGTCCATGCTTCGAGTAACATGGCTTTAGCAATGCATCTGGTACAGGACATACTTGGGGCACAAGTATAAAAGGAAATCGTATGTATAAAAGAAAAACAAAATGAAGAACACACACCCATATAAAACCACTAAATATTATATTGAAAGGGAGCTAACTTGATCGTCTGAGGGCTAACCGGAAGTCATATTTCGATCCAGCTTTATGTTTACAGGGTCGTGGCTGTAAGGCATCAACAGTAAGCAATGGCAACCTTGGCTGGAACTATACCTTAATAATCTGAGTTTGAGTCAAATTGCGCAAATTGGCTACAACTAGAATCATCCTCAAGGCATTGATTTGCTTACCTTCTTGTTTCCAATAATGGCAAATCTCATGTCATCCTTCCCATTCCAGACAAAATGAAAGGGAGCTAGCTTTCGAACACGTATGTAGAAGAGATGTAGGTCTAGCATGAAAAATAAGAGCCAGTTAGGATAACCAAAGTAGACTGCCTATGAACCCTTCAATTGAGCTCTAAACCACATTTCATGCTTTTAGAAGCCCTATGGAGGAAATAGGCAAGTCATCCTTGGCTACCAAACCCTCTAACTCTTCATCTTCATACAAGACCTCTCTTCCTCTTACAGATACTAGTAATCAAGAAGATGGGGTGATATAATGCTCCACCAGAGAGTCTTATTTATATAGCTAATTATGAGGAGTGAGATAACCATACTTGAATTTCCAAGCAAAAAGTTTATCTTCATTTCCCACCAAGGGCACTACTTTTCCCTCAATATATAAAACCTTTTTACTATTTTGTTGTCTCATTGAACATAACATTAATTTCAAATGTTACCAAAGAAGGGAGATAGAATATATTCTAGCTGTGACAAGGGACCAAACAATTATCCATTAATGTTCATTATGCTACCTAGGTGTTGCTTTCATAGCTCTCTGCATATGGGAAGAAAATTGACTTCCAAGCTGCAAAAGTGGCTCTGCCTTGTTGTAGCATGTTGATCAATCAATGCAATTTCTTTCTCCAAGAATAAATGCCAAAAACAAGTCTTTGGGCATTGAAAGTCGACAAGCTAAGGAGAAATCCAGTATGATCCATGCAATGAAGGCTTGAGAGAGCAAAACAAGAACCTTCAGACGAAGAATGAAGAAGATGAGATGAGGTACCCTGATGTTAGAAAGATTTGTGCAAAGAGAGAAGTTGAGAAAGAGGAAACAGAGAAGGCTAACCATAAGCTCAAAGGCATGGTCGAGGCGAGGTTTCATGGTAAGTTGATCCAAGAAAACTTAAAGTCTAGAAATAGCAAATGAAGAACTGCAGAACTGCAATGAAGAAATAATGGAAGGGTATAATAGCAAGCTCTGAAACCTTAGGGAGGCTCTCGATCAATCAGAGTAGGAAAAGAGGAATATGTCATAAGCCTATGGGGATTTAAGAGCAGCAGCATCTTTATCGAATGCAGCATGGATAAGAAAATTCATGTATACTGCACAAAGAGAGTACATTCAGAAATATTAAGGGCAGCTTGAATACTACTGAATGCATTATCTTCTTCTAGCTATGTTTCTCTTACACAAAAATACCCCAAGCCTTGCCGAGTAAAAAGGGGAAAATAAAAAAGATGGTGCTAAAATTTACCTTCAAGAACTTGTATCAACCACACCACTGCAGCTCCCTGGGATGACTTATTTTCTTACAACTCAATCCAATAAACCTCTAGCGATTCAAGCTTCAAAAGAATTTATATGTAGGAACACATTGATCTGGAATGGCCAGGTCCCAAGCAGTGAAGATTTCTCTGCTGGTAAATATCAAATTAGCAGTGAAGATTTTTTTTTTTCTAATAAATATGAGTGTTCAGCTAACTTACTTATACCTCAATTAATTTTATGAGCTCTAAAGTTAATAATCAACTAAGCTTAACAGTGAAGATTTTTGAACACCCCAAACAATGGATGCAAAACTTTCCCTTTCCAATTAGTATAAAATTATTTTGGTCGCTAGCTAGATGTTTTTTCATTCACCATATAGCTTAATTAGGACAAGAAACATATGCATTCATTTAATGTAAGGATGGCTGTGCTTACCAAATTATCGGCCTGGCATCTCTAATTATTTATGATGGCTGATTTTATTCTGGAAGTAGAACTTGGGATGGTTATGTTACACTGAAAAAGTAAGTTCCCCGAATTTTGGTGAAGAAAATTCTTATTCTTCTTTAAGCAAAGTTATGTTTTAAATTATCAAACAAGCTCGAAGTCGTCACGCAAAAGATGATTAAGGTAAGATGGGTTTTAGTCATGTGAATGATCTACCGTGAACCAGCTAGTCTACAGTGCTAGTGTCCCTTCTTGGACTGTTAGGTAATGTGACTGCGAGTAAGTTTTGTGAGTGAAGTTCACTTGTAGCCATAGATATAAACAGTTGTTTAAAGAAAGTGCAAGTGTCCCTTCTTGGATTGTTAGGTAATGTGATTGCGAGTAAGTTTTGTGAGTGAAGTTCACTCGTAGCCATAGATATAAACAGTTATTTAAAGAAAAAACATACTTTAATGCTGGTAGGACTCATCAAAAATTTAGTTGCACTGCAAGTTTTATAGAAGTAGCATTTTACTGCTTCTCGTGGAAAAGAACCACTGAACAATGGAGTCATGCTCAACTGTCGTACTGTTCATTAAAGTGAATAGTTTTTTTTCTCGAAAAACCAGTGCAGGTATTTTTTTTTTCTTTTAAAAAACCAGCGCAATGAATTTAATTCACTCGCACTGTTCATGTGAATAGTTTTTTTTTTGAAAAACCAATGCAGTTAATTGATTTCACTCGCACTATTAATGTAAACGTGAACAACAATTTTTTTTTGTTTTTTTTAAATTAGTTTAAGGTGAATTAATATACTCGTACTGTAATCTCAATTTTATTCCTGATAATATTTTACCTAATTTTATTGCACGCTCAAAAAATCATGGAAGCTATAGTTCTTGTCGGATGAATTTTGTACGTAATGGAATTGTAGATATTTTAATGGAACAATAAAGTTTTTTATATATAAAGTATGATTTATTTCATGATGTAATATCAATAGTTAAATCTACAATATTTAAATTAAAAACTATAAATATTAATATATATTTTTTAAAATTATTTTATAACCTCAATTTCAAAAGCATTCTTAACCAAACACATTAAACTAATTTTTATTCAACCTCAATTTCAACAACAGTTTTAACCAAACATATATTTTTTCAACCCAACCTCAACTAAAAATATTTTTTTATAAAATAATTTTTTAAAATCATAACTATAATAGCTACCGTAATGCCAAACATATCGTGTCAGAATACGCTCGAAATAACAATACCATGAGAGGATAGTCTCCTCTGCCCTCTCACTTTTACCCCCCCGGGCCGTTAATGCTTGACGAGGCTTCCTTTTTAAGGCCTTAATGAGATTAACCCGTAATCATAAATACAAACATTTTGTAAAAAAAATGTAATTTGATGCTGGTAGGACCCATCAAAAATTCAGCTGTGCCACAGGTTTTATAAAAGCAACATTTTATTGCTTCTCGTGGAGAAGAACCACTGTCGTACTGTTTATTAAAATGAACAATTTTTTCTCTTAAAAAACTAGTGCAATTACTTTTTTTTTTTTCTTTCAAAATCCAGTGCAGTTAATTGATTTCATTCGCACTGTTAACGTGAACGTGAACAACAATTTTTTTTTGTTTTTTTTTTAAATTAGTTTAAGGTGAATTAAATATACTCATACTATAATCTTAATTTTATTTCTGATAATATTTTACTTAATTTTATTGCACGCTAAAAAAATCATGAAAACTGTAGTTCTTGTCGGATGAATTTTGTACGTAATGGAATTGTAGATAGTTTAATAGAACAATAAATTTTTTATATATAAAAAATATGATTTATTTCATGATGTAACATCAATAGTTAAATCTATAATATTTAAATTAAAAACCATAAATATTAATATATATTTTTTAAAATTATTTTATAACCTTAATTTCAAAAGCATTCTTAACCAAAAATATTAAACTATTTTTTGTTTAATCTTAATTTCAATCATAATTTTAATTAAATATTTATTTTTCTAATCCAACTTCAACTAAAAACACAACACATGACAATAGGCTTGAAATAACAATAACATGACGAGGCTTCTTTTTAAGGCCTTAATGAGATTGATGGGCTCCAGCTGGGCTTTGGTCCAAAAATGTGAGATCTGTAACAATCTCTTAGGAACATGTGCCCCTTACTGAGTAAAAAAGCAAGAAAGCTGGACGAGTAGGTGATGATTGTTGGCGATGTTGACTTTCCAAGGGTACCTGCAAACAAGTCTCCCTGCTCGATGCTTAAATCAACAATTGTTAATGAGGGAAAAATGTTTAATACTGACAAGGATCTTCCTTCTCCATTGTGATGATGGCGATTATGTTATATTTTCTTATATTTCTATTGTTATATGGTTATACGATGTTGTTATTAATGTTCCATTGCCACCCCCCTTTTCTAATGATTGTTGCAGGGTTTATATACTAGTTTCTCTTCCTCTTCCTGCATGGAAATGAGGTAAGGAGATCCCTGATCTACTTTAGTGTTAATAATGCAAGATAATAACCCTAATCTCAGTAGATTACTCTATAATGTATGATAAAAAAGGTGTGACTATGGTATCTAATGCCAAGTGGTAGCCATGCACTAAGTTGAGATTTTCAGGCAAGATGGTTTACAAAGCATAAGCGTGGAAGTCCAGAGCCTAACTCCTGGAGAGTTGGGTCGGAAGGATCGCAAGGATTGGTGCTAGCGAGCTATTGATGATTCAACTTGGTTAACATGGCTTTCAATGTATGCAATGGCAACCTTGACTGGAATTGTACCTTAATAATTGAGTTTGAGTCAAAGTGCACATATTTTGGCTCCAACTAGAATCATCCCCAAGGCATTGATTTGCTTACCTTCTCGTGCGTTTCCAGCAATGGCGATCTCATGTCGTCCTTCCCAGTCGAGAAAAAATGAAAGTGAGCTAGCTTTCGAACATGTATGTAGAAGAGATGTAGGTCTAGCATGAAAAACGAGAGCCAGTTAGGTTAGCCGAAGGAGACTGCCTATGAACCCTACCAATGGGCTCTGAACGACGTCATTTCATTCTTTTTAGAACCCCATGGAGGAAATAGGCGAGTCGTCCTTGGCTACCAAACCTCTTGCTCTTCATCTCCATACAAGACCTCTCTTCCTCTCATGGACACTAGTAATCAAGAAGATGGGATGATAGAATACTCCACGAGAAAGTCTGTATTTATATAGCCGAGGAGGAGTGAGATGGCCATATTCGAGTTGCCAAGCAAACAGTTGAGCTTCATTCCCCACCACGGGCACTACTTTTCCCTCACTGTATAAACCCTTTTTTACTACTTTTGTTGTCTCGTTGAGCATAACATTGATATCAAATATTACTAAGGAAAGGAGATCGATTCGAATATATTCTAGCTATGAAAAGGACCGAACAATATTTATCCATTAACGCTCATTATGCTCGCCGAGGTGTTGCTTTCATAGCTATCTTCATATGGGAAACAAATTGACGACTTCCAAGTTGCAAAAGTACAAAGGTTGGCTTTGCCTTGTTGTGTCCACATATCATGTCGATCAGTCAACTTGCATTGAATCGGTTTATTGACCCTTGATTATTTCCAAATGGTGAAAAACTATGATTCTCACCCCGAACCTTCTTTCTCCGAGAATCATAAATAGGGCAAACATATATAAAAGTTCAAATTGCAGCTAGATCGATATCCTATACAATTACAAACAATTTAAGCCTTGGTGAAGGAAAACTAATCTAGATAACCCCGAACCATTTTCCAATTAATTGCTAGTATTAATCCTCACAGGGTAGTAGAAAAGGAGGATAGAACTTCGACCTCATGAATCAATTTATCAGAACAAATCTGGTATTGGATTCTTTCAACAAGTGAATTGTGTCGAGATTTTGACGTCCATTAAGATCTGTTTGTGATTTTTTATGAGATGGATTTAGGCATCAGTTGTTGTTCTTGACTTCTTTTCTAATCACCTCGAGTTCTTTATTCCCTGAGTTAAACATCAACCGATATTGTTCGAAGCCCACCAAAAAAAAATGTCAACGCTTTCTAATACCACTCATTTTTATTTTATTTTAATATTTTCCTATATTCGACTTGGGTGGAGGGGTTTTCAAACACTTTGGAATTGCAAATTTATGTATTATTTCGACCTTCTTTATAAAAAGCTGAAATAATATTTTGTTAGTGTGTAGGGAAGATCATGTCAGTATTAAAAATTACCAATCAAAACAGTGAAAATATACAATTGTCAAAAAATAACTCGTCAGTTTTTTCATTTCGTTAGCAATTGTTAATATTAATAGAATCAACGATAGAATATTTGGATTTAAAAATCAGTTTTTATTGACCATTTTCTATCAAAAATTATGTTATTGCTTATTTTTCTGATAAATTTTTATCTATAATTCTATCATCGAGTTACTATATATTTTTTAAGTTTTACTGAAAATTCCAAAATAAATTAGAACATTCTAGTGGAATTTCCAATAAAATTCAATTTTTTTTTGTTTATTATAATCTTGAAACCAACCAACAATTGTTTACTTACAATAAACCCACAATTACAAACGGTGTAAATTCATATACAATAAATCCATAACAATCCTGGAGACTTAGGTTGGAAGGACTGCAAGGATGGTGCTAGCGAGCTAGATAAATTTCTTAGCAGATGGCTTCATGTACTTAACTTCTTTTTTTTACAGGGTCGGCCATGGAGTGCTCGATGAACCAATTGAGAGCCTGTTTGGCTAAGTATTTACTACAATGTTTATTATTTAATAATTGTAACATATTGTTTCGTTATAAAATTAGCCATCATTTTTATATATAAACTCTACCATTATCTATGTTGAAAACTCTATTTTGTATTTTGTTGAAGTTGAAATTATATGCTGCAACACAGCTTCTCTATATTAATGTTGTTGTTTTGTTATCATGTAGTATCTCGGTATTTATATCTTCTAACTGACATTCCATGGATTTTTGCACAGCTATATTATTTGTTTTCTTTTCTTTTTATTTATTAATCCTTGCAAATCTTAAATCTCGAACCATTTATAACTCTGGCTTGCCTTCCTATCTCATCTGGATTTTGTTTTCATCTTGTGTTCAAGTTATTTGATCTTCATCTTTGTTCCCAAAGCTCTACTATAATCATATATTATTTTTTGTACCATGATTTTTGTTTTTAAGTATTTGGATTTTTTTGGTCGGATCGAATCCGGTTCAAACCTAAATGCATTGAACTGGATCTGATCCAGTAAAAAAAAAATCAATTTTTATTTTTTTAATTGTATTTTATTAAAAAAAACTATTGTTTTCACAATAACAGTGGAGACACTCTCCACTGTTCTGGCCGGACCGGGTCCGATTCAAAGTTTAATGCATCGAACCGGGTTCGATCCAGTAAAAAAAAAAAATATATTTTTATTTTTATTTTTATTTTTAATTGTATTTTATTTAAAAAATTAGTATTTAACATTATTCAATGACACTATAAAAATTAGACGAAAATCACTTGATAACGTAGTCTTTGCATTCAAAATCATCAATATTAATATATATTTTTTAAATTATTTAATCACCTCAATTTGAAAAGCATTTTTAACCAAACACATTAAATTATTATTTTTTCAACCTTAATTTCAACCACAATTTTAACCAAATATATATAAATATCAAACCAACCTCAACTAAAAATACTTTTTATATAAATAATATTTTTTTACAACTAGAAAAACTATCACAACATTAAATACACGAGTGAAAAACCTCAACTAGAACTTTATGTATAAGAAAAAGGGTCTTTTTTAGGCCTGAATTAGATCAGGAAACCCAGGGCTGTCAAGTTCAGGCCCATCAATGCTTAAAAGCATTAAAGCTACTAAATTGAGGTATTTATACTTATTTATGATATTGCAGGGGGTGATTATTTAATTTTAATAAAATATATGGACTAAATTCTAAAATCTCAATCACCATGCCCTACATGTACTAATGAAAAGATTTTAATTAGGAAGCTTTTCAGTACAGACTAGCAAGTGAACCTGTGCCATGTTATAGGTACGTTATCACATTAATTTCTAACATAAAAAAGGCTGATGTTATAGATACATGTTTTGATATCATAAAAATTTTTAATTGAAAAACGGAAATACACTATATTTTCTTAATAAAATAAATTAAAAATAATATGAATTGATAAATCACAAAAAAATTATTAATGCAAATTAAAAATTAAAATTTGATTTTATTGTAAAAAACAAAAAATAGATACACATACAAATAGTTTAAATAGATTATTCTTTTCATTTTATACAGTATTTTCTCATCTTGGAGGCTAATTCTAGTGGCTAAGCACGTATGATTATTGTTCTTATAAATATACTATATAAATATAACTTATCTATTTAAATTATAGAGTAACATATATTTTAAAAAAATTTCAATTAAAATAAATATTTATAAAAACTATAATCATTTAAACTCTAAGGCAAAAATATGTTTCTCCTGTAAAAATTTGTCACGACCCGAATCCCGGATCCGTGACCGGCAACGCAGGAGCGGTGTCGAAAGGACACCTCACCTGCGCTAAGCCTCAAAACGGACATATCAAAAGAATAATTTATTCAAAAATACGCAGCGGCTCATAATATTCAGAAATATCGTATTATTCAAAACTGATAAAACCGAAAGATAGTTATTAAAACAAAAATAATAATTCATAATACTCATTACATTGTCAAAATCCAAATTTAATTAAACCAAGGTAACAGTGGAGCGTCTAAGACATCAAATCAAAACTGAAAGGAAAGCCTCGCGAACAAGCAAGGCATACCGACCAGAACTGAAGAAGCGGAAACACTCAACAAAGTCTCAGAAATTAAGAACCTGAAATAATATTAAAAAAATGAGGGGTGAGTTCAACCAACTCAGTGAGGGGAATAACATTTAATATACATTTCATATATTTCAGATATTATTTGCAAGATGATTTATCTTGATATACATATACATATACATATACTTACTAAACATATTATCATAATGTAGCATATTATCATAACGTAGTGGATTACATGTCAGAGAACAGATGACACCCGAAGGTGACCAGATGACACCCGAAGGTGACCAGATGACACCCGTCGGTGACCACTGTGGGATGATCAATCGCCACAGGCTGATGCCTCTCTCACCAGCTAGGTAACAGAATACTATGTGCACACAGGCTAACTATTCTCCGTTAGCATGGAGTTACTGACAAGTCCCATATCAAGGCATAATAGATATTCACAGAATCATCAAAGAAACGTATATCATATCAAATAGAATTTACTTTATCAGATTGCGAATGCAAATTCAAGAATAAATGAGTACTCGGAAAATAAAGCAACATATATAAATATTCAAGAAATTTACTGGTTGTACTCATTTTATAATCAACATACATATTTATTTATATTATATGCATATTAAAGATTATTCCACTCACCCGGAAAATACTGAACTAAAGGAATGTCAGACAAAAGACCCGGAAATCCGATTACGGATCGTTAGGAGAACCTACAATAAATATATGAAATATACTCAAAAACAGATCAAACAAAAGATCCCAATGCATAAAATAAACCGGGCTTAATCTCCCAAGTTTAGGGACTAAAACGACAATTTTCCAAAACAGGGACCAAAACGTAATTTTACCAAAATTGGAGGGCCAAATTGTAAATACATAACCATACTGAAATTTATCCATAATTAATCCTCAATTCTGTCCAGGATATATCATTATGCTCCAAGGACCATTCTGGAACTTTACCAAATTTTTAGGGTCAAATTATACTTTTTGTCAAATTAGAGGACCAAACTGAAAATATTAATTATACTGGAATTTTGTCCTTAAATCATCCTCAGTTCTGTTCAGAACCTCAATTTATGCCCCAGGGACCAATCTGTAAAATTTCCAAAGTTCGGGGACTAAACTGCAATTTCTGTAAATTGAGGGACCAAACTGAATTTTCGTCATCTTCAACCTCAAACCCAGAATTTCAACAGATCACCTACTGTTAGTTCCAGATTTATACCTCAACTTCATCATTCAATTCAATCATAACTCAAAATCATCATATTTCTCTACAATCTCTCCAATTCAACTAAATAATCAAATACCCACATCAATCAACCTCTTAATTCAAACTAATTCATCAATAAACTCAAAATTCAAAACTTTAAAATTAATCAAAAACCGAAATTTAACATATTATACACTTAAAACCATAAATCTTATCTTTTTACTTATTTCCTTTACTTCTCTTCTCCTTCCTTTCCTTCTCTCCTTTCTTTTCTTCTTCTTCCTCTTTTCTTCTCTTCTCCCGTAACTCTCTTTCTCTCAAAATCAGATCATTCTTTTTTCTTTTTTTTTCTTATATATATTTATCAACTATTGGTCAATTACCACACTACCCTTCAATCATTTATACCCTCTTTTAAGCCTCCAAGGGCTTTATTGTATTTTCCAACCAAAATATTACAAAATTCCTTTTCGACATCCATGTTTTTTTTAATGGAACAATAATCTTTTTATTAATAGCATGGTTATTTGAACAAAAACTTCAAGCAATCAAAACAAGTATCTATAAAAAAAAAATCAAATGATTTAAATTCAGTAAAAAAAATGTATTTTTTTAACAAAAAAAATTAATTTTGTTATTCATCAATTCCTCTTTGATTTTGGAGGGAACATGTTTTTTTATATATTAAAAGCATGATTATTCAAATAAAAACTTATTATGATATGTAAATCAATTATAAATCAAGAAAATAATAATAAAAAATAATTTTTTCAATTATTTTCTTGTGATTGTATAAAAATTAAAAGAATTATTAATGAATGAAAATAATGTGTTTTTCTAAATGCTTATTGGTTTCAACTAATAATAATAATAATAATAATAATAATAATAATAATAATAAATGAAGTTAATATTATGTTACAATAAAGAGCTCAAATATTATTTAAAAAACATAAAATGATTGAATGATTTTTTTATATTTAATTGTAATTAATTATCAAACGAGGATTTTATTTTAAGATTTAAAAAAAAAGAGTGACTAGAGCATAAGGCTAGCCGTGCCTGGACCTAAAAGGTTGACTCATGCACATTTGAACTTGCAGCAAAGCCCAAGTGGAAGTATTCACAATTTTTGCCGAGACATGGAAATGCATGTAACAAGTGTCAAATAAACAAATGAATGTGTGGGTTTTCAATAATGTTCTACTGCTAAGATTGAATACTTGTAGTTAAATAATGTTTTTAGTGTCATTGAATTAATTATTCTTGATATTGAGAGATAAATTTCCTGAAATCAGTCAAGTTGTACATGCTTCTACTTGATTAACATGGCTGACAATGTATGCAATTAATTAATTAATTAATGTATGGCAAACCAGGGTGTTTGAGAATGTGGTAGCGATTATATTTCAAATAGCTTTTCGTGCCGAAAAGCATGCTAATAATATTTTTTTCATTTTTTAAAAATTATTTTTGATATCAGCACATCAAAACGATCCAAAAAATACAAATCACACTCAATTTTAACAAAAAAATAAATTGAAATTTTTCGAAAAGCAAGTTCAATCGCAATGCCAAACCATAAGTATACCTTAGCTTTTTAGTTCGAATCAAATTAGCTACACTAGAATCATCCCCGAGGCATTGATTTGCTAACCTTCTTGATTCCAATAATGGCAAACATCATGTCGTCCTTCCCAGTCCAGAAAAAACGAAAGGGAGCTAGCTTTCGAGCATGTATGTAGAAGAGATTAGGTCTAGCATGAAAAACGAGAGCCATTTAGGTTAGCCGAAGGAGACTGCCTATGAGCCCTACCAGTGAGCTCTGAACGACAATATTTCATTTTTTTCAGAGCCCCATGGAGGAAATAGGCAAGTCGTCCTTGGCTACCAAACCCTCTGACTCTTCATCTCCATACAAGACCTCTCTTCCTCTCATGGAAACTCGTAATCAAGAAGATGGGATGATACAATAATCCACGAGAGAGTCTGTATTTATATAGCCAATGAGAAGTGAGATGGCCATATTCGAGTTGCCAAGCAAACAGTCGAGCTCCTTTCCCCATCATGGGCATTGCTTTTCCCTCAATATACAAAGCTTTTTTATACTATTTTGTTGTCTCGGTGAGCATAGCATTGATATCAAAGGTTACGAAAGAAAGGAGATGGAATATATTCTAGCTATGAAAAGGACCAAACAATTATCCATTAACGTTCATTATGCTACCCAGGTGTTGCTTTCATAGCTATCTTCATAAGGGAAGAAAATTGACTTCCAAGGTGCAAAAGTACGAAGGTTGGCTTTGCCTTGTTGTGTCCACATAGCATGTTGATCAATCAACTTGCATTGAATCAGTTCATTGACCCTTGATTATTATTTCCGAATGGTGAAACAATATTTGATTCTCATTCCGAACCTTATTTCTCCGAGAATCATATATATATACATATGTTCAAATTGCTTGAACAAATTGCAGGTAGTTTTCTCGAAGTCAATAAATCATTATTCCCTGAGTTAAACATTTCTAAGCCCACCCAAGAAAAAATGTCAACGCTTTCTATTACCAATCGTTTTTTATATATCTTTTTTCTATATTCGACTTGGGTGGAAGGATTTTCAAACACTTTGGAATTGCAAATTTATGCATTATTCAATCTTCCTCGGTTCGAAATCAATATCCTCGGGATACTTGTTGATGGCCTGATTGATCTCGCTGAAAATCACAGCACAACAATTATACTTCAATTCTTACCAAGATTTAGGCCTCGTTTGTTTATAGGAAATTGATTTTCGAAAAATTATTTTCCAAACTTTCATGTGTTTGTTTGTCATTAAGAAAGTTGATCAACGGAAAATATTTTCCGACCAATTGAAAACACTTTTCAGTCAACGAAAAATAATTTCCAGTCAATTTTAGTCAATGAAAAATTTGGTTTGGTTTTCAGGAAAGTATTTTCCCTTTAACTGTGTTTGTTTTCCGGAAAGTGGTTTCCGGGAAATCACTTTCCAAACTTTCTTGTGTTTGTTTGCCATTATGAAAGTTGGTCAATGAAAAACACTTTCCAGTAAAAGGAAAATTTAGCTTGGTTTTCAGGAAAGTGTTTTCCTAAAAAATTTGGGGGAAAACACTTTCCGGAAGTTGTGAAAAATTTAGAAATATTATTATTTGCTGATTATATCAAATTTGATCCTCAAACTTTTGATCGCTATATATATTTTGTTTTTAATATTTATTTTCAATTTCATCTCTTAAAATTTTATTTTTATATTAACTTTAGTCCTTATTTTTATAATTGCTATTTGCTTTTTTCTTATTATTTTTTATTGGAAATTTTTATCTATCAGATTTCGTCCTCATTCTTTTGATTGTTACTTATTTTATTTGAAATAATTTATGAAATGTTGATTATTATTATTTTAATTTCTTCATCTTTTATTTTTTTAACTTTTTAGATTTGATCTCTATTATTTTGATTATTATTTATTTTATTTGAGATAATTTATGAAATTTTTTTTTTTTCAATTTCATTCTCATTCAACTTTTTAATTTGTAAGATTTGTTTCTTATTATTTTAATAAACTTGAGAAAAATAAAATGTTAATAAGTTATTTTCCAGCTCATTTTCTATGACATAACCAAACACTGGAAAGTGTTTTCCAGCTTATTTTTCATTACACTACCAAATATCGAAAAATACTTTCTCGGAATTCACTTTCCAAAAGGAAACTACTTTCCAGCAAACAAACGGGCCTTAAGTATTTAGTAAGATCAAACTTCTATTTCCTATCTTCAATTTTTTAAGTTGTGATTTACTTAAAATGTTCAATCTCATAAAAGCATGAGATTACTTGTTCTTAAGAGGGATCCGATCGATGTCATAATTAGTAGTCAATTTTTATTTTTATACGACTAAACTATGCCTCAAGTTTTCAAATAATTGCAGTCTTATTATTTTAAACGTACAAAATCCACTTGTTTCACCATAACAAAAACGAACAATCATTTAAATGTAGCCATGCCTTTTGTTCTGTGTTTTTTTCCTTGTGGCCTTTTGTGCTCTGTTCTGTAATGCCAGAACATCTGTAAAAATGTGCTTTTCCAAGTGAAATCGATTCATCTCCTGCAATTGGTGGTTCGAACCGCGATTGTGGAAAGCACCTGTCATTGCTAGAAAGCCAAGAATACCAGGACAGTGGAATTTTGAGCTATTTTGAGCTGGCATGGAATCTAGGACAGTGGAGGGTCGCCTGAGGTTCGAGATGGACAACCGGACCTGAAAATGCTTCTCTGAATAATTTAAAATAGAAGCCTTCGTACGGGGATGCCAAACCCAATCAGGAAGCAAGGGCCCTTCACATGCCTTGAAACCTTGTAAAAGCCCACCCCACACTTTCCTGTGGTTCAGCCGAGGCTTAGCCCACGTTGTTTTTTTTTTTTTCAAAGTAGAACAGTAAAATAAATAAATAAACTAGTTCAAAATTTATTTTAAAAGCTATTTTAAATTCATCTCTTCAATTGAATTTAAAATTAAAGCTATTTTAAAAAATTGACTCTGCCAGTTTTTTTTTTTTAAATAGTCGCTGAATTGTGCTATTTTTTAAAATAAATTATTTCTTCCGGTTTTTTATTCTCCTTGCTGCTTTGAAAAGGAAAAAACTCAATTGGTATTTTACTTGCTGCCATGAATAACAAAGGGTGAGACAACATTTAATAGCAGGAACAAGTTTCTATAATAGAGATGAAAAAAAAAAAAACAGAATTAGAAAGGCATCCAATTGGTTAATATATACATTAAATGCCTAGAGAATGACATAATTTCTCGAGAAAACACTGTTGAATTCAATTCATAGGTCCTTAGAATTCAATACTCTAATACTATCATTTAATCATATATTTTGTTCAGATATTACTGCCTAATTAAAAACTCACAATCAAGGTAAAAAAAACCATTGTAAGATTCAGTTGTCGTATAAATAAAATTATTTTTTTGAAGAAATAGATAAATAAGTATCTTGCTAAATGTGGAGTTTTCTATTTTGTTTTTGTTTTTTTTTTACTTTTTATGATTCATTTAGCATGTTACAAGTTCAAATAATCATTCACATATTTTTTATTTGAAAATATATTAAAATAATTTTTTATTTTTTTTATTTTTTATATCAGCTTATGAAAGTCATTATAAAACACTAAAATAAATATCAATTTAATATATTTTTTAAATTAAAATATTAATTTAATAAAACACAATTCTAAATACAAAAACAACACATGCACGGTGTTAGATAAACGCAGAAGATCAGTAATAGAAAGGTGGGTTTGATATGATAATGATATCGAACAACTCCCGAGTCGAATATCGTGAATTGTAGATGGGAAGACAACCGGCATAATTTATCGATGAAAACTACCACCGAACAATAAAGTCAACCTCTTGAAGCTGGCTAAACAATTATTTGCATGAAGTAGGTTTCACTTGATAACCTTAGACCGGAGTTATTTACCATTTTAATACATAATAATTAATAGACTGAATTAATTAAATAGCAATATTCCACCCACCATTTCACTTAAATACATTAGACCGAGGTGCGTTGCATGCTGTTGAATTAGCTTCCGCGTTCTTAAACCTTTACTTGCGCAACACCCATGCCACATGATGATGATGCAATGGTGATCAATTTCTTTATTTTATATATATATATATATATATATATATATACACACACACACATATATATATATATAATGTTTTTCTTTACCATGCAAAATTTCCAGAAACAAAGTTATACGATGTGCCTAGCCTGAGCTGAATTAAAAAAAGAAAACTAATATAAATTAACTTGGTTTATTCAATGAAAACAATAAAAATAAAGTGAACTGAATTACATGATTAATTTGCTCGGATTTTGTTAAATATTGTTGTTCAATTATGTTTTTGAGATTTTTTTAAAATAATTTAACTTTAAATTAGTTTTTTTAATGTTTCTTAATTATTATTTTAAAAAAAATATTGTAAAAATAAATATTAAAAAAATAAAGAATATTATATTAATATATTTCGAATAAAAATTAACTTTTGCTTCACCGAGGCGCTGTTTGTGAATGTGATTGACTGTGTGTTTCTTGCTATAAAGAAGGTCACGGTCGGCATAGAATAAATAAAGGTGAAAGGAAAAGTCAAATTCATGCACTTCGAAACTCGGAACTTTCGGAGAGATTACCTTCGACTTCCAATTGTATATCCACTCTGTCACGACCATCTTTTATTTCTTCGTCGCTGGTGAGAGGTACCTTTTGGCCAATGCTTCAATATCCTCTCTTTTTTTCTTTTTCTTTTTCTTTTTTTTTCCTGCTAAGTTCTACAGCTATTTAAAAATAACTTTTTAAAAAATATTATTTTATATTTTAATATGAAAAACACTTTAAAAAATAATTATATCTATAATTTTAAACACGTATTATAATAATAATAAAAAACAATAATTACATCCCAATCAAATTGTGACATTTATCGGGGCTAATCTTATTATTTTATATTTCTATACACGATTGGTAAACCAAACCCGAGATCTAGCCTGATAAAGGGGTTCGGATTACTTGTTTGTTGATCAACGAATGAGACATTAGATATTTGTTTTTTTCAATAAGATATGTTTTTTTTAAAAAAATTAAATCAACTTGATAAATCGTTTTTACCTTTTCTGTTGGATAAAAATAATTGTATTAAAGAGAAAAAAAAACTATACAAAAATACCATAAAAGTACATGCCCTTATAAATACAATAGCGTGTCACCTAAAAAACTTCAAAGAGCGAAAGCAAACTGCCTGGATAAACAGCAAATTAACCAAATGACCGGTTTTTAGAAAACTCACAGCCGATTTACTTGTGGTTAGAATACAAACCCGGAAAATCAAAACACAAAAACTACACGATTCCGTAAACTCATGCAACATCAAGATATATGTGGAAATATGGTTATAATTATTTTTTATATCGCAATACATTAAAATAATATTTTTTTAATTTTTAAAATTAATATACCAAAACGATACAAAACATATATATAAAAATTAATTTTTAACAAAAAAAATTAAAATTTTTTAAATGTATCCGCGTTTCCAAATGTTTACTTAATAACCATAATTTGATTTTTTTTATTAAAACTGTGTTAAATTTTTTATATTATTTTAATATATTAATATTAAAAATAATTTTTTAAAATAAATAATTTTATTTTAATATATTTTTAAATAAAAAATATTTTAAACTATAACATACCTTCAATCCCAATGGTTAACAGATCACATATTTTATTTATTTCCCGTTAAAAAATCAACAGTAAATTCTCAACCACTGAAGCGCATTTAAGTCCTATTAAAAAAACTGACCTGACCATGCAAATTTAGTATCAACTGACACATGACCTGTTAGGTCAAGGTCTGAGAAATCTAAACTATACTCACAGCAATTTACTTCCTCACAGACCAATAAGATTTCAAGGTTCAGTCACGTAGTTCGCAATGTCCAGTAAACTAACCAATAGAGAAGAGCTGTGAGTTTAAGGAAAGGGAAGGAGTAGACATGGAAGTTTCGTTGTTAAAGCTGTCACTCCAAAAGTGATGTTGCAAAAGGGACATTGAAAAGAAAGTGGGACCCGATAGTAATGCTTACGTCTGTTGATTATCAAATCTCAGCCATTGATTCTGATTATCTGAAAACACTTGACTTCCGGCTCAATTCCCAACTCTTTTAACTACTCTCTCTCTCTCTCTCTGCTCTCGTTCGTCGGTTGTGCGTGTTTAATACGAGCCCGTTTAACGCGCCCTTTTTACTTTCGTTGACCCCGCCGTTTTCGTTTAGCTTTTTTCTTTTAAAACCAAAATCTATTTTCGAATTAATATATTTAATTTGAACATTTAAAAGTTTCTGGTAAAACATTTGTTTGGCAGATAGATTTATCAGGTAACATAGCCCTTAATTTACATAAATTTTGAGATCTTATGGTGACATTAAAATTGGTCTAAAACATATGAATATTTGTTAATGAATTGTAACTCAATTAATGTTATTTTTTTTTAATAAATACAGAAAGAAATCTTGAATTCAAAAAAAATTTATATGACAAATAATAATAATATTATTTTATTTATTTATTTATTCAAGATATGATTTATTTATTCAAGATAAAATTAATATTAGGTAATTATTTACTTTATAACTGGTTATGATATTTTAGTTAATCTTTTTTTCTTTGCATTAAACTCTAGGAGTTTTGATTTTTGATTTAATTTAAATAGGATATTTGAAATAGTAATAGATGTTGATTTTTAAAATGTTTTTTAATTTAGATTTATATGAAGATAATATATTTTTTTATTTTTTTAAATTTATTTTCGACACGAGCACGCTAAAATAATTTAAAAATACAAAAAAATAATAATTTTTTTAAAAAAAAAACATTTAGCAAAACAGTGATTGCATCACTTAGCCAAACACTTCCTAATTTATGCTTTATGATTATTTTGTAAAATCTAAAAACTAATCTCTATTTTTTCACTTTAAAATATAATAGCCATGTTCAGTCTATTTTTTTGTTATTAAATATCTTTTGGATTTATCATTTTAAATTAAAATTAGCCGAATTAGCCTCTTCTTTTTCATTGATGATATATAATTATAAAGTTAGAAACTTCATTTTTTATTTGTATAAAAGAAATGAGTTTAAACTACAAATAAAAATTGAAGATATAACTACAAAATAAATTTATATTAAAAAAACCCCTCCTTATGAGTTTTTTATTCTTATTTTCTAATGATTCTACCATGTACAATCTTTGGTTACATATGATGTGATTTTATCATATATTTAGAATAATAGAATTTCTTTATTTGTGACTAAAAATTACATTTCTATATTGTATATCACTACCAAGTACCAACTATTCATTCTTCATTTTATTGCTAAAATAATGTTACTTTGACTTAAATATTTTTTCTGAAATAAAAAAAAAAACCTTTATCTTTTTATCAAATCAATAGGAAAAAACTGTTTTAAAAAGATTTTTCCATAAATATCTATATCACAATCATATTTATTTGGAATTGACTCTCGATGGAATCATATATCTCAAAGATAATCCAACTATAATTAAAATACGAATATAAAAAATAGTACAATATCCCAAATAAATTTTAAACTGCAAAATTCTAAATTAATTAAATTTTAAAACCTTCCTAAAAAGAAAAATAAAATAAAATTCTAACTAGCTGACAGCCCTGCAGAAGCCTGCATCTAAAATATCCAAACTCACCATTCCCAACACCAATTGCTAGTATTTCTTCTCACTCTCTCTTTGCACCGTCGTTACACAACACTGCCTCCTAGCCGCCGCTGCCACCACCAGCACGACCACCAGCCAGCAGCCCCTCTTCTTTCTCTCTGTAGCCTCTAAAAAGCAGCAAAAAAGAAACCTTAAAAATCCCATTATCCTCTCTTTTCTTTCAACTCAACATGACAATACCAGAAAATGACCCGATAACTCTGTCAAACAACCTCTTACACTCCCTTTTAGACCAACAAATCCCATTAATACAATCTTTCAAAGGGAAATGGAGTTTAATAAAATCCAAACTTGCTGATCTCCAAGCCCAACTCACTGATTTTTCCGAGTTCCAAACTTCAATCACTAACCCACTCGCTCTTGATCTCCTTCACTCTGTTTCGCAAACTCTAAATGATACTCTCCTTTTAGCTGAAAAATGTCTAGATACAAACTTGACGGAAGGGAAGCTTAAGACTCAAAGTGATATTGATTCAATTTTAGCTAAATTGAATCAAAATGTGAGAGATTGTGAGATTTTGATCAAAAGTGGGGTTCTTCAAGATGGAATTTTATCTGGGTCTGGCCCAAAAAGAGAGCTTGTTAGAGCTGAGTTTAGGAATTTGATAACTCGGTTGCAAATAGGGAGTACTGAGTCGAAGAACGCGGCTATGGACACGGTTTTGAGTTTGATTCAGGAGGATGATAAAAATGTAATGATTGCTGTTGCACAAGGTATTGTGCCTGTTCTTGCTAGATTACTTGATTGTAATAGTTGTTTTGATATTAAAGAGAAGAGCGTAGCCGCAATTTCAAGAATTTCAATGGTGGATAGTAGTAAACATGTTTTGATAGCAGAAGGGCTGTTGCTTTTGAATCAATTGATTAGGATTCTTGAATCAGGAAGTTGGTTTGCCAAAGAAAAAGCTTGTGTTGCACTTCAAGCTTTAAGCTTTTCGAGAGAGAATGCAAGGGCAATTGGGTCTAGAGGTGGGATTTGTTCATTGTTAGAGATTTGTCAAGCTGGAACACCTAGTTCACAGGGTCTTGCAAGTGGGGTTTTGAGGAATTTGGCCGTGTTTGAGGAGATTAGAGAGAATTTTATAGAAGAGAATGCTGTTTTTGTTCTTATTGGGCTTGCAGCTTCTGGAACTGCATTAGCGCAAGAAAATGCAATCGGTTGTTTGTGTAATTTGGTTAAGGAAGATGAAAATTTGAAGCTTTTGATTGTTAAGGAAGGGGTTGTTGAGTGTTTGAGGAATTTTTGGGATTCATGTCCTCCGGCAAGGAGTCTTGAAGTTGCTGTTGAGTTGTTAAGGGAGTTGGCCTCCAACCAAGCTATTGCTGAAGGGCTTGTTTCTGATGGGTTTGTTGTTAGGCTTGTGGCGGTGTTAAGTTGTGGTGTTCTGGGTGTGAGAGTTGCAGCTGCCAGAGCTGTTTTTGAGCTTGGTTTTATTATGAAAACTAGGAAACTAATTGGTGAATTGGGGTGCATTAGTCCATTGATTAAAATGTTGGATGGTAAGGCTGTTGAAGAAAAGGAGGCAGCAGCAAAAGCATTGTCATTGCTTGTGTTGCATGCTGGTAATAGGAAGATTTTCAGAAAGACTGAGGGAGGAATAGTGAGTACAGTTCAGCTATTGGATCCTTTGATACAGAATTTGGATAAGAAATACCCTGTTTCTATATTGGCCTCTCTTTCAAATTCTAAGAAGTGTAGGAAACAAATGATTGCTGCTGGTGCTAGTGTGCACTTGAAGAAACTTATGGAGATGGATGTTGAAGGATCTAAGAAGCTCTTGGATGGTCTGGGGCGGGGTAAGATTTGGGGTGTTTTTGCCAGGCCCTAGCATGGACTTAATTCTTCCATGTGCTTGGAACTTGAATCCGAGGATGGCTTGTTAATCTCCATGTACATTGTTTGTGTTTGCTTTTACTCTTGTTTTGTGTTTGCTTTTACTCTTGTTTTGTGTTTGGTTTTTATTTTTTCTCATATGTTTGTTAAGTTGCTTTAGGACTAAACAGTTTTAGCTTAGTTTCCGCTGGAAAACCTCTTCTTTTTAGAGATGAGATCATGGTTTGTTGACCTAAATACACTGGATTTCATATTCTTTATGCGAAACTGAATAATAGTAGTGTTTGTAATGTGTTTGAGATCACACTTATGATATACAATATTTCATGTTCTTTATGCGAAACTGAATAATAGTAGTGTTTGTAATGTGTTTGAGATCACACTTATGATATACAGTACTTATTGAAAATGTTGTTTTCTCATGACAGCTAAATGCAAATAATAACCAAGGCAGGGTTAATTGTATTGATTGTGCAAAGGCAGTACCTTTCATTCTCTCTCCGAGTTGTCTGATAGGTGAAATGGTTATTTTATGATCTTAATAGAAAATCGGATATTTCACTAAATTCAGATCCTGGTGAGAAGAGACTGCATTTTCCATATAATATCCTGGTGAGTGCCCACTGTTTTCTTAACTGAAGATTGTTATCGAGTTCCTTGTTTTATAAGGAGTTCAGAAGACATGCTATTTGACATTCATTTCTACTCCTTCAGGCAGGTTAATTTTGCTAGTGTTTGTTGGGTCCCGTATTCTTAAAACTTATGCAGTTATGGCCAAGCATAAAAATGTTGCCAGAACAACTCTTGAAGTTTGACACAGGTCTCTTCATTGATGTATATGGCCCTGCATTTATTCTAGGATCAGATTCAAATCCTTCCACTCGTGTTGGTGCTAACTTGAATGGTTAAACACCTTCTATCGGCCACCTTAGAGGGCGACAGGGTCCCGGAATGATTTTCTTCATGGATATTCTTGATTTATTTTCCTATATCAGTGATCGAGATAGTTCCGATTATTTTTTTTCTACTTTAGTAGTTTGATGGATATTGGATGGATGATTACCATATAATAGTGGGTCTAAGCCATGTGCATCTGTTCTTGACCATGTGCATCTGCACTATGCTATACCTAATGCACTCATCTGCTGGCAGTTTCCTTAACAGGTAAGGTCTTCGGACCTACCAAAAGTTGCTTCCTTGTTTCGGCGTACTTTAGAATCCCGTCTTCGATGGAGAAAATGGGATGAACTAACAGCTCATGCTTTGTTGCCGTGTGAATTCCCAAGTTGGATTTTGTGGTCCATGATTTTTTTTATATATACCTCTGTTTTTAATGAAGCCCTTTTCTAATACAAATTGTTCACACGCCCTTCTACTCGAGGAATGGGGTAAAGCTCCATAAATTGAAGTATCTTTCTGTTCTTTAAATGGATGACATTTCGAAATGAAAGGTTAAGCAATTTGGTTACCAGTCTTGAACCAAGGAAGATGACGAATCCACCCCATAACGGAGGCTTATTGAGAGATGGCAGGTTAGCTGATTCAATGGTCTTGAACCCAGGAAACTTGAAAGATCTTACTGTGGTGAAATTAAGAAACTTGAGTGGGAGAAAATGGTCTTGCTTGCTTCCATTAGCTTTCTTGACATGACAGCCATTCATGAATTGTAAATTAACTTCAGAATGAATGTGCTCTCAAAATCCTTGACAGCTCCACAAAAACAACTTATCGTTTTTCTGACGATTCCTAAACTTACCAATAAAATTTCAGTTTCCTACACTCAGCCCTATCAGTATCCTACATGGTTACCAGTACAATTTGCGGTTTCGTTTCTGTACATGCATGCAAAAAGCAAAAGCAAAGTGCTGATAAATCAACACTTTGTTTGCTCCTATGGCAGGCCCATAGAATTAATGGATGCTTTCTATGATCATGGTCTTGAGAAACAACAATAAGAGCCCATAATTAAGGGTGCAGTGCAGAGGACTCAAGCAAGGTCCAAAGATAAATAGTTGTTTATAATTCCAGGAGGTCCAATAAGAGTTTGAATTGTTAACCCATTTTTGTAGACGAACTTTTAGCCCCTGTCCATTCGCGTTCTATGGTTTTAATGGTGTTAAGCCGTGAATAGAGATGTTATAGTAGTTGTTTTATTTGGAAATATATAAAATTAATGTTTTTTTTTATTTTTTTTTAATATTAGTATATCAAAACAATCAAAAAATAATTTCAAACAATTTTTTTTTAAACAAATCACAAAATACATTTCAACCGCAAAAACAAACAACCCTGTACATGTTTTTCAGCACCGACTTTTCATTCACATGTAACAAGAGTGGCTTGAAGATTTCCACGTAGTTGTTGAAGATTTCCACGTAGTTGTTGAAGATTTCCACATAGTTGTTCAACCCAGCTTGCTGCAGAAATATGAGACTAATCTAACTAAAGAAGATATTAACTTCTTGAAATCCAATTAACCCGTCAAATTTTTAGTAATTTAATTATCCTGTCTAAACTTATCCATCAATACTAATAATTTTTTTAAAATAACAAAACAATGATGTTTTAATAAAAACATGTAACCGGTGAAATCTAATAATCTAACACCACCTTCTCTTCTCTCGGTCGAGTCAGTTTGACAAATATGAATTCCTATTCTACAATGATTTTCCTATCAAATATCAAGTATACTGGAGAAGAGATCAGGGTTATCTTGGTTTAGTTGTTGCTTGCCTCGATAAAACTTTCATCTACTAGTTGCAGATCTGCCTCTCCAACAATCCCCCTTCTTATTCACAGCAACGTTGGAGAACTGCTGCTCAAAATCCAGTTTGTTCGAAAGGAGGATCTCACTTTCATGTGCCCGAGTCCCACACGTTCATGTGAGGCTGTGAGCAGATTTCCCAAGTCCCAACACCATTTGCTAATCAAGTGTATTAAGGCTTAATCATATCAGAAAGCAAACTCATGGAGTTGGCCTTCGGTTAAGGTCATAAACACACACCACTTTCGAGCTCAATCCGAACATTGCTAGATGCTAGTTAGCCCTAGTCCGTTTCTTACCTGCTTGCATTTACCTGAACGATTAGTCAGTGGTTGATTATTAGTATTCGGAAACTCAATACCCGTCATGACAGTAGTAATCTGACCACCATAGAAGAAAAATACTATCAGATACTGCATTTGATTCTCCCCCTTGTAAGCAGGAAAAAAGAAAAAATGGAGAGAACGAGACAGTAAAAACACATTTACTAATTGTAACCCTTTTTATTTCCAGACCTGCAGCAAACCATTGAAAAGTAAGACAAGGTAACAGAAGCTTTTGGCTCAATTAAAATCCTTGAACCATCAGCAATTTGTACTCCTATTGGTTGTTAGAACCCTTTTCTCTTCCATCTCTCGGAATCATGCAATCACCCTCCCCTCCATGTGGAAACTTGCCATCAATAAACGATGCTGGGGATCGGTATCGTGGTTGTTAAAGAAGTGGTTGGCCAGCTTGTAGACCTACCCTTCGGAAAATCCAGTTTCGTGGGCCTCGACTGGATTTGGTTATCCCTCGGTGGCTCGGCTTCAGTCTTGTGGTGGCCATCGACTGAAGTTATGGGCGTATTCAGAGGGGAATTTATCAGTCTCTTTCCTGAAGTTGTTGTTCGAGTTCTTCCAAAACTAGTTGTGTCTGCTGTGTTGTTGCTGATGATCTTGCTTTTACTTCATGCTGACGATGATTTCTAATAATTGTGACATTCTAGTCTCATCCGCCATGGCTCGTCTAGCTATGTTACCAAATTGTAAGAGAGCTTAAATTGATAAGGGCAAGATTGAAATACATTATCGAAATGAAATGCTTAATTACAACTGAAAAATGATTAAATTGAGAACAAGAAAGTGACTAAAAAAAATCCCAGATGATTCCTGATCTACCTTATTCAGCTTAAATAACCCAAAATAATGAAATAACTAGAATCTGAATTTTAAAGGAAAACAATTTGTATTCTGAATGGGGTCTTTTGGATTAAATGATATATATTCAGCCATATATCCATGGACCACTGCACATTGATGGGAATTCGTTTAATAATAATTCATTTTTTATTTTTTTTTGCATTAATGATATATTAAGTCTGATGTTGAATATAATTGACTAATGCTCCAATAATTTCGTCAGTTCTTTGAATGCAGTTACTTGAATCCCTCTCAATATAGAATCATGTTAACACTATTTCTATTGAGGCAAATTAAGGTTATATCATTGGCGTAAATTGAACTTGTGCTTTCAAAGTTTCATACGAATATGTTCTTTTTGTGTTTCTTAGCTTACTGCTGGTAGTATGATAATGCAGTATAGTATATGGTGTTTTTTAAAAGTATTTTTTATTTATAAAAATATCAAAATAAATTTTTTATTTTTAATAGCAATATATTAAAATTATTAAAAAAACAAATTTAATATTTTTTTCAAAAAATACATTTTTGAAACGCACCTAAACACGTCACTATTCAATACCAAGCAGGTATTTAAGGCACACAAACAAGCTGAATTAAAAGATGATAGTTCCAGGAGCAAAATCACCCTTATTATAATATTGGCTGAACCAAAACTTTAGGGTTCGGTGAATAGAAAATAATTGATTTTTTTTAATGTAAAATCATAGTTATAATACCTAACTTGACTTTTGGCTAGTCCAATATGGACATGTGATCTAAGTTATGCGGATCAATTCATGAGTAGGTGAGTTGGCTCAAGTTATGAATTTTTGTAATAAAACACTAAAATGATATCATTTATATATCTTAAATCACTAAAATAATATCATTTTGATAAAAAAAATTAATTCAATTTAAAATCTAGGTCAGGTCGCAGTTCAGCTAGAGTCACCAGTTTGACTTGTTAGGCATGGCCAAATCAGATTTTATAACTATGTGTAAAAGATGAAAGGGCATAATTAAGAAGTTGATAAAATTTAAGGACCAAAATGCAAAATGTTCCTAATTTTACCACCGATAAAAACGGAGTTCCCTCTCTGCCTATTACTTGCGGGTTTAGCAGAGATAAAATATCATAGTGGTTTATAAAAAAATAATCCATTTTTGAAAGGTGTTGTAATCCATTTTAAAAAATTTCAAGTTTTGTTTGGTCGTTAAACCTCTTGCAACGGTTATTTAACGGTTGGGATTGTAAAAGTTAATTAAACATGGTTATGGCTATATAAATAAAAACAATTTCTATGTTGGGATTGTTTTTTACAATTGGAAACAAAAGAAGAAGAAGAAAAATATAGCTACTACAATTAATTACTCCCTTCGCGCGATGAAAATAGATTAAAAAAAAGATAAATAAGAGAAAAAAAAATTTAAATAAAAAAATCTTATAATTTTTTGAAAACATATCTCATAGTTATAACTTGACTCATAATTTTTTTCTAAAAAAGAGGATAGAGAAGAGCAGAAAGAGATTGTCTTTTATTAGAATAAAGCATTCATTAGAGAGTATAAATAGAAACACACTTACTCATTGTGATCCTTTTTATTCATACCTTGCTTCTGACAACTCAACTGTATTTGTTCAATTTCCAGACTTGAATTTGCCTAGAATTGCTTGTAGATGTGATTCCAAGCATCAGAAACAAAAAGCAAAAGTAATGACAAATAAGACAAAGCAACAAAAGTTGCTGCTCTAGTAAGAGTTTTTATGGCCAAAAAATTAATTTTCTCGGATAGTATATTAGGTTTGATGTTGTATGGAATTGTCTTGTACTCCAATAATTTCCTCGGAGTTCTTTGAATGCAATTAATTGAATCCCTCTCAAAGTAGAATCCTGTTAATACTATTTCTCGATAACAAATTAAGATTACAGCATCCTGCTTTCTATGTTTCTTCTAGGAAAATTCCTTTGGTGTTTCTCTGCTTCAAGCCCAGAAATTTTTTTGGGATACGTGTTTGAGCGTATAGTTATGGTTGTTTTTTAAAGTGTTTTTTACTTGAAAATAGATTAAAATAATATTTAAAAAAAAATTATTTTTAACATCAACGCATTAAAATGATCTAAAAATATCCAAAAACTCTTAATTTGAAGTAAAGAAAAAATAAAATAAAATTCAATTTTTTTCAAAATCATTTTTGAAATGTAAAAACAAATAGTGTTTAGCGTGATATTAATTATTTTTTAAAATATTTTTCACTTAAAAATTCATAAAAATATATTTTTTTTATTTTTAAAAAATTATTTTTAACATCAAAATAATTAAAAAATATCAAAAAATTAATTATTTTAAAGTAAAAAATCATGAAACAGTATCAATCACCAAAACAATCAGCCTTTTACATGCTGACGGTTCCAGGAAAAACCTCTATTACATTTCGGTTCAGTAAAGATAAAAAGATGGTACGTGGTATTTCCACCTTATAAATTGTTAATCCTACTCCACATTCATTATAATTTTTATTAAGAGACTAACTTACACCTTATTTTTAATATAACTATGGAATATCTTATTTGACATGATTGGATTTTATTGAGATATTGCGTTTTTTTATGATTAAAAAAGGAAATATCCATTTATAATTATTAAAATTAAAAATTAATTGAAAGGGTAAAATCTGATACTCTAATTACAAGTAGAAGACTTTTTACTTCTAACTATATTTTCTCGATATAAAAATATCAACATTTAATATCATTATATGTGAAGATTCTAAATATGAATATTATCTTGGTTTATCTAAATAATAGAAATAGAATATGAAGTGAGATTAACAAATTATACCGTGAAAACAACAGCATCAAAATATAAAATCTCTAAGTAATCCATTTCTGAAATTTGTTGTAAGGCAAAGTTCACTAGAATCCCGATTATATAACATCTCTAGGTACATGAGAAATGTGAATTTACCCACCAAGGAAAGCTCCTAGTGCATGGAATCAAACTAGTGAAAGAAAAAAAAAATACAATTTGAAATCAAATAGAAAAAAACCAATTAATTTATGCTTTTTTAATTTATTGGATGTGGAAATAAAGAAGAGAAAAATAGGAGTACAAGCAACTGCATTCAATCCTCTCCCCTTTGCAAGCAAGAAGAATGGCAAAGAGAAGAAAAGTTGAGAGAGAGGTTGTCTTTTAATGGAATAAAGCATTCATTAATTAGAAATTTTACAGCAGATTTATTCAAACTTTATTTATGACAACTCAGCTGCATTTGCCTAGATTTTCTTGCAGATATGATTGTAAGCATCGGCAAGCAAACCAATCACAAACAGCAACAAGTGAAAGAAATTGTTTCTCTGTTACATAATTTGCCTTGCACACGTTTTATTAATTTCTGCCAACTCATCAACTGCATGCATTCCATTTCTAAGCTTCCATTTTCCTTGATTTGCTTGCAGATGTGATGGTAAGAATCAACAAGCAAATCAAGTTCAAGTACGAGATTGTCACAGAAGTTGCTGCTCTATCACAGAATTTGCCGAAGTTATCACAGATTTGCATCCAACCAGTGTGGCTGTTCCCATGCTTCCCCAAGAAACCT
Organism: Populus davidiana; assembly: GCA_030145905.1. Taxonomy (NCBI): domain Eukaryota; kingdom Viridiplantae; phylum Streptophyta; class Magnoliopsida; order Malpighiales; family Salicaceae; genus Populus; species Populus davidiana. The sequence goes on from CM057803.1 coordinate 13,271,063, forward strand.
ACTGTAGTCGCAGCAGCACATCCACCAATGACCAAAGACATCATTGCCTGTTAATTACCATCAAAATTCCACAAAGACAGCATCAAATAATTAAAAACGAATATTTTGAGGACTGGATCATACAAGATGTTACAAAAGAGAGGTAGAAAAACCAAGTATACCAAATCATGAAGGAACAAAAGGAAATAGTGGTTTGGATTGGAGCCTTGACGAACAACAAGGACAACAAATAGTAAGGACAGTAGAGAGAAGCAACCAACAACAACATTTGTGAAGGCAAGAAACCTGACAAAACAAAGGATTCTTTTCAGTGAACTTACAAGTTCAATATATAGCAGCTTGTTTATGTGTTTTCAGTTTATCTTACTTGAATTCTGGAGAGTAGCTATATCTTGCGTCGAGTACAATTCCTCCAATATCAATGACTTGCTTGCTGGTGATCATGAGCCAAGATGAGGCTACTGAGGCTGCAATTGCTACAATTCTGAAGAAAATTTGCACTCCAATGAAAAGTTTTTGAGTTTTCGAAGGTTGGTTTACGGAGAACTTTGCTTCATTGTTTGCCATTTTTTAATTCTTTCGCAGAGAAAGTAGCTAAGAAAAAGGCTAAACACAAAAGCAAAGACAGTACAGAAAAGGGGGGAGATTTATGGGGGCAGAAGCAAACTAGAAAGGATAGGGAGGAAAAGATTGGGATGATATGGAGGCAATTTATAGAAGAGAAAGTCGAGGAACCCTTCTCGTGATTCCTAAATTATTTATTTATTTTTGTTATCGTCATTTTTAAAAGCCAAATCATAAGAAGAACCTGTCAATCTGAGATCTTTAATGAATGTGTGTAGGAAAATATAATTGGTAAAATTAGAACTATAAATATTCTCTCTTTTTAGTTCACTTTTTATTATTTAATTATTGCTAGTTATATCATTGACGTAAAAAATGTTAAACATAGGCTTTCTAAGTTCACATGTGAAGTTTTTTTTTTTTTTTTTTTTTTGTGTGTGCTCTCTTTCTATTCAAAAGTGCGACCACCCCTATGATATCCTGATTTGATACATAAAGATAAAATATGCACATGTGGGTTATCATCAAAAAGAAATTCTTCAAGTCCCACCAAGGAAAGATAGTGTTTAATTTGCCTATCAAACATGCAAAAGCTTAGACGACTACCTCCCACACAAGGCTGAAAATGAATCCAGAAACTAATGATATTAACATATACTAATTAGGTTTTGCTTGCTAATTAAGCAAGATTGTTTTTTCCTATTAATGCCCAAAAAGAATTTTAACACGAAAACAGAAATCATTAAAATCTACTCTCGCCAACCTAATCTCCCACAATCCTCTCTTGTTCGAGCAAATTTTAAAATTTGGTTGAGGTTAAAAACCTCAAATAACATGTAGAGAATGTTCGACACAATTTTTAATTTTGTTATTGATATTTGTTTCAGTGTTTTCTAATGGTTTTGATATATTATTTTAAAAAATAAAAAAAAAATTATAAAAAAATTATTTTAATATATTTTTAAATAAAAAACTATTTTAAATATCACCTTCTACCAAAATCCAAACACTCCATGAACTATTATGGCACAATCATGTAATGAAAAGTTCCAGCTACTATTCGGAATGGCTTCCACGGATAGAGATTAAAATCGATCTTACCTGGCCCTAAATCAATTACCTACACCTGGATTTGTGCATTAATAAGAAAAAATATTTTTTCTTTTGCAATCTCTGAATCTTAAATGGAAAGCATACTTGTATGAGAATAATAAATATTATAGTTTAAGAATTCATTTAATAATTTAATTTTTTTAGTTGAGATAATTATTATTTGATATAGTATTAAAAATTTACTAACTAAAATGTTACGAGTTTAAGTTTTAACTTCTTAAAAAGTTTTCACTTGACAGCAGTAACTTCTTGATTATAAAAATACGGGGATGATAAAACTCCTATATATATATATATATATGCTAAGCTAACTACTAATTAAGAGCACTAACTTCTTGATTGCCTAACCGATAATATGCTGATTTTATTTAATTTTCCAAATATACTTGAGATAAAGATTACATTCAGCCTCCAATCGTCCATCACAAATTAATCTCGCAAATAGCTACCAGTACAAGAAAAAGGAGATTGCGTACACGCAAAGGGCATTTGATATTTGAATTTTTGAGCTTTTAAATTCAAATCTTTATACTCCATAAATAAATAAATTACCTTGATGATGTTTAGTATTGTAATCCAACCATATTTTTAAAAAAAGTTAAGAAAAACTTAGTTTCAAATTAGTTTTTTTTATATGTTTTTTTATTGATATATTAATATCAAAAATAAATTTTAAAAATAAAAAATATATATTATTTAATGTATTTTCTTATAAAATATTTTAAAAAGTAATATTTTCTATATTTACAAACAAAACAAGTACCGATTAAAACTAGATTGACTAAAACAATTATTTGACATCAAGAAATTCTTGGAATTAGAATCACTCAAACTTAAAATTTGTTTAAGAGATAAATGCAACTAGATCTAGAACAAACATTAAAGGAAAGAGAGTATTACTGAAGTTGTTTTATATATATTTATATATATTAAAAAATAATATAAATTATATCTTAAAATGTGTATTAAAATAAATAAACTACTAATTATATACAAGTTCTAATCTCATCATAAAAATATATTAAAAATAATATAAATTATATATTAAGATCTCATTTAGTAGTTTAAATTTTAAATTAAAATGTCTAATTTTATTACTTCTCGTTTTTATATATAGAAATAAATATTAACTCTGTAATTTCCTTATGGTTGACACACACCTAAATTCTAAATTCATGGTACATGATTTTTTTTAATTATTCATGAAAAGTTCATTATATTTATATTATTCTCTACCTAAATTAATAGTCCCGCGCTTAGTTATAGTAATTGTAGAGCACGGGAATAATAATTTAGGTAGGGAATAATCTAAATATACTTTTCATGAATAATTAAAAAAAAAATTGTTTTTCTAATTAAACCATCACTTGCTTCTCCATCATGCTTAATAATAAATTATTGAGTTTCTCTCTTTTAAATCACCACTCTGAATTACAATTAAAGAACAAAACTGTGAAACGCCTTCATGAATCTAAATTTCTTCTTAAAAAAAAAAATAAGAGAGAAATAATGTTAAGAAGCAATGTTACCTAACTTTCTTGGAAAGATGAGTGGCCCCTCCACTGTTTTGAGTGATGAATATTGATATCATGATTGAGATGTTACGTTCATCAACAAAATCTGATCAGATCCTTTTCTTCTTGGCCAGAAATAATTATGATTGTTTTCCGGAGAGGATACTAAGCCTGTTCGTTAGGCAAAAGCCATGTCGGGGTCTCTTTTCCATTTTGAAATAGCCAGTCCTTTTCCCCTCTTTAATTTATGTGGCCGACTGTCGATTATATATATTAATCGACTTTACTAAGATTTTATATGTGTGTGTGTGTGTATAACATTAATTGTATACAAATAAATATGATGTAGCGATTGTATTTTCTTAGGAGATAATAACACGATAAATAAATTTATTTTGAAGATTTTTACAACGGAGTGTTGTTAATTCATCGAGTCATCATCTACTTTTTCCCAGAAATAAATTCATCTCCATTATAGGTCGTAGCACCAGTGGTCCCTGTTACGCGTGTGGCCTGTCTCCTTTATACGTGTATATTTTGCCCTAAGACCTCCAGTGAGCTGCTTGCAAACATCCATCATATGTATATATCATATCAGCAATTACTCAGTAATTATAAGCATCAATTACCAATTGTCTTTGCATGGCGTAATTGGGATATAAAAAAAATTTATAAGAAGCTGTTACTAAGTAGCTCAACTGGTCAGATATTAAATTTATTTGCTAGAGGTTATTAGTTCGAGTCTAACAAATCTTAAAGTCACTAGAAACTTAAATGATCGTTAGTTTCAGAATCTATGAGATTAGTTGAGGTGCGTGCAAGCTGATCCGGACACCAATATTAATATAAAAATTAAAAAACTTACACCCGAAATATATGAAAATATAGTATTAGATTTTGATGGTGGGTTTTATTTATTTAGCTTCATTATTTCATCATTAATTTGAAACATCAATAAATTCATTGATGGATAATAAATTCCCAACAAAACTTTGATCGATAATATATAATTTAGTACATTTGTATATTTAGTCTTTTAACGCATGGTATTTATAAAATAAAAAGAAAGTGAAATTGATGGGAGAAACAGAAAAAAGAAAAGGCAATTGGTAGAATCAGAAGATCATTGGCCCATGACTGATTCTTCAATGCAGGCATCGATAAAATATTGATTTAATACACATTTGATGTAGGAGATTTTAGTTAAATGTGTATCCTTATGATAACACGAGCTTCAATTTTGGTCCACTCAAATTTTACTAACATATTTTACAATCTCATTTTTACAAGGAAGTAAACTAGATGTAACCAATTAAAGCTCATTAAACCTTCAAAATAAAATTTAAATTTTTTTTTTTTGGCTTAGTTTTGTTTTGTTTTTTTTAATTTTTAAATTTATTTAGGTTGGTTTTAAAATTTAATTTTGTAAGAAAGTTTACTAAATGACAAAAGTGAAAAAGATGCACAGAGGGAAATATATAAATTAAAGTGTTAAATGGAAGGAAAACATTAAAATGAATGGGTATGGAGTTTTGTTGGTAGTGTGATTGTGGTTGTTTTTCAAATAATTTTTTATGTTAAAATACATGTTAATAATTTTTTTTTATTTTAAAAAATTATTTTTGATATCAACACATCAAAATAATTTAAAAATGATAAAAATATATTAATTTGAAGTTAATAAAATAATAAAAAAAATTTAAAACATAAAAATAAATAGCACCGCTTCACTAACAAGTGCTGAAAAATGGCAGATGGTACGGTAGACAGACAATCTTGGCTGCATTTGATATAACTCAGCCCCCAATACAGCTACGTCTATATAGATTCATGTGCAGGAAGCCACACACAAATCATTGTGGATGCTGCTTGATAATTCCTCAGAAACTTACGCCTAATAGCTGCTCTTGTTCCTTGTTTTGGTCATTATTGTTGGCTGGATTCTCTTAACCAATACCCTTCCTCGTTCAATTATTGTGTTTCACAAACATTTACTTGGTAATGTTAGTATAATGTACCAAGTCTTGTCTGATTTTAATCATAGCATGCATTTGAAGTCTCGTATTTTTGGAATGAACACCCCAGATTATCAAATATTTTGTGCAATCAAGAACAACACATTTAACTGGAAATGAAGCAGCTTCTGCCAAGATTTTTAAAAGGGGTGTAGGCAAAAATCTGTTTTTTCCTTTTTTAGGGCCACTTGATAGAATTCCTCCAAATAGAGGGTTGGACCAATAACCTCAGGTGTTAATCTATCAGTCATCTAATGGATGCTGGCCCTAGGCAAAAGTTTGATAAACCTCCCATGCTGCAAATGTGATTTGATACAAAATCACATGGATGTGTTTGTATTGCTGACTGCTGTTGATCCCATTGGACAACATGAAAAGATTTCAATCCACCTAAGAAGCTCACTTGGTGCAGAACGTTTTCGATCTTGTTTTGGATGGAAGAGTTCTTGCTGTGTTCATAACAATCTGTCTCTCACTCTGCTGTGGGCAAGGTAAGGAAAAGGTAAAACAAAACCAACTGACCATGATGATCATTAAATTAAATCATTTTATTATTAGAAGAAAGGAAAATCTGTACAAACTAGAAGGGCTTACTGCCCCATCAGAGAATGACAATAAATGTACACGTATGTACAACAATTTTATCACCAACATTTGAGAAGATAACCTACTGGGAAATTTAAATGTCAAAGTACTTTGGATTTGACGGATAATCATATTCCACCTTTAGCTGCAATGCGAAATAGAATGCCTTGTTAGACAACCAAAGTGAAAATCGATTATTCTTATGATTCTAGCACAAAACGAACCATATGCAGCAATGTGTTTGTGTAGCTCAGTGGTATTCTTGCAAAAGCAAGGGATGAGATCTCAGGTTTGAGTCCCACCTTTATTAATGCATCACTAATGTCAATAAAAAAGAAAGAAGGATGCATATGACAAAACCATATTGCAAATTCTAATTGTGAAAAACAATATCTGTCATGTATTTGGAGCTTTTTTTCGAAGATACATACGTGGATCATCAAGTCCTAAGGTATTTGCTTATTGTTAGGATGCCATCACAACAATGCCTGCCGTTTTGTTCGCAGGTAGAGGCTACATATTAAATTAGCTAAGGGTGGCCAAAAAGATGGCTAAAACAGCACAATTAAATCATGTGGGGACGAAAAGATTATGAAACTAAAATGCATGTCCATGGCCATGGATGCTCGCCCAGCGTAAGTGTCATTCAAGACAACAAACAATAAGCAGATCAAAGCATGCTTTTCACGAAAAGAAGATTTCTTCTCATTAAAGGACAACAATAAACTCCAACAAAATATACCTTGCCCTCATCTGAATCAGAATGGCGCTGTGGAAACACTACCCTCATATTGCTATACAAGTAGAAGCGTTGCTCACTGACAATGTCCATCTTGTTTGCTGCTGGTACAGATGAAGGATCAGATGTGCTCCTCTGGAATGACCTTGAACTTTTCTTGGGAAGAGGACACATAAATTGGAGCTGAAGAGCATAACGTAGAGCACCAGCTCCAGTGGTGTTCTCATTGACCTTTGAAGGACCATGTACCGATTTTCCTATGCACAAACGAGATGAATTTGGAGGGCTGCAGCCCTCCACACCAGTATTTTTGCATTCACTGGTACTGAATCTACTATGGTCAGGAGATCTAGTATTATGTACAGAGTCAAGTCGAATTGAATTGGTAGCATCTCTTTCATGAGGCAAGCAATTATTAGTTTTATGGACTGAAGATGGCTTTGCATCATTTTTCATGTCAGAATCTCTGTTCTTTACATTCACTGGTAAAGAAGCTGGTGCTGATGAGGATAGGGTGATCTTTTGGCGCAGACATGTCTTTTGAGAAGTGCATAGAAGCAAAGAGGAAAAGGAACAAAAACAAAAAAGAAGTCACTCTGGGAATTTCATTGCACTGTGGTCAAATGAATTAAACAACGTAGGAAACAAAGAGTTTATACAGAATGAAAATAGAATTGGGATTCAGAGCTAAGCAGTTAATCATCAACTGCTTTATACAGCATTTTCATTAGAGCATCTCAACCAATGTGCAAGCTCATAGTAAAGGGGAAATCATGACACAACGCATCCTATATTTTCAACACAACCCCAGGGGTGTTTCATGGTCTCAATTCAGCATGCAAAACATTACTCAGCTTGCTCCTTATAATCCAGTACTCTTCAGATTATATTATTTTAAATGCATTCAAAATGATCAGCACTCGACCAAAATAACACAGCAGGTAAGGAAGTTCAACTCAAGCAAGGATTTCAGGTCTGTCATAAAACCGATTCGTGGAGAACATCACATCATACAAGCATGATAACAGCATACCATCAACTCATGTGGTAGGAAACACATTCAAATGCAAGTGTTTACAAATCAAATTTATGAAGTCAATTATCCATCTCTCAGTGAAATCTTAATTCAAAAACAATCATGTATGTTTTATCCTCAATTACCTTGGTACCAGCTGGCATGTCACTTAAATCATAGCTACAAAAGAAAGTGTGAATGGGTGTCTTTTCTGGATTACTGAGAACCTGCCGAAAACCAGTTCAGTCCGTCAGTGTCATTTCTGTGGCTAAAGAACTGACAGGTATATAAATTAACATAAGAAAAGTTGCTACAACTGTCTGATGAAGTTCAAAATATCAAAGCACCATAATTCCCCAAATTTTATTACGTTGACAAGACAACTGAAATATAAGTGCATTGACATCATGTTAGCAGACCTTCCAGAAATAGAATCTTACACTCAAATATAATTGGATCATTTTCTTTCTCTCTCAGATCCTGCTTAAAAAATGAGATGTGGAATGTTGTTACATCACCTAGTTGATTATGGGTAACAATATTTTCAGGCAGATCAGCATTGCATGGAAAAGGCACAAAACTCATTCATGCTACACCTAAATTAAAAGCGTTGTTCCTTGGGGAGAATGAAATTGGAGTTCTAACTCGATTAACATTCAAACTTGGAAGAAAGAAGGATAAGTTACCAATTGTATTCGCCCTTTCATTGGTATTCGTAACCTGCTTCTATCAGATCGTGAATCATCAATGCTAAGGCTCCTCCTCATTTTTTGGTCACTATACTTGTTTTCTTGCACATTCCCTCCCAGATCTATCGATGAATAGTAGAGTAAGTAGTTATTTCCATCCACGCTAGTTACTGTAAAAGGAAGTTTTTGTGTCTTTGGAGAGAAATTTCCTCCAGTGACATTTAGAACAGCAAGGAACCCATCAATTTTCTGAAAAACAGAAATGATAAGGAGTTATGAGTTAAAAGTTACTCTGACAGAATACCTTTTCTGAATCAAACAAACAAAAAGAACCTTCTAGCATAGGATTTGAGATGCTAACCTGACTAACTTTACCAGATGATAACCGACCAGATAACAAGGATTCCTCAAACGAACCAACCAAAGACCTTCTAACAGGCACACTAGTAAAACTTCTACATAATTTGACATTTAGGGAACTAAGATTTGAATCCTCACACCAAGGCTGTCCAATGCCACTGGTAATCTCAGGAGTAAACACGTCAAATTTTGTGCACAAATTATCAAAATCATCTAATGATTCATCAAGCGTTTTGAAAACCCTATCCTTCCGTGAAGATAAAATGCCAGATACAGTTCTATCAAGCGACCGTTCCATATCAGTGAAGGTAAGATAGCCATCATCAAGCCTTCTTGTGATATGGCTGCACCCTCCTGGAGATTTTATTCCTTCAGAGAGTTTGGGACCAAGAGGGGACAATGAAAAGGGAGGTGATGATGCTTTCATTAAGGGAATTGCCAAAGCGCTGGTTTGATGTCTGGCCTTTGCTGTTTTTCCAAAATAACTAAGTCCAGGTGGAGACATAAATTGATCGTGTGCCTTGAGCTCTGTCTCAAGCACAGGGCCATCAGAAAAGAACATGGAGTTTTCCCTGCAACTATCAACAGGTGAATTCTTCCATTCTGGAAGACAAGATGCAGACCAGTTTGAACACTTGAAATAACTGGAATTTCCAATATGAGCCTTTTTATGTTCTTGTGACATAGAAACCTTGTAATTGTCCTTGCTACCCCATAGATTACTCTTAGATACGCCATCACCAATGTCTGGGGAAGCACCATTTAACTTATCAGGGTGAAGCATCCCACTCAGAGGAGACACTAACCGCTTCTTGTCTGATCCAGTGGACTCGACTGCATTAGAGCCGATAGTAACCACAGTAGAAGCAGTTTGGTTTCCATTAAATGCACCAACAGGAGAATTCAGTCCCCTTGATTCAAAACCAACAATCCTAGGAACAGGTGTCTGGACATTCTGTTCACCTTTATGACTTAACAAGCCCTTCTTATTTTCTACAACGGTTTTCTTGTGGAAATCTGTAAGAGAAGTGCAATGCATTTCCACCTGCATTCGATATCCAAGGTTTCCTCCATGCATCCCACTCAAATCACAACTACTCACACCAACAATTCGAGGTGAAGTTTGCACAATTGTGCTCAAAGATGTGGCTACTTCCTCAGCAATGCTGCTGGAGGAGAACTGAGGCAGGCCCATCCTTAAGGTCGAGTCTATTGTCCTACCAAAAGTTAACAGGATCCTCTTCTAGTTTCTTTGTCCACCACACTCTATTCCAGTATTCCTCACTCTCTTCCAAACTCAATCATATACAGACATCAAAACAATGGATGTGCATCATGTTCAAAGCAAACGAATGCAGCGCAAGCCCTCCAGTTCTACAAGTGGCATTAAATAACATCAAACCTTCAAATGTGCAACTTTTCATGCATCAGAGAGGCAAGTTTGCCTCGTATGACAAACACAACTGCTCTCTGTCACCAAAAGCAACTCCATTTCAACTACAATTCTTCCATTAGATTGTGAGGGAAAACTCGAACAGACCAGACATCCAACATAATTTACAGCAATCAATCCCTGGAACAACATGTAACAGCACATTAGCTTTATAAGACTCTTACGGTCCAAAACATTAAAGAAGCCTGACATCTGCAGATGGCTCATAAAAACTAGAATAACCCAAATGATGGAAATAAACTTCAAAACATAAATATGATTCAAATTTACTCATAAATGATCAAGCCCACGAGAAATTCCGAAAAAAAGAAAGCACTTTTATAACCACCAATTGAAAGAAGATCATTTATGTCCAGATAAAACTCAAAACTGCACTTAACTAAGACCGATACAACATTTGTTTTCAGCTTTATGTTTTAACCACTTCAAAACTAAAACAACAGCCTTAATACCCGATTCTAAATTCCATTTTCTGGGCAACCAAACAAAAAAAAAAGGAAACGAAAATTATGAAAAGATCACAACTTTAACAAATGGTATGGACTTTACGTCATCAAAATCCTAATTTAAAAATCGTACAAACAAAACAAGAAACCAAATAAATATATAACGAAGAAACAAAATGAGTCCATGATCATAGTACCTTAGTTAAAATCCATCAACTGATCAAACCCACAAGCATCGAATTCTTTGAAAGTCAATTAAGCAAACAAACAAAAACCCAGTTCGTTAATGGTCTTAAATCTTCTTCTTTTTTCTTCTCCTTGGAGTCTCTTCTCTTCTGTTTGAAGTTCCTCCTGTTTCCATATATATTTATATATATCTCCTCCTCTCCTCTCTCTTGATCAAATGGGCTCCTTTCTCTCTCTCTAACACCTGTAATTATATCTTTCTCTATCTTTCTTTTTTGTGAGTCAGTGCTAGATTTAATTAACCAAGAATTTTCTGACTGGTTGAAAATTGGTGTTGTGCTTTTTTTGAAGACTACACAACTTTCTTATAAAACCACAAGTCTGTGTCTGTGTTCAAGTTGCGGTTCTCTTTTTTTCTTCTTACATGTCTTTGTCAACCTTTAATTGTTTATTGCCATTGCTGAATATGGATATGCTCATCCAATGGGTTAAGACTGTTATTGCCTGCCATGTATACATACGGCTGATCTCGTGTAATGATATTAAAAATTCATTTTTAAAAAATAAAAAATAAATTATTTTAATATATTTTAAATAAAAATTAGTTTAAAAAAACATCTACTATTGTAATACAAAACAGGCTATAAAACCACTGGCATATATTGTTATAGTTTAACCCAAAACCAAAGGGCGTGTGGTAAGTAAAACTTTTCGTCTCGGATCATTGATTCATTGTATCTGTATCCAGCCATCATTTTCGATAATAACACATGAATGATTATAGAGGAAAAGTTAATATAAATCTAGATAGAAAAAAAAAAGTAGTAATTTAAGATATTTTTTAATTTTTATAAGTTTAGATATTTAAGTATTTATTGAGATTGGTCAATGTTTAACATTATGGTTGGAAAATATTTTTAAAAAAATTTAATTTTTTTTTTACTTTAAATTAATATATTTTTGATGTTTTTAAATTATTTTTATGTGTTAATATCAAAAATAATTTTTAAAAAATAAAAAAATTATTTTAATATGTTTTAGAATAAAAAATACTTTAAAAAAATAATCGCTAACATATTTTTAAAAAATCTTTAATTTTTTTTCAAATATTTTTTTAATATTTATAGATATAAATATAGTTCTTTGAGTCAGGACTCAATAAGAAATTAATACATTCTTTCATATTTTTATTTTCAAGTATTTTAAGATTTAATAGATAAAAAACATGTTTATTTAAATTAATAAACTGCACCAATATAGAAGGAATAAAAAAAACAATTATAGAAATGGTTTCAAATAATAAACACAAAGAAGTTTTTTTTTTTTTTTTGTTGAAAATAAACACAAAGAAGTTTAAATGTGATACAACACCGACATGCATATCTCTGTCATAAAAACACCTACGTGTTTTTCTTCTTCTTTTTCCTGTGTCGGGCGTGAATGAGTCAACAAATTGATACTCATACAATATTAAAGGGTTTGTTGTCTGGAATCTCTGGATGGGTCGGGTTATTTTGCTGGTTTTTTATTCTCTTTTGGATACATTAAGTTTATTAATTATTTTTGTTGATTTTTGATAAGTGGATGCATGTATTGCTGTTACACTCTAACCAATACTTAGGATCTGGTCAATCTATACCCTAGCTCAAGTTAGGATTAAAAAAACCAAGTGGAAATTAACTTGGTCAAATAAAAATCACTTTGTCAAAACTTGTTTGGAAATTTTTTTTTTAAAAAAAAATTTAAACTTTATAGTTTTGATTTATGTGAATAAACTAACATTAATGTGCTCGGGTTATGACTATATAAAGTTTTGAATCAAATCGGGTTTAATAACTTTGAATTTAATGTAATTTTTAGAAATAGTTATTTCATTTCATCTAAAAAACTGTATCTAAAACTTTTTATGTATTGTTTTTAAATTCATCCAATGACTAATAATATTAAGCTTTTAGTTGTAATTTTAAAGGGTATAGTTAAATTAATTAGGTTTTAAGTTTATATTTAAAAGATATCAATTTAAATATCTCAAATTTTAAAATTATTAAAAATTTATATAATTATTAATTTTGTAACTTTAAAAGGGTTGGTAAATGTGGTTATAAGTTGACCAGATATCTACGGTATATATATAAAAAAAAAAATCCCTTCTGGCCGTTGATAGACAAAATTTGGGTTGATGCTTGCTGGATTGGTTTCCGTGATTTTAATTGTAATATAAAAGGCCATGGTAAAGGCTTTGAATCGTTCAATACAATGCTGCATGGAATCTTTATCCTGTTCTAATTTTCCAGGAGAATTTGGGACCATAGAATTGAAGGATAAAGGCCGTTGAAAGCTGCCACGTGGTGCTCGGTTCTCCAGGCCAGGAACCCTTCCAGTCAACCTCAAACATTATATTTCTTCCTTGCAGGCTATTGGGATAAATTTTCTAATTAGCACGGAAAATTAATGAAATTTCTTTGGGGAAAATATCTAAGTTTGATGATTTCCAAACTTAGATATAGATATCTATAATCTTGGCGTTTTAATAATACCATATTTTAAAACTGTGATATTTGTTTAAGAGGGTGTTTGGTTTAGATATTTGATAGTTTTTTTTATGAGAACCATATAAAAAATATGTTTTTTTGTTTTTATAAAACGTGGTTTGTGCTTTATAATGGTTCTATTTTTTAAAAAAAATTAATCACTTCTTCATGCCAAACACCCACTAAATATCGTTGTTGTTATTTGGGATTTTATTATTTTTTTGTAATTATGAATATTTAGACTAGTTTACATGTACTTTAACTAATTCCTTAAAATCCTGAAATTAATGATCAGGTAAATTTCTAATGATTTTTGGAATTTATAATATTCAAATTGATAATCTATATAAAACACTTAGAATCTACCCATTTAATATGAAATATTAATTATTAGTGTTGCGTATCCGTATAATCTTAAGTTCTCGCGTAGCTGAATATTTTTTAAACAGTGCTGTTCCGTCAAAAAAATCTACATTTATTATACTAATTTTTTCTTTTAAAAAAATCCAGGCTAATGCTATTATTATTCGTGACGGCAATAGGCAAACCCAGAAGCTCAATTGGGTCCATGTAACATGTTGAGTGACGCAAATTGTTTTGTGTCATCGTACACGCACCGCTCGGCTAGAATTGCTTGTACAGTGACGCATTGATTGTTGAAGATAAGGAGAGGACTTCTGCTTTGGGATTTCATATCCAAATTAAACATGTTTATGATGGATTATGAGGTAAGCTTAGGGTAAGCAGAAAAGGGTAATCATTAATTAACCAGAGACTTAAACTTGTTTGATAATATAATTACAGTTAATTTTTAAATAAATTTTTATATCAAAATATATGTTTAATTTTTTTTTAATTTTTTTAATGTTAACATATCAAAATAATTTAAAAATATTAAAAATTTATTAATTTAAAGTTAATAAAAAATTAAAAAAAAATTAAAAATATTTTAAAATATTTTTAAAATACAAAAATAAACAGTGCTAATCAAATTAAGCAGGATACTTTGCTTTGACGAGGCCTTGAAATGACTGTCCATGCCTAATCTCTGGCATTTACCTCGCACTAGACTAGGGTTAATGGGTTATAGCAGCAGCATGCTCTCGAGATCATGAAATAGATAATCCTAATTTATGAGGAGGACACGTGTCTCGATGATACGATGCAAGAAGCTTCCCAATTTATCCATTACAAGTGGAAGAGACCGTTTCGGGATGGAGCCAGAAATTTAAGAAAGAAAAACAAAAATAGCGGAGCCGGGTTTCGATCCTGGGACCTGTGGGTTATGGGCCCACCACACTTCCGCTGCGCCACTCCGCTTTGTTGTAGCTTTTTTGTTATATTATATAGATTCTTAACTACGTTTCTGAGCCTTACGTCAATGGCTTTGTCTTGTCGGAGGTTGATGCTCACGAACACGTACTTGTAAAAACCGGCCCCGTTTGGGTGGTTGAGATTGAATTGATAAAGGCCAGGTGTATTTTCAAAATTTTCTTTAAAAAATTAAAATAATATATATATATATATATATATCTTTTTTATATATAAACAAAACAAGCTATGATTTTAACTGTCACTTTATAACAATTTGACTCGTTGGGTTGTTCATGTTTGATTTTATTGACTCCTAATCTAGTTCAATATAAAACCAGGAGTCTCGAATCAATGAGTTACTAGATTAAAATCATTTAGGTGCATATTTATTTATTTTTGTATTTTAAAAGTGTTTTTTTAAAAAATATATTTTTTTTATTTACTTTAAATTAATATGTTTTTAATGTTTTCAAATCATTTTGACGTGTTGATGTTAAAAATAATTTTAAAAAAATAAAAAAAAATCATTGGCATGAAAAATTATTTGAAAAACAACCGCAACTACACTGTCAAATAAGCTTTAATAACAATGCAGTTTCCTCAGCTTGTTTAAAAACTACAACCTGTGTAATTAAATTAATGGGGTCTTGCTTAAAATTATGGTAGCGGTTACGGTTTAAAATGTTTTTTGTTTAGAAATACATTAAAATAATATATATTTTTTATTTTTTAAAATTAATTTTAATATCAGCACATCAAAATAATCTAAAAACAAAAAATAAATTTAAAATTTTTGGGAACACGATGTTTCCAAACAAGCACCACTTGGGGTTATTCTATTGCCTTTTGTAGTAAAAATATTTTCAGATTTCACAAAAAAAAATTATGCATGTCAAAAAAGAGCCCAAAGTAGCTATGCTCCATGTTGCTTTTAAATATTTGTTTGTTTCTGCGTTTCAAAAACGCTTATAAAAAAATTTAAAATGTTTTTTATTTTTTATTTACTTCAAATTAATATGTTTTTAGTATTTTCAAATTATTTTGATATGCTGATATAAAAAAAATTAAAAAATATCATTTTAATACAAATTAAAAAATAATAATTACAACCATACTAAGAAAGAAAAAGATAACGGGATCCTCACAAAGGATAAATGTTAAGATACAAGGGGAGTCTACAATAAGGAGCCTAAGTTATAGATAAATTGAAAGCATTCCACACATCAACCAGTACAAGGTTCCTGAGTTCAATTCATAAAAAAATTAATTAAATTTTTTAACCATTCGTTTTTTATTTCACACCTAACCTAAGTTAACACTTGAAGAAAACATGACCGGTGGAAATTGGAAACCTAGTCATGAAGCAAGATAATAACATGTCCAACAACCATTCTTCCACTTCTTCTTTCTTCTTCTAGTGTTAGGTTCACCTAAATTTTCAAAATAATGTTTATTAATTTGTTAATTCTAAGATTGTAATGTATGTTGTTTTTTAAAATAATTCTCATTTAAAAATATTAAAAAAAAATAAGATTTTTTACATTAATTTATTAAAATAGTAAAAAACACTAAAAATATTAATATAATAATTTATAAATAAAATATTATTTTAAACAAAAATTACCACAATCTGGAGAATTGAAGCCATCCCTGGGCCCATCCTATCTTCTTGAGCAGCATGTGTTGGAAAAAATGCAAGGCTTTGTTCAATTTTTCCTCCTTTTCAAGTTAATAATCATTGCATCGAGTTATTGACCACTTTAGTGGCAGTGCTGTAGAGTGTGTTTAAAAATATTATAGATAATTATTTTTTAAAATAATTTTTATTTAGAATTATATTAAAATAATATGTATATATATTTTAATAATTATTTTTGATATTAGTACATTAAAATCATGTAAAAATATAATAAAAATATTAATTTAAAGTAAAAGAATAAAAAAAATTAATTTTTTTTAAAATATAAAAATAAAAACTTTAATTATTATGATTAATTAATATATTTTATGGACAAATATCAATTTCTTACGAGAATTGCAGT
This sequence comes from Populus davidiana, assembly GCA_030145905.1. Lineage (NCBI taxonomy): Eukaryota > Viridiplantae > Streptophyta > Magnoliopsida > Malpighiales > Salicaceae > Populus > Populus davidiana. The sequence continues at coordinate 13,287,629 of CM057803.1, forward strand.
AAAACATCAGAGAGTGAGGAATTTATTGAGGCAAATCCAGAACAAGGATGCCAGTTAATATTAATATCAATATAATTTCAAAAAAAATCAAATATAATTATGATGATTAATTAATATATTTTATGGACAAATATCAACTTCAGAGGACACACCTGCCAGACGTGAGTTGTGAATATCAATTAGATTTTGATATATATATATATATATATATATGAAATCTGTAATTTAGAGCTATTAACTATCGAAAACGATCCATGCAAAATTAATAAAAAAATATTAAATATATAATTAAATAATATACAGATAAGAAAACTAATAATCAGATACATGTAATTTATTTTTAAATGTCAAATATGAGCTCATCATTTTATTTAAAATGTAACAAAACTTGTTAGTCTTCTGTTCATTAAAATTAAAATTAAAATTATTTGTAATTTTCAATAATAAAAGAATATATGAAAATATGTTCAAATCTTATTCATTTATTTTAATGACTTTTACCCAAAAATTATATTTAGTGTACATTGTCTTAGATTTGTTTTTTTTAACTCTATTCAAATAATATGTGCTGAAAATACTAATCCTTAAAAAGGCTTAGGTAATGTATATCCTTAAAAAGGAAAAACAGGAGAGAAAAGGAAAGTATAACTAATAAAAGCCTTGATAATAAAATCCATAGTCCTAAACAGAAAACAGTGACACATTTCTTCGCTGCCTTTTCTCTTTCCTTGCTCTCTCCGGTATACTCTCATTAAAGCGGCCATAGGAGGCATTGAAGGCATCACCACCAATCAATTTCAGGGAGATAAAGAGAGGGGAAGGAAGCGACACTCCTTTTCTTTATTTATTCTTCTCTTCTCTTATTAGGGTTTTGTTGTGTTTGAAAAACGATGATCGACTTTGCTCGTGTTCAGAAGGAGCTTCAAGAATGCAGCAGAGACATGGAAGCTTCTGGAATTAAAGTGGCACCTAAATCTGACAATCTTGGTCGATTAACCGGCACCATTCCTGGTCCAATTGGCACTCCTTATGAAGGTGGCACTTTTCAAATTGATATCACTCTCCCAGGTAGTATAATTTGCTGGCTTAAAACAAACACTCACATACGAGAAATTTCGATTTTTGTTTATGTTTTAGAGATACTTGATAGCTGAATTTTAATGGGTTGTTTTTATCTTCTTTTTTTGAAATTGAGCTGCATTTGGGTGTTTGCTTATTGGATGGAAAAAAAAGTTAGTAAAGAAAAAGAAAAAAAAAGACTTGAAGATTGAAATTGAAAATTTAGCTTATTTGTTTTGGTTACTGTAAGAGTAATTGATAAGACTAGTTAGGGTGCTTAAATGTGTATCAATTATTGTTAATTTGAAAGATAAAGAAGAATCATGGTGTGGGTTTCGGGTGTTTGAAGCGAGTGTGTTTTTACTGTGTACTTGATGTGGTTTTGTTTGGCTACCTGTTGAATTTCCAATGCCTGTGCGTTCTTTGTGTCGTATTATTACTACTGGCTATAGCTGTTTGGCAGGGTTGTAGTGTTAGAGGATATAGAGACATGTATTGACCTGCATTTGAAATGGTCCGTTCTTTTTTGTAGATGGATACCCCTTTGAACCTCCCAAAATGCAGTTTGCAACGAAAGTCTGGTAGGGCGAAGTGGGAGTAAGCTGCTTTTATTTCTTTGGTTTTATTTAAGAAATATAGTATTGTGTTATCTGCAACTGTCCTATGAATGGGTAGTCTTAAGAATGTAATACAAGATAATAGTATGATCATAGAGCTGCTGTGTTGTCAGAAAAAATAGAGTTTTATGGCTTGTATTTCAATTGGCATAATGAGATCTAGAAGGATGGTGATTCTTTTTATTTAAGTGGGCTGAATAATAGCATTACCTTTTAAATTTAAATTGCTGAACTAAATATCTTCCTGCTATGTATCTGATTTCTTCGATAGGTTCTGTTGGTTGTTCATTGATGTAATCTTGAACCGCTATAGAACTTGTGCATGGTTTTTTGTTAGGGAACATATATTGGTTCATGTTACTTACACCCAGTGTTCCCATTTTCTCCCATTTTCTGGTGGATTAGTTTGAATTTCATCGTCTGCATTTGCTTTCTTTTCCTGTTGTATTGGTGTTTTTGTTTTTCATCATATCTTTCAAAAGCTAGACTTAGTACCATTGATCAAAGCAAGGATTCAACTGGTTTTCTTCACTCCATGGTCCTAATTTATAGGCAATTTGCAGCTGTTTGGTCAGCTTATATTTTCATTAAATGTTGTGTGGCCTTGTAGAAAACCCTTTTTAAGCCAAAGTTTTAATTACCAATATATAGGTGAACATGCCCCTTGTGAATTGGAGCGAGGAAGAAAGAAAACTATTGTTTAAGGGCTGTTCATCCATGTGAAACATGTGGTCTTCTGTTTCAGTAAGGTCTTGGCAAACATAACTCCTAATTTAGGTTTCTTCTTGCACCACGATGAGCATGAATTTTGAATTACCTGTAGAAAGAGTTTTAGTTTGCTTCTATCCGAGTCGCACACTATATCACTGTTTGATGTTAGTGCAGGTTGAAATATACAAAGTTTTAGCTCAGATGCTAATTGGGTATGTCTCTTGAAGTATACCTAGGTTAATTTGCATCTATTCTCTTGGACACTGTAAAAATCTCTTTTGTCCCCATTTTCTCCACTCCCCTTGCCTTTCCTTAATACTATCTTGAATGTGTGTTGATGTTATTAGGGTACACACTTATCCAAAAAAAAGTTATTAGGGTACACTTTGTAGACAATAAGAGGTTGTACAAGCTATTTGAAATTTACTATAATGTGGAGCTTATCTCCAGTCAAAGCTGAATTACACAAGCTGTTGGATTGCCTTATTTGTTCTTGACATAATCAATCTTTAGCTTTTAAAATTATCAGTTGGTTGCTAATTGTTCATTAGTTGACACTGATGCATTATAGTTGCATTCAGTCTGTGCTTGAGCTGATTGGTACTTTAATCATCATTTTTGTTGTCATTACCTCCTGAAGGCACCCTAACATTAGCAGTCAAAGTGGGGCAATCTGCCTGGACATTTTGAAGGACCAGTGGAGCCCGGCACTCACTCTAAAGACAGCACTTCTTTCTGTCCAAGCATTACTCTCTGCTCCTGAACCTGATGACCCTCAAGATGCTGTTGTAGCACAACAGGTCTAGTTCGTTGCCATTCTTTGTTACTGGTTATGTATTAAATACCTCTCTTGGGTTTGGTTTATTTGCCCATTGAAATGTAATATCTCAGAGACTATATTACTTTGGTTACTGCTGCTATTCTTTTCAGTAGATTTCTTTTTCCAGTTAAATATTTTCACATATTAACTTGGTATCTATGGATATTGCAGTATCTTAGAGACTACCAGACCTTTGTTGGCACAGCTCGCTACTGGACAGAAACTTTTGCCAAGACCTCATCGCTAGGGGTCGAGGAAAAGGTAAAGATGTTTTAGTTTATTTACTTTTCTCTCCAATCGTACAATCTTCTCTAAATTCCACCTATGTATATGTTTGTCAATACATCAATAACAGCTGTTGTTAATGTAATATTTGTTGGCGCAGGTACAAAAACTCGTGGAGATGGGTTTCCCTGAAGCTTTGGCGAGAGGTGCGCTAGAATCTGTTGGTGGTGACGAGAACTTGGCGCTTGAAAAGCTTTGTTCTGGCTAAAGAGGTGATAAAACTGCCAGTGCTGAATAATTATATCCACAAATAGTTTTTACTTAACTAATCCTTATCTTTGGTGAGGGAGGGGAGATTTGTTTCATCCATTTTGCCTACCTTCTTGGATCTCTCTTCTGCTGATAGGGAATCCGCCTTTAACTTTCATTATAGGGACGGAGTTGCTAAAAACAACTGTATTAATTACTACTGGTTGGTGCACTTTCACATTGGAAAATATTTACCTAAAGCCTTTTTCTCTCACTTGGTTCTAAGATTACTTGACACGCATTTCCTTCTGCGGTGGAGAAAAAACATGAGCTACAATTGCGTGAGTGTATCAAACATGTTTTTTTAGGATGAAATAACATAGAATTTCAATGAATTTTGTTCACCTCTCTTGTTCATCCACTGTCGAATTTCTGAATTTCAAGAGGAGAACTGAAACATCATGTCATTTGAACCCTAGGAAGGTTTTTAATTTGCTGAATTTGTTTTGAAGATGCAATTGGGAACGGCCAGTGGACTGTAGTCGTGAAACTTTTTGCAAGTTCCCCATAGAGTATGGGTAGCGGCATCATTTCCTCTTCTCTTTTTTCAAAGGAACACAGAAAAATGCTTTCTATCTCTCTTTCTCTCTTCGTTATTCTAGGCTGCTAAGGAAGAAAATTTTTAAGAACCAATGGAACTACTATCTGCCTCTGTCAAGTCCAAACCTCTCTCTCTAACATTCTCGTGGATTGCATCACCGATCCGACTAACTATAAATCACATTGAGAATCCACAACTTCGAAGAAACCTCCCAAAGTTTTATAAAATGTCAAAATTATTGAAAATCACGTAGAAATAAAGTTATAATTTAATTTTCTTTTAGTGTAAAAGTAATTTGAAAAGGTACCTCCACCAAATTCATTACCAAACAAACAAGATTCTAAATCCAAACTACCCTCTTCTAATCATTATAAAGATTAGCTGATCAAAGCTATTATATCACTTGTTTTGAAGACAAATCAATACATATTAGACAACTTTAATACTACTTCCAAGCGATAATGTTAAAGGTTTGGACACAGAGAAACCTTAAATTTACCCTGAATATATTACCTCATCATAGTGAATATATCAACCATGCATAAAAAATATATATAAAAAAATATTAAAGTGAAAAAACCATTTAAACAGAAATATGAGAAATAGGTTGCATTACCAAACACACCTTAACAAGACCATGAATGGAGACAGAATGGTAAGTGAAGGCAGCATAACTTTGTGTGCTTCCATTAATGGTGTTGAAAAACATGACTGAAGGAAAAGGACCCAAAAGAAGAAAAATGTCAGGTCATGGAAGGAGGCCATTAAATAAGGGGAATCACACAGCAATGAGCTCGCAGATTCAACACGTTCAAACTGATCCCTTTTTTTTTTCTTATTTTTTTAGTTGAAAGTTTTGACATGTTGCCCTGTGTTTGTTGTTTGTGCTGCTCTCCTCCGTTATCTTTTTTTTCTTTATCTTGAAAAGAAAGTTATTTTTAAAATATTTTTATATTAATATATCAAAATAATTAAAAAAAATAAAAATATTAATTTAAAGAAATTTTTTTTTATTTAATGATAAGCCCGAATGAACCACATTCTCAAATAATAATTTAGGAATTGTTTGGGAATGTTGTTCAAATACTATTCCATTAAATTTTGATTTTTTTTGTTTAAATTTTATTTTTTTATTTATTGATGTCAAAAATATTTTTTTAAAAAATAAAAAATATATTATTTTAATGTATTTCTAAACAAAAAAATACTTTGAAAAATAACTTTGTTTAAAATATTTTTTGTATAGAAATGCATCAAAATAATATTATTTTTATTTTTAAAAAAATTCAATTTTGATATCAACACATCAAAACAATTTAAAAAAATAACTTTTAATATAAAAAAATTAAAAATTTTAAAAATACCTGTCTACACCGCCTTCCCGATCAATCGCTTGTCCATGTTGAGAATTTTCGTCCATGCCCATAATTTATTCTACACATTCGTCGTCCTTATAATTCTTCCAAATTGTCACCCTCATCATTCCTCCTAACTATGCCGTCTAATCGGCTGCATTTACCTGGTCAACTCACTGTTCTTCCATGGACTTATGACTCTAGAAATTCAAAAGCATGCTTCTTTTACGAAGACTTTTGTTGCTGGCCTTGTGTCATGCATGAAATACAAGTATGCCCTAATATTGTAAGCTTTGCAAAGACAAGTCTTTGATTGGAGCTTCCAGAGCCAAGTCTCGAGACATTAAGCTTTAAATGCCTTGCAATCACTTTGCTCGGTCGGGACTTTATAATAATTAACTGCTCGCTTGAGTTAAGAGAATGCTATATTTCTCGAGTAAATCCAGGGAAGGAATAAACTAAAATGTATCATACTTTTAATGTGGACTCTCTCTCATTTCACTCATGTTTTCACAATAAAAATATCATTTTGCCCCTGTCACACAAAATCATTTAGCTTAGTTAGGAGGTTAACTCGGTCATTTTCTTGGGGTCAGATGTTATTCTCAAATTCATAATGATTAGCTCGTACTTTATTGCATGTTGGAATTATTGAATTGTCTTTGAAGGTTATTTTCATTTAATTAGCATTAAGGAGTATTTTTTATTTTTTATTTTTTTAAAAAAAAGTTGGAATGATTAAATTGCATTTAAAGTCAAGTTCTCTAGGTCTTGCATTTAGGGTTGTTTTTATCATTTTTTATTTTATTTTTTTTAGCATCAAGTTAGGTTACCATCAATTCACTTCCTTTTTTTTATTATTATTTTAAAAAACTACTTGTATGTGCTACGCACGCACTAGTGTTTAGGATAGGTATGTACTCTATGAGAGGCGCATGAGCTATCTTTCGATGGAGTAATGATAGGTTTCACAATGGTATTAGAAGCTACATGGCTCCCCCATCTAAATGGGAGTAGTGTGTGGTGTTTACGTTGATGGTTTATTGTTGGCCGCTCCTTTTTTTTTCTTTGTTTCTTTTCTCTTTCCTTCATCTTAAATTTCATTTTGGCCATTAAAATTTAATTTGGAATATGAAAAAATTTAATCAGGCTTGCTCTTTTATTTTATAATATTTTAGGTTTAGCCTTCAATATTTTAATTTCTAATTTTGATTCTTAGCTCTTTTATCAAAATCTAATTTATTTTCAATTTCATTGTTGAATCCATGATCTTATTTTTTTAATTTGATTTTCATTCTTTGGATTTTTATTTTTATCTTGGATTCTTCTGTGAATTTGATTTTTTTTTGTTAATTTTTCCATTCAATTCAAAAATTCATGATATTTCAAGTATGATCCTCAATGTTTTAATTTCTAATTTTGATTTTTAACCTTTCTATCAAATTTTAATTTATTTTTAATTTCATCATTGGATCCATAATCTTGATTTTTTTATTTTTTCCAAATTTGATCTTTATTTTCTTTATTTTTATTTTTTTATTTTGAATTCTTCTGTTAATTTGAATTTTCTTTCTCAATCATGTCCTTATTCTTGTAATTATTTTTATCCTTTTTATATAATTGATTTTATTTTATTTTATCGTCCTACATCTAATTTATTTGGCATTAATCTTCATGGTTTTTTATTAAAAAAATTTCTATGATATCGAGTGGTGAATTCTTTTTCTTTCTTTAAAATACATTGTTAGTATTTGAGCATCGTGTTTTTACGTTAAAAAAAAAAAATCAAAGCAGGCAACCCACCTGGTATTTCTCTGATTAATGAGGCATGTCTTTCTATTCCAACTCCCAAATTCTCATGATTGAAATATAACTAAAACGGATCAGTCTTTTACTGTGGACTGCACAGTGCAGTTCATAGTAAAAGATGAGCTATCATTTTATTTTTATTTTCTTTTTCTTTTTTGCTTTTTTTTAGGTTGTATTTTTCTTTGTTTTTTTTAATGGATATTTTTGTTTTTTTTTTTATTAATGTTAAATTTTTTTCTATCTCAAACTTTTATAACACGTATTCCGGGTTTAACAGGTTAACCCATATATTTTTTTTCTGGTTTTTCTTTTTAATTAATTTTTTCGTTTAATTTATTTTGTTACATTAATTATAGGTTAACCCGTCAATTTTTTTTTATGCAGTTATCAAACTTTCATGATGCGAATGGACTGCACAGTGCAGTCCACAGTAAAACACTATCCTTGTTGCTTAACGTTTTTTTTTTTTAAGTTGTCGTTTTTTAGCTGTTTTTTTATGCCTTTTGAGAAAAAAAAAATTTGGTTCTTTCTTTGTTTTTTTTTTATTATTTTAACAAAAATTTTTTTCTTAATTTAATTTATTATGTTAAAATTTTTTATTTAGTTATCAGACTTTTATGACACGTTTTCCGGATTTAACGGGTTAACCTAAATTTTTTTTTTATTCTTTTTAATTAATTTTTTTCGTTTAGTTTAGTTTGTTAATGTTAAATTTCTTTCTATTTAGTTATTAGACTTTCATGACACACGTTTTCCAGATTTAACGGGTTAACTTGATTTGACAAGTTAACTTAGAATTTTTTTTTTGCCTTTTATTCTTTTTTATTAATTTTTTTCGTTTAGTTTAGTTTGTTAATGTTAAATTTCTTTCTATTTAGTTATTAGACTTTCAAGATACATATCCCGAGTTTCACGGGTTAACCTGGTTTCACGGGTGAACCCAGTTAATTCTGGGTTGACCCGTCAATTTTTTTATTTATTTATTTTTTCATATATATTTTTTTTAATTTAGTTTGTTAATGTTAATTTTTTTTTATTTAGTTATCAGACTTTCATGACACAGATCATGGGTTTAACGGGTTAACATGATTTGAATGTTAACCCGGATTTTTTTTATTTTTTCTTTTTAATTAATTTTTTTCGTTTAGTTCAGTTTGTTAATGTTCACTTTTTTATTTATTTAGTTACCAGACATTCATGACATGGATCGGGGGTTTAATAGGTTAACTTGGTTTGACGAGTTAACCTATAATTTTGTTTTTGCTTTTTTTTTTCTTTTAAATTATTTTTTTTTGTTTAATTTAAATTGTTGATGTTAGATTTTTTTTTTCTATTTAGTTATCAAACTTTCATGACATGGATTCCGGGTTTGACAGGTTAACCTGATTTGACGAGTTAGCCCAGTTAATTCTGGGTTAACCCATTAATTTGTTTTTTCCTTTTTAATTATGAAACTTTCACGATGCGAATTCAAGGTATGACGGGTTAACCTGATTTGAAGGGTTAACCCAATTAATTCATATTTTTTTTCTTTTTCTTCATTAGTTTTTTTTTCCTGTTGGTTTTTTTTCTTTGTTTTTTTTTCTTTTTAACTAATCTATTTAATTATCACATTTTTATGACACGACCTTGCAGCCAGATCCACGTCCAATGCTATTGGATCTGGTATTGCAGTCCAGACACTTTATGCTAAGGGTTAACCCAAGTTTAATGTTATTATTAATATTATAAATATTACTTTTGAGTCAGGCGTTGCAACCAAATCTAAGATTTTTAGGTATAAATTTGTAAAAAAACCTAACATTTTTAGATCTTGATTATTTTTGAAATGTAAAAAATAATTGACCCGCGGCATCGTGCGGGGCACGTAACTAGTACGACACTATACTCTAAAGGGTTTTGCCTTTATATTCTCTATAAAAAAGGACAGTACTATATATATAATAATTGTTTGAGTACTTAACGCTGCTTGTTAATCGTCATTTGATTAAGTGAACGACACAAATTTTGTTGTCGTCGATAATGGACATAAATATCATGATATATATGTTATTTATTAAATTAATAAATACTTGCATCTAACACCAGTATTTATTAAATCTTTATACTATTTCGAATATGGATGAAGATGATGAGTTTCCAATGTGAGCCTTGTCAAGTAGCGTTAGCCATGTAAAACACTGAAAACCAAGAATTGGTGTGTTTTATATTTCATGTGAAAGGTTTCTGGCCAGTGCTAGAGGCTGCATGCAGAGTGAAGAACCACGATGCTACACTACCCTTTCCAGAGTTTATGTATTTAAAAGTTAAAATTATAGCATCGATGTGTTCATGTTTATGATTTAATTAACATGTTAATAAAAATATAGCTATTATTTCACATCAGTTAGGAGACGAGGGCCTTGGTTGCTTATATGGTATTAAGGGCATCTTTTTCATTGCGAGACGTCTTTTAAGGGACAAAACCCCCACTGGAAGTCATGTTGGACAATAACTCGTGATGGATCTACTATATTGCGGATATGGACACACCTCATTAGTTGACGCTGTCTGTGGGAATGAGTCATGTGCTCTACCCAAACTCCTCGTTCAGAGGGCTTTGATAAGGCCGTTATCCCACATCAATTAGGAAACGAGGGTCTTGATTGCTTATATGACACAAATGACATCTTTTTTATTGCAAGGTGCCTTTTAAGCGACAAAACCCGTTGGAAGTTATGTGGGACAATATATCATGGTGGGCCTACCATGCATTAAAATATTATTTTAATATATTTTAAACGAAAAATATTTTAAAAAACAATCTCTACCATACTCCTAACTACCTCTTAAATTCCTTTAGATTGATATATCATAAACAACAATTGAAATTGCAAATTCAACAAGATATTAAATGCTAGCTACCTGGGTTGATATTGTTTAACGAATTTAGCAAGATATCCTTTTTACACAACCAATAGTCATTTGGAATGCATTGCGAAATTAAGGTTTTGGTTGAGTCCAGTTTTTCAATTTTGGTTTTTAAATCAAAACTAAATCAAACTTTTTTCAAAAAATTTTGCATCAAAATTAATCAAAAACTCAAGAACAAATTAATTTGGTTAATTTTGAATTAATTCTTAAGAATATTTCATATAATCCCATTAACTTTCTCACCTCCACGCAAAATTGTTTGGCTTCATATTTATATTTTGCAATTTTCACTTGTCATTTCAAAAATAAATTAAAAACAATATTGTCTCGCAAATTGCGTTGCAGATTCCCCCAACCAGTGCCAATAATTCTCTTTTTTTTTTTTTTTTTCGAAAAAGAAAGGAAGAAAGAAATAAGTAGCCAATTGAAAACTAAAAGCCTGCTCCCTCTATAAATTTCTTCAATAAATGCAGTAAACAGATCTAGGTGTGGTTGGTAGAATTGATTTTGATCTGTCACTGCCGCATCTGCAAAATTGAAGTGCGTTTGCAGTGATGACACGATGATTCTTCCTTCCACACAAGCCTGTGCCGGTAACTTGAGCAGAAAACCTTAAGGTCCTTATAATAAGAGATTAATGAAGAGGCGACGAGCACAGTACAATTTAGTTCTGTGTAGTAAAACTTGCAACCATGGCTTCAATGTCCCCAGCTGCCTGTTCAATTCAAAAATGGATGCATTTAGGGTTGGGGACCAGCTCTGCCACTTTCTCTAACCTCCTTTTTGCCCCCTCAAGCTACTGTTTCTTAATACCATCACTCTACCAGAGTTAGAGCATATGGTTTTTTTTATATATATATATATATAATGATTTTTTTTTTATATTTTCATATGATATGTTAATATCAAAAATAAATTTAAAAAAATATTACTTTTAACATATTTTTAAATAAAAAACTCTTTTAAGCCATATCATAATCTTAAAGAGGCTCTTGCGGTAAAATTTGACGTTGTTCTTTGATTTTTCTTTTATTAGAGAAGAAATGTATCTATTGAAGAAAGAAAGTCCCGAATGTTAGGATTTTCTTTTCTAGAATTAGCATGGGAAATGTAAAATTTTTAATAGGTAATCACTGTTTAAAAAGATTTAATAAACCAATATATTTTGATATTATCATGCTTCTAAAACATAATATTTACTAAATATCATGTTTTATAAACATGACAACTTAAGATTACATTAATACACAACATTCATAATTAATATTATGGTGCCAGCACAGCAGTGACATTTAGATAACTATCATGATTCTAAAATTTGGTATTATTGAAATTATGTTGATTAATCAAAACTTTTCATCCTGTGTTACTTCATCATTTTTTTATGCGCTAATTACATGATTTATCCAAAATATTATCACTAACAAGATTTATAATATTTTTTTCATAGTTGTTAGACTAACCAGAAGAATGACTTAGGAAAAAAGATGGGATCATTTTTAAAGTTATTTATTTTTGCATCAAAGTATAATATTTAAACTTATTCTTTACAATGAACAAAAACAAAAAAAAAATATCAAACTCGTAAAACATTAGTGACAATTCAAAGTTGGAGCAATACTCTTTACTCACTTTGATTTTTTTTAAAAAACGAACTTTCCTCGTCAGGAAAAGTCCGCCAAGTACCTATTTTTAATTATAGCACAAATATCTAGTGTCTGTACAAAAGGTACGCCAAGCACCTCCAAAGCCAATACCATGCCTCCAAACGGTACCTCAAGGCTGGAGGGCCCCATACTTTTCTACCCTCAAATTTTACCTTTTCACTCATTCATGTCCCTACCTTCTCAAATCCTGTGGCGCAGAGCTAGAAAAAAGATAAAAAGAAATTCAGTCTCCCAAAAGTAACTTTCTACTCCTCGTTTGACTTTCCGTATCCCTCACCCAATGACGTCTCTCGTAAACTTTGACCTTCCCAAGGTAAAAACAATAAATTAATATTAATTGTATAGTAATCAAACAAAGATAAATAAAGTTAATAAACCACTAAACGAAAAAATTAAAAAAATCATGCCCACCTGAACACTGACAGCTGAAAACTCTCACCTTCTCAGTGGCATTTATGTAAATATATAATAATCCATGCCTTATTTCTCAAATCTATTTCCCAGTATCTTCACTCACTGCCCCCGTCTCTCGAAGGAACATAAGCTGGTACCTCCACTTCTTCGCGGGCTTAAAATTTCTCCTCTTCTCTAGCTCTCTAAATTTTTTTACGTCAGTCCGCTGTTCACGCTCTGTTCAATCTCCGTTAACTAACCCAAGCGGTCTTATTCTTGCTGTTTTGATTTTGAACCTTCACAACGCTGTCGTTTCGAATACAGAATTTTTAACAGAATCTCACCATTAGCGCTCTGCCGTTACCGGGAAACCAGTCATTTCTAATCCCCGATGCACAGAATCTAAGCTAATGGGCTGTGTTCTCGGCAAGCCCGCCTCCAGGGATCGCCAGAGTCGTGAAGGATCCTCCGACCGTGGCCGGAGCTCCGATGAACCACCCGTAGCCGTCACCGGATCCGTTAACGCCGCAGTGAAGGCTAAGAGGGAGAAAGCAACAACTTCAACGCAGAAGCAGAATGCAACGAGACATACCGGCGATTTCCCGGCTGTGGATGTTCAGGGGACGACTGAAAGGCGGAGGCCACGGCCAGAAGTTAGTCTGTGCTATCAGCAAGGGTGGCCATCGTGGTTAATGGCGGTTGCCGGTGATGCCATCGGCGAATGGACTCCTCGCCGAGCTAACACATTCGAGAAGCTTGATAAGGTAATTAGAGAAACCAAAACCCAAGTTTAATTAATTTAATTGCATGTATTGAATTATTAACAATTTTCGGATTTTTTAGATCGGGCAAGGGACATATAGCAATGTGTATAAAGCAAGGGATTTAATAACAGGAAAGATAGTGGCTTTAAAGAAAGTGAGGTTTGATAATTTGGAGCCAGAGAGTGTTAAATTTATGGCAAGAGAGATTCTTGTCTTAAGAAGATTAGACCATCCAAATGTTCTTAAGCTTGAAGGTTTGGTTACTTCAAGAATGTCATGTAGTCTTTACTTGGTTTTTGAGTACATGGAACATGATCTTGCCGGGTTGGCGGCACGCCAAGGAGTCAAGTTCACAGAACCTCAGGTACATTGCTTGTTATTTTAAGATTGGACGTTTTGATTTTGTAGTAGTTTGTTGTGTAATGTGATAATTAATGGTATTTAAGGGTGTAATTTTGGGTGTTTTGGTGTTGATGGAGTTGGCATTTGGGGCTATTGGACTGTTTTGTGTTGTTTTTTAGCTTTTGGGTGTGTTGTGCTTTTTTTAATCTTGTTTGTATAACTAGGTCTTTTTGAGGTTGTGCATATGTTAATCCTTTTTTTTTATTTGCTTGTGAGCTTTGATGTTACTTCAAGCCATGTCCAAGGCTACAGGGTCCCATTACCTTGTAGTTTACATGTCCATTTGTGCTGTTATGGTGCATAGAGGCTTCATATGCTCAACATGATGTTTTGTATTGTTTTGGGTTTGAAGATTCATGGAAAGTTCAAACTTTACATCACAACATGTATGAATATAGAAATTCCCCTTAATTAACTTTCATTTTTTGGGAAGACTGATCAACTTTTCATCTTGGAAATGAATAAATGCAAAAAGAAAAGATGCTAACTCCAAGATTTGTTAATGTTTATGGCATGAGATAATTTGATTATTTAGTCACTTCTCTAATGTTGAACACTTTGGCTTTGTTTAGTTGAATTTTTCATTTCTGAAAGCTCATTGGAAAAGTAAATGTGCATTCACATCTTCAATTATTTGTCAATGTCAAAAGTATTAATCAAAACAATGATAGTTTATGGATACTGAACTAAAAGTAGGTTACCCAGAATTTTAGCTATTTTCATTCCATATATGCTTGTGTTCAGTTTTGCTATTTACATTAGGAAAGATCCAGGGCTTCATGTTATTGGCGGAAATGCCAGCCCAAATGAGATGCTTCCCTAGGATAGAAACCTAGTTATAATGCATGGCTTAAGTAGCATCAGAGTAACCATTTTTCATATCAGGCCTTTAATAGCATATGGAGTTTTTTTGGTTATTTTCAATGCCCTGGAGTTTGACACCACGGTAATGTATCATATAACTGACTGGTGCATTTCTTGATTTATTCCCTTTGGCAGATAAAGTGCTACATGAAGCAGTTGTTATCCGGGATTGAGCATTGCCACAACCATGGTGTTCTGCACCGTGATATCAAGGGTTCCAATCTCCTTATTGATAATGAAGGAATTCTAAAAATTGCTGATTTTGGACTGGCTACTTTCTATGATCCTGATCGCAAGGTTCCGATGACCAGTCGAGTTGTCACCCTTTGGTACCGCCCCCCTGAACTTCTTCTTGGGGCAACTTATTATGGTGCTGGTGTTGACCTCTGGAGTGCCGGCTGCATTTTGGCAGAGCTGCTTGCTGGGAAGCCAATAATGCCTGGACGGACAGAGGTATTATTTTTACTTGCATACCAGGTTTCAAGATCCGTATGCAAATTCATTTGTTCTGGTTTGAATGATGAAGTTGTTACTGCTGGGATCTTTACACTATTTCAAGTCTTCATCTGGGATCCAAACTACTAGTTTAGATGCGCAACGATGCCCTAATTAAAACAAGGCAGTGATGTTGAGTCCTATGCTCAAACATGGTAAGTAGGTGAGAGGCAGCAGGAACAGTAAGATTTAAGGAATAATCCCGACCTTATTAATCATCTTGGGTTGTATAGTAATATAGAATAATATCATATTCTGGTTTATTCTATGTAGATGCTGAAAATATTGTTAGGGAGTCAATAGCATCAAACCAAGTAATCTAATGCCTGGATAAATATGCAGTCATCTGAGCTACCAACCATGGAAAAACCCTGTGTTATCATGAAACGTTAAGCATAGCAGGTTAATTAAGTACACCTTCAGTGATTGTATCTTGCATTATATTGGTTTCGGAGTATGTATTACTTTTATTGACTAGTCTGATCCTCTCAACCATTGTCATTTCCATTGATGATATTGTTGTGTAAGCTATATTCTCCTTCAGTTGGCTGGCTCACCGTTTACAGTTGATTTTCTTTTCAATTCTTTCCCGGCTTAGGTTGAACAACTGCACAAGATATTTAAGTTATGTGGTTCACCGTCTGAAGAATATTGGAAGAAATCCAAATTGCCAAATGCAACACTTTTTAAACCGCAGCAGCCTTACAAACGATGTATAGTAGAAACCTTCAAAGATTTCCCCACTTCTGCTCTGCCTTTACTTGAGACTCTTCTTTCGGTAGATCCTGATGATCGAGTCACTGCCACTGCAGCTCTAAATAGTGAAGTGAGTGATTTTAACTCAATTATTTGCCAATCTAGCTTATATATATTAAAAGATGGCTTTATGTTTTGCAAGCTTCAGACTGATAATTATTGTTTGACACAAGGGCTTGGGTGAGATATTCGTACTTCTCCACGAGTCTTTATTTTCCTGGAACTTATTTATGGATTGATATGTGTTTTGGAGTGTAATCATGTCATTGGTTTTCATACTACAGTTCTTCACCACTGAACCGTATGCATGTGAGCCGTCGAGTTTGCCTAAATATCCTCCCAGTAAAGAATTGGATGTGAAGTTGAGAGATGAAGAAGCAAGAAGGTTTGTTTATTCTTCATTCCTGTCTACCTTTTTTTTTTTTCCCTTTGTTTTGGACCTGTATAATGGCCATGCTGAAAGGCGATCTTTAATAATCTACTTTCCTTCTCAGGCAAAGGGGCCTTGGTGGAAAAGGTAATGCTGTTGATGGTGCAAGAAAAACAAGAATTCGTGATCGGGCTGGTTGGGCAATCCCAGCTCCAGAGGCCAATGCAGAGAATCCAGCAAACCTAGATGTATGTGAAGGACTTTCTCTTGTTGCCTTTATATTATTTGTTTTTCTATTTACCTCCTCTTTTTCTCTACAAGACAGAAAATACCAAGCCACCCCCGAATCCACCAATCTTTATGTCACATGTTCATTATGTGTCATTTCATCCTTGATGAGTGTACTTCCTGGGTTCTAAGCCGTATCTCTGTAGACTTGTTGGGCAAGTCTAATTTTGAGAATTCATTAGTTTACCGCTCTTTCCCTATCATTAGAAAACTGTGGTTGGTCACAGGTCTTTTCACACTTTGCATTAGGTATCTTAGGTCAATAGTTGTCAAATCAACTGGTCAGAATTGTCAACTGGTTTCGGCCCTTCACTTCATGATCATACGTTCTCTACTCTCTTTTTGTGTTTTTCTAAGCATAGTTTGACTTGAGATTTTCATTTGTTATCCAGAGATGGAGGGCCATGACACAAGCAAACGCTAAGAGCAAGAGTGAGAAATTTCCACCTCCTCATCAGGATGCAGCAGTTGGACATCCTATGGATGCATCACATAAAGGTGGCCTTGTTTCATTTGGCACATCAGATACTTCCTTCTGTTCATCAACATTCGATTCAAAATCATCTTCTATTAAAATTGCTGGCGCCATTGGAGGTCCTTCCAGAAGAAGGAAAACCAATAAAGACGATCCCCAGATGGCTCCACCACGGAAATTTATCCGTCCCTTCAATCCATCATCAGTAGCCCTATCAATGAATCTGCTATTCAAGGGTAAATCAGAGGTTTTTGGTAGTAGGAGGTAGCAACTATAATGAGTTGAAAGTTTTCCTTTCGGATCAGGTTCCTACTTCACTTTATTTCTTAAATGCCCTTTGTTTTTGTTCTGCAATCATTGCTTCCATTAATTGCACCTCATTGTATGAAGTGTATAATCAACACAGAGGCCATGCTGAGCCAGTGAGCAATCCACTCCCTACATTTCTTGTACAGTTTTTGAAAGCGGGCGCTTTATAAGCTAAAGATTAGACGTCTTCTTCCTCATTCATTTCTATCAACTGTAAACCTTGACACATCCATAGATATTCCGCACCTTAGAGCTTCATAGTGTGAGAATTTCTTGCACTCGGATTTTAGTTTTCTCTATATTGAGCATTATTGCGTAGGAAAGTCATGGAGTAAACAGCCTTAGCCTTTTTTTTTTTTTTTGAGAATGACTTGTTTGTTGGGAAGTATTTTTAGCGTTTCAATTGAATCCACCGCTCTATATTACATCTATTAAAATTGAGTACGTGTATTAATTAACAATCATATATTAATGTTAATGTGATTCTCGTTTCATTTTTATATACTATTTTCATTTTCCCCTATCACAATTTTTTTTTTAATTCTAATATGATTACCAATCAATATGTGGCTCAATTTAAATAGATAAGGTACTCATTTTAAATAAATAAATATAGAGAATACGAAATCCATTGTCATTTTATTTCTAGGACTCGAAAAACAATTATTTGTTGCATGAAGATAAATATTCAGAATTTGTGATTTCAGTATTGTCCCCACAAGTATAGATATCTTGTTAACTTCTATACCAATCTCCATATTTTTTATTATGATTGTTAGTCTAAATTTGTAGATGATCAATTAAAGGCAAGATTTTAAGTAAAAAATATATCTGCCTGATGATAGAATTAATTTTCTTTTATTTGATGATAGAGTTTATATAGTCATATATATATATATATAATACTTGAAATAATTCTTTAATTGAAATCAATTCTTCCATTGATCAGAAAATAATAAAAAATATTTA
Organism: Populus davidiana; assembly: GCA_030145905.1. Taxonomy (NCBI): domain Eukaryota; kingdom Viridiplantae; phylum Streptophyta; class Magnoliopsida; order Malpighiales; family Salicaceae; genus Populus; species Populus davidiana. Next base: position 13,305,740 of record CM057803.1, read on the forward strand.
TTTTGATTATTTTCTTAACACGAATTTTGATGAAAGATTTGATTTCTGACCTTCTTAATTTATGATTCTAAGAATAAATTTTATCTTTTCACGTGTAATTTTAATTTTTAAAAGTTATAAAGCTATGATATCAAATATCAAGATGCCATTTCCTTTCTCGTAAATTTCTCCTCTCTTCTCCCCGAAGTTGCATCCTGGCTATTTCCAAGAATAAGCTCTAGGCCGAAGTTGCATCTTTAACACACCCCTGCTCTGCTGACATGATCTTGAAATTTAATGTAGCCCTTGCCTCTCTCTCTCTCTCTCTCTCTCCCCTCAACTGGCAAGTCGTCCTGTGCCCAGTTTCTCTGGCAGGCATCTCGAATTGAACACACCCCTCGTCTGTCTGAATGTGCCTGTCTGAAAGGATGTCTGAAAGTACTAGAGCAATGATTGTGAAGTTTGTTTTTTTAAGAAATATATTAAAATAATAGTTTTTTAGCCAAGCCGACCTGACCTGAACTCTCTAACGCAGCTTCACCTCCTTCTCCTGATCCAGCTCTGGCCCTGCATCCAGACCTGACCTGAACTCTCTAACCCAGCTTCACCTTCTTCTCCGGGCATCCAGATCCACCTCAAGTAATAGCTTCAGCTTGGGCTCCGGTTCATAACCCCACTCAATCTCTGGTTCCGCTGGCTGTTTCGTTTCTCTTTAAATTCTGAAACATTTCAGCGCTCCATTCTGAAGGCCTAGAAGTTCATATAAAATATATATTCATCAGACAATAGATTCCTATTCCTTAATCAAACAATTATTCAACAATGTCAGCATACACACACCTCTCTCAATAAAAAAAAACATACAGTAAAATACAAAAAGATGGCTGTTTGGTCACTCCATGAAATGAACCCTCTGTCGAACACATAAATTCTGCTTGTATAACATTGATTTGGTGTACAGGAAAATATTTAGATCTTCATGAACTTCCAGTATAGGAGATAAGATAGTCTATAAGAATATCAATGAATAAACAAATATAATATGATGCTGAAAAAAAGTATATTAAGAAAATGGGAATACAAAGGAAACAAAAATTACTTCCAGATGGAAGTAAAGGGGAGAGCAAGAAATTGTGTTAATAAAATATGCAAAAAAGAGTGAGTTCTATTGCCTTCTGCCATTTCTTCTGAAAAGAAACAAAAATAATAATAATAAAAACTCTCCTGCAGACAAGTGGGTAGGGCATGCAGGAAAAATAATCTGTTGCCATAATCCAGAAAGAAGCTACCAATCAGTGAGCTGATCAACTTTCAAACAGAAAATGCCACTCAGGTTCAAAATCCCAAACATTAAGATTGAGCATTTCAGTTCTATTGATAATACAAACATTTTAGCCCCCACAAGGAAATCTTATTCGTCGAACTTTCTCTCTCTTTTTTTTTTCCTGTTTGTTTCCTAAGAAAATGGGAAAACAAAACAAAAAATTTCAGAAACCTTCAAGATACAAACATTTTAGGCCCCAAAAAATAAAATCTCAATCAGAAACTAACCCAACAAAAAATCCATTACAAAAAAAAAAAAAACACTCAAAACCCAAACTTCGAACAGAAAAGCAAAACCATAAAAGCTTTCCCTTTTTTTCTCTAATTGCTTTGATAAAGAGAAATACTTTCAGAAACGCGAGACTTACGAGTGGTAGTAGTAGAGGCAACGGAACCGGAGACGGGATGGGGCTATGAACTGGAGGCGTATCTGGATGTGGAGCCAAAGCAGGAGTAATACAAGGAGGTACAGCCGGAGGAGGAGGTGAAGCTGGGTTAGAGAGTTCGAGTCAGGTCAGATTATCCATGGTTGAAAAAGGGTTTTGAAAGTGGATGTGATCTGTTTTGTGTGTCTGGTCTGTCAGATACAATATGCCTGGAATTGCCTTGTGTTATATAGTGTTTTCAGAGAGGTGAGAGGTGTGTTCTCTACGTTAGCTGGCAGAAAAAGAGGAGTGCAAGAGGAACAGGATAAAAGAGAAAAAGGGACGCTCACAAGCCTTCCAGTCTTCAATTTCAAAACAAGAGAAGGAGACAGATTTTCCAGTCGAGAAGAGAGAGGTGAGGGGTTGCATTAAACTTCAAGATGGCTGGCAGAGGAAGGGGTGTCTTGACTCTTGAATGTGTAATTTTGGCCTAGAGCTTATTCTTCGAAATAGGCAACTTCGGGGAGAAGTAAAGAGAAATTTACGAGAACAGTTTTTTTTTTTTAATAACTTGGTGTGTAAATGAACTTGAGAGTATTTAAATTAATTTTATATATTTTTTTATTTTAAAATTAATAATCGTCTCGAATTTAAAAGAACTCCAATTCATAATCATCAAGAAACAAATTCTAACTAATTAAATTATTTTTTTAAATTAAAAAAATATCATCTTGATATTTCATCCAGCTTTATAATTTCTTAAAATAAAATCAAAATTATTCTTAGAATCATAAATTAAAAAGGTCAAAAATCAGATCTTTCATCGAATCAAAATTTTCACACAATTCTTCCAACGAAAATGAAGTACTTTGAACAGTTTCCTTTCTTAGTCACTGGAACAAAAATGATAGAACTCGAGACAGGCCCGCGAACAGACATATGACTAATAACTATTCAACAACCTTTGCCTTTTGTGCATGTGCCCATGATCAGGATGATTTCAGTCTAGCCATGTGCATGCTGCATATATATATGCCTTGAAATATATCCATTTTCGGAAATTTTTTAATTGAAAATTAAAAAAACACGCTCTTTATCATTTCTGCCAAGAGCAAGATTAACTGTTCTTAGTAGCTTGAATTGTCTCAGCATATGTTAAAGAAAATATAATAAATGAGCAGTTAAATTAGAAATGGGAAAACTGGATATGAAAACTCACCTCATCTTCAGTTTCCTCTAATAATCTGTCCCAATTCAAACATATATATGGATTAGACTTGGTAAACCATGCATAAACTAATTAAGCAGATCGTTGTATTCATTAATTTTTCTTTGGATTCCTTTAAGTTTTCCATATATATCGTTAATTAGTGTTGTTTTTCCTTTGAAGCTCCGAAAACATCAGCACTATATTTGGCATGTATCAACATTGAGCATGATGTGATGATACTAAAAAATGAATCTATCTAGACGTGTAGCAGATGAAACAGGAGAGATATTTTGATTAAGCAAGAGCTTCTTGATCTACTGCAACAGTGGACCTCCATTTCTGTCAATTTTCTTAAACCCTCATTAATGGATCACATGAGCATTTCCACATAAAGATTGAATAGTTTCTCTCATAAATTAACCCCACCAGTTTTCTCAAGGTTGCTGCAAATAGATGAGTGTTAGGATGGTCCAATACAAGGTTGCTGCAAATAGACGAGTCTTACTGCACCTGCAATAAACACCCTGTAAAAAAATAAAAGAAAATCAGTTGAGGATCACATGATAAACAGATAGCTGTGTGTAATTTATATAGTAGTTTGTTTGAAATTGTCGAAGCCATGAGGTTCAATAATTCTTCTATGTTGTCTAAAAACCACCGTCAAAATCTCAGGTCAATGAACCATACCTCACTTGCAAGTTCACAATCTGATCAATTTCTTAAAAGTCATTTCCCCCACCTTCCACTCAAACCATTTTAGACATGTTTTCCCTACCTTTTTTTTTTTTTTTTCTAACAATTTAGTTTTGCCAGATTTTTATCCAGAACAGACTAAACTCGAAACATCTCGGCCAGAATTTAGATAAAAAATCTAGAATGACCTAAAATTTTGATTGATATAAAATTTATTTCACTTTGTACTATTTTTTATAATAATACTAGATATACCGGCAATTCCGGCCGGAACAAAAAAGAATAGATAACTTTGGAAAATATTTCTCATTCTCAAAGCAATTAGAGAAAAAAAGGTGTGACCTTTTACGGGTTTGGATTTCTGTTTCAAAGTTTGAGTTTTGGGTGTTTTTTGTTTTTTTGGATTTTTGTAATAGGTTTTTGATTGGTTTAGTTTTTTCTTTTGTTTTCCCATTTTGTTAGGAAACAAACAGAAAAAAAGAGAGTTAGAAGAATAAAATTTCTTTTTGATGCATTTTTGGGTATTTAATTTTATTCGTCTAATGTGTTCTGATTCAATTTTCAAAAGGATTGGTATATTTATCTTAAAAAAAGAATCACTCCTTGTTTCTTCTTTTTTTTTTCTTTTCTTTTTTGTGTGACGGGGGCAGTGTTTTTTTTATAGCAATTATATATTATAGGGTATTAGTCCTCGATAGTGCTAGTTTCTCTACTTGAACACATTGTGATAAAACAACAAGAACGCATGTTCTTAGAGTAATAAATTTCTCTGCTTGACCATGAAGAGAAATTATTTAACGATCCTGGGATTATGGTGAGACGTGCATGTGTATATATGCTGACATTATTGAATAATTGCTTGATTAAGGAATAACCATGGATTGATTAAGGAATAATTGCTTGATTAAGGAATCAGTTCCACTGTGTTTAGTAAGAGTTCTCACTCTGCTATTATTGGCAATGCAAATTTAATTAGCTGTCGTTCTTGAATCCTATGATTTTCGTCTCAGCAATGCCATGGAATTTACTGCAGAAGCTAGCAGATGACTTGCAAATGCATGAGTAAAGAACAAATCACATCAAATCAGAGCCAGAAGCTACAAAATCATTTGATTCTTTCTAGCATAGTTGTTAAATCCAGTCTGTCGGCTTGTCCTGAAGAACTCAGCACTTCAGGTTCATTGAACTCTATACCTCCATTAAAGGATGAGAAAAAACACTCAAGGGCATTGTAGAACACCATCATGTACTTTTCGTCTGTATGCTGCACAGGATCAAGCCATCATAGTAGATCTGATTCAGCTCCTTCCTCCATGTTCATGTTCAAGTTCAAGTTAGTTTCCTCAAAGTGGAGGCTTCTGTTTGATCTGTGGTGTGATCTTCATCCTACAACATGATGTTTTTTAAAATAATGTAATTTGATGCTTGACCTTATTTTTATATTGCATTATTTGAAGTTAATTTAATTTTAGAGTTGAATTGGAATAATATATGTTGACTGAATTATAAATATAGTAAACTGAAATTATATAATAAAATTTGAAATTAATTAATTTAAATATTGATATTGCTGTGTCCATTCCCACTGGCTCTCAAGTCTTAGGGTATCTGACCAATGAGCCTTGCAGTGAAGTTTTGGGTCGGATTCTCTCTTTTGTAACTGAAATTGTCCTGTTTTTTTCCATTGCTTCATCCAGCACTATTCATCTGCCTAAGCGAATTTTGTTTGTTTTGTTAATAACCTATAATTTTCTGAGCTATTGGATCAATGTAAAAGAGGATCAGTTACTAAGCTGATTCAGCTAATCTGCTATCTAATGAACTCTGGCAATTTTTTTCAATAGAGTTTTCGTATCAATTTTTTTTTTCCAATTATTATTCTGCCTCTATATGAAAAACAATAATTACAAAGAGAGAATTTTTTTTCAATAGAGTTTTCGTTTCAATCCATTGTTACAATTTTAAAATCTAGTTTGGCTGCACAAGTTGACTCGGGATCTGATTTTAAAACTCAATCTAACTAAATAGTTTAATTCAGGACTTATTCATCTAGAGTATGGATCGAGTTTTACACATAAAAAATCAAAGTTGTAATTCTTTTCTTTAATTCTCTATTTTACCCTGAAAGTAGTTAAACCAGGATGACCTAATATGTCAACTTAAAACCAACTTCTTGTGTCTCTTTTCCAGTAAGTGGCAAGGCATCTTGTGCCTTTCCCGGTGTATTTGTAGGTTTTGGTGTCTTTCTTTGGTTGCAGATCTCATGAACATATCATAAACATAGGGATACAGTCCTTGCATCGATCTGGATCTATATATGTTTTAAAACAAACAGAAGAAAAGGGAGGAATTAAGATGAATATTGGAATAAAAAATAAAATCCACGAATTGAATTGAAAAAAGAAAAAGATGAAGACGAAGAAGTGAAATGAATACACAAAAGATAAAGAGTAGCACCTGGTGTGTGCGCATCTCTTTCTACCTGAGAGTTATCTACATGTTCTTGTGCCATTTTGTCCAAATCAAAATTGTTTAGGCAATTGGCAGTTCTCCTGTGGTATTGGATGCTATAATTATTATAGCTTATTTTTAGAATTTCTTTTGAAGGATAAAATAAAATATTAAGGAAATGACACTGTTTAAAAGAATTCTAAGTAAATAACATAGTTTAATATTATATTATATTATATTATTATAACTATAACATAAACCAAAACTGATTAGTGTTTTACTGTAAACTGCACAATGCAGCCTACAGTGAAACGCTAAGCTGTTTTTTTGTTTGTTTTTAATTTTTTTGTTTGTTTTTTTTTTCTTTTTTTTCTTTATGCCTTTATGGGTTTTTTTTTTCTTTTTTCTTTGTGTTTTTTCTTTTAATGAATTGTTTTTGTTTAATTTAGTTTGTCAATGTTAATTTTTATTAATTAGCTATCAGACTTTCATGGCACGGATCCTGGGTTTGACGAGTTAACCAGGAATATTTTTTTTGTTTTTAATTAATTTTTTCATTTAGTTTAGTTTGTTAATGTTAAATTTCTTTCTATTTAATTATCAGACTTTCATGACATGTATCCCGAGCTTGACAGATTAACCTGGTTTGACGAGTTAACACAGTTAATTCTTGGTTAACCCGTTAATTTTTTTTATTTAGTTATCAAACTTTCATGACATGAATCTCAGGTTTGACGACTTAACCTGGTTTTATGGGTTAACCCAGTTAATTCAGATTTTTTTTCTTCATTAGTTTTTTTTTGTTGGTTTTTTTTCTTTTTAATTAATCTATTTAATTATCACACTTTTATGACACGACCTTGCAGTCAGACCCACATCCAAAACTCTTGGATTTGGTGTTGTAGCTAGCCAGACTCACTTAAACTTGAGTCGTGTAAGTTTATTATTATTATTATTATTATTATTATTATTATTTTTGGGTCAACTGTTGCAGCTAGACCCAAGGCTCTTGAGTATATCTTTGCAGAAAAACCTAACACTCTTAGATTTTAGCTTTTTTGATATTTTTTATGCAAGAAAAAAAAATTAACTCGTTGCATTTGCCTTTTTTTTTCCTTTTGTTTTTCTTTTTAAGCCTTTAAATGTGAGCTGCACAGTGGAGTCCATATGAAAAAGTTAATGCCTTTAGTTTCTTTTTTCGTCCTTTTTTCTTTGTTTTTTAATTATTATTTTTTTAAATTTAGTTTTTTAATATTAAATTTTTCTCTTTAATTACCAGACTTTCATGACACGGATCCCAGGTTTGACGGGTTAACCCAGTTGATTCAGATTTTTTTTCTTTTTCTTCATTAGTTTTTTTTCTTCCTGTAGGTTTTTTTCTCTTTGCTTTTTTCCTTTTTAATTAATCTTTTTTTTTTAATTTAGTTCATTAATATTAAATCTTTTTGCTATTTAATTATCACACTTTCATGACATGAATTTCAAGTTTGACGGGTTAACCTGATTTAACAGGTTAACTTAGAAACCGTTTGGCAACGTGGTGGCGTCCATGTTTCCTGCGATTTGAAGCTACAAGCTATTTGGTAACCCATGAACGCGAGTACTGTTCACTGGGTCCCACATGCTATTGCGTTTGAAACGCGAGAAAATGAGAAGCAACTCCTGCCTTCTTTCCGCGCGGTGAAATGATGCTACTGTAGTGAACAGTGGAGCCATGGCTCCACTGTTCACTAAACATATTTTTTTATTGAACAGTGGAGGCATGCCTCCACTGTTCGGTGAACAAGGTTTTTTTTTTTTTTTAACTAGTACACTTAATTAATTTCACTTGCACTGTTCACGTGAACGTAAACAACAACTTTTTTTTTAATTAGTTTAAGATGAATTAAATTTACTCGTACTGTAATTTTAATTTTATTTTTGATAATATTTTACCTAATTTTGTAGTTATTGTCGGATGAATTTTGTACGTAATGAAATTGTAGATAGTTTTTTGTTAAAGTAAATTTTTTTTATATAAAGTGTGATTTATATCATGATGTAATAGCAATAGTTAAATCCATAATATTTAAATTAAAACCCATCAATATTAATATATTTTTTTTAAAATTATTTTATAACCTCAATTTCAAAAGCATTCTTAACCAAACACATTAAAACTACTTTTTCTTCAACCTCAATTTCAACCACAGTTTTAACCAAACACCTATTTTTTCAAACCAACCTCAACTAAAAGTACTTTTTATAAAAACAACTTTTTTAAACCACAACAGCTACCGCAATACCAAACACACTCTAAGAGTGTTTTTTTGTTTTTCCTCGTTAGTTTTTTTCTTTTGATTTCATCTTTTAATATTGTATGCAGTCCACAGTGAAAAGGCTGATGCCTTTAGTTTTTTTTTTTGTTGCTTTTTCTTTCTTTTTATGCCTTTCATTGTGGATTGCACAGTACAGTCCACAGTGAAAAGGCTGATGCTTGCTTTTTTTCTTTTTAATTAATTTTTTTATTTAGCTTGTTGATATTAATATTTTTTTTATTTAGTTATTAGATTTTCATGACACGGATCTCAGGTTTGATGGGTTAACCCAGTTAATTTAGATTTTTTTTTCTTTTTATTCATTAGTTTTTTTCTTCTTATAAGTTTTTTTCATCTTTTATTTTTTCTTTTTAATTAATATTTTTTTAATTTAATTTAGTTCATTAACATTAAATTTTTTTCTATTTAGTTATCGGCTGATGCTTTTAGTTTTTTTTTCTTTTTGCTTTTTTATCATTTTTACTTTTTATGGCTTTAACTGTGGACTGGACAGTGCAGTCCACAGTGAAAAGACTGATATCTTTTGTTTGTTTATTTTTTTTCTTTTTAATTTAGTTTGTTAATGTTCAATTTTTTTCTATTTAGTTATCAAACTTTCAAAACATGGATCCCGGGTCTGACGGGTTAGCCTAATTAATTCTGGGTTAACCCGTCAATTTTTTTTTTCTATTTAGTTATCAAACTTTCACGACACGAATCCAGTGTTTGACAGGTTAACCTAGTTTGAAGGGTTAACCCATTTAATTCAATTTTTTTTTCTTTTTCTTCATTATTTTTTTTTATTCCTGCTGGTTTTTTTTTTCTATGTTTTCTTCTTTTAGATTAAGTTATTTAATTATCATACTTTTATAACATGATCTTGTAGCTAGACCGACATCCAACTTGGGTTATGTAGGTTTAATGTTATTATTAATATTATAAATATTATTCCTTTTGATTTTTTATGCAAAAAAAAATTAATCCATAGCACCACGCGGCTTAACTGCTATTTCAAATCACTATTTTAACACAACCATTATTCTAAATCACAGTTTTAATCAAAATAACTTGCCTTATATCATTTAAGGACAGAGGAAAGCACTTGGTACCGAAGTCTTATATCATAAAGACAAAGGGTTTGAGTTCTTACAGCCGGGGATAATCTCCTACAAAATTTCTTCAAAGTTCATTATTATAGCATCCTTATTATTAAAAAAATTCAATTTTTATATCATATTATGTCTTCGAGATCTGTGTGAAATTCAATTTTTTTATATTAAAAATATTATTTAAAATTATAATAATAATTATTTTTAAAGTATTTTTTGTTTAGAAATATATTAAAATAATATTTTTATTTTTTAAAAAATATTTTATATCAAAATATTTAAAAACACACAAAAATTCTTTTTAAATATATATATATATATTATTTTTTTAAAAAGTTTAAAGTTTCTGTATACGATATAGGGTACTGTCGGCCTTGACTTGAGGAGGACTTTAGGCGGTCGAATCAGAGTTTAAAGGAAACTTTCACTAACAAAAAAAAGTCTCTCCGTCGTACAAAAGTCAAAAACACATTAATGGAGCCAGGAAATTTCGCTTTATGTTTTCTCTTATATTAAAACCGTTGCTCTCCACTTTTAAATGCTTTAAAGTTTAAATGCATCATGTATTCTGTTCGGTACAAATGATGTTCTTATAAATTTTAATTTTTTTTATTTGTTTTTTTTTTTAATTTTTATATCATTTTAATATAATATTCACTACCAGAAATTTACCTAAAATCAACAGAATTATCGACGAAATGATTCTATCGGTACATTACGGTAATAAATACCGACGGATACTATTCTGTTTGTAACTCCATTGGTATTTACCGATAGAATAATATGGTCGGTATATACCGACGAAATATATAGAATTTAAAAAAAAAAGCGATTTGCTGAGGTGGAAGTTTTTGCTGGCGATTTTATTGATGGAATCACCGAGGGATTCAAACCAAGATCTCTGTATAGTGACGTGAGCAATTTATCGTCAGAATCGCAGACGAAACCAATGACAACATGAGTCCATCGGGGATTCCATCGGCAAAAGTTAATATATCACAACACTGCCGACTGTCTCCTCCCTTTTTTCTTCTTTTTCTTCCCCATCCCAACTCTCCCCTCCCAAACTACAAAAAAAATCCCTCTCTTCTCAACACAAGTCATATTTTTTTAAGTTTTGTGGTTACAACATTCATATTCTGATTTATTTTGGATTTTATTATTTTTTATAAGTAAATCTATCTTTTTTAATTTTAACATTGAAATGTCATTTTTTTTAGTATATGTATTTTGTTAGTGTATATACATGTTTTATTGTTATTTCTCAAACAAACTTATAGTATGAATATATAATTTTATACTTGTTATAGTTTGTTTTAGATTTTGTAAAATTATATTTGTTTGTAAATTGTTGAAACTTTATTGAATTACCGAATTACATGTGTTGTGGTGAAATAATTAATAACTTGTTTAACGGGTCGGTTTTAATTTTTATCAATGCTATTGCGGAGGTGTAATTTCCATAAATTTATATGAACGTTGATAATTGATAATGAATATTTATGAGAAGTTTTAATTAGTTTGTTGGATAATCTCGAGGCAAACCAATATTTTTACAGATTTATTTATATAACATAATTAATTAATACATGTTGTCATCATAATTTTATAGAGGTTCAATAGAAGTTATGGATGGTCGTTCATGGATGTATCGAGATTCACCCCAAGAATTGTGGAGGATGAATTATTCTAACGGGGTTCAGGGTTTTATTAATTTTACAACATCTATTCCTAGAAATTTTACTGGAGGCGGTATTAGGTGTCCATGCAGGAAGTGTTAAAATAAAAAGTATCTGCATCTAGATGTTGTTATGATGCATCTAAAATTATTTTTGATATCAGCTCATCAAATTGATCTGAAAACACCAAAGAAATATTAATTTGAAGTAAAGAAAAAATTAATTTTTTTTTGAAGTTTTTCAAAACACAAAAATAAATAGTGTTTCATGAAACTTAATTAAAAATATATAAAAACTTAGTTGATAAAAACCTGTTTTTTAAACTCAATTTTTAAATAAATTCTACAGTAAAAACATATTTGATGAGTTACCAAACACCTTACTGTATTTTTTACACTGGAAACCAAAAATTAAAGTAAACAAACGGACCCCAAAAGGTCGCTCGTTCCCCCAGGAGTGATTTGAATTTCCACGCTCTTTGGGTAAATTTAAGGGAATTCATTTTAGTCACTGACCTATGTACTCAATCTCGATTGAATACAAAACCTGTAGATTTTATAAATTTAATCCCAATCATTTCAAAACATTCTCAATCAAGTCTTTTTTATTAATATTTATTCGAATTGATGTATAACATACGCACAACAGATAAAAAATACATTTTAAAAAAAGACAAAAGTAATCAATTGAGAAATGTATGAAAAACAATGTGTGGAATGGAATGATAAAATTTATACGATTGGGATGCAATTAAGAATCGACATATATTCCAGGGCTAAATTGAGGTCCTCCCTAAATTTAAAGCAAGCGGCGTCTCCAAGAAGACCGAGAGACAGTGATTTTTTAAGAGGTCTCTCCTTCAAAGCAAGACCACGGTGTCTAATGACTCATCTTTAGCTTTCCACTTTATTCCCTCCATCAAGACCAAACTTGCTGTCTTCCATGTTAAGCTTCCAATATTCACAATCTCTCCAGTACTCTTCCCTCTTCATAGCAAGACCACACCACTAATTTTTCTCAAGGCTTGAAATTCCATCTCGGTTTTAATTTCACATCTTTAGTGTATCGAATCCTTTGGTTTTCGTTGCAATGGCGAGTCCGAGAGAACACATAGAGCACATTAGAAAAACGACATTCTCAATAGGCGGAGAAAGGAACCCTTTGGCTCCCATGCTTGATCAGGCTGTCAAGTATCTCTCTGCTGAGCTCTACACTAAAGATGTCCACTTTCTCATGGAACTCATTCAGGTTTTTCTTTCTTTCCTTTTCTTCTTTCTTGTGTTGGTTTTACTTCATTATCTGTTTGTGTAGTAAAGAGAATGATGATGTGTTGACTTGGTGGTCAATGACTTGCTAGTAGCTTTGTTCCCATGCTGGCCTTTGAGTCTTGGTGTTTTCTTTAATTCCAAATAATTAATATACTAGGGAGTTATGACGGACGCACAATTACTAATTAAAACCACTTGCATCACAAATTAATTAGACATTGCGTTTCCTACATTAATATCCTTTCAACCTCGTACGTAGGGATTACCGTTTATCTTTTATATGGAACTTGGTCACAAAACAACATTATACATGCACGCGTTGCTTAATTTTCAAGTACTTAAATCTTGGATGTGTAATTTACCAAGTGGTGAATTTTCATTCTCAGAATGCAGAAGACAATGAGTACTTGGAAGGTATAGACCCTTCGCTCGAGTTCGTCATAACATCTCGTGATATAACAGCCACCGGTGCACCAGCCACTTTGCTGATCTTCAATAGCGAGAAGGGTTTTTCTGCTAGAAACATAGAGTCAATTTGCAGTGTTGGGAATTCCACTAAGAAAGGCAACAGGAAACGTGGTTATATTGGGGAGAAAGGTATTTTTCTCACTCACTCATTCCTGACTAAATTTTAACTAGTAGCCTCCCAGGTTTAAATGGAATATTGATCTTATATGTTTATGCTGAATGTGAATAAAATATTGAAAAGAGACCATTCTGCTCAATGTTGACAATTTCAGAAAATCTTTTTCTATTGTCAACGTCGTGGTTGATTCCAAAGACCACAAAGCAGAAGTGATTCTGTAGTTCGTGAGTTCTAAATCAGCAAGGCCAATCTTAAGCTCCATGCCCATGTGCGTTTAATTAGTTGTCGTTCATGATAAGTATGGAGAACAAGACTTGTGATTAAGTTATTTATTAAAGTAGATTTCTCTACTTGACTCTGAATTTAGTGCACGATCTTTACGAGCTTTATCCATAGGAAAGGTTTTATACTGTATGTCTACTGTTGTTCTAAAGTACCAATCAATTGGTTGATTTTCAGGAATTGGGTTCAAGAGTGTGTTTCTGATCACTCCTCAGCCTATCATATTCAGCAACGGCTATCAGATACGCTTCAATGAAAAGCCTTGCCCCCACTGCAATCTTGGATACGTTGTTCCTGAATGGGTTGAGGAGAATCCATCTCTTTCTGACATTAAAGAAATATACGGTTCCAATTCAACTCTTCCGACAACAACATTAGTCTTGCCCCTGAAACCTGACAAGGTGAAGCCTGTGAAGCAGCAGCTGTCCAGCATTCATCCTGAAGTGCTTTTATTTCTTTCAAAGATTAAAAGCCTTTCTGTCAGGGAAGAGAACGAGGATCCTAGGCTCAATACAGTGAGTGCAATAGCTATTACAAAAGAAACTAATTTCAGGACTAGGGAGAGCATGGATGCAGAGTCCTACACACTCCATCTGTCTGCGGAGGAAAACAGTACAGATGAGCAAGACAGAGAATGCAGCTATTCTGTGTGGAAACAGAAGTTTCCAGTGAAAAAAAAAAACAGAGTCGAGAAGAGAATGGGAGTGGAAGATTGGGTAATCACTCTGGCTTTTCCTAATGGAGAGCGTCTCCGTCGAGGAATGAGCTTGCCTGGAATCTATGCGTTTCTTCCTACGGAGATGGTCACCAATTTCCCCTTCATAATTCAAGCAGATTTTATTCTGGCATCATCTAGGGAAACAATACTTTTGGATGACAATTGGAATCAAGGGATTCTTGATTGTGTGCCGCTTGCTTTTATTAATGCATTAGTCTCGTTAGTCAAAATGAGAGAAGATGCACCGGTGTCTAGTCTGCCTCGATTTTTCCAGTTCTTGCCAATCAAGAGTTCTCACTATCCAACACTTGATGCTGTGCGGGAATCAATCAAAGTAAAGCTGGCTGATGAAGAAATTCTTCCAAGTGAGCCTTTCACGGAGCAGAAGTTCTTCCACAAACCATCAGAAATTGGTCGAATAATGCCTGCATTCTGGAGTGTGTTGAAAAAGGCAAGGAAGGAAGGGGTGAGATTTCATAACCTTTCATCCCATGGCTGGTATGTTCTGAGCTCTCACTTTGATAAACCTGAGTATGATCATATACTTGATTTCTTGGGTGTGGGACATGTGAACAATGAATGGTATGCAAGGTGCATTCGGAGTTCGAATCTCTTAATGGGAGTCTCAGAAGATGTTTATCTGCAAATTCTTCTTTTTGTGGCCAATAATTGGAGTACGAAGTTTTGCACCACCACGATGCGCGACATTCCACTTATAAAATATGTAGATCGTGATGGTAGTGTGTCTTTGTGCAGCATCAACGAATCAGCTCAGAAGAACAGTGAGAGGTTGTTATGTCGATCACATGAAACTCATTATATATCTTGGTTGATTGATTGGAACAAGGAATTTGGATTTGTTGGAAATAGATTTTTCCTGCCGAAAAGTACACAGGAAGCCATCTATTCATTTTCTAAGAAGGAGGCCATCCTGCAATGGCTTGGAGTTGAGGTGAAAGTTTCTGAGATAAATTTACGTGGCTATGCAGAAAAAGTAACCAATCATCTCAATGATAATAGGAAGAACACCATCGCCTATGCTTGCTTCCTTTACCAGTCATTTTTACAGGGTTATCTGGATGCAGAGGGGGTTGATTCTTTGTGTAGTAAAATGCCACTAGTGGATAGCTATGGTCATGTGACCAAAGAAAGAGTGGAGTTCTTGTCCCTGCTAACGGAAGCAAATGGGTGGAGTTGATTGGTTCTAATCCTTGGAGGGAAGAAAACTACGTCGAGCTCGGCGAGGACTACTTGCATCCTGCACGTTTCGCTGGCACTAGAACATCGAAAGAAAAGTTTATGGAATTCCTTATTACTCGAGTCAAAGCTTCTGATATTCCAAATATATCTCCTCCCAATGCTGGAATACCTACTCTGTCCGGGCCACTCACAAAACAGAATGCATTTCTGCTGTTGGATTGGATTCGAGAGCTAAAACGCAGAGGAATTTGCATTCCACAAAAGTTGTTAACTTGCATAAAGGACGGTAGCTGGCTTATGATTATAGTTAATGGTTCTTCAGATCACAGGCCACCATCACAGTCATTCCTACTTACTTCAGATGGTGGAAATTCAAACTGGGGAACGACTTTGCAAAATGGAACTGTGCTTGTGGATATCCCATTAATCGACCAGGGTTTTTATGGTGATAAGATTAAGGAGTACGAAGAGGAGCTAAAAACAATTGGAGTCATGTTCAAATATGGGGAAGCGTGTAGATTTATTGGAAATCATCTGATGTCTCTTGCAGCTTCATCCACTTTGTCCAGAAGCTATGTGATATCAATACTCAATTTCATCAGATTTTTGAAGCAAAATTTTCTTTCTCCGGATGACTTTGTCAGCAAAATGAAAGAAGGCAGATGGTTAAGAACTTCCCATGGTCTCACGTCTCCAAATGGATCAGTTCTATACAGTGAGGAATGGAAAACTGCAAGGCAGATCAGTAAAATACCCTTCATTGATAAAGATGATTATGGTGAAGAAATTAATTGTTTCAAAGCAGAACTTCAGTTGCTTGGTGTCATAGTTGACTTCAATGGGAATTACCAGATGGTTGTTGACAACTTACTGTCTTCATTTTCATCTTCTCTGACAGGAGAGGCTCTTCTGTTTATATTAGATTGCATGCATCATTCAACATCTTCAGACAAACTTGCCAAAGCTCTTAAAGGCGTGAGATGTGTGAAGACAAATGTCGGTTACAAATCTCCAGGTGAATGTTTCTTTCCTGATCCTGAATGGGGCTCCCTTCTAGAGGTTTTCAACAGTGTCCCATTGATTGATCATGATTTCTATGAAAGTCGCATCACCACCCGCAAAAATGAGTTGAAGCAGCTGGGAGTTAAGGTAGATTTTGAGGAGGCTGTCAATGTGTTCGTCCACTCTTTCAAACGACAGGCATCGTTTTCTTCCATTTCAAAAGAAAATGTTTTTTCGTTCCTGTCGTGCTACAGAAAGCTAAAGGAAAATTCTCTTAAATTTCCTTCAGATCTGAAGAAGTGCATCCGCAAAGTGAATTGGTTGAGGACTCGGCTCGGTGATTATAGATGTCCAGGAAACTGCATCCTGTATGGTCCTGAATGGGAGTCAATCCTTGCAATTACTCTCCTTCCGTTCATTGATGATAGTGACAAGTTCTACGGGAAGGGTATTCGTGAATATGAAAAGGAGCTGAAGAAGATGGGAGTTGTTGTTAAATTTAAAGCTGGTGTGAAATTTGTGGCTGCGGGTCTTTATTTTCCTCTGAATCCTTGTCACATAACTTCTGAGAATGTGCTCTCTTTGCTGGAGTGCATCCGAATCTTATTGCAAGAGAAGGATTACTCCTTTCCTGACACTTTTCTAAAAAATGTTCGTCGAGAGTGGTTAAGAACCCATGTTGGCTACAGGACTCCAGACAACTGTTGCTTGTTTGATTCCAAATGGGGTTTGTATTTGAAGAGCACTGACGGACCTTTCATTGATGAAGTGTTTTATGGATCTAACATCACATCATATAGGGAAGAGCTGAGCTCTATAGGAGTTACTGTTGAAGTGGAAGAGGCATGCCCATTGCTAGCCAGTAACTTATATCACCATTCTGATTTTTCCACTATTGTTCGAATATTCAAATTTTTGAGCAAAAAAGAGTGGGTGCCAGAAAGTGATGCAACCAGAAAGATTTGGATTCCTGATGGACACGAGAACGGTAAGTGGGTTAATCCAGAAGAATGTGTCCTGCACAACAGAGATGGTCTTTTTGGTCAGCAGTTTAATTTTTTGGAGGAATACTACGAGCCGGACTTGCTTTGTTTCTTCTCCACTGCATTTAATGTCACTTCTTATCCTTCTTTTGATTCTCACTGCAAGCTTTGGAAAGTTTGGGAAACTTCAGGATACCAATTATCACATGCTCAGTGTTGTGCATTCTGGGAGTGTGTTATGAGTCAATGGAGCTCAGAGGTGGAGACAGCTCTTGCTGATGGCTTAATGAAACTGCCTGTTCATTCTGGCCGTGGAGAAATTTTGCTGTTAGACAAGAACGATGTTTTTGTAGCTGATGACCTTCTTCTGAAGGAACTTTTTGAAAAGCATTCTCCTCACCCAGTACTTGTCTGGTATCCGCAGCCGAGCTTGCCTTCTTTGCCCCGAAGTAAGTTGCTTGAAATATACAGGAAAATCGGAGTTCGCACAATTTCTGAATCAGCACAGAAGGAAGAACTGTCCTTGGCAGATGGGGTGAAACTCAAACCGTTGAATCCAAGAGTCCTTTTTATAGGAAAAGAGATGGTTCGCCTCATTCTTGGCTTTTTAGCTGATCCTTCTTTAAAAATGCAAGTGAAAAGGAGGCATGAAGCTGTTCGGTGCCTCCTCAACATCACTGCCCTTGTGACGGCGGAGCCAATTACTGTGAGCTATAGTTTGTCACTCTCTTCAGGGGAGATTGTGAAGGTAAGAGGAAGTCGAATGATTCGTTGGGATAGAACGAGTTCAAAGTTGTATACACAGAAGCCAGAGAAGGCTGGAGGACCCAAAGTTCGCATTGAATATGCCACTTATTTAGCGGAAGCCATAGCTGAGGGCGTGTTGTGGGATAAAGAAGATCATATAAGCGCACTCTCTGAGCTGATCAAGGTGGCTGTCCTGGTCAGTTTCAATGAAGAAGCAGTTCAGTTCTTAATGCAGTCCAAGAATTTGCAGATTTTTGAGGAGGATGAGGAATTCCTGTCTGCTGCTTTCCCTTAGCAGGTGTCCAAAAAATGTCAGGCTACTGTTCCTATGTATACATATGTAGTTTTCCTAAGAACAACCAGTTGATCAATTGCTGATTCTGGCAAGTCACATATGTAGTTTTCCTAAGAACAACCAGTTGATCAATTGCTGATTCTGGCAAGTCTACAACTGTCGGAGTAAACCTAACTATGTGTTTTCTACTTGGATAATTATGTTTTTTCCAACGACAGCATCTAGATTGCATCGTTTTCTTCTGACAGCAAGCAAGGACTTTTCTCTAAATTTTAGAAGAGTTTCTTCTGTAATTTACTAGTTTTTCTTGAAATTAAGCAGACCATGAAATATATATTTGCTATTATGATTACAGTTTTAAAAAATAAAATTTAAAAAGTTATGAATAGCAGGTTTTTTTAATTAAAGTTTTATTTTTTTTATTAAGATACATGTAAAATTATAATATATATTAATTAACTTAACACATTTAAAATTACAATTAAAATCGCATACCAAACTGGCATAAAATATAACTTTATATTTTAAATTATTTTAAAAAATATCAAAATAATACATTATATATATATATATATATAAATAAATACAATATTATTTATTAAAATATATACAAACTAATTCGAACATTCAATCAATCTAAAAACAAATAATAGTGCGGTCGAATCACAGAGGACCATTCAATTATTATTAAAGACCAGTCTCTCTTTCCTCACAGTGAAAAACGAATATTTGAGTCCACTTTTCCATGTTTTAAATTTGAAAGCCCTTTTCTTTTGTCTAGCTTCGGCTTCCACCTTTACACTACTTCTCGAGCAAGTTTTCCCCTCTTCCACTACGTCCGAGTTCTTTTCTCGATAGCAGGTCCACTCATGAATCAGCTCTTGTCTTTTTTATGTATATATTATATACATCAAAATAATATATATTTTTTATTTTTTAAAATTAATTTTTAAAATTAGTATATCAAAGTATTTTTTATTAAAAAATATTTTAAAATAATATTTTTTTTATTTTTTTAAAATTATTTCTTATATCTTAATATTAAAATAATGGTGTTTTTGTAGGTTGAAATCCTCTTGGAACCGTGCGTTTATGGTTAGTCGGGCTGTGACGTGTATGGCAAGGATGATTCCTCCACTTCCAAGGTGATTATAGGTGTTTGAAAGGAGGTATTTGAAAATATTATTTTTTACATCTTAATATTAAAACGATTCAAAAATATATAAAAATAATTTTAAATAATTTTTTTTTTATTTTTAAAAATATATTAAACCGCACAGCCGAACACACTCAGTACCTATGCGGTCGAATCATAGAGGACCATTCAATTATTATTAAACGAATATTTGAGTCCACTTTTCCATGTTTTAAATTTGAAAGCCCTTTTCTTTTGTCTAGCTTCGGCTTCCACCTTTACACTACTTCTCGAGCAAGTTTTCCCCTCTTCCACTACGTCCGAGTTCTTTTCTCGATAGCAGGTCCACTCATGAATCAGCTCTTGTCTTTTTTCTTTTCGTACCAGTTAGGTAATTCCGTTCAATTAGCACCTCTCTTTTCCTTCGAGCCTTTTCCTGTTCATATGCTTAAAGAGAACGAGGAGGGGAAGTTTCCCTCAGCAAGCATAAAGCTCTTCTCAAGAAAAAGAAAAAGAAAGTATGAAACACTACTATGAACAGTTTCTGTATAATAAAGCATGATTAAAACAACTAATTTTAATTTTTAATCACATCCTTCGTTTGATAGCATAGCAGCTCCAACAGTTACAAACTTGGATTCATGGAAACCTTGGCGGGATCAGTACTCTCTCTCTCTCTCTCTTATAATCCTTAACCATATGCCTTAGGGGTTAAGTATATTAGATTCTGTTTTTTATTTTTTTTTAATTATTTTAATATATTAATATCAAAAACAAATTTTTTAAAATTTTTGAGGAACCATCTCCTTTATTTTATGTCATGCCAAAATTTTTACATAACAAAAAAAAAAATGGATGTTCAGCAAACAGAGAAATACTCTAATTTTATGGAACAATAAACTAAGTAAAAGAAAAACCAAACCTTCCTATTTAAATAAATGTTTCTATGCTTGAAAAAACTAGTTTTCTAATTTTCTAGGTTCTTTCAATTATTATTTAAATATTTCTATGCCTTTTATTTTCAAGTCAATGCTTTTCCTCTTTTTCCTCCGCCACTCCTACCTGTACAAGTTTCCTTCCCTGTGAAGGAGTCTTCTTTAGTTTCTAGTCTTCACTTCACTACTCACTACCTTGTCCTCTTTTCGAGCTTTCTTTGTTCCCTTCAAAACCTCTGCTCTCTTCTGTCTGTAAGACTGTAACTACTCAACTTCGTGTTTTTCTTTTTTGGTTTCTGGGTTTTTTTCTTTTCTGTTTGCAAGAGCAACAATGGCAACTCCAAAACAACACATAGAGCACATAAGAAAAACTACATTCTCAATAGGAGGAGAAAAGAACCCTTTGGCTCCTATGCTTGATCAGGCTGTCAAGTATCTTTCTGCTGAACTCTACGCTAAAGATGTCCACTTTCTTATGGAACTCATTCAGGTTTTTTTTTTTTTTTTTTTTTATCAATGTGACCGGACAATGCTGTTTAGTATGTTCAATGTTGCATGTTTTACTTTAAATGTTTTATTTGCCCTTGATCCATTCTTTCTCTTTTAATTTTGTAGTCGCTGATTGCTTTGCTAGTGATTAAAGTTGGAAGCTGCAAATTTCTTGTTTTTTGTTTTACTGAATTGAAAAGCTAAAAGTCAAGTTGAGTCAATGACCGTCTTTTTTTATCTTTTTGGCTGTGGCTTTCGGTGAAAAAATGGGTTCTTGTTGTTTTTCTAATTGAAACGAAGTCATCAAGCTACCTAATTTTGATCATTCAAGGTCTTTAACAGTTAATAAAAATGGGTTCTTGTTGTTTTTCTAATTGAAACGAAGTCATCAAGCTACCTAATTTTGATCATTCAAGGTCTTTAACAGTTAATAAAAATGAAGAAGGAATGGATTGCTATCATTATAATTTGTTGAATTTGATAAAAAAAAAATTGTGCATTTTTCATGTTAAATTTTGGATATTTTAAATTTTGTAGCAGTTATTTTGATGTGATATAATATGCATAGTTTACTATCCTTTGATTCCAAGGTGAATTTTCCTTTCACAGAATGCTGAAGATAATGAATACTTGGAAGGGGTGGATCCTTCACTTGAGTTTGTCATAACATCTCAAGATATAACAAACACTGGTGCGCCTGCTACTTTGCTCATCTTCAATAACGAGAAGGGTTTTTCTGCCAAAAATATCGAGTCCATTTGCAATGTTGGAAATTCCACTAAGAAAGGGAACCGGAAGCGTGGCTATATTGGGGAGAAAGGTATTTTTCCTTGCTCAATTTCCTGTGCAACAGTGTATTTTATAAGTTGTGCGCACTTCCGAGCTGCCGGCTTATTGCTTGTGTCGTGTTGTTTCTCGGTTGTGTGACTTGCTAGAGTCTTATAGCTTCTGCTGGATCAGGGATCCTGATTCTGAATGTGTTTTAGTACATTTTTGTTTTTTAGTATGTATTTGCTTCAACGACAAATGAAAAACTTGCAACCAAGCATATTAGAAACTGGTAAACCCCTGTGGTTTTGTATGGAAACTCAACTAATTGAACCTGGTAAACACAGACTAATGGAGAGCTGGCTAATAAATCATGATAGAGGTGGATAGGGTTTGCAACTGTACCATTTAGCAACCCATTAGTGAGACTTTGTTTATCTTATTTAAATCAGCACCTCTTATTTATCTTCAATTCAATTCTAATAAACTTTGTTTCGGTTTGGTATGCAGGAATTGGCTTCAAGAGTGTGTTTCTTATTGCTGCTCAGCCTTGCATATTCAGCAATGGCTATCAGATACGATTCAATGAAAAGCCCTGTCCACACTGCAATCTTGGATACATAGTTCCTGAATGGGTTGATGATAGCCCATCTCTCTCTGACATAAAACAGATTTATGGTTCCGCTTCTACCCTCCCAACTACTACACTGATTTTGCCTCTGAAGCCTGATAAGGTGAACCCCGTGAAGCAGCAGCTGAACAGTATTCATCCTGAAATCCTGCTGTTCCTTTCAAAGATAAAACGCCTTTCTGTCAGGGAAGAAAATGAGGATCCCAGGCTCAACACTGTTAGTGCAGTAGCTATTACCAGAGAGACAAATTTCTTGCAAAGGAAAAACATTGATGCCGAGTCCTACACACTCCATCTGTCTGCAGATGAAAACAGTGATGAATTTGAAAAAGAATGCAGCTACTACTTGTGGAAGCAGAAATTTCCTGTCAGGCAGGAAAACAAAGTCGACATGAGAATGGAAGTGGAGGATTGGGTGATCACTTTGGCTTTTCCTAATGGAGAGCGCCTCCATAGGGGAATGGAGCACTCCCCTGGAATATATGCATTTCTTCCGACCGAGATGGTGACCAACTTTCCCTTCATAATTCAAGCAGATTTTATTCTAGCATCATCAAGGGAAACAATACGATGGGACAACATATGGAACCAAGGAATTCTTGATTGTGTTCCCTTTGCTTTTATCGAAGCATTTGTCTCATTAGTAAAAACAGTGCATGGTGCACCAGCATCTAGTTTGCCTCGAATGTTCAAGTTCTTGCCGGTCCATAGCTCCCCCCTTGAAAAGTTGAATTCAGTGAGGGAATCAATTAAAGCAAAGCTGGCTGAAAAGGATATCATTCCAAGTGAGTCATACACAGCACAACAGTTCTTTCACAAACCACGTGAAGTTGGCCGATTAATGCCTGCTTTCTGGAGTATACTGAAGAAGACAAGGGAGCAAGGAGTGAGCTTGCACAAACTTTCATCCCATGGTTGCTATGTTCTGAATTCTTCATTTGATGAGCCAGAGTCTGATCACATACTGGATTTCTTGGGGGTGAGACCGGTAAGTAGTGAGTGGTATGTAAAGTGCATTCAAGGCTCTAATATTGTAATGGGAGTCTCAGAGGAAACATACCTGGAGCTTCTTCATTTCCTTGCTGTTAATTGGCAGTCCGAGTTTCACCGCACAGGCATGGGGAACATTCCACTAATTAAATATGTGAGTACCGATGGGAGCGTGTCTTTGTGCTCTGTTAATGAATCTGCTCAACGGAATGGTAAAACTCTGTGCCTTTCACGTCAGTCTTGTCATGTCTCATGGTTGATTGATTGGAACAGGGAGTTCCGATGCATGTCAAATCTTTTTTTTATGCCAAGAACCACACAAGAAGCTCTCTGTTCATCATCTAACAAGGAAATGGTGTTAAATTGGCTTGTAGACCTGGTTAACATGGGTGCTTTAAGCGTATATGATTATGCAGTTCGCTACGGAGATCAAGTCAGTTGCGACCGGAAACTTGTCATTGCCTATGCTCACTTCTTACATAACTCAGTCTTAAATGACTATCTATCGGAAAGGGAAGTTGTTTCTTTGTGTGGTAAGATGCCACTTGTTGATAGCTATGGCCGTGTGATCAAAGCAAGGAATGCGGTTCTAGTCCCAGCTAACGAAAGCAAATGGGTGCAATTGATTGGTTCTAATCCTTGGAGTGGAGAAAGCTATGTTGAGTTAGGAGAAGACTACTTGCATCCTGCATGTTTTGCTGGCACAAGCACGGTGGGAAAAAAACTCATGAATTTTCTTAAAATTTATGTTAAGGCTTCTGATATTCCTCACATATCTCCCCCCAATGCTGGAATACCTACTGCATCAACACCACTTACCAAACAAAATGCATTTCTGCTGTTGGATTGGATTCGTGAGCTGAAACGGAGGGGGAATCACATTCCAGCAAGGTTCCTGGCTTGCATACAGGAGGGTAGCTGGCTGAAAATTACAATGAATGGCTCTCCTGGTTACAAACCACCATCACAGTCGTTCCTACTTGCTTCAAGCAACACAAGCTCAAAGTGGGGAAACATTTTGCAGAGTGCATCTGTGCTTGTCGATATTCCTTTGATAGATCAGGCTTTTTATGGTCCTAAAATTACAGAGTATAGAGAGGAGCTACGGACAGTTGGGGTCATGTTTGAGTATGGAGAGGCATGCAAATTTATCGGGAACCATCTCATGTCTTTGGCAGCTTCATCCGCTTTAACTAAAAGCAATGTTATCTCCATACTGAAATTCATCAAATTTTTGAGGCAGAATTTTCTTTCTCCAGATGAATTCATTGGCAGAATTAAAGAAGAAAGGTGGCTAAGGACTTGTTGGGGTGATAGGTCTCCTGTTGGATCTGTTCTATATGACCAGGAGTGGACAACTGCGAGGCAAATTAGTGACATCCCTTTCATTGATGAAGATTACTATGGCGAGGACATCCTTTTTTTCAAACCAGAACTCCAGTTGCTTGGCGTTGTCGTTGGCTTCAATGAAAGTTATCAATTGGTTGTTGATTGCTTTAAATCGCCTTCATGCTTATCTACTCTGACAAAGGAGGCCTTTCTTCTGGTTTTGGATTGCATGCATCATTCTAGATCTGCTCACAAACTAGTTAATGCAGTGAAAAGTACAAAATGCTTAAAGACAAACTTAGGTTACAAATGTCCTGGCGAGTGTTTCTTGTTTCATCCTGAATGGGGTTGTCTTCTAAAGGTTTTTGGTGGTTTCCCGTTGGTTGATTGTAATTTCTATGGAAGCAGCATCATCTCTCACAATACGGAGTTGAAGGAGCTGGGAGTAAAGGTAGACTTTGAGGATGCTGTCAGAGTGTTTGTTCACACGTTTATGAAGCAGGCATCTTTGTCTTCCATCACAAAGGAAAATGTGTTTTCATTCATATCATGCTACAGAAAACTGAAGGGAACTCCAAACAAATTTCCTTCAGATCTTAAGAAGTGCATCCGCGAGGTGAAATGGCTGCGGACTCGGCTTGGTGATTATAGATCTCCAAGAGATTGTATTCTGTTCGGTCCCGAGTGGGAGTTAATTTATCCAATTACTCGCCTTCCGTTTATCGATGACAGCGACAAGTACTATGGGAATGGCATTCATGAGTATCGAAAGGAGCTGAAGAGTATGGGGGTCGTTGTTGAATTTAAAGCCGGTGTGAAGTTTGCGGCTGCTGCTCTTTCCTTTCCTCAAAATCCCCGTGACATAGCTCCCGGGAATGTGCTTTCATTACTGGAATGCATCCGTGCTTTACTGCAAGAAAAGGACTACTCCTTTCCCGATGCTTTTCTGAAACAAACTTCTCGAGGATGGTTGAAGACCCATGCTGGTTTCAGGTCTCCGGGTAACTGCTGTTTGTTCAATTCCCGGTGGAGTTCCCACGTGAGGCCTACTGATGGACCATTCATTGATGAAGATTTTTATGGTTCTGACATCAAATTGTATTCAAAAGAGCTCAGAGCAATAGGAGTTGATGAAGAAAAGGTTTGCTCATTGCTTGCCAGTCATCTTGATTCCCATTCTGAATTCGACACTATAGTTCGAGTATATGATTTTCTGAGAGAAAATAAGTGGAAACCAGATAGTGATGCTACCAGAAAGATTTGGATTCCAGATGGAGTTGAGAATGGAATGTGGGTTGACCCAGAAGAATGTGCCCTGCATGACAAAAATGGTCTCTTTGGTCTACAGCTGAATGTATTGGAGAATCATTATAAGCCAGAATTACTTCATTTCTTCTCCAGTTCATTTAATGTTAAATCCAATCCTTCATTTGATGATTACTGTAAGCTGTGGAAGGTTTGGGAAAGTTTAGGAAGACCATTGACACATGCTGAGTGTTGTGCTTTTTGGGAGTGTGCTCTAATGCAAAGGAGCTCAAGGGCAGAGAAAACCCTTGCTGATGATTTGGTAAAGCTACCTGTTGTTTTGGGCTCTGGTGAAATTTTGTTGTTCAGCAAGAGTGATGTCTTTATTGCTGATGACCTTCTACTAAAGGACCTATTTGAGAACTCATCGCGCCCGATATTTGTCTGGTGTCCTAAGTCAAATTTGCCTTCTTTGCCTCGAACTAGGTTGCTTGAAGTCTACAGGAAAATTGGGGTTCGCACAATATCTGAATCAGTGCTGATGGAAGAATTGTCATTGGCAGATGGTGTAGAACTTAGTCAGATGGATTCGAGGGATGCTGGGATTGGAAAGGAGCTGATTAGACTGATTCTTGGCTTTCTAGCAGTTCCTTCTCTTGATATGGAAGCAACAAAGAGGCATGGAGCTGTCCAGTGCCTCCTGAATCTTAAGGTGCTGGAGACTATGGAGCCAATTACGGTAAGCTATAGTTTATTGCTTTCTGACGGGGAATCTCTGAAGGTGAAAGCAAGCAGTATGATTCGCTGGGATAAAGAGTGTTCAAAGTTTTTCACACAGAAGATGGATAAAGCTGGCGGCCAGAAAAATCTTATTGAATATGCAACCTCTTTCTCTGAAGTAATAGCTCGGGGGGTGTTATGGGATAAAGAAGATCAAATAAAAGCACTCTCTGAACTGATCAAGGTGGCTTTCCTCCTGAATTTTGATGAGCAAGCTGTTCAATTCTTGATGAAATCTAATAATCTTCAAACTTTTCTGGAGGACGAGGAGCTCCTTGATGCTGCCTTCCCTTCTGTTTAGGTACGTGTGAACCCCTTGATAGTTACAAGTTCGCAACCTTCTGTTTTTGTCCTTTGCTTCTTCCAGCACCATTTATCTGTCTAAGCAAGTATTATTTTGTTAATTTGTTAGATGGTGTGAACTATTGGATCAAATATGTTTGGGAGATCAGTCAGTGTACTATCTAGTGTTTGCTTTGCAGCTGTATGCAAGGTCATTTTGAATTATAAAATGGTGTGTACTTAAATATGTTTGATGGAAGTGTTCTGCCCCTGCCCCCTGTGCATGTCCTTGTGCCATTTTGATTTAATTTTTCTACTTGGGATGATTCTTGGTAGATTTCTGTTTGTGCTAAGAAATATTATAAGATTTAGAGGCATATAGGCCCGACACAACTGCGTTGCTGTGTATTCCGCTTCCGTACAACGTCACTTTCAAATGAACACCAGAATCAGATTTATCCAAATTTCGTCAGATCATTGGAAGATGGGGCATGGAAAATGGTGGCCTAGAAAACTCTTCCAAAACACAGTAATTCACATCTATATAACATAATTTTCATGGCTGAAGTGTTAATATGAAACAGAACACTTGATAAAAGAAAATTCCCATCATTGCAAAGAACATGACTCGTGACTACAAAAGCAGCAAAGGGAAAACCAAAAAAGGTCTCAGGGCTTCCTTCACTCTTTCTAGCAAACTTCTTAATGGATAAAAAGACGAAGCTTTGTGATGGCCGCCTGTGCAAGTTGGAATCTTCTCCCTTTCTTTCCCTTCTTCTTTCCAAAGCTCCCCGAGATCTGAAGGAGAAAAATGAAGAAAATATAAGCTTTTTTCAATGAAAGCAGAAGCAATAAAAACTTGATCTGTATGCTCATCTAAATTCAGTTTCTGATTGCTTATCAGAGAAAGTTCCGGTAGATGTATCAGTAGTTTATCATTACGGTCATTTTGAGAAAGATATAAAGAGGGTTAAGGATTGCTTATAGAGCTGTTAAGTATTGAATAACCTAAAAAAGTTTGTCACTAATCTACTAGTAGATTAAATTGATTTGATTCGCTAATTGATTTTTTTTTTTAAATAGAATTTAAATTGTGAAATTGATTTGACTTGGGCAAATGAAAATACATCAGTTACTTAATTTGTCATCATTCATAGTCCAATAAAAAAAATTATTTACATATATTTATAAAATGTCAAAAAACAATCTCAACCTAAAAAATTAAACTGTTAGGTGAGGTTTTAAAATATGATTTATATTATTTTTTAACATAGATATTTGTTCGAGACCGTAAAAACCACATATAAAATAAAGAAAAAATCACACATGAATTCTATTTCTCAATTAATTTAATATTAAAATTTAAAATAAAAAAATTATTATTAATATTAATTAAAAGATCAAAATACCTCTAAAATATTTATAAAAAAAACTAAGTTAAAGACTCTGAAGTTAAGTTATAAGAGATATTTTTTATATATATAAAAAAAACCAAACCTAATGTTAAGTGTTGTTTTGCGTTTGATGTGCAAGATCATGTTGATTATGTTATTAAAAAAAATTAATTGATATATATTTAAATTTATATGGTTTTTGTAAATATAATAATAATTATTTTTTAAAATATTTTTTATTATATAATACATCAAAATAATATTTTTATTTTCTAAATTTAACAATACAAGTCCAAGTCAACAATTAATATCCCAGCAGCAGCAAGCACAAGCTCTGGCTGTTGACTGAATGTCCCGTCTTGGGCATTTGGCTGCCCCAAATCCTTCAAAGCCAAGTGTGCAGCCTTCTGCCCTGAGATCATCATTGCCCCAAATGTTGGACCCTTCAAAAATTAAGTTAATAATCAGGACTAGCTTGATAAAACAGTATGATTTGCACATGAACTTTTAATATATATATATATCGTAATATAAATTTTACCATTCTTGGTGCTCCATCAATTTCTGCAACTTCCATGCCTGGAACAATCATACCAGGCACAATCTCTCTTGTAAGCCTAACAATTGCATCTTCAGCAGCGTTCATGTCGAGTGTTTTCATTCCAGGAACTCTTCAATCTCTTACCACCAATAGCTCCAAAAGGCCCGTCAAGATTGAGTGTCAAATCCAAGGAAAATTGTCTTAATTCCTCTTAGAAATAGAAATAAAGATTGGGGATTAATAAGAAAACTAAAGAAAATTAAAATTCTAAAAATAAAACGTAAAAGATAATTTAGTGTATTTATACTCGGTTAAAATTGATTGTCCTTTCAACAAATTAGATTGATTATCAAAGTAAAATAAATATTTTTTTAATTCAAGCAAATACTTAAATTCCTTTGAGCAATGAAGATCGAAAAAGATCAAATTAATTAGAAAAAGGCCCTAATTAATTTCTTAACATCAATTGAATTAAAGATCAAAAAGCAAATTTTATATTCGGTGATGGCTTTAAGAGCGAAAAACAATCAAATATTTCAAGCTATCATTAAAAAACTTAATGATTTTTACTTATTTTATTCTTGAAAGTTAGATCAACATAATTTATTTATTATTATTATTATTATTCTCAAAATCAACAATTACGGATTGAAAAATTTACAAAAACAAAAGCATACTTACTGCATAAATCATTCAAAAGCTTGAATGAAAACAGTATATTTCGTATCAAATTAGGCAAAATAAGTACTTGAATATCCAAAGTGAAGTTGAAAATATCTCTTCTCGCAATCTAAAATAATAATGGAACAAAATTCCTCTGAACCGAGAATGAAAGTTCAGTTCATAACTACTAGAAAATTGACAAAAACAAAGAAAAAAGAATGCTGCAGAGAAAAAAAAAATTATTTCTGCCGTGAATTGCGTTTTTTATTCCCTCTCTTAGCTATCGTTTTTCTTTAGGATTCTCTCATGATTAGGAGTCTTTAATGTTATTTAATTCCTTTCTCTTTATATAAGCATTAAGGTTGGCTCAAAATTTATATTGAAAATTAACTCGGTTGTTATCATAATTTTATTATAGTTGCAATTTAAACTTTGTTTTTAACTTGGTTTCTTGCAATGTTCCAGTTCTTGCCAATCATGAGCTCTGATTATCCAACTTCGAAATCTGGGAGGCAATCAATCAAAGAAAAGTTGGCGGAAGAACAAATTGCTCCAAGTGAGTCTTCCACAAGCCCTGGGAAGTTGGGTCGAATAGTGCCTTCATTCTGGAGTATTTTGAGCAAGGCAAAGATGCAGGGGGTGAGCTTGCATAATTTTTCATTCCATGGCTGGTATGTTCTAAGCTCTGGAGCAATAGAGAAGCCATTGTTCTTCGTGTGAGAGTTTTGGATTTTCTTGCCTGTGAAGAACCCTCACTTCGTAAATTTTTGCCCTGCTGCAATGAACTTTATTTGATTTTATCCTTCTACTTGGTAGCTAGATGAACTGGATTACAACTAATTTTACGTTTTAACCTTGACACTTATCTTTTATCAATGCTATCTGCAGAAAGCTCAGAGCCAAAGAGTTTAGTGCGCGGCAAATTTGGAAAAGAGTTCCTTACTGCAGCCATCCCTTCGCTTCTCTCCAGGTAATAATTCCAAGATTGCAGCCTCCTGTTTTTTTCCATTGCTTCATCCAGCACTATTCATCTGCCTAAGCGAATTTTGTTTTGTTAATAATCTATAATTGTCTGAGCTATTGGATCAATGCAAGAGAGGATCAGTTATTAAGCTGATTCAGCTAGTCTGCTATCTAATGAAATCTGGCTATTTTTTATGCTTTGTTAACTCTGCAGCTGTACGCATGGTCATTTGAATATATACTGCGATTAGGTTTTTATTATTATTATTATTATTCTGCCTCTATATGAAAAACAATAATTACAAAGAGAGAATTTTGTCAATATAGTTTTCATATAAATCCATAAATATCTATATTCATGTTTTTAAAAAACTCCACAGTTGACTCGGATCTAATTTTAAAACCTAGTTTTTCGAGGCTTGATCGATCAAGGTCTTGATCAAGTTTTACACATAAAAAACCAAAGTTATATTTGACTTAATTAAATTAGGGTGACCTACCATGTCAATCTAAAACCTGGATAACAACTTGGGTGAGACCCAATCTTATTTAAATAAAAAAATCAACTTCTTGTGTCTCTTTTCCAGTAAGTCCCATGGCATCTTGTGCCTTTTCCAGTGTATTTGTAGGTTTTGGTGTCTTTCTTTGGTTGCAGATCTCACGAACATATCATAAACATAGAGATACAGTCCTTGCATTTGTATCTATGTTTTAAAACAAACAAAAGAAAAAGGAGGAATTAAGATGAGTAGTGGGATAAAAAATAAAGTCCATGAATTGAATTGAAAAAAGAAAAAGACGAAGATGAAGAAGTGAAATGAATACACAAAAGATAACGATTATTCTAAATCACAATTTTAATCAAAACTCTTACTCTGAATAACGATTTTACAACTTGCCTTGTATCATTTAAGGACAGGGCAAAGCAGTTGGTACAAAACTCTTATATCATTCAAGGACAAAGAGGGTGAATGAGATTTGCCGATCAATTTGTGTTCAAACAGAAAAATAGGACTTAGGGTTTGAGTTCTTACAGCCAGGGATAATCTCCTACAAGTATCATATCAACCTCATCATTAATAGAAACAATCAGCCTATCTTTGTTAGGAGCAACTAATTTACCATTGAATTCAAGAATCTGATCCAATTTTGTTGTCAATTCGTTGTAGCCATTAAACTTTGTTGGGTCTAGAGACCTCCCTACAGCAGTCCCCTGCTTGTGAACCTAAACCTGCAAATAGCAGTTTCGTATCCCAAGTAAAGAAGAAAATATTCTCAATAAAAGGATATTTCTTAATCACTACATTAAAATAAGTAGCAACCTTTACACATCTTCTTGTTGAACCACCATCAGGCTTGCCCCGGACATCTTTTGAATGAAAAGTGTAATGTTTTGAGTTAAAGGGATAGAAAAAGGCTAGAAAGCCCTTGGTAGCTTAAAGAGAGAGTATAAATAAATAAGGGTATTGTAGTAATTGTATAAAATAATAAATAAATAATAATAAAAAAAAAAACAAAGAGAGACCTGAAATTAAGATTGAAAAACTGACGGGAGGAGAGAAGGGAGGAAGAAGAAGAAGAGAAAAGAAGGGAAAATAAAGGAAAAAGGAAGAGATTGGGAGGAAATAAGTAAAAAGGTAAGATAATATGTATAATATGTTAATTAAGCTTTAATTTCAGTTTTGATAAATGTTAGGGTTATGAAGTTTGTGTTTTGGGTTTGATTGATGAAGTAAATTGAATGTTAGGGGTTGATTATTGTGGTTAATTGATTATTTGGTTGATTTTAAGAGAATGAATTGAAAGATGATGATTTTGAGTTGTGATTTTGTTTGAATGGTGAAATTGTGTTAGAAATTTTGGAGAGAACAGTGGGGTTTCTGTTAAAATTCTGGATTGGAGGTTGAAGATGACGAAAATTCAATTTGGTCCCTCAATTTGCAAAAATTACATTTTAGTCCTCGAACTTTGGAAAATTACAAATTGGTCCCTGGAGCATATTCCGAGATTCTGAACAGAATAACATATGAATTATGGGTAGAATTACTGTATAGATAAGGGAATTTAATACTTTCAATTTGGTCCTCCAATTTAACAAAAATTACAATTTAACCCTAAAAATTTGATAAATTCCAGATTAGTCCCT
Organism: Populus davidiana; assembly: GCA_030145905.1. Classification (NCBI taxonomy): domain Eukaryota; kingdom Viridiplantae; phylum Streptophyta; class Magnoliopsida; order Malpighiales; family Salicaceae; genus Populus; species Populus davidiana. Next base: position 13,338,218 of record CM057803.1, read on the forward strand.
AGCTGTAATATTAGCTTTTGCAGATTAGTTTGATGAATAATTAAGGGTTATTTAGTGAATTATTACCAATTTTATTAGTTGTTTTTATTATGGATTAGATTTCGGGAAAACCGTTAGATTTAGGGTTTTTAAAAAAATTGACTAGTTAGTTCAAAAATATATAGGATTACGGAATACACACTTAGTTAAGTGTATTAAATAGGTTATATGTTCTTTTGAGTCGTTCTTGAATATGTCTCCTTTGTATTCAGATAATCCTGATATTCTACTGGCAGGACGTTAGTAGGATTTTTCTTCGGTGTCTGCTTTTGCCTTCTGTTTGCTTTTGAGTCAGGTGAGTGGATAATTTTCCATATGCATGAGAAATAATATAAGTATTTGATTTGTTAATATGAATTGAATCATGCTTCTTGATAATATATATATATATATTGATTATTATCCTTGTTATGATAAAACATGATCAATTATTGAATCTGAATTCTTGATATGAACCAACATATATTTTGAATTGACTTCTAAATTGATAGCTCCTCATTTGATTGATGTCATGAGTTGAGCTTTGAGATATGAATATGTTTGTTAGATTATGATTATGAACCTATGGTATGTCAGGCAGAATACCCATGCTAACAAGGTAGTGTTAGTCTTTGTGCACATCGTATCTGAATCCTAGTTGGTCGGGGGAGTCACCAACCTGTGTGGACTGATCATCCCACAGTACGGAGCCTCATGCTCATTGCATTTTGATTTTCTGACAAGCTTTACCATAAAATCTTCTTGTTATGGTCTATTTGAGAAACCTTCCAATAAGAACCTAGAGCCATAATTGTATGTATATTCTCATTGCTGTATTACCTCGTGTGTGTATATTGAACATTATCTACTCACTGAGTTGTTAAACTCACCCTCTCATTATTTATCCTTTTCAGGCTTATAGCTTGATAGTAGGTTACTTTTGTTGAATCTTCCGAACCTGCTTTTTGGTTGTAATTTGTACCTTTTTTTTATGTCAAGTTAGTGCTCCAAAACTATGAATATATATGAACTCTTATATTAAGATAATTAAATTCTATTATGAAGTTAGTTTTGTTATTAGTGCTACGTTCAACTCTGATTGAGTTGTTTAAGGATAAGATTGTATGTAAGTTTGGATTCGCATAGGTTTGAAACATTGAAGAAGAACCTTGCCTATATGCCGGTTATGAATCCGAGATTCGGGTAAATTTCCTATGAGTTTTTCTGTCCCCCCCTCTCCTTGTCCTGTAATGTGATACAATCATTAATGTGCTAAACATCGAAGCAAGTGTCAAAAATTTAGACTAGAACTGAACTAAACTGCAATAGAATTCTTGTCCACCAGCTACTAATATCTGATCAAGCTTGGATATTCTTTTTAACGTTAAGAAAATGTGATCCGACCTGCAATGAATGGTTTAAAATTATAATAATAGTTGTTTGTTTTTTAAAGGGTTTTTTTTAATTTAAAAATATATTAAAAGAATAAATTTTTTATTTTAAAAAATTATTTTTAACAGTAGTATTAAAATGATTTAAAATTAATTTTAAATTAAAAAATTGAATTTTAAGAAACCTTAATATATACTCTCAAACAGGGGCATTGTAAATAGAATGCACCACAATTTTCTTAATGTTAGTTAAAAAAAAAACAATAGTGGCAGAATTGGGAGGATCGATCAATAAATAAATTCCAACATGTAGAACACAAACAAGATGCACCATAATTATTTTATTTCTGATTATTTTTTAACTCATGTTGTTTCATGTTTTTAAAATCATGAATATCAAAGGTTTTCTTGAATAAATTATATTTATGATAGGATTGCAGCTAGTTTAATAAAAAAAATAAAAATAAAACTTTAATGTCATATTATTTTATTTATAATGTATTAATAATTCACTTAATAATAATGAAATTCAAAACTAAAAAAAGTGATATGTGTCGTATTTAGTCATTTTATTATCAATATAGCTTTTAAAAGCTATTTGAATAAAACTCTTTTCAATTATTTTTTATTCAACAACAATTCCAATCATGATTTTAACCAAATATATATTTTATATCAATTAACCACAACTAAAAGAGATTTTTCTAAATCTATATTTTTTTTCAATCACAACTACAAAAATTACCACAATACTAAACATATTAATATTTGGCATTGTAATAGTGATTCTTGTTAAAAAAAAATATTTTTTTGAAAATACATCAAAATAATATTTTTTTTTAAAAATCATTATTTAAATCAGCACATAAAAAATATCCAAAAAATAATGTTTTCAAATTTTTTTAATCCAAATTATTTTTTTAATATTTTTAGACCGTTTTGATTTATTGATATCAAAAATAAAATTTAAAAAATAAAAAACAAATTATTTTAATGCATTTTCAAGTAAAAATCAATTTAAAAAGCCACTACTACCATTATCCAAATACCCCTCTAAACCTAGAACTGGATCGAACTACAATAGAATTGTAGTCCACCAGCTACTAGATACTGTTTGGGAACGCGGTGCAAATGGCATTCCACAAAAATTTAATTTTTTTTTTTGCTAAAAATTATTTTTTTTTGTATTTTTTTATCGTTTTGATGCACTGATCTCAAAATAATTTTTTAAAAATAAAAAAAATATTATTTTGATGCATTTCAACATGAAAAACACTTTGAAAAATAATCACAACTACACTCCTAAACAGGCACTATATTTGAACAAGCTTGGATATTTCTTTTAGTGTTAGGAAAAATTGACTTGACCCGCAGGCCAATAATCTAGTGATTCTGTATGGCCTGTCTTTACATGAGTTGTGGCTAATAATTAGAGCCTGTTTTTTTTTTTGTATTTTAAAGGTGTTTTTTTATATAAAAAAAATTATTTCCTCTAAATTAATTATTTTTTGATATTTTCAGATCATTCGATGTTAAAAATTAAAAAAAAATATTATTTTAATATATTTATAAATAAAAAATATTTTGAAAAGCAATCACTACAACAATAACAAACATGTTCACGTCTTGACATGCATTTATCTAATAGATGTAGGATATGGTCTAATTGTATCGGTCTACTTATGTATCCTTCTCAATACTAACGACTCTTTGTCGTATCCTTTAACTTTCTGCTTCGAAGACTAAAAGAAATAGATGTTTTAGAGCATGATATTAGTTGCTTTTTAAATTACTTTTAGCCTAAAAATATATTAAAATAATATTTTTTTTTAAAAAAAAAAAATTTTTACACTATCACATCAAAACCATCTAAAAACATAAAAAATAGTTTTGAATAATATTTTTTTAATTTTTTAAAAAATATATTAAATCACCCAAGCAAACTCACTCATATAGTACGAGTGAGATAAAGGAGAGTGTAACTCAATCCAATCACCGTTCACTGTTCGCGACCAAGGATTCGATTTTATCATCAATCCAAACACCGTTCACGTTTTTTCTTTTTCTTATCAATGAATAAATCTCTTTACTTGTATGACTTAGATGTCTCGTATTTCTCGAAAAAGTGATTCGATTGATATGATTTGGTATGATACTTATGAGATCGATGAGATTGATATTCAAAAATTTCTTCTCAGAACGTATTGATTTGACCCCGTAAGCGGGACCACCACCCCATAGCATGTTGTCGCCAGAAGCAAAACCCCGTATTTCTTTTAGCAAATCTCCTAATTGTTCTAGAGCAACTAGAAATAGATTCTTTAACAAGAAAGAATTCAGTTCAGATGTAGGATACCTATCCAGAAGTTTTCACAACTCAATCATGTATGGTGGAATCATTAAAGATTTGACCTTTTCGAACTCTGTCTGTAACTCACTATAGGCTCGGGAAACAAAGAGAAGATGTGTACGAATGAGATGTCCTGCAACAAGAAGAAGGAAAATGATTGAATAAAGGAACTCCTGAACATTTGGCGATCTCAGCCGTGTCGATATCAATGATGGTTCATTATTTCGATGAATCATTTCTTCAGACAAAAGAAGATTATGTAAACACTTATTCAAAATCTCACTTATCAAATTCCATTCCGGGTCAGCAGGGTCACGTCAGGTTTTTCCTTCCTTTGTTTTTTCTTCAACCCGGCCCGGTTCCAGCCCTGGGTTTGCCGGGTCCCGGGTCAACCCGCCGAGCCGACTTTCAAAACTATGTCCATACTCATAATAGACTTGCGCGATCGAATCATAGAGCTGGACCTTTCAATTATTATTAAAGTTTTTCCATGTTTTAAACAGTGAAAAACGAATATTTGAGTCCACTTTTCGATGTTTTAAATTTGATAGCCCTTTTCTTTTGTCTAGCTTTGGCTTTCAACTTTACACTACTTCTCGAGCAAGTTTTCCCTCTTCCACTACGCATGAATCAGCACGTAATTCGATGATCACAGCGTGGTTCCGTTCATTTCGCAACTCTCTTTAGTCTTTTCCTTCGAGCCTTTTCCTATTTAAGAGAGTGGGTGAGAAGCTTCATCTTATTTTAAAAAGTAATCGTTACAATAATATTAAAAACTTTTTTTCCAATAGCAACAGAGAGTCCGTAGAAGATTTCCCTCAGCAGCATGTTACAACAAGCATAAAGCTTTTCTGTATAATAAAGCATGAAGGCTAGGAAAAATAAAAATCATCAAGCATTGTTTATGATTATAACAACTAATTTTAATTTTTAATCACATCCTTCGTTTGATAGCATAGCAGCTCCAACAGTTACAAACTTGGATTCATGGAAACCTTGGTGGGATCAGTACTCTCTCTCTCTTTTATAATCCTTAACCATATGCCTTAGGGGTTAAGTATATTATGATAACTTCTTGTGGATGACTTTACCTTTTCATTATGTAAAAGTAAGTGAAGTATTTTTGTTTATATAACTTAGATTTTGTTTGGTGTTGCAATTTAATTGTTTTTTTTTATTTATTTTAAAATTTTTTAAATCGATTTAATATCATGTCAAAATTTTGAACCATCTCCTTTATTTTATATCATGTCAAAAATTTTACATGACAGAAAAATGGAGGTTAAGAAAACAGAGAGATACTCTAATTTTATGGAACAAGTAAAAGAAAAACCAAACCTTCCTATTTAAATACAATATTTCTATGCTTGAAAAAACTAGTTTTCTAATTTTCTAAATTTGTACTGATAAGGAAAAACATATTTTTTAGGTTCTTTCAATTATTATTTAAATATAATTTCTATGCTTCTTTTTTTTTTCAAGTCAATGCTTTTCCTCTTTTAACTCCGCCACTCCTACCTGTACAAGTTTCCTTGCCTATGAAGGAGTCTTCTTTAGTTTCTAGTCTTCACTTCACTACTCACTACTACCGCTACCGCTACCTTCCCCTCTTTTCGAGCTTTCTTTGTTTCCTTCAAAACCTTTGGTTTCTTCTCTCTGTAAGACTGTAACTACTCAACTTCGTGTTTTTCTTTTTTGGTTTCTGGGTGTTTTTTCTTTTCTGTTTGCAAGAGCAACAATGGCAACTCCAAAACAACACATAGAGCACATAAGAAAAACGACATTCTCAATAGGAGGAGAAAAGAACCCTTTGGCTCCTATGCTTGATCAGGCTGTCAAGTATCTTTCTGCTGAACTCTACGCTAAAGATGTCCACTTTCTTATGGAACTCATTCAGGTTTTCTTTCTTTTCTATCAATGTGACCAGACAATGCTGTTTAGTATGTCCAATGTTGCATGTTTTACTTTATATGTTTTATTTGCCCTTTATCCATTCTTTCTCTTTAAATTTTGTAGTCGCTGATTGCTTTGATAGTGATTAAAGTTGGAAGCTGCAAATTTCTGTTGTTTTTTGTTTTACTGAATTGAAAAGCTAAGAGTCAAGTTGAGTCAATGACTGTCTTTTTTTTTTCTTTTTGGCTGTGGCTTTCGGTGAAAAAATGGGTTGTTCTTCTAGTTGAAACGAAGTCATCAAGCTACCTAATTTTGATCATTCATGGTCTTTAACAGTTAATAAAAATGAAGAAGGAATGGATTGTTATCATCATAATTTGTTGAATTTGATAAAAAAAAATTGTGCATTTTTCATGTTAAATTTTGGATATTTTAATTTTTCTAGAAGATCTGATATAATATGCATAGTTTACTATCCTTTGATTTCAAGGTGAATTTTCCTTTCACAGAATGCTGAAGATAATGAATACTTGGAAGGGGTGGATCCTTCACTTGAGTTTGTCATAACATCTCGAGATATAACAAACACTGGTGCCCCTGCTACTTTGCTCATGTTCAATAATGAGAAGGGTTTTTCTGCCAAAAATATCGAGTCCATTTGCAATGTTGGAAATTCCACTAAGAAAGGGAACCGGAAGCGTGGCTATATTGGGGAGAAAGGTATTTTTCCTTGCTCAATTTCCTGTGCAACAGTGTATTGTATAAGTTGTGCGCACTTCCGAGCTGCCGGCTTATTGCTTGTGTCGTGTTGTTTCTCGGTTGTGTGACTGGCTAGAGTCTTATAGCTTCTGCTGGATCAGGGATCCTGATTCTTAATGTGTTTTAGTACATTTTTGTTTTTTAGTATATATTTGCTTCAACGACAAATGAAAAACTTGCAACCAAGCATATTAGAAACTGGTAAACCCCTGTGGTTTTGTATGGAAACTCAACTAATTGAACCTGGTAAACATGCCCGCTAAAACATTGAATTGTGAAGGCGTTGAGCCAAGCACAACACAAACATGCAAAGCATATGTATGGCAGTATGGGTTGTGACATGATGCATTCAAGAAAGGTAGTTCAGGAGAGATAAGTTTACTTAAAAAAAGTAAAAATTAAGGGCTGGAAAAAGAAGAATGAAAAGATATGAACAGAAGATCTTTTCAACTTGGGAACACAGGTTACTACTGCATTAACCATACTGGACTAATGGAGAGCTCATGGAATAACCATGAGCTGGCTAATAAATCATGATAGAGCTGGATAGGGTTTGCAACTGTACCATTTAGTAACCCATTAGTGAGACACCTCTTATTTATCTTCAATTCTGTTCTAATAAACTTTGTTTCGGTTTGGTATGCAGGAATTGGATTCAAGAGTGTGTTTCTTATTGCTGCTCAGCCTTACATATTCAGCAATGGCTATCAGATACGATTCAATGAAAAGCCCTGTCCACACTGCAATCTTGGATACATAGTTCCTGAATGGGTTGATGATAGCCCTTCTCTTTCTGACATAAAACAGATTTATGGTTCCGCTTCTACCCTTCCAACTACTACACTGATTTTGCCCCTGAAGCCTGATAAGGTGAACCCCGTAAAGCAGCAGCTGTCGAGTATTCATCCTGAAATCCTGCTGTTCCTTTCAAAGATAAAACGCCTTTCTGTCAGGGAAGAAAGTGAGGATCCCAGGCTCAACACTGTTAGTGCAGTAGCTATTACCAGAGAGATAAATTTCTTGCAAAGGAAAAACATTGATACCGAGTGCTCCACACTCCATCTGTCTGCAGATGAAAACAGTGATGAATTTGAAAAAGGATGCAGCTACTACTTGTGGAAGCAGAAATTTCCTGTCAGGCAGGAAAACAAAGTCGACATGAGAATGGAAGTGGAGGATTGGGTGATCACTTTGGCTTTTCCTAATGGAGAGCGCCTCCATAGGGGAATGGAGCACTCCCCTGGAATATATTCATTTCTTCCGACCGAGATGGTGACCGGCTTTCCCTTCATAATTCAAGCAGATTTTATTCTAGCATCATCAAGGGAAACAATACGATGGGACAACATATGGAACCAGGGAATTCTTGATTGTGTTCCCTTTGCTTTTATCGAAGCATTAATCTCATTAGTCAAAACAGTGCATGGTGCACCAGTATCCAGTTTGCCTAGAATGTTCAAGTTCCTGCCGGTCCATAGCTCCCCCTTTGAAAAGTTGAATTCAGTGAGGGAATCAATTAAAGCGAAGCTGGCTGAAAAGGATATCATTCCAAGTGAGTCATACACAGCACAACAGTTCTTTCATAAACCACGTGAAGTTGGCCGATTAATGCCTGCTTTCTGGAGAATACTGAAGAAGACAAGGGAGCAAGGAGTGAGGTTGCACAAACTTTCATCCCATGGTTGCTATGTTCTGAATTCTTCATTTGATAAGCCAGAGTATGATGACATACTGGATTTCTTGGGGGTGAGACCGGTAAGCAGTGAGTGGTATGTAAAGTGCATTCAAGGCTCTAATATTGTAATGGGAGTCTCAGAGGAAACGTACCTGGAGCTTCTTCATTTCCTTGCTGTTAATTGGCAGTCCGAGTTTCACCGCACAGGCATGGGGAACATTCCACTAATTAAATATGTGAGTACCGATGGGAGCGTGTCTTTGTGCTCTGTTAATGAATCTGCTCAACGGAATGGTAAAACTCTGTGCCTTTCACGTCAGTCTTGTCATGTCTCATGGTTGATTGATTGGAACAGGGAATTCCGATGCATGGCAAATCTTTTTTTTATGCCAAGAACCACACAAGAAGCTCTCTGTTCATCATCTAACAAGGAAATGGTGTTAAATTGGCTTGTAGACCTGGTTAACATCGGTGCTTTAAGCGTATATGATTATGCAGTTCGCTACGGAGATCAAGTCAGTTGCGACCGGAAACTTGTCATTGCCTATGCTCACTTCTTACATCACTCAGTCTTAAATGACTATCTATCGGAGAGGGAAGTTGTTTCTTTGTGTGGTAAAATGCCACTTGTTGATAGCTATGGCCATGTGATCAAAGCAAGGAAAGCGGTTCTAGTCCCAGCTACTCATGAATTTCCTTAAAGATTATGTTAAGGCTTCTGATATTCCTCACATATCTCCCCCCAATGCTGGAATACCTACTGCATCAACACCACTTACCAAACAAAATGCATTTCTGCTGTTGGATTGGATTCGTGAGCTGAAACGGAGTGGAAATGGCATTCCAGCAAGGTTCATGGCTTGCATACAAGAGGGTAGCTGGCTGAAAACTACTATGAATGGCTCTCCTGGTTACAAACCACCATCACAGTCGTTCCTACTTGCTTCGAGCAACAGAAGCTCAAAGTGGGGAAGCATTTTGCAGAGTGCATCTGTGCTTGTCGATATTCCTTTGATAGATCAGGGTTTTTATGGTCTTAAAATTACTGAGTATAGAGAGGAGCTACGGACAGTTGGGGTCATGTTTGAGTATGGAGAGGCATGTGAATTTATCGGGAACCATCTCATGTCTTTGGCAGCTTCATCCGCTTTAACTAAAAGCAATGTTATCTCCATACTGAATTTCATCAGATTTTTGAGGAAGAATCTTCTTTCTCTAGATAAATTCATTGGCAGAATTAAAGAAGAAAGGTGGCTAAGGACTTGTTGGGGTGATAGGTCTCCGGTTGGATCTGTTCTATATGACCAGGAGTGGACAACTGCGAGGCAAATTAGTGACATCCCTTTCATCGATCAAGATTACTATGGCGAGGACATCCTTGATTTCAAACCAGAACTCAAGTTGCTTGGCGTTGTCGTTGGCTTCAATGGAAGTTATCAATTGGTTGTTAATTGCTTTAAATCGCCTTCATGCTTATCTACTCTGACAAAGGAGGCCTTTCTTCTGGTTTTGGATTGCATGCATCATTCTCGTTCTGCTCACAAACTAGTTAATGCAGTGAAAAGTACAAAATGCTTAAAGACAAACTTAGGTTACAAATGTCCTGGCGAGTGTTTCTTGTTTCATCCTGAATGGGGTTGTCTTCTAAAGGTTTTTGGTGGTTTCCCGTTGGTTGATTGTAATTTCTATGGAAGCAGCATCATCTCTCACAATACGGAGTTGAAGGAGCTGGGAGTAAAGGTAGACTTTGAGGATGCAGTCAGAGTGTTTGTTCACACGTTTATGAAGCAGGCATCTTTGTCTTCCATCACAAAGGAAAATGTGTTTTCATTCTTATCATGCTACAGAAAACTGAAGGGAAGTCCAAACAAATTTCCTTCAGATCTTAAGAAGTGCAACCGCGAGCTGAAATGGCTGCGGACTCGGCTTGGTGATTATAGATCTCCAAGAGATTGTATTCTGTTCGGTCCCGAGTGGGAGTTAATTTATCCAATTACTCGCCTTCCGTTTATCGATGACAGCGACAAGTACTATGGGAATGGCATTCATGAGTATCGAAAGGAGCTGAAGAGTATGGGGGTCGTTGTTGAATTTAAAGCCGGTGTGAAGTTTGCGGCTGCTGGTCTTTCCTTTCCTCAAAATCCCCGTGACATAGCTCCCGGGAATGTGCTTTCATTACTGGAATGCATCCGTGCTTTACTGCAAGAAAAGGACTACTCCTTTCCCGATGCTTTTCTGAAACAAACTTCTCGAGGATGGTTGAAGACCCATGCTGGTTTCAGGTCTCCGGGTAACTGCTGTTTGTTCAATTCCCGGTGGAGTTCCCACGTGAGGCCTACTGATGGACCATTCATTGATGAAGATTTTTATGGTTCTGACATCAAATTGTATTCAAAAGAGCTCAGAGCAATAGGAGTTCATGAAGAAAAGGTTTGCTCATTGCTTGCCAGTCATCTTGATTCCCATTCTGAATTCGACACTATAGTTCGAGTATATGATTTTCTGAGAGAAAATAAGTGGAAACCAGATAGTGATGCTACCAGAAAGATTTGGATTCCAGATGGAATTGAGAATGGAATGTGGGTTGACCCAGAAGAATGTGCTCTGCATGACAAAAATGGTCTCTTTGGTCTACAGCTGAATGTATTGGAGAATTATTATATGCCAAAATTACTTCATTTCTTCTCCAGTTCATTTAATGTTAAATCCAATCCTTCATTTGATGATTACTGTAAGCTGTGGAAGGTTTGGGAAAGTTTAGGAAGACCATTGACACATGCTGAGTGTTGTGCTTTTTGGGAGTGTGCTATAATGCAAAGGAGCTCAAGGGCAGAGAAAACCCTTGCTGATGATTTGGTAGAGCTACCTGTTGTTTTGGGCTCTGGTGAAATTTTGTTGTCCAGCAAGAGTGATGTCTTTATTGCTGATGACCTTCTACTAAAGGACCTATTTGAGAACTCATCGCGCCCGATATTTGTCTGGTGTCCTAAGTCAAATTTGCCTTCTTTGCCTCGAACTAGGTTGCTTGAAGTCTACAAGAAAATTGGGGTTCGCACTATATCTGAATCAGTGCTGATGGAAGAATTGTCATTGGCAGATGGTGTAGAACTTAGTCAGATGGATTCGAGGGATGCTGGGATTGGAAAGGAGCTGATTAGACTGATTCTTGGCTTTCTAGCAGTTCCTTCTCTTGATATGGAAGCAACAAAGAGGCATGGAGCTGTCCAGTGCCTCCTGAATCTTAAGGTGCTGGAGACTATGGAGCCAATTACGGTAAGCTATAGTTTATTGCTTTCTGACGGGGAATCTCTGAAGGTGAAAGCAAGCAGTATGATTCGCTGGGATAAAGAGTGTTCAAAGTTTTTCACACAGAAGATGGATAAAGCTGGCGGCCAGAAAAATCTTATTGAATATGCAACCTCTTTCTCTGAAGTAATAGCTCGGGGGGTGTTATGGGATAAAGAAGATCAAATAAAAGCACTCTCTGAACTGATCAAGGTGGCTTTCCTCCTGAATTTTGATGAGCAAGCTGTTCAATTCTTGATGAAATCTAATAATCTTCAAACTTTTCTGGAGGACGAGGAGTTCCTTGATGCTGCCTTCCCTTCTGTTTAGGTACGTGTGAACCCCTTAATAGTTACAAGTTCGCAGCCTTCTGTTTTTGTCCTTTGCTTCTTCCAGCACCATTTATCTGTCTAAGCAAGTATTATTTTGTTAATTTGTAAGATGGTGTGAACACTTGGGTGGGTGTTTTTCAGCCTTGTTTGCTTTGCAGCTGTATGCAAGGTCATTTTGAATTATAAAATGGTGTGTACTTAAATATGTTTGATGGAAGTGTTCTGCCCCCGCCCCCTGTGCATGTCCTTGTGCCATTTTGATTTCATTTTTCTACTTGGGATGATTCTTGGTAGATTTCTGTTTGTGCTTAGAAATATTATAAGATTTAGTGGCAAATAGTGAGTGCCAATAATATTGACAGTCCGAGATCTTTGATGAAGATTTTGTGGATTTGTCATAAGCATTTTGGAAGAATACATAATTTCTTCCTCCTGGATTAGAAATAAAATTGTTTTCCAAACGATGGACAGTGATTAATCACTCTAGGAAAGAGTGAATGCAAGACCGAGCAAAATATTGGAGAATCTGACCGGTGATATACTGATAATTATTCATTGAAGGCTAAGCACACTTATACAATATTTAACGTGGTTTGACAAATTACCTATATTCACGGGAAAGATCCATATTATTAGAGATAGAGAATGAATACAAAACAAATATATAGAGGAGAAGAATCAATTTACTCAAACTCAACTCCCAGCTCACATTGTTGTCCATTGCAGCTCTTTTCTCTTTTTTTTTTTATTCTCTTCACATACTCTCACAACTCTCTCTCATTTATTGACAATTCTGATTATGTTGTTGTTGTTGCTGTTGCTGTTATTATGCCTCTATATAAAAATAGAATTTTGTCATTAGAGTTCTCACATTAATTCATAAATATCTATGTTCATGTTTTAAAACTTAACATAAATATACAAGTTGACTCGATTTAATTTTAAAACCCAGTTTAATCTTACATATTAACTCGAGACTTAAATTAACTCGAGGTTCTATTAATCAGGATCTTAACCAAGTTTTAGACATAAAAAACCAAAATTATAATTGACTTCATTAAACTAGGGTGACCTACCATACAGTCCTTGCATTTGTGTTCGAACAGAAAAGTCTTATATCATTCAAGGACAAAGAGAGTGAATGAGATTTGCCGATCAATTTGTGTTCGAACAGAAAAATAGGACTTAGGGTTTGAGTTCTTACAGCCAGGGATAATCTCCTACAAGTATCATATCACCCTCATCATTAATAGAAACAATCAGCCTGTCTTTGTTAGGAGCAGCTAATTTACCATTGACTTCAAGAATCTGATCCAATTTTGTTGTCAATTCATTGTAGCCATTAAACTTTGTTGGGTCTAGAGACCTCCCTACGGCAGTCCCCTGCTTGTGAACCTAAACCTGCAAATAGCAGTTTCGTATCCCAAGTAAAGAAGAAAATATTCTCAATAAAAGGATTGTTAATCACTACATTAAAATAAGTAGCAACCTTTGCACATCTTCTTGTTGAACCACCATCAGGCTTTCCTTGGACATCTTTTGAATGAAAAGCAGAGGCTTCGAAAATGTTCCCTTGTTCCTCATGTCTGGGATGCTTTGGAAGCTTTAATTGCTCCAAAAATCGATCAGAATCCAACAATTACAGATGATCTGAGGCAACTTTGATTTGATGTTGTGGTTTATCTACGGAGTGCCGGTGAATAGTATCTGATTCCAGTGCCATGCCAGAGAGTGAAAGCATTTCCATGGTATAAAAAAATTGGTACCAAAGTCTCGTATGGCGGAATGGAACAGAACCTCTGCTAACCTTACGTGTTTTTTATATATATATATAAATATATTAAAATAATAATTAAAATACAAAATCAAATAATATTTTAATTTATTATAACATCCTTATCTTTTTTTTACAAGATTTCGTCGAAGTTCATTGATTGAGGAATAGATTTTTGTATGCTTGATGTGACAATTTTGAAAGTAACAATCAGAGCATTTCTTTCTTCTTCTTTTTTTTATATTTATAAATTATTTTAATATATTAATATAAAAAATATAATTTTAATACATTATTAAATAAAAAATATTTTAAAAAGCTATATCAGATTCTCAGAGACGGCCAGTTGAATGGAGGCTTTGAGGAATCGCAACTCTTCTCTGTGCGCGTGCGTGCGCCTGTTTGTTTTGGGGGTTTAGGCTTTGAGGAATCACTTTTATTTTCTTTTTAATGAATTCTAAGTGCCAACTTATTTCGTAGGACATGAGACTTGGTTTCTTTTCTTTTAAGGAAACAAAACTCAACTCTTGTCAAGTTGTATACGGATATATTAATCTATTATTAGGTCAAGTCCTCCCCCACTTTAAAAATAAAAAAAAACACGATTTTCCGTTATTTTAAAATTATAATAGTTATAACGGTTTAAAATATTTTTTACTTAAAAATATATTAAAATAATAATTTTTTATTTTAAAAAATTAATTTTAATATTAGCAAAATTATAAATAAAATTTATTTTTTAAAAAAAAATTAAAATTTTTAAAAACACATCTATACCGGGTTTCCAATCTTCTCCTTGACTTGAGGAGACCTTTAGGTGGTCGAATCAGAGTTTAAAGGTAACTTTCACTAAAAAAGAGGTCTCACCATCAAGGTTGTTAAAATCGCGATTTTAACACGAAATAGAAAGCCTTTCACAAACTCGGATCGTAAAAACGGATCATAAAATCGTAAAAAAATCGTAAGCAATTTTAAAATACATAAAAAAAATTCATGTTTCAAAATAATAATAAAATATTAAAAAGGACAAGTGGGCTCGTGTGTTTTGTAGTTTCCATAGCTCCTCCCGTACTCGATGATCACTTTGTAACCACGTGATAACAAGCAGCACTAGTTGATAATACTTTTGCCATTTGTCCAGGAGAGTTTTGCCTCTCCCTAGGTGAAAAGAGAGCTTTAAAAATAAAAAAAGGAAAAGAAACACTTGGAGGATGCCCATTGCAGTAAGCAGACAACATAAGGGACACATGGCCCCACGCTTTTGAAGAGAAAAGGTGCCCACCCCAAGACCAGACCACGGGTGTCCCTTTTTTCTTTCAAAATCGCAAAATCGGTCCTGAAATCGCAATTTTACGCGATTTCATCCGATTTTTGCGATTTTACATTATTTCAACCCGATTTTATCCATTTTCGATTTTTTCAAGCGATTCAACTCGTAATGCATGTTTTGACTCGTAAAATCGTACGATTTTACGAGTTAAAACGCGATTTTAACAACCATGCTCACCACTGTTATCATATAAAAAGATGTCAACCAAAATAAATAAATCCATCAGATGATCAACAGTTATACCACGTTATCATCTTCTTTTGTCTTTTTATTCTTTTGACCTTTTGTGTTCGACATTTTTTGGCTTTTCCGTACGAAATTCTTAAAAGATTCTTTAAAAATACAGGAATACTTGTAATTTTTAAAAATTTTAATATTTTTAGTTTTGATGTGCTGATATAAAATATAATTTTTAAAAAATAAAAAATATATTATTTTAATATATTTTAACATAAAAAATATTTTAAAAAGTAACTATAATAATATTACCAAACATACCTGAATGCCATCCCAAAAATAATTTGAATTTCCATGATTTTAGTCCCTGACCTATGTACTAATTCTTGATTGAATATAGAACCTATAAAACCATTCATTTCAAAACACTCTCAATCAAGTCTTTTTATTAATATTTATTCGAATTAATGCATAACATATGCACAACAGATAAAAAAAAACATTTAAAACACAAGAAAATATAATCAATTGAGAAATGTATAAAAAAACATGTTTGAAATAGAATGATAAAATTTATAGGTTTGGGATGCAATTAAGAATAGAGAGTGAGGTCCTCCCTAAATTTAAAACAAGCGCCGACTCGAAGAAGACATTCCGAGAAAGTGATTTCTTAAGGTGTCATCTATAGCTTTCCACTTTATTCCCCCCATCGAGACCAAACGTGCTTTCTTCCATGTTAAGCTTCCAATATTCACAATCTCTCCACTACTCTTCACTCTTCATAGCAAGACCACATCACTAATTCAATACACAGTGCTTTGTGTATTGAATCCATTGGTTTTCGTTGCAATGGCGAGTCCGAGAGAACACATAGAGCACATTAGAAAAACAACATTCTCAATAGGAGGAGAAAAGAACCCTTTGGCTCCTATGCTTGATCAGGCTGTCAAGTATCTCTCTGCCGAGCTCTACACTAAAGATGTCCACTTTCTCATGGAACTCATTCAGGTTTTTCTTTCTTTCCTTTTCTTCTTTATTGTGTTGGTTTTACTTGATTATCTGTTTATGTAGTAAAGAGAATGATGATGTGTTGACTTGGTGGTCAATGACTTGCTAGTAGCTTTGTTCCCATGCTGACCCTTGAGTCTTGGTGTTTTCTTTAATTCCAAATAATTAATATACGAGGGAGTTGAAAAGCTAAATTCAAGCACAGGTCAACCAGTTAATTGCCTTAGTTTTCGAGAGTTGAGGTCTTGATGTGAAAAGGAGGGGAGAAAAAATGCACCTATTTTCCTTCTTGTCTGTTGCCGAATCTGAGGACTTCAACAAATCAGCGATGTGGCTAAAAATACAATATTTTTGCTTGTAAGAATGTGAAGCACACGAAAGATATCAAGCCGACTTCAACCGCAAGAACTCTAATACAGATTTGTATTATTTATTTATTTATTCAAGTTGTTTGCATCTCTAACATATTTACAACTCCTCACCGTCCGTAAAGGTATGAATCTTTTTCGTGAGGCCGATCACTCTTTTCAACTCAGGCCTCTTCTTGAACTTATCCTTGTCTTATCATCCTTGTGTTATCGGACCATAAATATTGCTACGTACGAAGATATCGATCCAAGTAGCCCAGTTAAGACAGACACGCAATTATTAGTAATTAAATCTTGGATGTGTAATTTACCAAGTGGTGAATTTTCATTCTCAGAATGCGGAAGACAATGATTACTTGGAAGGTGTAGACCCTTCGCTCGAGTTCGTCATAACATCTCGAGATATAACAGCCACCGGTGCACCAGCCACTTTGCTGATCTTCAATAGCGAGAAGGGTTTTTCTGCTAGAAACATAGAGTCGATTTGCAGTGTTGGGAATTCCACTAAGAAAGGCAACAGGAAACGTGGTTATATTGGGGAGAAAGGTATTTTTCTCACTCACTCATTCCTGACTAAATTTCAACTAGTAGCCTCCCAGGTTTAAATGGAATATTGATCTTATATGTTTATGCTGAATGTGAATAAAATATTGAAATGAGACCATTCTGTTCAATGTTGACAATTTCAGAAAATCTTTTGCTATTGTCAACGTCGTGGTTGATTCCAAAGACCACAAAGCAGAAGTGATTCTATAGCTCGTCAGTTCTAAATCAGCAGGGCCAATCTTAAGCTCCATTGTTTTTTTATGCCACATTAATGAATTAATGGTAGCAACCTACATGCCCATGTGTGTTTAATTACTTGTCATTCATGATAAGTATGGAGAACAAGACTTGTGATTAAGTTATTTATTAAAGTAGATTTCTCAACTTGACTCTGAATTTAGTGCACGATCTTTACGAGCTTTATCCATAGGAAAGGTTTTATACTGTGCGTCTAATGTTGTTCTAAAGTACCAAACATTTGGTTGAGTTTCAGGAATTGGGTTCAAGAGTGTGTTTCTGATCACTCCCCGGCCTTTCATATTCAGCAACGGCTATCAGATACGCTTCAATGAAAAGCCTTGCCCCCACTGCAATCTTGGATACGTTGTTCCTGAATGGGTTGAGGAGAATCCATCTCTTTCTGACATTAAAGAAATATACGGTTCCAATTCAACTCTTCCGACAACAACAATAGTCTTGCCCCTGAAACCTGACAAGGTGAAGTCTGTGAAGCAGCAGCTGTCCAGCATTCATCCTGAAGTGCTTTTATTTCTTTCAAAGATTAAAAGCCTTTCTGTCAGGGAAGAGAATGAGGATCCTAGGCTCAATACAGTGAGTGCAATAGCTATTACAAAAAGAACTAATTTCAGGGCTAGGGAGAGCATGGATGCCGAGTCCTACACACTCCATCTGTCTGCGGAGGTAAACAGTACTGATGAGCAAGACAGAGAATGCAGCTATTCTGTGTGGAAACAGAAGTTTCCAGTGAAAAAAAAAAACAAAGTCGAGAAGAGAATGGGAGTGAAAGATCGGGTAATCACTCTGGCTTTTCCTAACGGAAAGCGTCTCCGTCGAGGAAGGAGCTTACCTGGAATCTATGCATTTCTTCCTACGGAGATGGTCACAAATTTCCCCTTCATAATTCAAGCAGATTTTATTCTGGCATCATCTAGGGAAACAATACTTTTGGATGACAATTGGAATCAAGGGATTCTTGATTGTGTGCCGCTTGCTTTTATTAATGCATTAGTCTCGTTACTCAAAATGAGAGAAGATGCACCGGTGTCTAGTCTGCCTCGATTGTTCCAGTTCTTGCCAATCAAGAGTTCTCACTATCCAACACTTAATGCTGTGAGGGAATCAATCAAAGTAAAGCTAGCTGAAGAAGAAATTGTTCCAAGTGAGCCTTTCACAGAGCAGAAGTTCTTCCACAAACCATCAGAAATTGGTCGAATAATGCCTGCATTCTGGAGTGTGTTGAACAAGGCAAGGAAGGAAGGGGTGAGATTTCATAATCTTTCATCCCATGGCTGGCATTTTCTGAGCTCTCACTTTGATAAACCTGAGTATGATCATATACTTGATTTCTTGGGTGTGGGACATGTGAACAATGAATGGTATGCAAGGTGCATTCGGAGTTCTAATCTCTTAATGGGAGTCTCAGAAGATGTTTATCTGCAAATTCTTCTTTTTGTGGCCAATAATTGGAGTACGCAGTTTTGCACCACCACGATGGGCGACATTCCACTTATAAAATATGTAGATCGTGATGGTAGCGTGTCTTTGTGCAGCATCAACGAATCAGCTCAGAAGAACAGTGAGAGGTTGTTATGTCGATCACATGAAACTCATTATATATCCTGGTTGATTGATTGGAACAAGGAATTTGGATTTGTTGGAAATAGATTTTTCCTGCCGAAAAGTACACAGGAAGCCATCTATTCATTTTCTAAGAAGGAGGCCATCCTGCAATGGCTTGGAGTTGAGGTGAAAGTTTCTGAGATAAATTTACGTGGCTATGCAGAAAAAGTAACCAATCATCTCAATGATAATAGGAAGAACACCATCGCCTATGCTTGCTTCCTTTACCAGTCATTTTTACAGGGTTATCTGGATGCAGAGGGGGTTGATTCTTTGTGTAGTAAAATGCCACTAGTGGATAGCTATGGTCATGTGACCAAAGAAAGGAGTGGAGTTCTTGTCCCTGCTAACGGAAGCAAATGGGTGGAGTTGATTGGTTCTAATCCTTGGAGGGAAGAAAACTACGTCGAGCTCGGCGAGGACTACTTGCATCCTGCACGTTTCGCTGGCACTAGAACATCGAAAGAAAAGTTTATGGAATTCCTTATTACTCGAGTCAAAGCTTCTGATATTCCAAATATATCTCCTCCCAATGCTGGAATACCTACTCTGTCCGGGCCACTCACAAAACAGAATGCATTTCTGCTGTTGGATTGGATTCGAGAGCTAAAACGCAGAGGAATTTGCATTCCACAAAAGTTGTTAACTTGCATAAAGGAAGTGTTGGTGTGAGCTGTAACACATGTGTAATAGGAGGTGTAATAGGAACAGAGATGGAAAGATATCCTTCCATCTCATGTATAGACCAAAAATAGAAGATTTATTCTGGTAGTATAAATATGTAACCTGCTACTATGTTAAAATTCATTCAGAAATAAAGAGAAATATTCTGACATGGTATCAGAGCATATTATTTTTCCCTTCTGCTTCAAAAAACCCTAATACTCGTCTTTGTATTTTTTTTTTCTTCTTCTTTCTCTTCTGTCGCATTCTTTCCCTAGCCTACCATGACTTCAGAAGCTGGTAGTATACCTCAACCAGATTCTATGTTTACAGAATTTACCACGCAAATCACTGAGGCTCTTAGAAAAATCCAAACACCGACCATGACTGTTGAGTCTCCTGCTGCTCCGATTGGCATCAAGTTGAATGTCACCAACTATGCCCTCTGGTCCCAAGTTGTCGAGATGTACATCTCAGGCAAAGACAAATTGGGATATATCAATGGTGATCTTCCACAACCATCATCAACAGATACTGCCTTTCGTAAATGGCGTACAGATAATGCCATTGTCAAAGGATGGCTAATTAACTCAATGGATCCCTCATTAATAGGGAATTTTATGTGATTCCCTACTGCAAAGATGGTGTGGGACTCCATTGCTACTACTTATTTTGATGGAAGTGATACATCTCAGGTTTATGACTTGAGACGTCGTGTGACACAACTCAAACAAGCTGGAGGGACTCTGGAACAATACTACAATGACCTTCAGGGGTTATGGCGTGAGATTGATTTTCGGCGTCCTAATCCAATGGAATGTGCAGTTGACATTCACAAGTATAATACTATTATTCAAGAAGACCGGGTGTATGTTTTCTTGGATGGTCTTGACAACAGACTAGACAAAATCAGAGGAGATGTACTGCAACTTCGTCCATTCCCTACTGTTGAGCAAGCATATGCTCATGTTCGCCGTGAGGCAATTCGCCAGACTGTTATGATCAATGACAACGAGAATATTTCTGGAGCTGTTCTCGCCACCAAGGGATTGCGTCTTGGGCCAATCAACTCTACTTCTAATATACATCATGGGAGGCAGAAATCTCGGGCATCAACTGAAGGCTTAAAATGCACTCATTGTGGAAATCAAAAGCATACGCGTGAAAATTGCTTCAAGCTGCATGGGTATCCAGATTGGTGGAATGATCTTCATGCAAAAAAACACCGTGATACAACTAGTAAAGAAGTGGCCCTTGGCACTACAGCAGTGGTTAATACAGAGCCTCACCTATCTTTTACACCACAGTCGCAACCTCACAGTTCTTCATCCTCAGATCCAGGTAACCATGGTTGTGTCTGTCTTAATTCACCATGTGATGCTGAATGTGGTACATGGCTATTGGATTCTGGCGCTACTGATCACATGACGTTTGATGCTCAAGATTTCATCCAAACATCCTTACCAAGACGTACCAATATCGCCAATGCTAATGGTGTCGTCTCCCCAGTTACTGGTGCAGGCACAGTGATATTAACACATACATTGCAACTGCCTAATACACTACTTGTCCCCTCTTTGTCTCATAAGCTCCTCTCCGTAAGCCAAATAACTTCTGATCTCAATTGTCTTGTGCTTATGTATCCTACCTTCTGTCTTATTCAGGACATTCTCACCAAGGAGATCATTGGGCGTGGTACTAAGAGAGGGGGACTCTATTATGTGGAAGACTTCAGCATGGGAAGAGCACATCACATGCAGCACTCGGGTGGAATGAAAGAGAAGGAGATCTGGCTTTGGCACTACCGTTAAGGACACCCATCCTTCACTTACATGAAACACCTGTTCCCAGAATTGTTCTCTAAAGTGCACCATTTTGATTTTCAATGTGAAACCTGTACTTTAGCAAAAAGCCATATGGTCACTTATCCTGCTCATTTGAATAAAAAGGATACTCCGTTTTCTTTGATACATTCCGATGTGTGGGGTCCTTCTCCAATTCATACAACATCGGGGTTCAGATGGTTTGTGTTCTTTGTGGACGACTGCACCCGCATGACTTGGCTATATTTGCTAAAACATAAAGATGAAGTATTCAGTGTGTTTAAATCATTTCATGCTATGGCAACCACACAATTCTCTGCTAAGATTCAAGTGCTTCGATCGGACAATGGTGGTGAGTATGTTAATCACCAATTTCGTGATTACTTCAATCTTCACGGCATTCTTCATGAAACCTCATGTCCTCAAACTCCTCAACAAAACGGTATTGCTGAGCGGAAAAATCGACATATTCTTGAAACTGCCAGAGCTCTCCTCATCGGTGCTCATGCTCCCTCTCGGTACTGGGCTGATGCAGTTACTACTGCTGTGCATCTCCTGAACAGATTACCTTCGAAGGTGTTGGGTTTCCAAACCCCATTACAAGTCCTTGCAACACATACTCCTCTGCCTTCAGTCTTAATGCTTCCACCCCGTGTATTTGGGTGCGTGGCTTATGTCCATCTTCATAAAAACCAAAGAACTAAGCTGGATCCATGTGCTCGTCGATGTCTCTTTCTGGGATATGCATTTCATCAGAAGGGCTATAGATGTTATGATCCAGCTTCACATCGCATTTATATCTCCATGGATGTCACCTTCATGGAAACAGAAACTTTCTTCCCACCTGATTCTCCTCTTCAGGGGGAGACTAGACAAGAAGAGTCGAAATGGTTGGAACTGAACTGGCCGGGCTTGTCAGAAGCACATGTGGAATCAATACAGTTAGCTGGTCACGAAGGTGCAGTTCCAGAAATTGCAGAAGCTGTAGAAGTTCAAGAAGTTGAAGTTCCAGAAGCTACAGTTTTTCATCATCAAGACGACAGTGCAGTTTCTTCCCCCTCTATAGTACCTGAACGCCCAACTCCTGAGAATGATCCTGAGGTAAGTCCTTTGAACACCAATATTATAGAATCTTCTGCTGGTTATAAACTACCTCACAGGCACAATCGTGGGAAACCACCAAAGCGATATTCACCAGATATTGAAGAGAGAAAATCACGATATCCCATTGCCAATTATGTGTCCACACAGGGACTGCCAGATTCCCTCAAGAACTTTATGCGTGATATCTCTACCAATCACATACCTACAGGAGTGGAGGAAGCCATGAAAAACCCGAAATGGACCCAAGCAATCACAGAAGAAATGGAAGCCTTAATGAAGAATAAAACATGGAGCCTAGTAGCATTACCGAAAGGAAAGAAGACAGTGGGGTGCAAATGGGTGTTTTCTGTTAAATATAAAGCAGACGGATCTGTGGAAAGATACAAGGCCAGACTTGTGGCAAAGGGGTATACACAGGTATATGGGGTAGACTACCGAGAAACCTTCTCTCCAGTTGCTAAACTAAACACTATCAGAGTATTATTGTCCATTGCAGCGAATTTAGATTGGCCACTACTTCAGTTTGATGTGAAGAACGCCTTTCTTCATGGTGACCTTGAAGAGGAGGTGTATATGGACATCCCTCCAGGCTACTCAGTAACAATGGGAAAGAATGAAGTGTGTAAATTGCAGCGTGCCCTGTATGGACTAAAGCAATCGCCACGAGCATGGTTTGGAAGATTTAGTTTGGCAATGAAGAAGTATGGCTTCACACAAAGCAACTCAGATCATACTTTATTTCTCAAAAGACAGCAGGGCAAGGTAACAATTTTAATTATCTATGTCGATGATATAATTATTACAGGAGATGATAGAGAAGAAATATCGCGACTCCAAGAGCAATTGGCCAGCGAATTTGAGATGAAAAATCTAGGCGGGTTAAAATATTTTCTGGGAATAGAAGTTGCAAGGTCAGATCAAGGTATTTTTCTGTCTCAGAGAAAATATATCCTAGATCTATTATCGGAAGTTGGATTGTTGGAGTGCAAACCAGTAGATACCCCGATTGTCCAAAATCACAAGCTTGGAATCTATCCGAACCAGAAATTAGCTGATAAGGGGAAATATCAGCGATTAGTTGGCAAACTAATCTATTTATCGCATACTCGTCCAGATATTGCATATGCGGTAGGCGTGGTGAGTCAATTCATGCATTGTCCAAGTGAGGAACACATGGAGGCGGTAACTCGAATACTGAAATACTTGAAGTCATCTCCGGGGAAAGGGCTTATATTTTCTAAGAATGGAAATTTGGAAGTCAAGGGCTATACAGATGCAGATTGGGCTGGTAACTGCCTAGATAGAAAGTCAACCTCAGGGTATTTCACATTTGTTGGTGGAAATCTTGTGACATGGAGGAGTAAGAAACAAAATGTGGTGGCACTCTCTAGTGCTGAATCAGAATTTCGAGGGATGGCTAAAGGTTTGTGTGAACTTCTTTGGCTAAAAAAATTGCTAACTGAGATTGGTTTTGCTCCTAAATCAGAAATGAGTCTCTTTTGTGATAATAAAGCTGCAATAAACATTTCTCAAAATCCTGTCCAACATGATAGAACTAAACATGTGGAGGTAGATCGGCACTTCATCAAGCATAACCTTGAAATGAAGACAATTCAATTCCCATTTGTCAAGTCTGAAGATCAACTAGCAGATATACTCACCAAGGCCGTATCCAGCAAAGAGTTTCACAGCTCACTCGTCAAGTTGCGCATAAGGGATCCATATGCACCAACTTGAGGGGGAGTGTTGGTGTGAGCTGTAACACATGTGTAATAGGAGGTATTATAGGAACAGAGATGGAAAGATATCCTTCCATCTCTGTGTAGCATAATTATAGGAACCAAATATGTATAGACCAAAAATAGAAGATTTATTCTGGTAGTATAAATATGTAACCTGCTACTATGTTAAAATTCATTCAGAAATAAAGAGAAATATTCTGACAGGTAGCTGGCTTATGATAATAATTAATGGTTCTCCAGATCACAGGCCACCATCACAGTCATTCCTACTTCCTTCAGATGGTGGAAATTCAAATTGGGGAACGATTTTGCAAAATGGAACTGCGCTTGTGGATATCCCCTTAATCGACCAGGGTTTTTATGGTGATAAGATTAAGGAGTACAAAGAGGAGCTAAAAACAATTGGAGTCATGTTCGAATATGGGGAAGCGTGTAGATTTATTGGAAATCATCTGATGTCTCTTGTAGCTTCATCCACTTTGTCCAGAAGCTATGTGATATCAATACTCAATTTCATCAGATTTTTGAAGCAAAATTTTCTTTCTCCGGATCACTTTGTTAGCAAAATGAAAGAAGGCAGATGGTTAAGAACTTCCCATGGTTGCATGTCTCCAAATGGATCTGTTCTATACAGTGAGGAATGGAAAACTGCAAGGCAGATCAGTAAAATACCCTTCATTGATAAAGATGATTATGGTGAAGAAATTAATTGTTTCAAACCAGAACTTCAGTTGCTTGGTGTCATAGTTGACTTCAATGGAAATTACCAGATGGTTGTTGACAACTTACTGTCTTCATTTTCATCTTCTCTGACAGCAGAGGCTCTTCTGTTTATATTAGATTGCTTGCATCATTCTACATCTTCGGACAAACTTGCCAAAGTTCTTAAAGGCTTGAGATGTATGAAGACAAATGTCGGTTATAAATCTCCAGGTGAATGTTTCTTTCCTGATCCTGAATGGGGCTCTCTTCTAGAGGTTTTCAACAGTGTCCCATTGATTGATCATAATTTCTATGAAAGTCGCATCACCACCCGCAAAAATGAGTTGAAGCAGCTGGGAGTAAAGGTAGATTTTGAGGAGGCTGTCAATGTGTTCGTCCACTCTTTCAAACGACAGGCATCGTTTTCTTCCATTTCAAAAGAAAATGTTTTTTCGTTCCTGTCGTGCTACAGAAAGCTAAAGGAAAATTCTCTTAAATTTCCTTCAGATCAGAAGAAGTCCATCCGCGAAGTGAATTGGTTGAGGACTCGGCTCGGTGATTATAGATGTCCAGGAAACTGCATCCTGTATGGTCCTGAATGGGAGTCAATCCTCGCAATTACTCTCCTTCCGTTCATTGATGATAGTGACAAGTTCTACGGGAGGGGTATTCGTGAATATGAAAAGGAGCTGAAGAAGATGGGAGTTGTTGTTGAATTTAAAGCTGGTGTGAAATTTGTGGCTGCGGGTCTTTATTTTCCTCTGATGGAGACGAGAACGGTAAGTGGGTTAATCCAGAAGAATGTGTCCTGCACAACAGAGAAGGTCTTTTTGGTCAGCGGTTTAATTTTTTGGAGGAATACTATGAGCCGGACTTGCTTTGTTTCTTCTCCACTGCATTTAATGTCACTTCTTATCCTTCTTTTGATTCTCACTGCAAGCTTTGGAAAGTTTGGGAAACTTCAGGATACCAATTATCACATGCTCAGTGTTGTGCATTCTGGGAGTGTGTTGTGAGTCAATGGAGCTCAGAGGTGGAGACAGCTCTTGCTGATGGCTTAATGAAACTGCCTGTTCATTCTGGCCGTGGCACAATTTCTGAATCAGCACGGAAGGAAGAACTGTCCTTGGCAGATGGGGTGAAACTCAAACCGTTGAATCCAAGAGTCCTTTTTATAGGAAAAGAGATGGTTCGCCTCATTCTTGGCTTTTTAGCTGATCCTTCTTTAAAAATGAAAGTGAAAAGGAGGCATGAAGCTGTTCGTTGCCTCCTCAACATCACTGCCCTTGTGACTGCTGAGCCACTTACTGTAAGCTATAGTTTGTCACTTTCTTCAGGGGAGATTGTGAAAGTAAGAGCAAGTCGAATGATTCGTTGGGATAGAAAGAGTTCAAAGTTGTATACACTGAAGCCAGACAAGGCTGGTGGACCCAAAGTTCGCGTTGAATATGCCACTTATTTAGCTGAAGCCATAGCTGAGGGCGTGTTGTGGGATAAAGAAGATCATATAACTCTCTGAGGTGATCAAGGTGGCTGTCCTGGTCAGTTTCAATGAAGAAGCAGTTCAGTTCTTAATGCAGTCCAAGAATTTGCAGATTTTTGAGGAGGATGAGGAATTCCTGTCTGCTGCTTTCCCTTAGTAGGTGTCCAAAAAATGTCAGGCTACTGTTCCTATGTATAAATATGTAGTTTTCCTAAGAACAACCAGTTGATCAATTGCTGATTCTGGTGAGTCTACAACTGTCGGAGGAAACCTAACTATGTGTTTTCTGTCTTTCTTCGAATCGCAGCTAGCAACTATCTAATGTATACGTTAAATGTATGCTGGTGAAGGTTTTATCTGATGGTCATTTGTGCTTAGCTTAAATTGAAATTTCCTTTGAGTTTTTCTGTCCCACCCTCTCCTCCCTCCTAATGTGATACATGGACGTTTGCAGTCCAAGAATTTGCAGACTATTGAGTCAAGCAAACCGGCATTTGGTCAGCGAAGGAAAGATGAGAAACACAATCTTTAATGTGCTAAACATCGAAGCATGTGTCAAAAATTCAGACTAGAACTGAATTGAACTGCCATAGAATTCTTTTTAACGTTAAGAAAATTTGATCCGGTCTGCAGGTCAAAGATATGTTGTGTGTTCTGTCTTTGCAAGGCGTTGGCATTGGGGTTCAAAAGTGTTGTTTAAAAAATTTAATTTTTTTTATTTTAAATTAATATGTTTTTGATATTTTTAAATCATTTTAATTTATTAATTTTAAAAATAATTTTAAAAAATTAAAAAATATTATTTTAAAAAATAATAATAACTACACTTCCATAATTAATTAATGATTCCATGGCTTCACATGCATCTATTTAATACACGTACGGCATGGTCTCATTCCATTAAAAGTCTCTCTGTCGTATCCTTTGTCTTCTTGCTTGAAGACTTGTGCAGTTGAACTATACGAATAGTGAAAATTATAATAATAATTGTTTGGTTTTTAAATGATATTTTTTTTAATTTAAAAACATATTAAAATAATATAAAAATATTTACTAGGATACTATTACTTTTTAAAGTTTTTTTTATTTAAAATATATTAAAATAATATATTTTTTTTTATTTTTAAAATTAATTTTTAAAATCAGAACATTAAAATATTTTTTACTAAAAAATATATTAAAATAATATATTTTTATTTTTTAAAAATTATTTCTTACATCTTAATATTAATATTAAAACGATGGTGTTTTTGTAGGTTGAAATCGTCTTGGAACGGTGCGTTTATGGTTAGCCGGGCTGTGACGTGTATGGTAAGGATGATTCCTCCACTTCCAAGGTGATTATAGGTGTTTCGATTCTTTCGAAGACCAAAGAAAGGAGGTGTTTAAAAGGATTCTTTTTAAAGTATTTTTTTAAAAAAAATTATATTAAAATATTATATTTTTTAATTTTATAAAATTATTTTTGACATTAAAATGATTTAAAAATATATAAAAATAATTTTAAATAATTTATTTTATTTTATTTTAAAAAATATATTAAACCGCCCAGCCAAACACACTCAGTACCTGTGCGGTCGAATCATGGAGGACCAAGGACGGACACATGGTGAGGGCTAGGGTGGGTTCTAGCCTAGGTAAAGATTTTATTAATATATTTTGATTAGTTTTATATAAAAAATCATAATTTTTAATTGAATTATTAAAAAATTCTGAAATTTTGCGTAGAGCCTTGTAATATAATACTTTAGCTTGGGTTAAAATTTCAGAATTTTTGGAGAAATTCAGAAATTTGATGAAAAATTACAATTTGACTGGTTTTATGTTATTAGACGTAATTTTCAATCTGACTATCAGATTCAGCTGAAATTTTACAAAAAATCTTAAAATATATCGAATAAAATCTGGTTAAAATTTTAGGATGAACGGAGCTTGGTAGTGCTAACAAAAAAAAAGAATGTCAAATAAAAGCAAAACAAACTCATTAAGGGTAAAATGATTATTTGTCATTAAAAAATAAAACAAATCAGTTCTTCCTTCCTTTTATATGTTGGGCAGAAGTAGAATAGAAAAAAAAAAAAAAAGCAAGAGAGAGTGAGAGAAAAAAAAGAAAAAAAAACACAAAAAAAGTCCAAAAAAAAAAGAAAAGAAAAATGAGAGAATAACCTTGTAAACTTACAAAGTCTAGCTTATAAAACACTAATATAAAAAAGAATAAAGTAAAGGAAGGAGGAATTGAGAGATGAAAAAATTTTAATTACTTTGTTTTCTAGTTGATATGAGATTGTTATTTTATCTCAGTTAAGGAGTTGTTATAATAACGATTCAGATTTGATTGTAGATAAATTATATTTCATAAAACATCAAAGGATGTAATTTTAATAGTGAGTTTCTTTTTATTTTTTACTTCAATTTTATATATTTTTAAATTTATTTTTTAATATTTTGAGTAATATATTTGAATTAAAATTTTAATGTTAATTTCAAAAATTCATATTTATAAGTTAATAATTAATTTATATATATATATATATATATAATAGTCCAGAGCAGAAAAAATTCCTGACTCCGACCTTATGGAGGACCATTCAATTATTATTAAAGACCAGTCTCTCTTTCCTCACAGTGAAAAACCAATATTTGAGTTCACTTTTCCATGTTTTAAATTTGATATCGATAGCAGGTCCACTCATGAATCAGCTCTTGTCTTTTTTCTTTTTGTACCAATGAGGTAATTCGATGATCACAACATCGAATAAGGTGGTTCCGTTCAATTAGCACCTCTCTTTTCCTTCGAGCCTTTTCCTGTTCATGCTTAAAGAGAATGAGGAGGGGAAGTTTCCTGTTCATGGTTACAGCAAGCATAAAGCTCTTCTCAAGAAACAATACCATGAACAGTTTCTGTATAATAAAGCATGAAAAAAAAAAAACTATCATCAAGCATTGTTTATGATTATAACAACTATTTTTAATTTTTAATCACGTCCTTCGTTTGATAGCATAGCAGCTCCAACAGTTACAAACTTGGATTCATGGAAACCTTGGTGGGATCAGTACTCTCTCTCTCTCTTTTATAATCCTTAACCATGTGTCTTAGGGGTTAAGGAAGCGTTTGGGAACACGGTGCAAACGGTGTTCCCACCAAATTTAATTTTTTTTTATTAAAATTTAATGCAGTTTATATTTTTTGGATTTGTTTTGATGTGTTGATATCAAAAATAATTTTTAAAAAATGAAAAAACATCATTGACATGCATTTCGACATGAAAAATTATTTAAAAAACAACCACTACTACACTACTTAACACACTCTACGTATATTATGATAACATCTTGCGGATGACTTTACCTTTTCATTTGGTAAAAGTAAGTGAAGTATTTTTGTTTATATAACTTAGATTCTGTTTTTTTTTTAATTATTTTAATATATTAATATCAAAAATAAATTTTTAAAAAATTTTGAGGAACCATCTCCTTTATTTTATGTCATGCCAAAATTTTTACATAACAAAAAAAAAAATGGATGTTCAGAAAACAGAGAAATACTCTAATTTTATGGAACAATAAACTAAGTAAGAGAAAAACCAAACCTTCCTATTTAAATACAATGTTTCTATGCTCGAAAAAACTAGTTTTCTAATTTTCTAAATTTGTACTGATAAGGAAAAACATATTTTTTAGGTTCTTTCAATTATTATTTAAATATTTCTATGCTTTTTTTTTTTCAAGTCAATGCTTTTCCTCTTTTAACTCCGCCACTCCTACCTGTACAAGTTTCCTTCCCAATGAAGGAGTCTTCTTAGTTTCTAGTCTTCACTTCACTACTCACTACTACCGCTACCGCTACCTTCTCCTCTTTTCGAGCTTTCTTCGTTTCCTTCAAAACCTTTGGTTTCTTCTCTCTGTAAGACTGTAACTACTCAACTTCGTGTTTTTCTTTTTTGGTTTCTGGGTGTTTTTTCTTTTCTGTTTGCAAGAGCAACAATGGCAACTCCAAAACAACACATAGAGCACATAAGAAAAACTACGTTCTCAATAGGAGGAGAAAAGAACCCTTTGGCTCCTATGCTTGATCAGGCTGTCAAGTATCTTTCTGCTGAACTCTACGCTAAAGATGTCCACTTTCTTATGGAACTCATTCAGGTTTTCTTTCTTTTTTTATCAATGTGACCAGACAATGCTGTTTAGTATGTCCAATGTTGCATGTTTTACTTTATATGTTTTATTTGCCCTTTATCCATTCTTTCTCTTTAAATTTTGTAGTCGCTGATTGCTTTGATAGTGATTAAAGTTGGAAGCTGCAAATTTCTGTTGCCTTTTGTTTTACTGAATTGAAAAGCTAAAAGTCAAGTTGAGTCAATGACTGTCCTTTTTTTTCTTTTTGGCTGTGGCTTTCGGTGAAAAAATGGGTTGTTCTTCTAGTTGAAATGCAGTCATCAAGCTACCTGATTTTGATCATTCAAGGTCTTTAACAGTTGATAAAAATGAAGAAGGAATGGATTGCTATCATTATAATTTGTTGAATTTGATAAAAAAAAAATGTGCATTTCTCATGTTAAAATTTTGGATATTTTAATTTTTGTAGCAGTTATTTTGATCTGATATAATATGCATAGTTTACTATCCTTTGATTCCAAGGTGAATTTTCCTTTCACAGAATGCTGAAGATAATGAATACTTGGAAGGGGTGGATCCTTCACTTGAGTTTGTCATAACATCTCGAGATATAACAAACACTGGTGCGCCTGCTACTTTGCTCATCTTCAATAACGAGAAGGGTTTTTCTGCAAAAAATATCGAGTCCATTTGCAATGTTGGAAATTCCACTAAGAAAGGGAACCGGAAGCGTGGCTATATTGGGGAGAAAGGTATTTTTCCTTGCTCAATTTCTTGTGCAACAGTGTATTTTATAAGTTGTTTCTCGGTTGTGTGACTTGCTAGAGTCTTATAGCTTCTGCTGGATCAGGGATCCTGATTCTGAATGTGTTTTACTACATTTTTGTTTTTTAGTATGTATTTGCTTCAACGACAAATGAAAAACTTGCAACCAAGCATATTAGAAACTGGTAAACCCCTGTGGTTTTGTATGGAAACTCAACTAATTGAACCTGGTAAACATGCCTGCTTAAACATTGAATTGCGAAGGCATTGAGCTAAGCACAACACAGACATGCAAAGCATATGAACAGAAG
Source organism: Populus davidiana (assembly GCA_030145905.1). Classification (NCBI taxonomy): domain Eukaryota; kingdom Viridiplantae; phylum Streptophyta; class Magnoliopsida; order Malpighiales; family Salicaceae; genus Populus; species Populus davidiana. The sequence goes on from CM057803.1 coordinate 13,369,693, forward strand.
ATCTTTTCAACTTGGGAACACAGGTTACTACTGCATTAACCATACTGGACTAATGGAGAGCTCATGGAATAACCATGAGCTGGCTAATAAATCATGATAGAGGTGGATAGGGTTTGCAACTGTACCATCTAGTAATCCATTATTGAGACACCTCTTATTTATCTTCAATTCTGTTCTAATAAACTTTGTTTCGGTTTGGTATGCAGGAATTGGATTCAAGAGTGTGTTTCTTATTGCTGCTCAGCCTTACATATTCAGCAATGGCTATCAGATACGATTCAATGAAAAGCCCTGTCCACACTGCAATCTTGGATACATAGTTCCTGAATGGGTTGATGATAGCCCTTCTCTTTCTGACATAAAACAGATTTATGGTTCCGCTTCTACCCTCCCAACTACTACACTGATTTTGCCCCTGAAGTCTGATAAGGTGAACCCCGTAAAGCAGCAGCTGTCGAGTATTCATCCTGAAATCCTGCTGTTCCTTTCAAAGATAAAACGCCTTTCTGTCAGGGAAGAAAACGCGGATCCCAGGCTCAACACTGTTAGTGCAGTAGCTATTACCAGAGAGATAAATTTCTTGCAAAGGAAAAACATTGATACCGAGTGCTCCACACTCCATCTGTCTGCAGATGAAAACAGTGATGAATTTGAAAAAGAATGCAGCTACTACTTGTGGAAGCAGAAATTTCCTGTCAGGCAGGAAAACAAAGTCGACATGAGAATGGAAGTGGAGGATTGGGTGATCACTTTGGCTTTTCCTAATGGAGAGCGCCTCCATAGGGGAATGGAGCACTCCCCTGGAATATATGCATTTCTTCCGACCGAGATGGTGACCGGCTTTCCCTTCATAATTCAAGCAGATTTTATTCTAGCATCATCAAGGGAAACAATACGATGGGACAACATATGGAACCAGGGAATTCTTGATTGTGTTCCCTTTGCTTTTATCGAAGCATTAATCTCATTAGTCAAAACAGTGCATGGTGCACCAGTATCCAGTTTGCCTAGAATGTTCAAGTTCCTGCCGGTCCATAGCTCCCCCTTTGAAAAGTTGAATTTGTCACAATTATCAGATTTCAATGTAAAGTTCTCTGTATTTCATCGATTTTGAAAGGAAGAATTCAGTCCTATAAATACATGTAATAATCCCTAATTTGTAGTCTATAATCCCTGATTTGTAGTCTATAATAAATACAATAAATACAAGATATTCTGTTACAATTTGGTTGCCATATATTGTTGATATTCTTGCCATATACATTGACATCCCCCCTCAAATTGATGTTGGTCGATCAAGAAGCATCAATTTGTCAATCATGAGTTGATGTCGAGGCCGAGACAAGGCCTTCGTAAAGACATCAGCAGTCTGATGCTCGGTGGAAATATGAGGTAGTGTAAGAATATTATGATCAAGAGCTTCACGAATATAGTGACAATCGACTTCAATATGTTTGGTGCGTTCATGAAACACAGGATTAGTAGCAATCTGAATAGCACTTGTGTTATCAGCATGAAGAGGTGTAGGAGTGTGCTGAGGAAAACCAAGTTCACGTAGCAAACCCTGGAGCCACACAATTTCAGAACATGCGGAGGACATAGCTCGATACTCAGATTCTGTGGAAGATTTTGAGATTCGGTCTTGCTTTTTGCTTTTCCATGAAATTAAAGCATTTCCAAGAAACATACACCACCCAGTAACAGACCGACGTGTATCCATGCACCCCTGCCCAATCTGCATCACTATAACCTGTTAATTGTAATGAATTATCAGCAGGAAAAAATAATCCTCGCCCAGATGTGCCTTTAAGATAGCGAAGAATTCTTCGAACAGCAGCTAAATGAGGTTGACGAGGAGCCTGTAGAAACTGACTGACTTGTTGTACTGCAAAAGAAATATCTGGCCGAGTAATGGTTAGATAATTCAAACTGCCCACCAATTGTCTATATATGGAGGGATCAGGTAACAGGTCACCATCATTCTGACAAAGCTTTAAATTAAGCTCAAGAGGTGTAAGAACGCTATTCCCCTGATTCAAGACCGCCCAAGAGAAGAATCTCTTGGTGTATTTGTGCTGATGTAGAGAAATCCCATTAGACATAGAGTGCACCTGGAGACCAAGGAAATAGTGAAGATGTCCCAGATCCTTCATATGAAACTCACTGTTAAGAGAACGCTGTAAATCCTCAATGAGTGGAATGTCAGATCCTGTAATGATAATATCATCCACATATACCAGAAGAGCAACAATACCAGTAGTAGTTTGCTGAAGAAACAGAGAGGAATCATATTGGCTCTGAATAAATTTAAGTTTCAGAAGAGTAGTGCGAAATTTTTCAAACCATGCCCGGGGTGCCTGTTTTAGACCATACAAGGACCGTTTCAACCAGCAGACTTTATCAGATGGGTGAGTAAACATACCAGGAGGAGGAGTCATATAAATATTCTCTTTCAGATCTCCATGTAAAAATGCATTTTTTACATCCATTTGACGAAGTGGCCATCTCTTGGAAGCAGCAATTGCCATAATGGTGCGTATGGTAGTCATTTTAGCCACAGGTGCAAAAGTCTCCTCATAATTAATACCATATGCCTGACAATTTCCAAGAGCCACCAACCGTGCTTTATATCGTTCCACAGATCCATCAGGTTGGAATTTAATAGTGTATACCCATTTGCAGCCAATAGGTTTAATACCGGTAGGACAAGAAACAATATCCCATGTGTGATTATCTTGAAGAGCCTGAAGTTCCTCTTTCATAGCTTGTTGCCAACATTCTTGGGTACAAGCCTGCGCATAAGTCTTAGGCACAAAAGTACTATCAATAGTGGTTGCTGAGCATCCATACCTGTTTGGGGCACGTGAAACTCTAGTTGATCGTCTTAGTTGAGTGGAATGATCAGATGTCGGTTCCGTGTCCGGAAGGGGCAAAGTGGATGGTGGATGACGTCTTTGATATACAATTCCTGGCTTAAAACGTTCAAAGATATAAGATGGACTATCATCATCAAATGTAGGAAGCTGGATAGGAGTGGATTCTGTAGAAGGACAAAACGGGAAAAAATTCTGATTTTCAAAGAAAATCACATTTCGAGAGATACGAATTTTATGAGCGTTTGCATCATAACATACAAACCCTTTATGAGAATTACTATATCCTAGAAAAGCACAACGAGCAGCTTGGGCTGAGAGTTTATTACGTTCAGTAAATGGTAAGTGAACAAAACAAACACACCCAAAAACATGGAGCGAATCATACTCAGGAAGAACACCAAATAAAATAGAGTATGGAGATGCAAAGTTTAGAACTTGAGAAGGCAAACGATTGATTAGATGAACGGCTGTGGATAGAGCTTCTACCCAAAATCGAGTAGGTACTGAAGAATCAATTAATAAAGTGCGAACAACATCTAAAAGATGACGATTCTTACGCTCAGCAAGTCCATTTTGTTGAGGAGTGTAAGGACAAGATCTTTGAGAGAGAATCCCTTTGTTTTTGAGATATTCCTGAAATTCTTTGGACACATATTCCCCCCCGGAGTCAGAACGAAGTATTTTAATATGAGCAGAAAATTGATTTTCAACAAATACTACGAAAGTCTGAAATGTTGAGAATACATCAGCTTTAGATCGGAGAAAATATATCCAAGTGAAACGACTGAAATCATCAATAAACGTGACAAAATATTTATACTGAGCATGAGAGATAACAGGACTTATACCCCATACATTAGTATGAATAATTTCAAAACATTTAGAAGCACGACTACCATGTGAAGGAAATGATAATGCTTTGCTTTTACCTAATTTGCAAGAACTACAGTCCAAAAATTCTGTGGAAAAAGAATTTTTATTCCCCAAATATCCATGTTTCATAAGATGAGTCAATACATTAGAATTGGGATGTCCCAATTTCTTATGCCAAAAATGAGGATTATTAATGACAGTAGAATAAGCACAAGAATTAATACTAGGAATAGAAAATTGTACTGGAAATAAACGTCCCACTTTAGGCCCCTTCGCGATCACCTTCCCCGACACTTGATCCTGCACACAACAACCATGACGATTAAAGAGAATTTCACAGTTATTTTCTACCATTTGACCAACAGAGAGTAAACTTGTTGATAATTTCGGTGACACAAAAATATTGTTGAAATAAGACCCCAAATTACCAATTGATAAAATCGGCAGATTATCACCATTTGCAACCTGTATATGTTGATTACCCATGTATTTTCGCACATTACACAAACCATTTTCACTGCTGGTCATATGATTCGACGCTGCCGAATCCATTAACCACGGTTTATTATATGCCGAATCCAAAGAAATGTTAAGTTTATTACCAGAAATTCCAAGTGCAGAGAAGGCAGAGATGATCATCTGCTGCACCATCTCGGGAGTGATCGTGCCTGACGAAGAGCTCACCGACGATGAAGATTCTAGTGCCAACGGTGAGGACACGGCTGCGGCAGCCATAGAAGTAGCCCCCAATTTTGACTGCACAGTAAACCCTTGGCGATTCTGTGGTCGCAGACGACACTCCCTGATTACATGCCCCTCCTTCTTACAATAATTGCAGAATTTCTTACTGCAATTTCTGGCAATGTGCCCTAACTCCTTGCAATTGAAACACTGCACACTCCCACCCCTCTGTCGTCCCCTTCCTTGAGCCATGTAAGCCACATTCATCTCTGTGACAGTGTCCTGGGTCAACTCGTGTTGAGTGGCAAGTCGTTGTTCTTCCCGTAACAGTTCCCCCAAACATTCATCCAAGGTGGGTACTGGACTTCGGTTGATCAAGCTAGCTCTCACAGCCTCAAATTCTGGCCGGAGCTTCATCAAGAACTGGTCCCTCTGGCTCTCGGCATAAACAAGGTATATTGCTTCTAAACTATCCTTCGGTATTTTAGAGTAAATTATGCCAGTATATTCACTCCATAGGTTTAGAAATCCAGCATAGAATTGTTCAATTGAAAGATTACCTTGTTTGTAATTGGCAATACTCATTTCGACCTGAAATTTTTGAGCCGAATTGTTCTGAGAATAAATGCATTTGAAGTAGTCCCAAATCTCCTTCCCTGTGCCAAACGATCGAAGATTGTTGATCATATGGGGTTCAACAGACCCCAGTATCTAGGAGACAATTTTCGCATCCTTGGTAGTCCATATACCCAGCTCCTGTGGTTCGGTTGGTGCTGGTGAAGATCCATCAAGATGCCCCCATAATTCCTTCCCTTTAACAAACATACGAAACTGAAACTCCCAACTGGCATAGTTTTTGCCATTGAATCGAGTAAGAAAAGCCTCTCCAGACATCCTAGGAATCTCAAAAAAAATATCACCAAATACTGATGAATTCAGTCTATAGACTTAAGAAAAGAACAAAAAAAATCTAGATTAGAGAATAACCGGCTCTGATACCATGTCACAATTATCAGATTTCAATGTAAAGTTCTCTGTATTTCATCGATTTTGAAAGGAAGAATTCAGTCCTATAAATACATGTAATAATCCCTAATTTGTAGTCTATAATCCCTGATTTGTAGTCTATAATAAATACAATAAATACAAGATATTCTGTTACAATTTGGTTGCCATATATTGTTGATATTCTTGCCATATACATTGACAGAATTCAGTGAGGGAATCAATTAAAGCGAAGCTGGCTGAAAAGGATATCATTCCAAGTGAGTCATACACAGCACAACAGTTCTTTCATAAACCACGTGAAGTTGGCCGATTAATGCCTGCTTTCTGGAGAATACTGAAGAAGACAAGGGAGCAAGGAGTGAGGTTGCACAAACTTTCATCCCATGGTTGCTATGTTCTGAATTCTTCATTTGATAAGCCAGAGTATGATGACATACTGGATTTCTTGGGGGTGAGACCGGTAAGCAGTGAGTGGTATGTAAAGTGCATTCAAGGCTCTAATATTGTAATGGGAGTCTCAGAGGAAACGTACCTGGAGCTTCTTCATTTCCTTGCTGTTAATTGGCAGTCCGAGTTTCACAGCACAGGCATGGGGAACATTCCACTAATTAAATATGTGGGTACCGATGGGAGCGTTTCTTTGTGCTCTGTTAATGAATCTGCTCAACAGAATGGTAAAACTTTTCTGGGGAACGAGGAGTTGCTTAATGCTGCCTTCCCTTCTGTTTAGGTACGTGTGAACCCCTTAATAGTTACAAGTTCGCAACCTTCTGTTTTTGTCCTTTGCTTCTTCCAGCACCATTTATCTGTCTAAGCAAGTATTATTATGTTAATTTGTAAGATGGTGTGAACTATTGGATCAAATATGTTTGGGAGATCAGCGGTTAAGCTGGTTCAGTCAGTCTACCATCAAATTTGTAAGATGGTGTGAACTATTTTGTTAATTTTTCTACTTGGGATGATTCTTGGTGGATTTCTGTTTGTGCTAAGAAATATTATAAGATTTAGAGGCATATAGGCCCGACACAACTGCGTTGCTGTGTATTCCGCTTCCGTACAACGTCACTTTCAAATGAACACCAGAATCAGATTTATCCAAATTTCATCAGATCATTGGAAGATGGGGCATGGAAAATGGTGGCCTAGAAAACTGTTTCAAAACACAGTAATTCACATCTATATAACATAATTTTCATGGCTGAAGTGTTAATATGAAACAGAACACTTGATAAAAGAAAATTCTGATGATAATTTTCTTCATTTTTCTCCTTCAGCTCTCGGGGAGCTTTGGAACTTTCAGCTGATTCTTTCCTTTAGGAACGCCCTGAATCTTCTCCCTTCTTTCCCTTCTTCTTTCCAAAGCTCCCCGAGAGCTGAAGGAGAAAAATGAAGAAAATATAAGCTTTTTTCAATGAAAGCAGAAGCAATAAAAACTTGATCTGTATGCTCATCTATTTTTTTAATCAATTTAATATTAAAAAATAAAATTTAAAAATATATTTTTAAAAAAAATATTATTAATATTAAATAAAATACCAAATTGTCTCTAAAATTATAAATAAGGTGAAGCCACTGGAGTTAAGTTATAAGATTGATTTAAAAAAAAAAAACCCAATGTTAAGTATTAATTTGCATTAAAATGTGCAGGATAACGTCCATTATGCTACTTCAAGAAAATTGATTGATTTATATACAGTGTCTGAAAGTATAATGATAATTATTTTTTAAAATATTTTTATAAAGAGTGTTTTCACTGTTATCCGTGGACATTTATACTAAGGTAACGTTTGGTATGTTGAACAATATTAATTAAAAATAATAATAATTATCATGTTTTGTATTTGGACTACATTAAATTAGACTAGATAATTTATTTTATTTTGTATTTAATAAATATTGGATAGGATAAAAACAATATTCTACAGTTATAATAATATTCATGTCTTATCTAATATTTGAAGTGTAGAGTATAACATATATTTTTAAAGCACAATCAACATGGGAAATCATTATTTATTTATCGTAGTGGTAAATCGTTAATTCAAAACTTGGTTTTGTAAAAATAAAATATAAGGTCGTCTGTAATACGTGAAGTATAGGAAATTCTGTTTTTTAAAAAAACATTTTATACATAAATAATGATATCTAAAGTATAATTGTTATATGCATGGACAGGAAAAACTCTGTAGAAGATAGGATGTGGAAGGATATGCTACTGCTTTTACCTCCTTATTTTAGGCCCTCGATCGATGAGGTAAGACAGCATGGGTACAAATGCTAATTTGGTATTTGAAGAGAACTAGTCATGCTCCTCCTAAATAACTGGAAAATGTCTGTACAATATTCCAAATGTTCACCGCAGGTTAATAATGCTAGCACACTGAATTAATTAACACCTATTTTAGAGCATGAAAATAGTAGTTTTCAGACATGTGAATTTTGTTGCTGTACTGAACAGGGGTTGAAAGTGGTTTCTCACCAATGAAACTGATCCTAATGTAGTTATTAAACTCAATAGGAGTGGATTGATCGATGTAGTAATTTATTGATTTTGATTTTAATTCTAACTCCAGCCAGGTTTTATTTTAAATTATTTTGGATATTAACCTGACAATACTCAAGTGACATGACTTGTGAAACCATAATATAATTGACCTGACCAAATTAGAATATAACCCAATTAGATAAATTCTAAGAAATTTTAATTTTTTTTATCTAAAATTATAGGAGTGGATTGATCGATTTGATTTATTCTTGTTCTATATATATATATATATATATAAACCCTTTAGGCAAAGAATTCTTATGTATGTATGTTCTACATATGCATGATCAGCTTTCAAATACTTACTTCCCACAAGGAAGAATAGCGTGTGTGTAGTGTGTACTGTGTGTGTACCGTGCTTCTTAAGTAAAGCTGACAGAGAAAATATTATGGCATCATAGATTAACTTAGGACATGTTAGCTGACAAAGTACAAGAAAAACATATCCATCAAAGGAATCTAAGATCACTAGAAGTAAAGAACAAAGGTTTAACCTCGAGAAGATTCATGACATGTGGAGGCTATATACGTGCATGCATTGCTAGCTAGAACTTAATTACTTTTAGGAACCTGATTCAATAGCTGGCTCTTGCTTAATCAAGAAATATAAAGGGATTAAAAGAAACAGATTATTTTAGCCTCAGTTATGCTTGTCCGACTCATGAGTATCAACTTTTGCAAATATAAAGGAAGTATTTAGGAATTTAACTTTTCAAAATTTCGGAAAGAGATTATATATATTGAAGTGAACCCCATGTGCAGATATTCTTGCTATTATATAAGATTTGAAATCGTGGCTGGTTCTATGCTTAAAAGGGATTTACTTTGCACAAAGTTGATACCACTTGATATATACATTTGCTCACCTTTTTAAATTAAATTTTCTTTATTTAATTCATGGAATCCTTGAGAATTGAATATGAAAAAGTTTAAGTTACATATATTTACTCTATGCAGATCGAATTAATCATATATTTACTTGATATCTTAAACATATATCTTATTTTTATAGGGTGACGATAGCTTACGTTATCTTTGCGGACAAGAAGTTTTACGTGCCGATCTACTAAGCTGTTTTGGCTTCCATAGATCAAGTTTGTATAAGAAGTTTTTCTTTCTTAAATCTGGGTGATAGTGATTGCAATTTTGTTGAATATATGCAATATATCCATTTCCTTTAATAGACAAACTGAAGACAGGACATACAAAGATAATGAAAAAAGCGTGGCATGCCTTTGGTTCTTGACATAATATGTTCAAAAGAAACTGTGGCTATTGCTTTGCTCATCATCTTCTTCATTTGAAGAGATATCAGTTATACTGCTAGAGTTCGAAGATGACGATGAAGAAGATGAAACTGAATAAAAAACAACCTCATCTCTCGCCATAAAATCAAACAATCTTGGTTGAGTTCGCCTAGCATTGTTATTTGTACAAGTTTCAATTATCCCTTTTCTTGTTCCGCCTTTGTTTTTCAGGAATACTCGGCATACGACCCATTTATCCAATTGATAAGAAGAATTCTGCAGAGAACATCAGACAATATTACTATTAGAGATTAATATAAATTATATTTTAGAATTTTATCTAACAATTTAAATTATTAACTTTGAAATGGTTCTTTGATATGGTATTAAAACCTTAATGACCAAGCAGTCATGAATCTCACTATCCTTATTTATTTGATAAAAATTATACACGAGTTAATGTGGATCTATATAAGTTTTAAGCTCCAAAAACTTTCACTTGAAGGAGTGTATTAGAAAATAATATAAATTATATCATAAGATTTCAACTAATAACTTAAGCTATTAGGTTGAGATGATTCTTTTACAATTATTAAATAAAAACAACTCTTTTTTACACTTCAACTCTTTTCATCCTATAACTTTGCAGATTAATGCGCTTTTACTTGTATTTGTAATTACTGTTTTGTAACCAGGGTACCATTGACTCAATGATAGACAGGTCTTTGGATAATTAAAACACCCCGACTATTATAAAAAAAAAAAAAAAATCAGTAAAAACAAAGAAAAGTGATCGACATTTTTAACTCAGAAACTATAAAATATGAATTTTTTTTGTTGGCCTGAGCAGCAAAACCTCTCAATGCAGCAGTACTGCTGCATAAAATATGTAACAATTAATAACTTGCCTGGGCTGAATTCTGTGTCTGTGGAAAATTGCAATCTGTAGTTTCTTCTCCTACATTAACAAGGCGATATTCATGCATGACCCAATCAGTTCTAGACCCATGTGTTGCCTTCCCTCTATAAAAAACAAGAGTCTTCTTCATCCCCACAACATGGTTATTCTTCCAGCTTGAAGAAATAATTTGTTTGTCTAAGCCAGTTGCTTTCCAATAACCTGAAGCACTACTCCTATTGACTCTATTTCCATTTGGATACTTGGTCTCCTTGTTGCTGAAGAAGTATCTTTCTTGCTCCATATCACCTATAACACATGCATGATTACTTCTTTTAACTTCCAATTAATGCAGGGAGAGGTTTTACAGGCAAAATATTGAAGAATATTACAACATTAGACTAACCTGGCAACTCCCAGGGATCATACTTGCAGACATTGACCTCGTGAATGACTGAAGCAGGCAATGGCCATGAAAGGATTTTGCGTTTAAGGTACTGAAAGACAAGCTCTTCATCAGTTGGTTGGAAACGAAAACCAGGAGGCAATCTGATCATTCCATCTCTAACAAGGTTGAACTTTTCCATACTGAATACTCTCTTGAAAGGAAATTGGCCTTTGGCAGCTATTTGCAGCGCACAGAGAGAAAGTCGAGTTGGGTGGGTTGTAGGAGTTAAGAGAGGGCTCTTTATAGTAATTGTGGTGTTGATGGCATGTGTAAAGGCAGAAATATTTTGACGGGAGACACTACAACAAGAAAATATGTTAATTTGACAAAAGGTTACTTAGCAATTGATTAAAAAAATGAATTATTTACCACTTCATGATTGACATCTGTTGAAAATATTAGCTATTGCTAATTATACTTTTAATCAGTTTAAAGACTTCACAATATTACCTTGATTAGTCAAATATTAATCAAGTTTAGCTTTAAAATTAAGAATAAATACAGGGTTTTTTCTCTGAAAGAAAAAAAGATTTATAAGACCTTGACAACTATAGAATGCCCACTCTAAATGTCTGCAACCATAAATTACTTGTTCTATCTCCTTTTTTCCTCTGTTAAAAAATTAAATAAATAAATTGGAGGTTCATTATTTTATAAAGGATGAATCCTTGAATCATGTTGCAGATCCCATAAATCACAAATCTGTCAATAATCAAGCATGTAATAGCTAGGAAATAAAAAGAAAAATTATCTATATATAATAACTTTATTTTTTAAATTTTATAATCATTAGGCAGCATATCCTTAACTTAACCTTTCCTTGTTAAAAATAGGTTACGCATGCTTTATATATATATATATATAGAATATTGATCTCTGTATTATTTACTATGAGCAATACAATTAATATTCTTCTTGTAAGCAAAAACCAAAATAATCTGTGCACTAGACTATATTCAATACATTCGGTGTTAAGTTACACGATGATTACCTCATTAATTTGATCTAAAAAAACCCAAAGTATTAGAAGTCGTAAATTTAACCACTAAATTGCGTTTACTTCTCGTGCTTTTACTGAAATATGAAGCATCCAACGTGCTTAATTAGGTCACAAATGTTAAAGACGTGCAAGTAAACAAAAACCCTTTTGTCAATGGACATTAACAGGGTTGAATTTAACTGAGGAACAAAGGATATATAGGATGCTATCTGAAAGGTCGGTCCTTTTTCATAATTATATTCGCAAGTTTTTTCAAGTTTGGGATATAGACCCGAACCTCGTAAGAATGAAGTCATATGATGTCATCCTTACTTATTCTATTTACGAAAGTGAAAAAATAAATAAATAATTATATCATTGAAAAAAGAATCTGCTTCTTGCTTTGCATATACATCTCTACTTGAAAGTCAACAATTTTCCTAGGAGCCTCTCAGCATTGTGTCGTGCCTGACGTTAGTCTAGCTAGGCGATAACGTCTTATTCTTTGACTGGATGTTTTTTGAACTGAGAAAATTCCATGGACTAAATAATTTCCTTTCCTGCCATTGCACTCTTATAGATACCACGCCAAGGTAGAATGATCATATAAACAAGTGACTTGCAAAGTTACAAGATGATTTCTTACCCGTAATTCCTTTTCTTATATTGCTTCTACTTTTCTTCCACCTACAAGTCCTTTTTTCTTGTAGTGGCCCTGGACTTTGAATTTAAAGCTTTTTTTTTTTCAAAAAATTATGAATAAACAAAAGAACTTCAATGCTAAAGAGCCTCAAGTCTTCATCACTTTCCAGAGTGGATAAATTTAGTTTATGCACAAAGGTTCTAGCCATCATCAATTCTTTTTATAAACATGTCTACCTTGAGGTGTTTTAAAGAGCCCACATTAGTTTTTCAAGTGTAATATATTGCTAAAGTTATAGAGAATTACTTTTTTTTACTGTTTTTTAGAATGAAACTAGAGAAAAGACAAGAATTGAAACAAAGATATTGCGCTCCTCTTCCCAATTTTGCAAGAGAGTTGAATGTCTTTGAGTTTTTGAAAGATTTTAATGGGATATAATATTTGAAGGGGCAAAAAACCCCCATAAAAAGTCATGCTTTTATAAGATTAAAGCAAAAGCCTTGAAAAGGATTATAAAAAGTCAAAAAAGGTGACCATTTCCTAAGTAGGGCATGAGGATTGGTACTTTTCTTCATTGCGAAGATGTTGCTTTTCTCCCTCCATTGGGAATTTGGGATCCTCCCACAGTAAAAGCAGCTACTTTGTGTACATGGTTGATAGCCATTGCTTGAGACAACAGCAACAAAAGATATACATTTTTGCGACCTTTTGAGCCTGCAATCCTTTCATACGAATGCTATTTATATCGTTAAATGTTGCCTTTTAGTCTTTACAGTACAAGCAATTTCTTTTCATGATTGTTTTTATTAAACATCGCGCATAAAAATAAATATAGAGAATATCATGAGAATAAAACAATCACACAATTCAATGATTCTATGTGATTAAGAGAATATCATGCATTCTTATCCAAATTGTACAATTCTAGCAGTTTGGACAAAATAATTGTCACCCATTAAATTAACTCAGCTACTAATTAATAGACTCAATCTAGTGATAATTAAGTTTTTCTCATGTTATTATATATTCAATATAGAGATCATAAAGGAAACAATTACTGTGAATACATTAATTTGGTTATTAATGACTTGTTTAAAACTGGATTAAAAAAAGTTGAGTTTTGGTATGCCTGAATTATTCAAGAGTATTCTAAGATAGAATTCTAGTGTTTGAATTTTGGAAATTTGGGACCACAATTAATTGGATTGGTGGGTTAAATTGAGTGAGAGTCATTAGATTGGGGATTCGATTGGAAATTAAAATTGTTTGTTGATGACCTAATTGAGAATGGGGTCGTAGTTGGTGGTATAGTTGTCCCTTTTCCTCAACTAGTTATTTTCAAACCATAATTTCTTTACGATGATGACTAGAGAAGAAAAGACGAACCCCATTGCATAAAACAGCTAGCAATTATTTTACTATTATTTTGATCAATATGTTGACAATCATACATATAATTAACCTCTCTTTATCAGGCATCAATTAGTGGCTATTTTATAGTTTAAAAAAAAAAAAACAAAGGTGATGCTTAATTCATAAGAAAGTTTGTTTATGCTAACTGCACATTCAAGGACCTTGGATCACACTTTTCGTTCCATGAATGTGCAAGTCCACTTTTCGTTCCATGAATGTGCAAGTCCACTTTATCAACTTGTGTTGCTTCTCGGGCTACATGAAGATTAAATTTTTTTAAAATTATTAATATGAATATTTTAATTAATTCTATAAACCCTAAAATTAAATGGTTATTATATTAGCAATTACGAATTTGAAATCACAAAGAAATAAAATTTTTAATTCCAAACTTTTACTATTAAATCATTTATTAAATGATTTATATTGAAAATTAATTAATTTATAGCATGCTTGCTCTCATAAATATAAGCGATTACCAATCATAAAATGGATGTCATAAACAAAATAAGATGTTAAAGACGCGCATAATCCTTTTTTGTTATAGCTCAAGTGTAAAAGGTCAAAATCCAATAAAAGATCCGTTTACTATTCTTGCCTTTTATCGCAAGCATAATTGTGAAACCGGGATAAAATCTCGGTTACGAATTGAAAGTATTGACCAGGATAGATCTAGATTTACAAAAAAAAAAATAATAATAATAATATAATATAATATTATTTTAATAATAAAAAATAATTAACAAGTTAAAAATTAGATTTTAATCGGACTTGATTAATCAGGATTTTTTTATCGAATTAGCAGGTTAATTTGAATTTTTTACTAAATCAACTTAGATTTTTGACAGATTAGGCATGTAATTTCAGCTTTTCAAAAAAAGTTCGAATGGATTATGGGTTGAATCTCCAAGTTAATAAGGTTAAACCAGATATTTTTTAATTAATTTTTTGTAAACCCGAGTTAGGTCCTGGAGTCTCGGGTTGAACTGCTTTTGTTTGGGTTGTAAATGTAGAAAATGACTTTAAAAAGAATCGCCGAAGTATTTTCGCAGCCCATTGAATATAAGCCCAAGAAGCATTTACTAACCGCTTTCCTACTATTTCTTTTGGTTCCAAAGAGAAGCTCTGGCTTAGGGTTTTGAAGGAAGCGGTCGTCAAACAAAAGCAGGGTTTTAGGCTAGCTACCCGGATAGAAAAATCAAAGAAACTAAAACAATGGATCCTTCATCAGTTAACTCAGCTGAATTGGAACGATTCCTTAATGTAAGTATAGAATCCCTCTTTCCCTTTTCACAAATTCCCATCTTTTATTTTCTTGAGCTTTATTTTTTGAAAGATTTACACTTGTGGTTTCAGTGTTTGATTCATTAAAGGTCTCAACTTTCTGGTCATTACTACCACTACATTGTTTTGTTGTCTGGTTAACGTAATTTTTATCTTAATCTTTGTATTCTATTGAATTGTTATTGCAAAAAAATTCAAGCTTGATCGGATAACCTGATTTGGTTGGATAATTTGAATAATGGGGTTGGTGGAAAATTTTGTGTGTGGGATTTTTTGCTGATATGATGAGTAAACTCAATTTTTGTATGTACAGTTTCGGTATATTATTGGTGTGGATAATATTCTTGATGAATTTCCTCTTATAGTACTGTGTTGTTGGTTCTTGTTTCTTGCTGAGGGAAGGTGCTGATGCGGTTTTATGTTATCACACTAAATTATAGACGATTTGATTTGCTTCGTGAAGAATTCAGAACTGTCATTTGGTATCACGGGCTTAATTGTATGGGTAATTGTGCTATTTTATGAGTAACTATGATGTGATAAATTTGAGATTGCATGTTTGCTTAGAACGGAGTTAGCAGGAAGACTAGTGGAGGGGAGTGTTGGTTTTTTGGTAATTCGAGTATCTTAAGGAAGACAAATGTTGGGGAGCGTTATTTTGTAATTTAAGTCTCTTAAGGTAGTGTGGGATGGTTGCTGTCATCACCTTGCTGGATCTTTGATATTTTACAATGACGTATGTGATTCTGATTTTGGAATGATTTTTTTGGTTTTGCAGCAAGAGAAGGAAAGAGCTATGGTTAATGAGATGGTGGCAAAGCTTACAAGTGCATGCTGGGACAAATGCATCACAAGCTCACCGGGGAGCAAGTTCAGCTCAAGTGAATCATCTTGCCTTTCTAACTGTGCTCAGCGTTATATGGATATGAGTCTTATCATTATGAAACGCTTCCAGTCCATGAACTGATTTCATGAAGAATTGGCCTACTGTATCGGTTTGCAAGTTGCAACTGTGCTCTAGCTTCAGTCATTAGTGGATTACAGTAGCTGAAATGCCTTGCATTTTTGGAACTAAATTTCATATTTCTCTCTCGATTATCTTTACATCAACTTCTGTATTTTAAACACCATGGAATTATTATCCTCCCAACATTTGATGTTGCATAAATGATGTCCTGTTGCTTTCAGAACGCTTTCTTTCTTGTCTTAAACTTGTGCAGTTGCGAGTAGTGGGGTGTTGTGATTAGCGCAAGTTGCAGGAAGCAAATACATTTAATTACACCGGTATTTCCCAGTGTTCACAAGCCAGCCTGAGTGGAACCACGGAAGTGGAGGTAAAAGCAGCTGGTGGTGCTTGTTAAAGGCTACTACTCATTGCTGTTTAGGTGGTTGGATTCTGACTGCCATGGTAAACGTGTGCAGCTTTTCTCATTTCTATTTTCAAAAGTTTAGTTAGTCGCAAGCCTTCATGGTCACAGTTAGAATTAAAATCCTTAACTTCCATTGAAGCAAGGTTTAGTTTCAAAAACTGATATCTCTAACTTTACGGGAGATGAACCCGTTTCCCTTTCTGGACCGCTACTCTCTCAAAGAAAGCCAAGTGACTCCTAGACTCCCATTGCTAGATTTCTAGCTGTGGAAACTCATAGGTTAATGCAATTGAAGGTATGTGAATTAACACTCTTTGCAAGATCCGGTGAATTTCTATTTTAAACTCTAGCTGTGGGCATGGGAAGAAGGTTTTGAAGTGTGAAAGATCACTAGTGTTTACTGGAAGGTTAAAATAATACACTTATAAGATACATCAAAACTTTAAAACTTGTAAACAACAAAAGTTTCTCAGGAATTTCTATTTTGTTTCATGTTAACTTAAACAACTATAAGGTACCTTCCTCGTACCAAGAATGATGTGCTTTCATAAGATCTATGAAATTGCTTTGAGCTTGTACGTGATCAAGACAAGTATCATCTCCATCAAATGCAATTCATGTCGCCAAGAATTAAAATTGCTGCGACTTTTGAAAGTTGTTATAGCATGTTCTTACGAATTGGTCGATATCTGGCAAAACATTAAAATTAGGAACCACTTCTACTCATGCACAGGCAAAGGTGCCCACCACCAAAAAAGTATGACACAATTACAACAACTAAAACCGCAAACCCATTGAAAGAGATCATTATAAACAAGGAAGAAAGTACGGTGGGGGGGGGGGGGGGTAATGGCCAACCAATACAATAGAAACACATCATTCTTTTTTCTTTTTTCTTTTTTTGTTTCGTATAATCAATCTTCTTTTCATTTTACAACCTAGTATGCCTCTTAGACTGTTGGGCATCTGATGTCAAGTTGTCACCACTGCCACTAGCCATCCGCTTTGATTCCCCTATTCCAGCTGCTAAAGCAACAACATCAGGTGATATATCCCAGCTGCCACTTTTTCTACCTAAACTCGATCGTCTGGAATGCATGACGCTGCGCCCTTCCATACCCTGAGGGGGGATGATCCTGCTTAAATCTGGAGAGACATCAGTCAATCCACGATCCTCATGCAGACTGCCATCATTTCTTGCTATGCCATTATAATCATCATCTCCTGAAGCCTCATCCCACACTGGCTTCCTCCCCATTTCTATGTCACCGGCAGATTTTTCGATGCTTGAACTGACAAAACTACTAGCTACCATTCTAGGTGGAATGGCAGGTTCCTTAGGTACTTTTGCCCTGAAACTGTTCTTAGATGGAGGGATGCTAGAGCAAAATATCTCCTTGAAGTTCTCAATCAATCCTCTGTCAAATGGATTAGCTAGCCCATCATACCGGTATCTAAAATTCTCATAGGTAGACTGCCAAAACACAAAAAGCAAAAGTTAGGGAAAACGAGCATATCACATAAAACATGAAGAATGGCATGGTTTTCCAGGGAAAAATAAATATCTACTATAGAAGCAAAATGCAGCGAGTGGCAAAGGAAGGGATGTGATAGGAAACAATTTTAGGTGAGACGAGTTTTTGCATGAGGATATTGACCTAAAAGTGACTTGTTATTGATTTCCATTCACCATGACTGGAAGAGTTTCTTACTTGATTTTTACTGATGAGATACGAATGGAACAAGGTAAGACCACCAACAAACCAAACTGAAATAAAGGTGTAAATCACTAGAGCGATAGAGGCAGGAGTCTTGGACATTGCTTTCCAAATTGACGTCTCCTCGCTATTCATGATCCTCTTAATGTAGACCCAGCTAAATGCGTGTACATATAAGCAAATAATTGTTGAAGTAAAGACAAACATGAAGAAGAACCGGTAGTTCCGCTGCACCCAAAAACAGAAAGACAAATCCCAGTTCAGAAAAATATCACTACGAACACACAAATTCATGTGATGCCAAAGGTCAGCGTTCTTTTGCCAGTGCAGGTACTAGTTTGAAAGCAAATTGAAAGATAGTGAGGTCAACTACAAAAATTCTCTACATAAAGACACATTCAAGAATATCATCATCAAACAAACGCAAATTTGACAAATTCTGGCACAACCTAAAAGTAAAACTGGAAAGAATTTCTTGTGATCTTGATTTTTTATCAATTCAAAGTTTGAAGCTATATAGCAGGAAGGCTATCTTCTTATTTTTGTACCAACACTGGCTAACCTGTAAATTATTGGTGTCATTCCACCATGGAACAATGATGCCAAATACTTTCCCTCATTAAACTTGTGTTTCAGTAATAACATAGTGTGTATATTTCTCTTTCTTTTGGATGGGGAACAACAAATCCCAATATGGTTGATAATGACAACTCAAAGAATCATAAACACCACACTCAATGCACGACAGAAACTTTCTTGTGTTCTCAGAGTTCTGAAGATGCCACTAGTTAAGTTTTAAGAGCAAAGAAATGCCAGATGGAAGAATGATCATTTACCAATCCAATGCACTGACCAACCCAAGGGCAATGATGGTCAAATCTTTCCACACAGTTGTTGCATATGGAACAGTGAGAACATCGTGGGGGCCTATAAAGCATGCAGGTATCACAGTACTTGGTCTTCACAGTTATCCCATTGATGACAACATCCTTTGTGCGTGGCAAACGGAGAGGTGGGGTTTGGCCAGGAGTAAGTGGAGTGTTCCCTTCATAACCTTCCAGCTCTGGAGGATGAGCATTACGAGGTATTATACCAGGATCTCTTCCTGATGTTAGCAGAAGAAAGGTTAAATCCTGCGAGAACAAACACATCCATCAGTTAACAGCACAGGACTATCTGCAAACTTCTTTTTGCCAGCCTAGCCTCTATATTTATTATTTCAAGCAACTCCAACAAAGTTTTGATGATCAAATACAAAAATGTGTGCAAACAATCCCCAGACTAGTTGGGATTGATTGTACAGATCTTTTTCTATATTTTGGGCTATTTAGGATCAACTTTTCAGTAATATATTGTGATAAAAAAAAATACTTCTTTATCACTTCAAACCCAAATTATTGATCTGGCTTCTTCTTTTTTTGTGTCTTTGTGTCCTTCCGCTATTCAAATTGAATCACTGTTTTGCATTGGTGATCCATAGGTTAATGCTGTAATCACACAGTCTAATAGATCCTCCCTCAACTTATCCTCAGTAGATACTGCATCAAATTTCCTATGATATACTTGTTTCATATTTAGTCTTTTTTATATATATTTCCACATATGCATCTTAATTTATATTATCATATATGCACATTTCTGGACACGCTGCATATTCGCTCCACGTACTCTTTTCTGGTTTGAATTAAGAGAATTATCTAACTTCAATGTCAAGAATCCAGATAAGAACACACAACAAACACCCCAAATCCCTGATGCCCACCAACCAAAAGTAAGGAAACCCCAAAGAGGACACCTTGTTGACAATTTTAACATGCAGCTAGAGATCTCTTGCAACAGGAGCAAAATGGATGTTCCTGGATAACGTACTCCTATTGTGTTAGGATAATCAAATAGGGTCTCAATATAATTCACATCCATGTCAGCACATGAAAATTTTCTAACTTACATAAATTCATTTCTTTACAGGCCAATTGACGTGTGTGGAGATATGCTACTGTAACAGAAGCAACAAACTAAAGCCAGTGGTTATATGCTGTCACCGGTATCTGCATGCGCCACCTTATAACCTTTATTCATGTACTAACTTGGTTGTTCCACAATATTCCATATACTAGGACTTCAAACCAGTCTAGCTAATCATCTAACTTGCTTTTAAAGATGAAAACTAAAATGAAGACTCTGAGATTGGTGTAACATGGCAACTGCTATCTATTTAAGCTTTGAACTAACTCATCATAACAATTAGCTGAGTTCATTGTTAAGCGTGGAACTTCAGCAAACAGGAGCATAAAAATCTAAAACAACAGAACTTAAGAAAGGAAAACAACTCACTAGTAATGTCAGAACAACGACAAAGACTACTATTGATATTCCCAGGTGATGAGAAAAATCATCTATCAGCTTTCTTGCTACAAAGACACAGAAAACAACAGCTGGAACCACAATAAGAAAGATGGTTAACAGAATAGATCTTGCATCCGGTCCAAATATAAGCCTCCCCTGAAGCAAAAATGTCTGCCAACAAAACAACCAACTGTGGCGTTATGCAATTATCAACCCATTACAACATGAACAAAGAAAAGAAAAAACACTAGCGAAGCGTAATAATAATAATATTAATAATAATAATAAATGTTCGGAAAATAGTAGTAATATCTACATTATGCTTTCACATCTTTGAATCAACAAACAGAAAAGGCCATGATACCATAAGAAAGTTATTTTTTCATTAACCCCAGCATAAAGTTCTATACAAAACTGAATCTAGAATTTGATTCACAAAAGTAAAAAAAAAAAAAAAAAAAAAAAACAGCTGCAAGCAACCCCAGTTACTCATTCAACAAACTAATCCCTACCCATTTCACAATCAGCCTGCTATTTGCAAAATAATTAACCAAGTGAACCATAAACAGAAGTTGCAAGCAAAAATAACTCAAATTGACCACTAACTTCAACCAAAAAATAGAAAAATCCCATGTTTTTTCTCCTTAATTCAATTCTTAAACACCCCAAAATCTAATATTTATCCTCAATCTCACAAAGCTTCACACTTTCCTAAACAAAAACCAAAAACAACAAAAACCCAGAATTTAAAACTTGATTTAGCTTACATTACTGCCTTTCCATGCCTGGTAAGTCATTAGACCCTCCCCATCGTCACCATCAACAGCGGAGTCTACCGTAGCTCCGCCAGCCGGATCCGGAGGAGGTGGGACCACATACATGTCTCTCATTCTCCTCTGTTCTCCCTGTCAGGTCAATTCTGTACAGCTGCAAAACTTTGCAAAGCAAAAATGAAAAGGAAGGAAAGAAAAGCTAATAAAGGCGGCTCTTTTAATACTACTGTAAAATAAAAAGAAGGGACTATTTGACTTTTTCTTTATTTTTATTCAAAAGACAGACGGGGTTGGTGGGGCCAGGATCATGTTATGATATTATGATTTATGAGGTGGCTAACCACTACAGACTACGGCGTTTATGGGCCGTTAACCGTCGCAGTCGAGCTGGTCAGCTAAGAGCCCGTTTGGCATTGCTGCCAAACCGGCGTTTTGACAAAATTCAAAAATTTTTTTTTTTATTTTTTTGCTAAAATTGAGTTACGATTATACTTTTTGGATCGTTTTGATGTGCTGATATCAAAAATGATTTTTAAAAAATAAAAAAATATCATTTGCATGTATTTCGGCACGAAAAGCTATTTGAAAAGCAACCGCTACCACACTGCCAAACACGCTCTAAGTAAATAGCAGAGTATAAAATATTTATTCTACCATACAATCATTTCAAGTTTACTAATACCATGTTTCCCTTTCTTTTCCTCTGTTCTTGGTTGAATTATGTTACTAGGGCAGTTAATTATCTTCTTTTTTCGGTGATTCAATAGCCAATAAATCATTGAATAAATAGTACGAATCTTTCAAATTTTAAAATTATCAGCTCTTCCTATGCCAAGTGCGCGCGCCCTAGGATGGTTTGTTTTCAAAAAAAAATTTCTTTTTAATGATTGTGAGGTGGAACTTGGGATTGTTAAACCTACTAAATAGATGATAAAGTTAATTGGTGTAAATTAGTGTTATAAATTTTAGGGTGATTAAAAATTTACATGATTATTAACTTTAAAATTTGTAAGATTAATCATGATATATACAAGTTAATTCGGACACCTATATTAATTTAAAAAAAAATTAATTGGTGTGAGAAATTGCATTATTAACATTAAACTTGATTCAACTAATAGGAGTTGAAATTCTCAAAAACAAAATCTATATATATATAAAAAGACTAAGAGGAGTTGAAGCATTTTTTAGAAGATTTACTATTGATAGTTAAGATTTCTATTGCTAGTATTTCAAGATAAAAATAATAGATAGATAAAAAAATAAAAAAAATAAAGAAAGATATTATCATGTTTAGTTGAAAGTACAAAAATAAAAATATTTTAAAAAAATATAAAGAGTAACTATATTTTCTAAACTAAAATTATATGGAGACATGTTATTAATTTCTTATTACGATGATAAATTAAATGTTATGATAGTTGATTGCAAGAAATCATTGAGCCAGAGATTTAAGTTTCGAGTTTCGCTACATATTCATTAATAATATGGTATAAAAGTTTTTTTCATATACATAACTAGATAATTCATTATCGTGATTTGTCACATAAAAATTATAAATCTTGAATTCCAAGCTTTTATATCCAATTAAATTGTAAGTTTCCAACAATAACTTGATTTAAAAATATAATTCAAGAATAGATCATGATGGTAATTGAATTTTTTTTTTTGAAATTCAAAATCATCTCACAATTAAAAAATTTAAACAATATTAATTATCATAACCCAGTCTCTTATGCGCAAACCAAGGCCACCAACTAAATTACATAGTGCACTGAAACTTGTTCATGCCTAATTTACATGATGGTTAAAAAAAGTTATAATTCTTTTTTTTTTTACAATTAAGATTTAATCTTAATGGTGTAACCTATTTTTGAGTTTTCGCGTAAAAAAAATACAAAAAAAAAATACATGTTCAAAAAAAAAACCAAAAAAATAATAACAGTGAAAAAAAATGTTAAAATGCTTAGAAAATAACTAAAATTTGGTTGAGAAAGTTTAAAAATACAAGAACTGAAGGTTTAATTTCTTCTAATTAACCTAAATTTTACTTATCGGGCCATAAAACAATGTAACTTATTTTAGGTAAGGTGTATTTGAAGTGCTAATACCTTTTCTTTACACAATCAGTTTCTGTATCCAATTTTTGAGATCAGTTAGAGTTTCCATTAACTAAAATATTAGGTGGCGACTCATAATCTATATTTTACTGATAAGAAAAAAGAATTCATTATCTCTTTATATTTTACCAGATAAACTTGCATGTATATATATATATATATGAGGGTGGAAAATCATCACGATATCATACACGTTCTACGCTTCGATTGACCTATAAAAACTGAAATTTCCATGAACTCTACTCCCTATTTGTGACATGGTTGGTGTGCTTTTGAGCAAGATGGTGTAGCTTCAATGTGCGATATTTGACTGAAAATATTATCAAAATCCCCAAGTTATTATCACCTCTTATCACGGAAATAGAATAAATCAATCATTATTTTTAGGGTTTTTAAAAGGGAGTTACAGTAGAGAAAAAAGTCTTTTTTATTGTGCGTTTATGTTGAAAAATCAATTTAGATTCTGTATTTTTATTTTAGTCAATTACATTGGATATGAACAAAATGTGATCTATCATGCCTCTAATTGATAGCATCGATTAGTTGTTACGACTCCTCAAAAAGCCTCTGCCCAAGGCTTTCCATTGAAATAGATTTGACCATGTTTTTGCTAAATACGATGCGATTATCTAGAACAAAACACAAGAGTACAAATTGACTTCACAACGCAGGCATACGAGTTGAAGTGGTATTTTTCTTCTTCTTATAATTACTAGAAAATTTTCAAATAAAAATAAAAATACTAATATAATTTTGTTATTGATAAATTACAGTAAACTCTATCAATAAACTATTTTCTTATTATATCTATTAGTAAATAAATACCAATATAAATATTCTCTTAATATATATTAATAAAATTACATAGGAAATCTTTTTTAAAAAAAGAACAAAAAATATAATAATATACAGACATAACTATCGATAGATTGATTCTATCGATGAATTCCATTGATAAATTTAGCTATAATATTTAATTTATGACATGATAAGAATTTTTTTTTTCCCATTTCTTCTTCCTTCATTTTTCTATGCAACAAACAACATCCCCCTAAGTTTGCGAGGATGAGATTCCTCACTTTAAGTAAACAAAACTATTTATT
Source organism: Populus davidiana (assembly GCA_030145905.1). Classification (NCBI taxonomy): domain Eukaryota; kingdom Viridiplantae; phylum Streptophyta; class Magnoliopsida; order Malpighiales; family Salicaceae; genus Populus; species Populus davidiana. The sequence continues at coordinate 13,394,018 of CM057803.1, forward strand.
TCTTTATTGAATTCAATTTTAAAATATATTTTTTATTGCATATTTTTAATTTGTAGTGTATGTATTTTGTTTGAGTATTTACTTGTTTTATAGTTTTTTTTTTCCATAGAAATTTGCTATATGATTTGTACATGTTAAGGTTTGTTTGAGATTTTGTAAAATTATATTTGTTTGTAAATTGATAAAATTTATTTCAAACTTGTAACTTAAATGTTTTGTGATGAAATAAATAATAACTTATTTAACATGTATGTTTTATAATTTATCAATTTTATTATCGATGGACTCATTGACAGACCATAAATTATCAATGAGAGTTTTTCTAAAAAATTATTTTTGTCTGTAAGTCAATCGGTAAAATTCATACTAGCAAATTTAGAGTATAAATACCAACAAAAAATTCTGACGGTAAATTAATGTAAGAATTATGGTAATATATAAATCTTATTTTTTTAATGGTTAATCATAACTCATATTTGTATACTTGTAAGATATGGGATAATAGTTAATATAGGTCTTTAATATAAGGTAAAGGAACAATCATCTAATCTAATCTGATTTAATTTGGTGGATTGATCTACTTATAATGATCCTCGTAAAATCTAAGTCAAATATTAAAAGAATGGAATAGCCGTTTTTTATTATTCTTATCTTTTTTTAAAAAAATGTCATTCACATCTAAATTCCCAATGTTTTTCCCTTCAATTTTTTTGGGTACAATTTCCTAACTTAAAAAGCACAACAAGAGATTTTTTTTCTCTCCCTCCTCTGCATTTATTTCCTGAAAAAATGTATAATACTCAGAAAACAACTTGGTATTTTATTAGTTATTCCCAATCTCCCAACGAATCTCTTACAACACCATCCAAGAAACTGTTAGTTATTAGTGCAATATAATACTATGATATTTATTTGATTATTTATTATTCCATGAGCATATATTCTTTATTCAGACAAGGCACTGTCATCATGGCTTTCCTTGTAAGCACAAAACTTGGGATTCCCTCCTGTGTTCTCTCTTAACTCTTCATTATTGTTCGATTTGCTGGCTTGGCATGTTCTTATTGGCCCTCTCTGCTGTAGTTTTATCATACAAAATGTAGTAATTTTGTTAATTAATTAGCTCGGACCCTTTCTCTTATTCCAGGTTGGTGGAGATTTCAACTTTCACAGGTACTCGTGCATAAAAAAGTGTAAAAGGGTAAAGGGTAAAGGGAGCTGAGCTAGGTTTAATGCGGGCGGTGGTTTGGGAATCTCTTTTCCTTTGAAAACACCCTCGTGATGGGAGAATTCTAAAGCTTGAAAAGGGTAAAGCAATAGCATGGTAGAGACTAGAGAGCATGTGGTGATGAAATAAATTAATTTGTTCGCAAATATCAATAATGGGAATTACTATATCTTTTATTTTATTTTTATTAATATAGATATTTAAAAGTTTTCATGTATTTTAATTAATCTTACAAGTTTTAAAATTAATAATTATATAATAAGGAAAGCAAACCTAACTAATTGAGCTGCCAAGTTAAGACTTGTTATATTTATTCCTAGACATTAGTTATAGAATTTTTAAAACATGATTATTAAAATATTAAACAAACTAATAACTGTTGCCTTTTCATTGTGAATTATTAGTGAAATGATTATGTAGTGATTGGAAATTTTATTCCCTAATATCTCAAAGATCATGTATTAATATATACTATTATTTATTTATTAATGTTTGAAGAACACGTATGATATTAGACCATACCATTCTAGATCAATTAATAATTAATAAAAACAATTAATTCATTGATTATATTATCCGACAATCAATAAAAAAAAACAAGATTTAATTTGAGATAGTTCCATAATGAGTCAATTGACAATCAATAGAAATAATTAACACAAAGATACTTTTATATTTTTTTTATTTGTATGTTTTCTTCAAATCTCTCTTTTTCAACAATAATATATCCATAATATGCTCATTAAAATATTTTTTATAATGACCCAATACCCATATACAATATATGGTTACGATTAACCATTTCACATCATCAAACCCAAAACTAATTCACAAAATCTACATGATTTTATATCTAATAACCACATTTCAAAAACCAATCAAAACTAATAATTTTCAATCCCATCATCAATAAAACTTCACAAACAATTACACATCCTTCATCCCATTCTTTCAAATCATTTCTAAAAATTCCCTCTCTTTAAAACAACATTGTGCTCCCTCTCCTTGATTATTTTCAAACCTGACTTCAAAATTTTATGGGTAATTTGATAAGTCCTCCTTCCCTAATTTCACGAGAGAGGAAGGCTACTGGGAAAGAAGGCTGCTGCAATCTAGGGTTTGACAGAGGATGGGCTTGAGAGCCCATTCACAGCAACTATATAGGCCGACAGAAAACTATAACCCAATGAAAAAAACAAATAAGCTTAAGTTTGTTGTTTCATTCAACTTTTTGATCGATTCTAAGATTGAATACTATAAATGTATAAATGGATATAGTTGGTGGATTTGTGTTTATAATTATATTTAACTTATTTTTTAATATTTTATAAATCATAAACTCAATTTTTAAAATTTTTTTAGACCTGAGAAAGTTAAATGTATTAAATTAAACTGATTTTTTTTTATGAATAATATTCATGAATTGTGTATATATTTTATAAATTGTGTTTATATTACTATTTTTCATGAGTTTGTATTTAAAAAAGAAAATAATTGGTTGGGTTGGATAATATGAGAACTCTATGGGCAACATTTACACGAGGGGAGTGAAGTTACGCGTTAATGCACTTTGCTTTGAATCAAATTCTAGTCCAAAATATCTCTCGACAGCAACAAATAAAGAGAGTGATGCTATGGGACACGAATTTTGTGACACGAAATGAGAAGAATTTAACAACTGTTTGGACAATAATTACATTTCACCTTTAAGGTATAGTTATTACAACCGGACTAACCCAGCAAATAAATTTGAAATTTAGTTGATTTGATAGCTGGACTGATTAAAAATTATAAAATATTTTAAAAAATAAAAATATTGACAAACTTAGTTGACCCGTAATTTGGATAACCTGATAAAAACTTGTTTATTTTTTTTTTAAATGTAATTTTTTTTTTAAACTGAAAGACCTCTCTTTTTTCATATGTTTTAGCTAGTTATTAATCATTTTTAAAATTCGCTATATAAATACTAGAAGAATATTTTATTTTTTTAATGTAAGATTTAAAACCCTTTAATATATATATTCTAAGTTCATAATAAAAAAGTTTTATTTTTTTAAAAGTGGTATAAAAAATCTTTTAAACTTTATTATTTATAACATGTATAATCTATATTTATATAGAATATTTCTTAACTTTTTATATAAAATATTAAAATTTTAAATATATTTTTTATTTTTTTTTTGGATTGATGTAAAACTCAATTTCTTGTTTGAATAAATTCTTAGAGTCGAGTTTGATGTTGGCTAATGATTTATGTGACAAAAGGTGAATTACAAAAAAAACCACCAATAGAAACAAATAATATCTGACAAAAACAAATTATAGATTGATTACCAATCAATATTTTTGTGATATATCTATCTATTCGTGGTCGTATCGTCCAATTTCTTGGTTTAGTCAAGCTAACGGCATATAATCTTCTATTAAAAAGAGGTCCTACCGGGAGTCGAACCCAGGTCGCTGGATTCAAAGTCCAGAGTGCTAACCACTACACCATAGAACCAAGTTGTTGACTTATTCATTATTTTACAAATATTATATATATATAGTGTTTGAGTTTTTCCTTTTCGAAACAAGATAATACATTACGTGCGTATGCGATTTCTAAGATCTTTTGATTATTATTTATTGGATCTCTTGTTGTGTGTGTGCGTGTGCAATTTTTTATTACTATCTTATTATAGAATCTAATATAAAATTTAATCGAAGATATTATATAATTCTTGTATGATATGTCCAAAGGGGCTTAATGACAAATATCCCTAGACAAATTTTTATATTCTTTTACTAAGATTTCAGAGATAATCACCTAATTTTTTCGTATTAAAAAAAAACGGTCCAAGCCTAAAACAATACACACCAAGTTCAACTTCTGATACAGCCTCCAGCACTGCACTGCAGGAGCTACAAGAACAACATGAGCAACGAGATCATAAACCCTCCAACTGAGAGTTCAAATCTTCTGTATTTACATCATTATTAAATTGAATCCTTAGTTATTTTTTACAAGATATATAATTTTGTCATTGACTTATAATGTTATGTTTTACTCTCTTGCACAAATACTAATAATATTAAAAAAGGTGAATCTTATTATTAAAAATAATAAAAAATATTTATTCAAGTGCGCATTATTAATTCATAATCATGCCACATATATAATTAAAAATAAATGTTTTAATAGAAAACATTCATAGCAATATAAAGTAAATTTCGAAATAACAAAAGGCCCAAATCAACCAGTCTAAGAAGATGAATTGGCTACATGATGGTTTGCTTAACCAGTTGTCTTAAGCCAACAAACATCGTGTTCTCTAAATTTCCAAGCTTTGATGTTTCGTAATCGTAATGTAATTAAGCAGCTGCAAGCTTAATGGCACAGCTTAGTACAGAATTGTCCCTGCATAGTATTTGTTTGATGATATTCAATAAAAAGGTTATTGATTCCGAATTTGTAAATGTTAAAGAATCAATGACTTAAATTGTAGTTGAAATTTTAAGATATAATTTATATTATTCAATAAGACACCCTCTCAAATAAAAACTCTTTAAACTTGAAACTTACATAAGTCTATACTATTATGTGCTTAATTTTTATCAAATAAATAGAAATTATAAAGATTTGAACTCATGACTGCTTGATCATCAAGGTTCTAATATTATATTAGAAAACCAATTCAACCCAACAATTTAAATTATTCTCTAAGGTAATATAAAGAAGGGAGATCACTCATGAGATTCTTATATAGATTCTAAATTTGTATTAGATTGGAGAGGGGAGAGGTTATGCAAAAACTACCCTATGGTTTGGTCCCATTGCAAAGCCGCCTGAGTTTCAAATTATTTAACGCCAAGCATCGTACGTTAATGATATCGACCTTAACTTCTCAGCAACAAACTAGCACAGATGTCTTAATTTGCCTTTAAGCAGGCTAGGAAGAATAAAAAGTTGAACCTAACTATTCACGATCACAACACTCTTCGTTATCGTGCGTCTTCTTCGCCTAATAACGCATTCTGGAGCTACACATCCACAAGAACGTTAAGAATCCATTATAAGTTTTGTGATGCGGTGTCAGATGAAAGCAGCTAATCGCTTGTATATTGGACAAACACGATTAGCAAAAGATATGAAATTCAGATATTTTTCGGCAAGGTTAGATGCCACCTAGCAAATGAAAGGCCATATGATTCGATTATTTTCATCAGCCATCTCTTCAATCATGCAATCTAATAATAACTTAGAGCCCGAGCAATCCTAGTTAACAAGGGATTAGTGCAACTCCTAAAAAAAAATCACATTAAATCAGTACACGTTTTGAATGGCAAGTGAGTGTGTAAAGTTTCCACTAGGAGATTGGGACATCCACCGATGAAATGGCTAAAAACAACATATATCCAGCAAGTACAAAATGCATGATATAATAAGAAAAGCCTCTTTGCTTGTGATCCATAGAATACTAAAATCAGTCCTCAAAGTAGAATTAAATAGACAGAGAAGGTAAAAAAGAACTATAAAACCAGGTAGTTCGGGTCAATGGTGCGCAGGTTTTGTTCCCACTTACAATATATATAGAATATCAAGATCTTATTTCATCTTTTATTTTGATCTTAGGATTAAATATATGGTATTCTTGTTGAAAATTTACAAGATTTTCTTGTTGCTCTTGTATGTAATGAGAATTTAAAGTATTAAAAATAGGATTAGTAGGTCATTAAACAAAAGAAATTAAAGATTTAATCAAGATCTCGGTTATAAGCCAACCTTTAATTATAAGAATGTAAATAGATGTGTTCATATGGCTTCTTTTCAATGGCAGTGTCTGCATAAAGAGTTTTTTAGCTTAGAGGAGAATCATCAATTATGAGGAAGCTCTTTGTCCTTTCTGCTGCAAGGAGATTGAGATTATACATCATCTCTTCCATCTTTGCCCAAAATCATGGTCTCTATAGGGCAAACTATTTAGTTGGTTTGGGTGTGTAGGTTGTCTGCTAAAAGACCCATATCATAACCTTCAGGAATGGTCCAACATGGTAAAAGAAAAATTTCAGCGTCAGACAATTACCCTTTTCTGTAAAGGATTATACTGGTAAATTTGAATAGTGCGCAACCTCATGATCTTTGACAACAAAACTCCAGACTGGGATGTGATTTTTGACCTCACCTTTCATCGGTTGGCCTTTTGGTTGAAGTCCATTGTTAAAAATTTCAGCTATACATGCTCTGATCTTTATAGGAATCCTGAATGTATCATGAACTGGACTAACTAGTCAGGTCTATAGATTCCTTGTTTTCTTAATATTTTTTAATTCTCCATGTAATCTTCCTTAGCAGCCCTCATCTCTTTAATGGGGACATATTATTTATAATATTCTCGATTACTATCAAAAAAAAAAAAAAGAATGTGAAAAGCTCATCGTATCTTCAATATATGACAATCACCCCCACAAACATATCTAGATTCCCATAATTGTTAAAATAATGATGGCAACTATGTACAATCCTGAATATTTGGATCTTGAGAGATAATCAAGGCTTAGTTAAACCTTATCATTTCAGGTAGTTTATATATTCTACTCTTAATTCTACCCACCACACTTCAAAACCCATCTCTAACTATTAAATGAACTAAAGATAGCAGCAAAATTGTACTATAATCAGTGCCTTTTCTACCTTCCATCTCTCTATTCGTTCATACATAAGCTTTAATTTTCATGGTACGTACTCGTGGCTCGTGGCGTTAGGTGATGTAGATATATATATATATATATAATTGCCATTAAATCTTGGAGGTGCCACATGTAACGATAAGAAGCTGATTTTGAATCCTCTGTTCACGCGTGCCCGTCAAAAGCACTGGCCATGCATGAGATAGATCGCCACAACATTCTCTAGCTCTCGATGATCACCTAACTAGACAGTGTTAATTAAACAGAGAATTAGGATGAAGAGAATAACATGGTCATGGTAAAGACAGAACATGGACACAGCTCAGTAGTGGTCATTGCCTCATGGTACACTTGTCATAGGGCTGATCGCTTGAAAGTGAATGATTTGGCCATTTAGTGGAATAATTAGGGTTAGTTTTTTCTCTTTCGTTTTCTTTATGGCGGTTGTGGTAAAAGACAAATGTGGGTCTGAAGAAAAACGGCTGAACCCTAAAGAAAATGTTTAGAAATTGAAGGAAATGCAGTGGGGATTGTCACGTGAAAGATGGGGGAAGGGCAGTGCTTTTTAGGTGTGTAACGTACGGAGGGCAGAATAGTGATTTACTGTACACTAACTAGATACACGAGGAAAATCCTACACCGTTCTTTTCACTCATCCTAAGAGCCCGTTAGTCAAACGATAGTTTTTTTTTCCTCTAAGAGTTTGATAAAATTTTAAAAACTGTTTAAAATTTATTTGAAAATAAAAGGTATATAATGAAATCTTTGAGCTTTTGGGTATTTATCATATAACAAAATTAACCACAATTTCTTCAAACAAATCGCAAGACTTGTTAGATGATGAACTTTTACCATTTACAAGTTAATTAATATATGTTCTCCAAGATGGGTGTTGGAACATCGATTTTTTTTAATCGTTTTTTTAATTTCGTGGATTAGATCACTAGAAAAAAATAATTTAATTTTGGCCCGCATAAATGGATAAAAAGGCCTAATCATAAATATATAAATTAATAAATAAAAAAGCTTAGATTTACGCAATATGATATACCTCTTTTCCTTTATATCTTCTTAATTGTTCACACGATTCATATTCATATGAACAGAATTTGAACTTAGCCGTTTTTGGTCTAATGCCAAAAGAATTTTACCAACAAAAGAAAATAAAATCAGGCAGATAAATGTAGGGCTAGCATTTGGAGCACGCAATTTTGGAACCATATGCAATCATACCGTCATTTTTTTTTTTTTTACTCGTACGGTTCATGATGCATAGGATCCTCTATAAATAAGCCACACACCCTTTGTGCCTAGCATATTGTGGCATGGCTTGGATGTGAAAGGGCTAGCTAGCTAGGGCTTCTCCTTCAAAACAGTATTTTCTTCGTTTCCATATATATCCTTATTTTGTGAGGGAGAAGCAAAGATTTAGAGAGAAAGATGGCTTCCTTTTCCATTCACTACCCATGGATATTCACATTTGGCCTTCTAGGTATTAATTACATGTACAAATAAATATTTTCCTCTCTGCATCTGCTTTAACAACTTCAAGTTATTACAAAATCTGATTAATTACATTATTAATTAAGTGTAGCTAAATATTACATTCATATGGATTTTTTTAGGTAACTTAATTTCTTTCGTGGTTTTCCTCGCTCCAATGTAAGTTTTTTTTTTTTTGTTTCAACCAACTTCTCTAATAAATATATATTAAAGAGTATCTCTTATGAAAGGGGTTATTGATCGAAGGACATTGAAGCTCTAACAAGATGTTTCCATATTGTTGCAGCCCGACATTTGTAAGGATTTGTAGGAAGAAAACTACAGAAGGGTTCCAATCATTGCCTTATGTGGTTGCCCTATTCAGTGCAATGATTTGGCTCTACTATGCATCACTCAAGTCTGATGTTCTCCTCCTCATCACCATCAACTCATTCGGTTGTTTCATAGAGATGATTTATATTTCTCTCTACGTTGCTTATGCTCCAAAACAAGCTAGGGTACGTCATGATCACACATCTTTCTCTGCACCCATATATATTTTTGATAGCTATATATATATATTAATCTCCTTACAAAATATATATATTTGCCTTGGTTTTTGCAGATTGCCACCTTGAGGATACTTCTTTTGTTCAACTTTGGGGGATTTTGTTCGATTCTTCTTCTCTCCCACTTCTTTGTAAAGGGATCAAACCGGGTTAAAGTTCTAGGATGGGTTTGCGTAATATTCTCAGTGAGTGTATTTGCAGCACCTCTGAGCATTATGGTGAGGATATATATATATATATATATATATATATATATATATATATTAATTATTTGTGACCCTTTTTGATGGTTTTTGCTCTTAAATATTTCTTCAAGCTGCTTAAACTGAGTTGGTTTGTGTTTACCAACATCACTTCATGGGAAAACAAGGGAAGAGAGCAGAATACTTTAATTTTTAAACTCACACATATAGGTATATATAACATATATCTGATCATAGTATATTTTTATCCATGACTCTTCAGAGAATTGTGATACGAACCAAGAGTGTGGAGTTCATGCCATTTACTTTATCGTTTTTTCTCACCCTTAGTGCTATCACGTGGCTCGTTTATGGTGTACTACAGAAGGACTACTATATTGCGGTAAGTGATCTCTTTCTCGAATTAATGTATACAGTACAGACGTGTCTCTTTTTTGCCTCATTGCTATATATGTTTTGTTGCTGATGTATTACACATCGTGCAGCATGCATGCTATCCTTTGTACTTCTGCATAATCTAGACACTGAAAGTTCCATCTCTCCCTTGTTGTTTTTTCCCCATCTGTGTGCAGATCCCAAACATAGTGGGTTTTATCTTTGGGGTGCTTCAGATGGTGCTCTATGTCATTTACAAGAACTTCAAGACAGAAGTGCCTATGGAGCCCAAGCTACCTCAACACAGCATTGATGTTGCCAAACTGAGCTCAGTTTCTTGTGAGGTGAAACCAGCTGTTTACCCCCAATCGAACGAGGAAGATGATCATACTGAGAATAGCAAGGATCCTTCCAACCAAGAGCATCCCAATCAATTTGAAGTTTGATTTGAGGATCTTGCTAGCTAGTACCTAACTTGTCTCGTAATGCCCGTGGACTTCTGTACCTGTAACCAATTCTCTCTCTATTATTGTAAAATTTGTGAAGGAGATCGAGACTTTATAAATATGCTTTGTCAGTGTTCTGTTCGTTTTTGTGAGCATAGCTCGATCAATATGGAATAAAAGTTATGCATATTTAATTTTGAGCTCAGCAATTTGATGAACACAATTGATCATTTAATAATGTGTCAATTCTCTAGTAGTCTGTCCTGGGAAAAAAATGTTCACAACGTAAACCGCTCAGTCTAAAAGTAGCTTTCGTTAAAATAAAAATACAAAATAATAATAATAATAATTCATTGCAGACAAAGAACAAGGAAATAAAGCATGCATGGTTTATCTTAGGTGGCGTTTGGTACGAGGTTAAGAAGATAGTGGTGAATTATTACCGAGTTATTATTATTATAAGAGCAATTTTTAAGGGCATAAAGGTGGTATCAGATCTATTCCCATGTCCGTTTACTTGTTAGCTAGCGATATTCCACACCTTTGCTTTCCACTGAGAAAGGTATCGTCCCGACAACTCAATCCAAGATCCATTACACGCTAGCGGGGCCTACCCGGGTAAATGCATACAAAGTTTCAATTTATTCCATTTTTTCATTTAGTACGAAACATCTCGGACAGAATGGAAGAATAGTGGCAACTATATATTAACAGACATTTGCATCATTTCCCTTTTGGATTAATGATTTTTTTTAATTTAATATATCTTTAAAAATAAAAAATGCAATCAGTTAACATTTGAAGAGTGAAATGCTAGTGGAAAGTGATACAAAATAATTATATTGTTAATGCTGATTGGTAAGAAAGAAATAAAAAAATATTTAATATATATTAAAAAAAAAAAAAAAAAAGAGCAAAAAAATTCATAATTGGATTAATCCGTTAAATTTATGACATATATTATGAACTCATTAGGTTAAATTAATATTTTTATTTTATTATATTATAAAAAAGATACAAAACTTTATTTATTACCAATTCAATACTAAAAAATAAAATTAAATAAAAATTCTAAATTAAAGGATGGAATTAATGAAAAAATCCAAAAAAAAAAATCAAAATATTATTAAATAATAAAATTTTCATATTAAAAAACACAGCCATATTAAAAAACAAAACAACAGCAGCAGCGGCGGCCAAATGGGCATAAGTTGGGTGTCACGTGAGGATTTTATTGCTGCAACAGGGAATCAAATCTGAGACCATAGTACTCTCGTTCCACTCGCTTCAACCAACTCAACTATGATATTAATTTGGTACGAAACAATTACAAAATATATTAACCTAATTAACTATTCATATGAACAACCGACCCCATGATTTTTAGTTCCATTTACTAGTTTATTGACACTGCTCTCATATTGGACCAAAAGAGCTTTTGAAACATAAAAGAAAAATATTTAGATTGTGGAAAAAGAATTTGATATTGTCATTTGGTACAACAACTCAAACTTAAAAAACCTTTATTAAACTCTTTATTTAGTCAAAATTATAAATTATATCGTACAAGAATAATTTCAACCTTGTTAAATAGGTAGATCACAAGGAAAAAAAAAATTAACTTGGTTCATCTTTTTTTTTTTTTTGGTATTATAGGCATACTTCTAGATGCAACTTACGAGTAAATGATGATTTTTAAAAGCCAAATCATGAGGTAGAGTTCACCTACTCGATACCCCCAGTCAATTACACACTTACATGTAGGTTAAGAAATGCAAGTGATAGGATTTGAAATAGAGATGTTTTTTCTTTTTAGTTGACTCTTACCACTTAATTATTGTCATCTATATAATATTAATAAATAATTAAAGTAATATATTAAATATGTTTGTTGTTTACAATAATCGACTCACTTTTTTTAGTTGCATTGATAATATTAAGTATCCCTTCTTAATAATGAACTCCACTCAAAATTGCACCTAATAGTAAATTATAAAAATTAACCACCGTGATCCCCCACTAAACACCCCAATAAAGACAAGGCACTCTCCGTATATGATCGATTCAATTCACAGCCAACGAGTTCATAGTATTGAATTAGCCCAATCCAAAATCGAGCAGCCCAAGCCATGATCATTGATTTCATCTTATAATAACTAGTCCAACCAAGACATGAACGGTCGAATTCATGATTTAAAGGTCCATGTTATCAATGGTTCTGTCCATAAATGAACAGTCCATATGCTATAAAGAGTCCAGTTCAGGATCAAATGTTAGACTTTGGATTGTATAAAATTAAATTAGAAAAGTGAGTGGAAGCATATAGATGCTGTCCATGCCCTAGTAAATTAGTGGTTTGTGGTTAATTAATATTTTCTAGTCTTAATTAAGAGTTAATTAACAATGCATGCTAAATCAGTGTGTTTATGAATCTAAACTGTGTCAATCAAGTGGCCAAGTGTAGCAGAAAGACCATGTGATGCCACAAGCAGAACTTTTCTGGGGTGAGTATTTGGAGGCATGGCTGCAAATGGCCGCTAGTCAACTATTGAAAGTTGTTTCTTGTTTAGGGAGAACAACAGAGATGCTTTTATCTTGATGCTCAGCCACTTCTCCACCGTTTGATTGCTTCTTTTAGGAAGATCAAAGATCCTGAATAATTCATTGCCATCAAGTGCGATTCCACATAAGAATTTTTCTCCTTGGTGGTGAAGTAAGCTTCAAGGCCTAGCCTATAGATCCCTATATAAAAAAAATGAGCCAAGTGGGTTTTACTACTCTTAGTCTATTGGTCCCATTCAGCATGTTATTATTCACATGTAAGATCTTATCGACCTGCACCGAAGACTATTCATTGTCTCAAATCGTTTTGATTCTATAGCATCAACAACATTATTATAATTAAGACGTGGTTAATCTAATCTTTACGTCGAACTTCCAAGTAGATACATGGTAGGATTTATAGTCTAAGAATGATAATTTCACCGAGTCTAAGCTGGTGGGTTTTTTTTTTCTTGTTATGAACTAAGTTAACTAAGAAACAATGGCAATATGGTTTTGATTTTGTTTTTTTGGACATTCTTGTGTTTCTTGGTTTAAGTCTGCTACTTCTTTGTCTTCTGCAAATCCTTGGTTTCTGCAGATTTGTTTTAATACATTCTAATTTCTATTGCTTATAAAAGAAATAATATTAAGGAACATCTTGACCAAGTGAAGTTCACCAGCTAGCACTCTAAGATGAGCTGTAACCAATAAGATCACATGGTGGATGACACATCAGAAAGAAGCTGCTTGTGGGACCCCAAGAATTTCAGGGTACTATGAATGATACCAGCAGAAGAGGCTACTTGGAGATTGGGTGTTAACCTTCAAGAACCATAAACCAAATATGGGTGGATAGGGCATTAGGGCTAGAAAGGCTGTTTGGATTATGTTACACAAAAGCATCAGAACCAACTGGAAAAGGAACATTATTGATATATATTTTTTTAACATCGCTCACTGTTACATTGACACAACATGCAACTTGTCTTGAGTTTCTATATAAATAGCTCATCAGCATTGCCAAGCGATACAGCAATACCTAGAATTTCCATTGAGAAACACTGCCTTGTGTCTTGAGGGTGACAGACTTGTAATTGTCTTTCTTAATTTTGTAGTGGTGGAGAGATGGCCTTGCACTTGACATGGGTTTTTGGTTTCGGTATTTTAGGTATAAATCATTACAAGTCCCTTCTTTTTGTGTTCTTCTGTGCTTCTCCATTACTTCCCGTTTTCTGTGCAAGTGACATTTACATAACAAACTGCTCATACATGCAAAACAGCTCTTACATGTATTTTCTTGCTTCCTCTAGATTATTAATTCTGTAAGAGTTTTCATCAACTATGAAATAACTATTCATATATATAAAAGAAAAAATGTAGGAGGTTGCAAAAATCATTTGTTTTTGGTAAGAACAACCATTTAATTACTAGAGAAGCTAATTTACATTTTCTTTTCTTTTTTCTCTGTCAATGTAGGCAACATCATCTCTTGTTTGGTCTGCCTTGCTCCTCTGTAAGTCGTCCTTGTCTTGAAATCTTACTATAGTCTCTAGTTTTTAGGTGTTCTTAATTTGATTGTATCTTCATCTCTTTTAGCTGCTAATTAACAAGGAATAATGATATCACAGGCCAACATTTTATCGAATTTGCAAGAAGAAGACCAGCCACGGGTTCCACTCTATCCCTTATGTGATTGCACTATTTAGTGCCATGCTTTGGCTATTCTATGCACTTTTCAAGGAGGATGCCCTCCTTCTAATCACCATCAATTCTTTCACCTTTTTCATGGAGATAGGCTACATTTTTATGTACCTTCTCTATGCCACGAAGAAGGATAAAGTACATCCCATGAACACTACTTTCCCTCACTCTTACATCCCTTTCTATACAATAATATCGATTTACTAATTGAGCTCAATTTGGTGCAGATTCTGACTTTCAAACTTCTCCTATTGTTCAATGTTTTGGGGTTCGGTCTCATCTGTGTACTGACTCGCTTCCTAACACAACGCCAAAAACGCGTTCAAGTTCTTGGATGGATTTGCATGACATTTTCTCTATGTGTTTTTGTTGCACCCCTTTTCATTGTGGTGAGTAACTTGAGTACGCAAAACACAAATTTCTGACAGATCTTGAACATCATTTTCCCAATACGTGCTTGAATTTTGCAGAGAAAAGTTATAAAAACAAAGAGCGTGGAGTTCATGCCTTTTTCTTTATCATTCTTCCTCACTTTGAGCGCCGTCATGTGGTTCTTCTATGGCTTTCTAAAGAAAGACCAGTTTGTTGCTGTAAGTGATCACATATTTATAAGTACATGAAACACCAAACTTTTCATTTAATGAGTTTTTTTTTTTTTGTATCAACATTTCTTCTGTTTTTCATCAACAGGTTCCAAATATACTGGGGCTTCTCTTTGGTATTCTCCAGATGGTGCTCTATATGATCTATAGGAACTCCAAGAAAGTTGTGGTGGTGGAGCCTAAACTTCAGCTAGACATATCTGAACATGTTGTGGACCTTGAAAAGTTGGGTGCAGCAATCTGCTCCGAGATCGCTATAGGGATTCCAAAGCTGAATGATGGTGGAGATGGAATTAATTATTGAAGATCAAAATACCAAGGAACAGACCAAGAAAATCATGGAAGCCATGGATGTCACCAACAAACTTTAGCAGCTGCATTTGAGTGTTATTAAAATTTGCGTGTAACTATATCTATGTATGCATGAATGTGGTCGGTCCTTAATTATGTGATTAGTGTCAGTTTGGTCTGTCTTCGTGCAATTAAATTAAGCTTTGTGTCAATGATCTCTCCCCTAGATTAGTGTCCATCGTTTCGGGTGGTGAATGGTGATCAGTCGAAGACTCCGCCTCTAGATTCATGTAATTTATTTATGCTTGTTTAAGAAAATATTCATATAAATTAATCAATCTGTCATTATTTATGTTTAATAATTAATGGAATGTAACTCGTGCCATGGCCTTTGTTTGCTGCTCCATTTTGCTCTCAACCAATCTGGCTCTTCTTCTATATGTGTGTGTGTGTGTATCTAAATTCTTTTAACGTAAATGAGTTTTTAGATCTGCATTCATTTTCAGCTTTTCAAAATATCTCAAATTCAAGTATCTGTTTAAGTTGTTATAATAAAAAATATGATAAAAAAGAAAAAAAAATAAAAAGGGTAAAAAGAAGAAGAGACGGATGTAATCAAGTTATATAATGCCTTATATACGAAGATGTGGTCCTCTAGATGGAAATCCGGAATTGGGCGAGGAATGGAAAAGGGATCTAATATTAGGCGAAAAATATTAAACCATGGCAAAGCTCATCCTCCCTAATTTAATGATGCTTGTTAATTATGTTTTAATATTTTTAATGTGTGCAACATTTTAGCTTGAGTTGCCCACATTAAAAATATTAAGACATTCATACTCATCTCATATGATATAAATGAAACTTTTAAAATTAAAGAAAAAATTAGAAAAATAAAGATGCCAAATAGTTCTTTAAGAAAACTAAGAATCATAAAATAAATAATAATTATAAAAATTTGAGTAAAGGGTAGATTATGCCTAGGAAAAGATAGAAATAATTATTATTGTATTTTTTCAAATGAAATGTTATGTATAATAGATATGTGTTTCCTATAAATTTATTTTATGCATGTCATTTATCGTTTAAATTTTCTTTGTGAGTTATATATTATTGGTGGATATTCGACAAATTAGCATTAAGCTCTGAATTAAAAGTCTTACAACTTAATAATTATTTATTTATTTATTTTATTAAAAGCATAATATTTGACTGAATAAAAAATACTTTGAAAAATTACCATAACCCCACTCCCATCAATCCAATCCAACGTAGCTGTGGAAAGTCCAATTGTTATATATATATATATATATTCATTAATTATCAATTTGTAAATATTGAAGCTTCTCAATGAATTCTAAATCCATGGTTTTGCTTTAAAATTAAGAAAATAAAGCTTTAATAATATGAAATTTAAGTTATTATATGAAGTGTTGGTACGTGATTTTCTTATATTAACTATATATTTCTAAAAAAATTTAAACTTAAAATTTATATATCTTTATTAACTTATGATTAAAAAAAATATTTTAATACAAGAAAGGCTTTGACTTCGAATAAATATCACTCAAATATTAAAAATTTCTTTGACATCATTGGGATTTTAATAATTGAACCCTGAAGAATTTAAATTTCACTACCCTCACTCTCACTTGGCATAAGATTATATTGATTATATTTGCTGATAAAAAATTGCTAGGATTTTATTATATCTCAATATAAATGACATCTAAATATTTGGACTTTCTTTCATGTGATGAAATTAAAAACCGAATATTTATATCTCAAATATTCAGAAAATGGTTTTAGTCATACATATGATGAACAGAAAATATTCATTGTTAAAAAAAAAAAAACAGAAAATATTCATAACAATTTATTCATTAGAAATGTTTTTATAATGGAAGGACAGCAGCCCATCCTCTTGTACAGATGGGAAGCAATTTAATCGAGTGCCCTGGGGTGGGCCCACCTCCTGAAGATACTGGAACATTTCCTATCTAATAATTCAGAGACAAGTTACCATTATTGCCATCTTTTTTTTCTGGAAGCAACAAATCAAATTTTGGACTTTGTACGAGATAAGGGTAGAGTTGCCTAAAAGATGGATGACTTTGCTGTTCTTTGATTATAAAAACATTTTTATTGAATAAATTGTTATGAATATTTTCTTTTTTAAAAAAATATATATTTCCTGTCTAACAAAAACTTAAAACTCCTAAAAAAATATTAAATTTACTATTTTTTGATATATATATATATATATATGTGTGTGTGTGTTCGAGAAACCTAATAATTTTATTATCAAATTTTTTTAAAAAAATAGGGTTTTTTTTATTTCAATTCCACAAGCCACTTTTATATTTTCTATTGAAATTTTTTTTTGTTTGATATGAAAAAAATTCTCATGCACTCGATTGATGTATAATTGAATAAAAAATAATCATGAGAATAAAAAGTTGAATATGAAAGATATGGATTGTTGGTTTGGCAGAATAACTCATGTTAATTCTTGTTGTTTTTGTTATGTTTTGAATTGAATACTTTTATTTTTAATTTTATTTTTTAACATTGAGGTTATTGAGAATTGAACATCGTAATTTATTTTGATTGATTTTTTTTTCTTGGTATTATAGTCTCTTGATTTAAGTCACAAATTTAACTCATTAACTTAAATTTATTCAGGTTGATACAATATATTATTGTCTCAGTACTTTTATAAAAAAATATCTTTTAATATGTGATAGATTTTGAATTCATGATTAAATTAACTTTTTCTCCTACAAAACACATTATCGATGTTTGGATTTTTTTTTGACATTAAATAAAAAGATTAATTTGACTTGTTTTTTTTGTGTTTTTTTTTTATCATTCAATTCAATAAAAAATTGATTTCAAGAAATAAAGTTATTCAACATAACTTGATCTATTATCACATATGATTAGCAATTATTTAATTAAGTACATGCATAAAGTTTTTAACATGCGATTATAATTTTTTCTTGGTGCCAAAATAGACATTGTAAATGCTTGGACGTTCATTTTTTCATGCAGAAAAAACAAAATTATTTGACCAATGATGAAGTGCAAGTGACATAGCTAGTATACTAACATAAATATCTTCTTAGATTTTGAATGAATAACCAATGAGAATATAGTAATGAGCGATTTTTTATGCCATAATTATATTTTAAATTAAGTTTAATTTATTGCTTAAAACTATTTGATTTTTAAGTTTTAGGAATGGATCAACGTTATCTTGAAAACCAAACTTTAACCTAAGCTAACCCAACCAATAAATTCTGTAATTGCCAGGTTTAGGTTCAAAAGTTCATAAAAAAAGGGTGGTAATAATTCAAGGTGGAAAAACCATGGACACCCCTGGAAATTACAGCACACCAGCACACATCAATAAGATAAATTATCTATCTATCTTCCTTTTCAAGAGACCTTTAGTATTTCCTTTGATATGAGCAGCACGTAATCAATGCATGATTATCCCATGATTATGCTTTTAGTGCGGGATTATCATCAATTAATTGCTTTTAGTGGGATTATCATCAATTAATTGACACCCTTTCGAATGATTATCTGTCGGATGCTTCAAACAAAATGCGATGTGACCCCCATAACTTATGTAATTAGATAAGTATCGAGCATAATGTAAAAAAATATAAAATCTCGAACGCATGAAATAAAAACTTTCCTAAATAATCATTTCTATAAAAATTGAATCAAGTATATTTCATCAGCAATAGATCCAAGATCTTATCCTTCAAAGATGAAGTAAAATAAATAATATTCATTTTTTGTTTCTTATCTTTAAATAAGTAAACAAATTTCCACTATGCAAGTAACAAATACAAAAATAATTTCTAGCTATAAATTAATAGAAAGTTGGGAAATTATTTTAAAAAATTGTTTACTTGCTTCTTTTTTCCTGAAATATAACCAATATAAAGCTGTCATATGTCTCTCTTTTTTTTAAAAAAAATTAAAATTAATAACAAATTAGGTTGAATATATATATATATATATATATATATTTTTTTTTTTTTTTAATTTTAGATATCCTCACATTCTTTTAAAGAGTAAAAATAGTCATGTATGAGATTCATGGTTATTTTTTTTTAATAAATATATTTTTTAAAAATTAAATTTATATTTTTATCCTTATAAAGATACGATAATACTTTAATTGTTAGACCAACAACTCCATTATTGTGTGTATCCAAATTGAAACCATAATGATTTTTTTGGGTTAAATATCAATACTATAAACGCTTCTAATATTATTAGAATAAATCACTATACATAGCTCCAGTGTTTTTATATTAATAAATAAAAAATCAAATGCTGCCTGCAATCGTGATAATGAGGTGGGGATTGTCCCAGGAATTAAAGTGGCTTCGTTTAGGGGAATCTGACAGAAATCGGGAGCATGACGTATATCGTTATGGAGATATAAAGTGGCTGATCGTGATCACAGAGCTGGCACATTTACCGGCCACAAGTCTCCAGGGATCTTGCTCTTTCTTATATATAATTTCTTCAGATACACACTTTTTTTTTTCTTTCAAAAAGCAAGTGCTAATAATCTTGTACGATAATGACAGTTGCATGAAAATTATTAATAAAATCACTTGGAACCGATCGATTCTTCCAATGTCCACTTAATTCAAGACCAGATAATTTTTAACGCACCAAAGTATAACAATTTTTTTATTTGTAAATTGTGATTCATCATTCACTTTTTTTTTTTTTAGAAACATCATACAAGCTGTATTTATAATAAATTTAATTTTTTTATTAAAAATTAATTTTTTATATATTTAAATTGTTTTGATGTGCTGATTTTTAAAATAATTTTTTTAAAAATAAAAAAATATTATTTTAAAGCATTTTAATACAAAAAATACTTTAAAAATTAACAACAATCACAATCTCAAACAGCCCAAAAACTCAACCTAGCTAATTTTTTTGAGAGAAGGAGAGAAACAGGATTAAACAGTAAATTCTCCATTCAATTTATAAGCTTTCTTATCCATTTTTTTTATGGCTAAATAGCCATGCTTTTAATAAAATTGATAATTATATAATAAATAAATAAATTTGGAATCAGATTATGATATTTTTAAGACATATTTATACTAATCTAATAATAATTCCAAAAACTGAAAAACATGACCATATCATTAGTGCAATATTGCACATTTTCACCTAGAAGAATAAAAAATAATTAATCCTTAAAGAACTCAATTTTATATAATCTTAAACTCTCTTTTAATTATGTTCCAGATTTCAAAATTAATTCTAACAGTTTCCTCTTACGGACATTATTACCTTTCAACACATCTAAAATATACCATTTCTAGCATCTGCAAAAATTCTGGACACAACTGAATATTTTTTATATGCATATGCAGCTAATCAAGCCAGCTTGAGGCACGAAGAACTTTTCACCCTCCAAGTTCAAAATTTCAAGCTGTGTTTTCCGGTAACAAAAGTCATTTCCCGGCAAAACCTTAAATTTATACAAACATGATATGCAATAACGAAAGAAGGGCTGCTCCCTACCCTCCCCAGCTTAATTTCCTACGCAAAGAATTAATAATATACACAACCGGACCTATCCCATAAACTATGCCTCTCCTATCTTTCTTTTACAATATATTATTTTAATTTCTTAGGGTCCACGAAGCTATTTATCTAAAGGAAATATACTATCATGAGTTTCAACTCATCAGGCTAGCATTTTATTAAGATGATCTCTACAGGTCGGCAAGCAAGTAAACCAGCAAGTTATCTATCGCTCGTCCTCCAGATTGTGGATGACAGGAGAAATTGCTATTATTTTTTTGTCATTTTATGTGCCAAATTAAGCAAGCCAGCCCTTCATCAACTAGACATGCGAGCCTCAGAGTCTTTCCTAGCTATAATGATCGTCCTGATGCATGCCAGGGTGCTCGAAGTGTATATCTGCTGTACTTTTGTAGGTTTCGTCAACTTATTAGTATGTGCTCATTGCTCTTGTTTTAATTGAATCCACTTGATCGTAGATATTTCTTTCCATTCTCAAGTAAATTGCTTTTGCTTTTGTTCTTCCAGTACCGATGGAGTTTTTATCCATCGTATCGCAGTGCAAGAGTCCCTGGAAAAATATCAGACAAGAAAACAAATGGTGGAGAATATGTAGATTGTAGCTGTACTATGCTAGTGTCAAATGGCTGGAAAGTAAACACATGCAGTCCAATTTAGTGGCACATAAATGTACTATTTCACTGTGTAAAAGTTGTAATTCCTTTTCGTGAGTGACGATAATATCTTCCGGAAAAAAAAATCAATTTAATATTTTTTAAACTTAAATATACTATTAAAACAAATCCAAGTAGTTTTAACCACACAGCATCAAACAATTCTTAAATAATTTGAACTCGTTTGACTATGTAGTTCAACCTGTATTTTCATAAATTTTAAATTTTTTTGCTAAAATTGAGTACGGTTTATATTTTTTGGATCGTTTTGATGTGCTGATATTAAAAATGATTTTTTAAAAATAAAAAAATATCATTGACATGCATTTTGACACGAAAAGTTATTTGAAAATCAATCACTACCACACTGCCAAACACGCTAAATAGGCAACTCCATCTCATCTTATACAGTTCAAAATAAATTAGGGTTTGTTTTATCGCCCCTTAAGTTAGTTCTTAGGAAATATTTTGGGGTCAAGGGGTGGATTCCACTCTCACGCAGTCTTATATAAATTGCTTCCCCCCGGCACCGGATGAAGGCGGGTTTCCCTAAGCTTTACATATATAAACACAGTGAACAATATTTAATTTTTGCTGATATTTTCTGCTGTATTATATATTTGAATACTTGAGATTTTGTGATTGAGATCACGGCACTAGATCATATCATGCGCTACGCAGTGTGTTAAAAATGACTGCCTTTTGTCCATCTAAAAAATTATTAATTTCGACACTTTCCCGTTGGATAAGATATGAGATAGGTCTGGATGTCCATTACACTGCTTCCATGTAATGGATTCCTTATGTTTCTCACTTTTCTTTTTTGTTTTTATAGAGATGATCGATCCTCCTTTGGAAAAAGGTGGGATGGACATGGCCTTGAGGTGTGCTAGAAATTCACCGCAAAATCATTTTTGTTTTGGCTTTTATTATATAAAGTCTCAAAACTATAAGCCCGTTAATTAAATTATATCATACAATAAATAAAATTATTTCTTGTGCTTCATCAGGAGGGAGTTCATGATCCTTGATCATGTATCATAAACAACGTGATCCACAAAAAGAAATTTTTATTCTTTTAAAATTTAAGATATTGCTCGACGACTATCTCTATCTTTTCTTTTATTGCTTACGTACAGAAAATACAAAAATTTCTTATCAAAGTCTCTTTCCACTGTCTTATATGACTGTTTAATATTTATTACCATCCAATCACCAAACAGTAATTAAACACGGCATCATCCTTTCCATCCCTTAATTTCCTCCCTATGCTTCCGGTATCTCTCTCTATATATCTCAGTGAATCATTATGTCGCTTTGCTTCAAAAGTATCCTCCTACAACAGTACATTATATAGTTTAGATTAATTTTTTTAATATATATTCTCAAATCAAATCTTTTTACTTTTAGAATTTACATAGAATCGAACTATTTTTTATCAATTAAAATAAAATTGTAGATAAGATTTATATTAATATTTAATTGTTACTAATATATTAAATCTTTGGTTATAAAGCAAAGTTGAAGCCTAGATTTTTGAGAAAAAAATAGAAATGTTAATTAATTAACATATATTTCGTTCCAACATAAAAAAAAACCTTTCTTTTAACATTATTATTTTTCATATTATCTCCCTGCGAAATTTGCTTTCCAAGTACGAGATAAATGTTCTCATTTTCATGATATTAATTATTATAGACGCCACTTCTAAGATATAATTAAGCTGCCTTGGTAGTCACCGGTCACAAAATCCCTCTCTCTACTACTTTAATTTGGATGCTGTTTACGTCACAAATATAATATAAGAATTGTTTTATCCGGTTAATTTAACAAGTAAATTCATAATTTTAATTAAAATTTATTAGTTTTCATTAAAAAAATATTATTTTTAAAAATATTTAAATTGATTTCAATCAAATCGGATCATCATAACCCGAATCTTATACCAGGTTCACCTATGTTATTTTAATTACTATAAAATATATAGGTCCTTTTCTTATGATTTCCCTAAAAGTAATCTTTTGAAAGGTGTAATTAATTAACACAAACATTCCAATCAAACAGATACTAATTATGTGTCCAAAATAGGGTGACGCAAAAAGGTAATTTCCAAATATTATAATATATTAGGGAGACACAAATTAAATAGATATAGATTTTTAACCAAGTTCTTTATAAAAACATGAAATATTACAAGTGGATGGGGAGAGATAGAGGAGAAGGGATATTTTACATGAATATTATTGGGAAGAAATTGATAACATGAGGCGTTAATTAATATAGGAGGACATAAAAAAAGAGCAAGGCTAGACCACAACCATGCATATACACAATTATATACAAAATTTAGTGCACGCGTCCATTGATCAGTACTTGAATGTATTAAATCTTGTTTGTGTCATTCGTGATTTCCTGGGTTTGCTTGGCTACTTCCTTGGCAATTTGATCTTCAAATACAACTTTCCCGCTATCACTCAGCTGTGGTATCACGATGTTTATCTCAGAGCAGATTGCTGTGCCCAACTTTCTGATGTCTACAATGTGTTCATGAGATAACTCCTGAGTTTTAGGTTCCACCACCAAAATTTTCACCGGCTTCCTGTAGATTACGTATATGACCATCTGGATGATACCAAATAAAAACCCCAATATGTTTGGAACCTGTTGAGGTCGCCGGAAAGGAAGAAATGTAAATTAAAAATAAATAAAAGCATAAGTGTAAAGTTGGTGTTTTTATTGATTTTCCTCCTTTTCTTTCTTTTTTTTAAATTTTTTTTTTTTTTATGGAAATTCCATATTGAACTTACAGCAACAAACTGGTCTTTCTTTAGATAGCCATAGAAGAACCACATGACTGCACTCAAAGTGAGGAAGAAAGACAAGGAAAAAGGCATGAACTCCACGCTCTTTGTTTTTATAACTTCTATCTGAAAGATTCAATCAAGTATTAGGAAAAAAAATATGCCAGAATTGAAATTTGAGTTGCGTACTCAAATTACTCACCAAAATGAAAAGAGGGGCAACAAACACGCATAGAGAAAATATCATGCAAATCCATCCAAGAACTTGGACACGTTGTTGGCCTTGCGTCAGGAATAGAGTTAGTAAACATATGAGACCGAACCCAAAACTATTGAACAGGAGGAGAAGTTTGAAGGTGAGAATCTGCACCAAATTAATAAATTTCTTCATATTAGTACGCCAATAATGCGAGAAGGGTTTTAAGAAATAAGAGATCAGGTGAAAGCAGGTATACATACTTTGTCCTTCTTGGTGGCATAGCGAAGGTAGACAGCAATATAGCCGAACTCCATGAAAAAGGCAAACGTATTGATGGTGATGAGAAGGATGGCATCCTCACTAAAAATTGCATAGAACAGCCAAAGCATTGCACTGAATAGTGCAATCACATATGGAATAGATTGAAACCCTTCGCTTGTTTTGTTCTTGTAAATTTGATAAAATGTTGGCCTGTGATATGTATGATCAATTCTCACTAGTCAGTAAAATGTATAGCGCTCGTAGATCGTAACGATACAAAAGTACGTAGAGAATAATGTTTGCAGAGAGAAAGACTTACAGGGGAGCAAGACAGACCAGACAGGAGATGAGGTTGCCTGTATAACATTGGCAGCAACAAAGAAAACCAAAAAAACATCAACGTAAATTCGTCTACGAGTTGTAGAAAAGAAAAGAGATCGGAATATTATCCATAATTAAGAAGACAAGAAATTGTGGAGAAGTTAAGAACGAGACGGGACTTATAATTTATACCTAGAAGACCAAAAGCTAACATCCATGTCAAATGCAAAGCCATCTCTCTACCACAAGAAATTAAGAAATTAAAGTCAATATTCAAGCCTGTCTCTCTGAACTCTCTCAGACAGTGCTTGTGTTTCTCAAGAGAAACTCTTGGTATGTTGTATTCGTGAGCATGAGCTATTTATATAGCAAAGAAGGAACACTTTCCACTTGGTTCTATTGACTTTTTACATAATTTGTAAGTCCAAACATGCCTTAAGCCCCCCCCCCCCCCCCCCCCCCCACACACACACACATATATATATATATATATATTAAAATAATATTTTTTTATTTTTTAAAAAATTATTTTTTAAAGTAAATATAAATTATTTTAAAAATATTTTTGAAATATAAAAATAAACAGATTTTTAATATATATATATATATATATATATTTGTTTTTCAAATAAAAAACTATAGAGCTTGCTGTAATGACCAGCAATTAATAATTTGAACATTGGGTTAATCAAATGATCATCAAGAAGAAAACTAATTAATACGTTAACAAAAAACTTATAGGAGAATTTTTATTTTTTTTCTTAAACTTCTTCTCATAGTAGCAGTTAAATTAATTCTTTGGATAAGTTCCCAAATTTTTAGGTTCCAGATTTTAGTTTAATTACATTAAGTTGCTTTTATTGCAAAAGCAAGTCATTAACTAGTAATATAAAATTATAATTAGAACCTTATATTATTTTATTGTTTAAATTTTTGTTTATTGCAGCTATAAATTATTTCAATCAAATTAAATCGGCTGAAAATGATTTTTATTTCATGCAACTGATCTACATGTTTTGGCATCTTTATGAGGGTGGATTCCACTTGCTATGCACTCTATCTAAATTGCTTCCCACCTGCATTAGAGGACGGGCTTGCATTTCTTTGGTGGGCTTATTTATTAAAAAAAATATATTGTTATATGTATTTTTGGTTGTTATCATGTGTGTTTCTGATTGAGTTCACGGCACTAGCAGCTGAGAGCGTGCTCAATGATGAAATTATGCTCCTTTTTCTTTCTAAAATCTTGATTGAGCTTGTCTTTGAGATAAGATAAGGTGGGATTTAGCTTTTTTTTTCAAGCAAAAAGTTTCATGGCATCAGAAAAGGCAAATTAGAAAAATATAAACTAAATCTCAACCCAAAAACTTAATTTATAGTGCCAACAAAAATAAAAAAGCTACCTTATAAAAATATCAATAAATAAATAAAAAAAAACAAATTGCAATTGAAAAATTATAGAATTATTAGGTACCACAAGATGCATAAGAAAGACTAGGTTATTTGCAACCAGAAAAGACCAAAATAGAAGCACACCCACATAATCATACAACCCCACACTCAAGGTAAAGAAAAGAATGGAAAAGAAAGCATCTTCATTAAAAGAGATAAACCATCACAAAAACCATAGCCACAAGCAAAAGTAGAAAGAAATGGAAACACAACTCAAGCAAAGAAGCAGAGACCATCCCCTATAAAGAAACAAGATAGCAAAGGAAACACAAACTTGACAAAACAAACTTTCACCACGAAGAACTAGATGACTCAAATCCAAACAACAAATTCACTTGTTTTGTGCACTCCTTATTTAGCGAAGTGATCTGCCATATGATTAGACTCATGATGAGAATGAATGAAAGTGATTGAGCCCAAGCATAGAGCCAATCTCTTGGCTGAAGAGAAAAGTTTATGGTGAAACCATGATTTGATATCTGGATTATTCATCCAACTAATGACATTAAAAAAGTTTGATTCAATAATAATATGCTTGTGATGCAAGAGAGGGTTAGAGGCTGAGATTTCAATAGCTATGACAACAACTCGAAGCTAGGTTTAATTAGATTCTAAAATACCGGTCGACATCAAGAAGATACAAAGAATAATTCCATAATGGTTTTGCAAAACATCACCTATACTTAAAGGTCCAGGCTTTTCTAGCGAAGATCCATCCACATTCCATTTAAATCTATTGGCTTTAGGGGGAGAGTATATGACAACCAACATAGGTTTTTTGAGATTAGTACATCTATTAGACCCCCTGCTGATCTTAACAAATTTGAAATTGTATAGGGAAAATCAGAATCTATAGCCTTCAACCACAAACAGAGTCTAGTAATAATAAGAAAGAACTAGTAATAATAAGGAAGAACAATGTGTCGTAGTCCGGGGTCTTCGGCTTGAAGATCACATCATTATAAAGTAGCCAAATAGACTATAAAACTGAAAAAAATAGCATCAACCATGTGTTGACAAGCTATTCGGGCAACACCACACCAAACCCCACCAGTTAATGACTGTGGACTAAATGATCTAATGATTATGGCAATGCATAAGAATGTGATCAATTGATTCTTCCTCATATAAACATATAAGGCAACTAGCAGTTGAGATATTCAATATACCTCTTCTTACCAACACACCACGAGTATTTATTTAATGATGGCTATCCAACAAAAGACTTGTATTTTAGGTGGGATGATCCATTTTCAAATCCCAACAAAGAAGAAGATAGTGTACATGGAAGGATAAGAGCTTAATAAACCACATAGGGATTTAACAATGACTTTTTCTGTAAAGTTGTCTTTCCATACTTCATCTTTATTTAAATTCACTTTGGACAAAACAGCATACAGTTGGTCTAATAAACCAAATTTTTTCCCCGCAAAGGTCTAGACCAAGAGAAGTACAAAAACCATTCGTTGATTATGTTGCAACCCTTGATTATGTTGGGAAGAATCCCAACCGTTGGCTTAAAGTAGGCATGATGCATTGTCAAATCTGCAGAAAAAGGCTGCCTGAGTTGGCCTGTTTAGGCCGGCACCGGCGTCGATGGGTTGTCATTTAGACTGAAATATTCATATGGAGTTGTAGAGGAACTGCAATGATCACTTTCGTGCAAGCTTTATCAAATTTGGTGGACGTTAGGTGCATTAAATGCACCTAACAAAGTAGGTAACCAGACCAGCTTTACCCGTGTAAAAGAAGAAGACAATGAACAGTGACCAGACGACGCGTCGTCTGGTTTTTTTTTTAAACTCAAAACGACGTCGTTTGGGTTTGAATTGGGGATTTAAACTCATTTTCAATTTAGTCCTCCAACTTTCAATTGTGTTCAATTGAATCCCTAAGAAACCCTAAACTTGCGATTTAATGCAATTAGGCCCCTGTAGAACTTCAACTTTAGCCCCGTATTTACGTGTCTTTAGCGATATGGTCCTTGGTCTCAGATTTTGTCAATTTAACCCTTAATTGACCATTAAACTTTCAATTTCTTAAATTTCACCCCTAGTTTTTGTCAATTAAGCCCTAAATTTTGGCGCCTTTTGCAGATTGGCCCTTGGATGAGAATTTCTTCAATTTAGCCTCTAATTGACCCCAAAACTTTAATTTTCTTGTAATTTTGCCCCTAATTTCAATCAAATAACTTGGTAAAAATTAATTTTTTTCTCTTAAAATTTTAATATTCTCAATTAAGCCCAAATTAGGCTCCCAAACTTAAGTTTTCACAAATTAAGCCCCAAATAAAATTAATTAGATTCATTTAAAGTATAATTAAGTACTCGCACTTAATTAAATTTTTTAATTGGACCCAAATTAATTCTTAAACATAATTAAAATTTAATTTGGACCATGATAAAATTAAATTGGCCTATTAATAAATTAATTATGTCCTTAGACTTAATTTTTATGCAAATTCGTCCAATAATCATTTAATTTGACCTTGAATTTGCATTTTTTTTCTCTATTTTTGGATATAATATGGTACAATTAGGCCTTGAATTCCTCCAAAATTGCAGCTTAATTCCTTGATTTGCTTTCTCAATATCGTTAACTTTTATTATTATTTTGAAAAAGCTATTGATTTTTAAGGAATAATCCAGAATTGTTCTGTGACAATAGTAAAGAAGGAGATATTAATACCCGAAGGTAGAAGGTCGGACCCATAGAACTCATCAACCAATCGGACAATATCCTGGTGGGATTTAGCTGTACAATAAACTTCTAATTTATACTATAATTTTGGGCTGTTAAGACATTCAAAAACACTACTAAGTTGATGGAGATTTTGTAATGAATTATGTACTGGACTCATCCTGTTCTGATTGAAATCACTCACGGCACTCATTGGCATGCCATAAGCAGGTACAGTGCATAATGGCAACCTTTTCTTCTCTTTTTCGATTTGATTTTTTATTTTTTTTGGAGACCGTCCACTTTATGGATAAGATGGGGTCTGGCTTCTTAAAAGGTTCAAATAATTACTCGTAAAGATTTAGCAAATTAATGCATGCACACGTAAAATTAAAATTGGGTGTTTTTGTGTTTCAGGAGACTGCCAAATATTTCGCTTGCCATAAGTTTTCCTTGCGTAACTTTGGATATTGTAAACAATGTGATCCAAATTTGATGTTTTAGTCATCAGAAATCATACTTTTGCAAATAAAGCTTTAAAGACTTCGAGTGCGTACGTTCTCTAATCAACAACTTAAATATTAAATAATCATTCAATCTAGATTTTAAAAGAAATTCGAAAACGGTCTTTCATTAGGTCTCTAAAACATCAAAGAATAAAAAATTAAGATTGAATCTCTTGATAAGTTGATTGAAAGAAGAAGTTTTGATATTAAGTTAAATAATCATTTAAATTTAAAAGTTTAAACCAATATGTGAAATTTAAAAAAAAAAAAAAAAGATACACATAATTAGCTATAAATAAATAGTTATATCTATATATTAATACATAGTTAGAAAAAGTAATGGGGAAATATAAAAATGTTGAGATTCTCTTTGGCACATTCTTATATTGACCTTTGAATGGACCATAGTTATATACTTAATTAATACTTTATTTAGCATAAAGAAATTTTCAATTACACGTTTATTTTTTCAAATAAAAACAAATCTCTCTTGCCACCTCGTCATGTGTATTATTCGCATGAACATTTCTTTTCCAGATCATGCATAAAAGCACTAGTCTAGTCGATATTAAAGTCACACGTGTAGACTCCTATGCCATAAACTTAACTGGAACAATGGAAGATAACCCCAGCTACAGCAAATTCAGGAATTTTGCAAGCAAGCATCTTTTCTTCATTTGTGGGTTCCCCTCACATGGTTATCCTGGTCTCTCTTTTTTTTTTCACAAAATTAAGAACAAAATGAACCTATAATGTTTTCCATAGCCAAAAACATGTAGTTGAATTAGTAATGTCATCACCTTCATAATACCTTCAAAACTTGTGTATCAATTATGCTATAAACAGCTAGTTTGTAATTTTAAGGGTCTGTATAGAATTCTACTTCGTAATATCTTCAAAACTTATGTATCAATTAAGCTATAAATAGTTGGTTTGTAACTTTAAGAATTTATTTGGAATTGTGATAGTGGTGGTGATTCAAAGTTTTTTTCGTTTAAAAATATATTAAAATAAAATTATTTTTATTTTTTAAAAATTATTTTTGATATCAGCGCATTAAAATAATTTAAAAATATAAAAAAAATTCATTTTAAACAAAAAAAAAATTTCAAGGTTTTAAGTGTTTTTTACAATTAACTTCTTTTAGAAACTTGTCTATCAAGTACGGTTACAAAAATGTTGGTTTGTAATTGTAAGATTGTAACCAGTTAATAATAGTTTTTATAATCATGAAAATAATCCAAAAAATATATCAATCTATATTTTTTTATCAATGATTTCCGGTACATGTTTGTAACTAGATCAAGGATAACTCAATAAATGTAAGTCTTTTTTTGCAATTAATTTCTTTCTTCTTGAATTTCAGTTATCATTTATTAAAGTATTACATATTAAGCTTGCTTAAAGCAACCGAATTAAAGACATGTATTTATCCACGTGTCTAAATACAATGTGGTTAAAATTAGATACACGTAAGCATGATAAAAAGAAACCAAAACCCTAATCCGATTGTTTGTGTTTTTGTTGATTGATTAAGACAGAAAATGGCTCCTGTAATGCTTGTGTCATAGAACAGGCAGGGCCTAGACTAGACTTGATGCCTTTATTCTTTTATTTATTTTATTTTATTTTATCAAATATTGGAAAACAAAAAAGAAAGACATGGGCTACTGCTCCTCGCCTTTAACTTCTAAAATCTAAAGGGAGCAAGTTTTTCAAAATATTCCATCAGCATTAAATTAAAAAGAAAAAAGAAAATTGAATCTCTAATCCATGAACCCCCACTAATACGCCTAGTGAGGTCCTCCTCTTTAGGCCTAACTACTTTTCTTCTTTTTAAACAGAAACAGCAGCAAGGGGTCAAATCCTTAAAGCACATTAATAATTATGGAATAACACACAGAAAAAAGGGTCAGATCCTTTCTGTAAGAAACCATTGCCATGAAAACCTTAAAAACGTTTGATTAAAATGATTTTTGTACGCACTCGTGATTAAGAGACACGATCTTTTCACTCAAAAAAAATCTGAATTTTTTAAAAGTCAGGTCTCAAAAAAATATAAAATAAATAAACAATAAAAAAAAGAATGATTAACTAAAAGTATTTTTAGATTATTTTGATATGTTTATATTAAAAAATAATTTTTTAATATATTTTAAAATACTATCTTAACTGATGGGTTAATAAATAAGGCTAGAGCTCGGATAGGATATTGATGATGGTGGATTGGGTATTGTGCTTGTATTCGTTTCCGTGAGTACAAGTTTAGGGGAATGTTAACCGGGGGACTATGGGGTTATACCTAAGAAACGTTGAGTCAATTATTGTGAAAACAATAATGTTTGGGACTGATTTGTAAATTTGTTTTTTTGGGGGTTGATTTTTAATATTGACTTGATTAAATTAATTTATGATCCGGTTAGGTAAATTAAATTCATTTACATTTGATTGATTAATATTTAAAAAATCAATATACATTATTTTTCAATAAAAACAATAAATTTTAATTAACTTGATGTTAACCTCACGACAATGATGAATAAAGTCCTGAAAGGGGTCTGAAATTATGCTTTCATTGACAGCGTTCGTGGAGGGAAAAGGTTAAATGACACAAGCTGACGTGTCACGACCCCAAGGGCTGCAGCCCAATGGGTTGTCTTGGCCTTGGGCCTTGCTATACTAAACAGTGTAAGAAAATAAAAGAAAGGCAGCAGGATCTTGTTCATAAAATATTTTGATGCAATTGATTTCAATAAAGATTTCAAATATTCTATTTAAATATTCTAATAATAAGCAATTGATTTCAATAAAGATTTAATAAATTATTTATTATTAGTATTCTTATTTTCATATCAAATATATAATAATTGAAAAATAAATTAGGAAAATTGAAGTAAAAATTTATAATAGTATTTAAGAATCATGTCAGCAATTTTTTTTCTTTGGAATATAAAAAAATCAAAGGAAACAAAAAGAATAATTAAAGAATAAAAAATTAAAATGACAGTTAAGGGCCAGGACCAACGTCTCGCTAAAGTTTACATTTAACTCAAGGACAAATGTGATCTTACTAAAAAGAGTATTAAAGAGACTTTAGATATTCAAGTCAAGAAACCAATAAGTGGATAATTATGACTTTTATTTCTGATATTGACTTTATGAGCCATAAAATTAAGAAAAGGTTAACGGGAG
Source organism: Populus davidiana (assembly GCA_030145905.1). Lineage (NCBI taxonomy): Eukaryota > Viridiplantae > Streptophyta > Magnoliopsida > Malpighiales > Salicaceae > Populus > Populus davidiana. The sequence goes on from CM057803.1 coordinate 13,426,797, forward strand.
GGATGAATTTTAAAAAAAGCAAAGATCTTGAAAGAATATATATGTGTGCGTGTGTGTAAGTTTTTAATATTTTTTCAATATTTGACAATTAATTAACTCGAGGGCAAATCTTTCGCAAGTGGAGAAGCCTGACACGAGACGTGTATCAACTGACGTGAAACATCTGCATGTTGATATATCCAAATCTAAGAAGAAGTTTTAACGAGTCAAAAAAGAACTTGCTACCTTAAATTGGAGTTTTAATCCAATATATCGCATGATAAGATAAAATTTAGCTTGCACGTTCTACAAGCATGGTTCTATAGAGAGTTAGTTTATTGTAATTAGTTCAGGTTATTTTCATGCCTAAATTAAGTTCAGAAGTTGTTTCATAATTTCCTTTATTTTTCTTTTTTCTTTTTAACTTTGTTCAGGAATTCTAATGTTAATTGGATTTTATATTAACTTGAATTCTCAAAAGTCATCTGCATATTTTTCTACATGATTGTTGTTCCAGATCAAATTTTGTATTCGTTAGTCTTTTTCTAAAGTCCAAAATATATCTATCTTCATGAGAAAGTTTTTATATTATCGGGTTAAATCCTAATTATTCTAAGGTCTAAATTTTAATATTTCATTTATTTTATACTTTGTATTTTTAATACCTGAGGGTGTATTTTATTATATAGTTTTACACCCTCAGATATTAAAATCTATATCTAAATCCTAATACTTTTAAACATAAAGCGAACAAAATAATTGATGAAGGATTTTTGATATCTTGACCAAACCCTAACGAATAATTATAAATTAGTTATGATGTCAATTTTTTGTATTTCAAAACATGAGAAAGGTGAATTTTTATTTTTTTTATAAAAAGCATGCTTATAAAACTTTTAAGATTTCATCGTATGCATGAATATATATATATATATATATATATATATATTTTATCTTTTTGAAAGAGAAAATTAATTTAAGATTTTTAAGATTTTTTTTTAATTTTCAATTTTTTAAAATTTCAGAGAAAATCAGATATTTTAATACTAGATTTATATTTTATAGTGTAAATATATGGTCCGATATTATAAAGAATTGTTCGAAAAACATGCGAGAAAATCATTTTTTTAAAATAACCCTTAGAATATTTTTTGTTTTTTTAATAATAATATAATATAATATTAATAAATATACATTGGTATGGACCAGGTCCAATTGGGTTGGGTTGTCATCGACCCAATACATTTGCCACTTTCTTCCTTTTGTTTTCTTGCTAAGCTAGATCCAGCCCAGACCTGCATGGCCACTAGCTTAGCCTTGTGACCATGGGGGGATGCATGTAGAATGCAGTGGCTTGGGGGTGTAGGGGAGAAAAATCCCAACCTGACTAGTGAACCAACAACCTTTTTTTTTTCTTTATGTTATTAGGCTGAGCTAGACTCTAAGTCCAATCAAGTTGGGCCAAAACAAATCTTAACCTCTTTTTTTTTTATGTGTGAGCTGGATCTAGCTCGATCATCTTAACTAGATCAAAATATATCTCAACTAGGCTCATATAATCGCTAACCGGATCCATAATCCTAGTCCAATATGCAATATGGTACAACCCAATTGTATATGGATGATGAATGGCTTGGTTCAGCCTTACTTCTCAAGAGATGGGAACTTTTGCAATGTCTATTTGGTTCAACCCCAGTTATTTTGTTTTTATTAGAGTATTAAATATCTAGGCTGTTATTTTATATATATATATATATATATATATATATATATAAAGATGTTATTTTCTTTACGTGTGATTGTGGAGTGTATGTGATATGTTACCTCCTTGCATCTTTTTGGAGTCAATGATATTAATAGCATATTTTTTGTTCAAGTTTGTTTTTTATGAATGGTTTTACCAGATAATTTTTTTGCTAACAGAATTTTATTATTATTATTATTATTAAAAAGAGATTAACAATAAAAATTACGCAGGGTTGAATAGCTTAGAAGACACTGAAATATGTCTATGATTTACTAAAAATCATAAACAACACTTTAATTATAATTTTTGAAACTAAATAAAACAAGTTTCACATCCTTTTTTTTTATCTTTCTAAATTTAGCTAATTTATTTTAATTTCTAAAATATATAGAAGACTGGTTCTACAGTAAACAGGTTATTTTATTTTGTTTGCGTGCACATGACACAACCATGTAGCATGCATTCTTTCATACAAGAAGGTACTCCAACTTATGTAGTCACTCTCCTATTCTTCAAAGTAAAACAGAAACGGCGGATTAGCTATAAATTAAACTTTGTTGGTGACATCCATGGCTTCCGTGGTTTAATCCTTTGCAGAATGAGCTTCAAACACTTCATTTCCACCCTCCTCATTCAGCTTTGGCATCGCAATGTTTATGTCGGAGCAATATTGTTCAGACAATTCTTGAGTTTTTGGCTCCGCCACCTCATTTTTCTTGGGATTCCTATAGATTAGATAAAGCACCATCTGGAGGATACCAAAAATGAACCCCAAGATGTTCGGAATCTGTTGATTCAAAACAAAAACAATCATAGATTAGGATAATAATTTAAATAAAACCTTAAATGTACGTTTTTTTTATGTCATATTGAACTTACAGCAACAAACTTGTCTTTCTTCAGATAACCATAAAAGAACCACATCACTGCACTCAGAGTGAGGAAGAAAGACAAAGAAAAAGGCATGAATTCCACGCTCTTTGTTTTTATAACTTTTCTCTGCAAAACACAATTAAGTATTAGGAAAACGAATATCGTAATGCAATGTTTTCTTTAAGATATGCAACAGTTGATATTAGAGTTGCATGCTCAAGTTACTGACCACAACGCCAAGAGGTGCGACAAAAACACAGAGAGCAAATACCATGCAAATCCATCCAAGAACATGGACACGTTTAGTGCCTTCTGTTAGTAAGAGACTTAGTGCACAGATGAGACCGAACCCGAAAACATTGAACAACAGGAGAAGCTTGAAAGTCAGAATCTGCACGAAATTAATTACTTCAAATTAGCAAGCCAATAATGTGAAAAGGACCCTTTTCACATTTTGAGGAAGACAGCGATATTGAGGTGAAAGTAGATATACATACTTTGTCCTTCTTGGTGGCGTACAAAAGGTAGACAGAAATATAGCCGAACTCCATGAAAAAGGTGAAGGAATTGATGGTGATAAGAAGCATGGCATTCTCGCTAAAAATTGCATAGAACAGCCAAAGCATTGCACTGAATAGTGCAATCACATATGGGATAGATTGAAAGCCTTGGCTTGTTTTCTTCTTGCAGATTTGATAGAAAGTTGGCCTGTGATATATATATATTTTAATTAGTTATCACAATTTAGTAAAATTCATAGAGGATGGTAATTATTGTGTATCTGGAAAACTGGAGATTTGCGGAGTACGTGAGACTTACAAAGGAGCAAGGCAGACCAAACAGGAGATGATGTTTCCTACAATTGGCAGCCAAAAAGAAAATTAATAGAAGCAAAATGAGTTTAATAATCTGAAACATTTTCTTGAAGATAGTACACTGAGAGAGGAAAAATTATCCAAAATATTATGCAAAGAAGCTTAATAATTTCCATGCATCAAGAAGTTTCATCTCGATCGATGTAGAACCGCCTTAATATTATTATCCTTAAACTTGAGACATTCAACTGTATATATGGTAAGAGGAGATGATGAAGGGTAAGTGTGGATTAAGTTAATTAGGATAGATTTATAATTCTATATGCATCTAAACTTATTCATGTGAAACGACCCATCTCACGTAACAATTATTTTTACATTGTCATCCTTATAACTTCTGCACATTCATTCCAGTATGTATTCTTTCCTACTTTTCATAATTCCACCCCTACAATTCCTAAGTTTTAAGTATTGAGTCTTGAGCACGAAAAAATAATTTGATAAATAGAGAGTTCAGTAGTTTACTGATAACAAATTAACAGATTTTTATGTGTATAATAATAAACTTAACAATTTGAATAGGATTGTAACAATTAAGAAAACTCATTTAAATTATATATTATAAAACCAATAAAATAAGAAAATAACCCTCGACAACATGCTGGCACTTAGCTTGTTTATATACCTAAAAGACCAAAACCGAACACCCATGTAAAATGCAAGGCCATCTCTCTGCTGCTGCTACAAAAAAGAAAGAAATATATATATATGTATGTATGTATGTATCAAGTCTCTCTTGCGCAGCTCTCTCCCTCACGATCAAAAACCAAGTTGCTTGTATTTCTCGAAAGAAACTCTTACCATGTTTGTATTAGTGGGCAGCGGATATTAGCTATTTATAGCAGTGATGGGAGGAAATTGCATGGATAATATCTAAAGACCAACAAGGTTCCTTAAATTCCAGTTAAGTTCCTTTGGACTTTTTGTACATAAGCTACACATGTAGCTCTAATTAGTGTCCTCTATACTCTAGAGCATCTAATCTATACTTGTCTTTTCTCGTTTTTTTTCCTAATTACATATCTTGATGTACCTACCCTTTGCTTTTAACTTGTAATTAAATCGACAAGCTTTTCCTTGTTATTTAACTACATGTAGATCAATCAAGTCCAGTTACATTTGTATTTGTTTTTTATGGGACCACTATTTTTTTTTTTTAATGTATAATTGTGTTTTTCTTTTTTATGGGACCTTTGAACCTTTCTTGTTAACATATATGATGATTTTCAGACTCCGAAAAAATAAACTATATTTTTATTTTATTTAACATGTTTAATAATTTATAGAATAATTAGTTGGTGTATTTTAAACTATCCTTTTTATAAAATGAAAACATTAGTATATGAAAATGTTGATACTCATATTAGCATACGATTTGTAACCACAAACTTTCATTTATTAACATTATATCTAAACACGACTATAAATGCATATATATTAATAATATAATACTTATATATTCAAAATAATAACATGATGATGATTAAATTCACCAAATATTTAAATTTATAAAAAGATTGAGACAGTGATAGGATTTTAACTTACGATCACTTAATTAAATATCAAATAATAACCCCAACTTAAATATTTAAATTATTGAATAAGATTTTAAAAGCATTTTTATATTAACTTCTTAGTAATACTCAATACATGAAACATCCTTGTTAAACAATTTTTCTTTATTAAGTTGTGCTTCTATTTTCATAGTAGGCTTGAACCGCAAAATTCATTTTGATTTGACTCTTTTTTTTTTTCCTGAGTTATGCAATATATACATTTCTTGTGTAACTCTTTTGGACTTTGGACTGAGCTTCGTTGCAACGTTGTCTACAGGGTCTCATGAGACTTTATCATACGTTTACGTTTTTCACTCTAGTTTTCAACATAAAGTAATAAAATATTTTCTCTGGCCGTGTTTGCAATTCCAACCTGTTCTTGTAAAATTGATGATTAAAATTTCAAAAAGATTTATTGAACTTTTTTCCATTTACTTATGCCCACTAATTCATTATAAAGTGAGCTGTCTATGCATTTTGAAACTGTGATGCATGTTAATATTCTATAACCTAAAAGTAATTAGATTGAATTTTTATAAATGACTTACAAAATAAAAAATTAAAATCATCAATGATATATTTTTTAATAAATTGATATCATCCGTGATTTTATTAATAAATGTTTTTCCAATAAAATCAATCTGTATATAAGCACCGACAAGAAAATTCATTAGTAGTATATAAAATTCTGGTATTGCATTGTAAATAGAAATAAATAAGATAGAATTTAGAAATATATGATTTTGTTTACATTATTTAAAAAGAATATACACTTTTTAAAATTTATTCTTATTTAATTATATCACTACTAGTAAATTAGAAAACACCAACAGAATATTTAAATATTTTGTTGGTGTTTAAGCTTAAATATCATCTTGTTGATGGAATTGTCAATTAAAGCACATCATCGGACAATAACTCGTTGGGATTTTTGTTTCCATTGGATTATTTTTTTTTTGCGATGAAAAATATTGCCAGATCAATATCCATACTAAAAATTAAGATCTGTACTCATTCATTTTCCATTAGAAAGTATGTTGGCAACGAAATTGCCTATAGAAGTTTTTGTTGTCAATTCTGTCGAGAAGTCCTAAATATTTTGTAAGTTTTGTCACTATTTTTTTTTTTTTTTAGTTATTATAATCTTCAAGCCTACAATTCTCATAACAACCAATCAATTAATAAACCACAACAAATATATATATATATATATATATATTAAAACAAATATAGCTATACAATTTTTATATTATATTTAAATAGTTCACAACAATAAAATAAATATACAATATTCCATATTCAATCAATTTTTATACAATTTATAAATGAACAACACATTAATTTTCAACAAACATCAGTAACAATTTTTCTTATAATTCTCAAGGGTGAAAAAAAAAAGATTACAATGTATCAATCCACAATACAAATAACTCTACTTCTACAGTAATTGAAATTTTCAAACCACTTAATCTTTTAGTTTCTTTATAATTAAAATGTACATAGATAAAATGATGATCATCGCAACTAAACATATAAAATCCTTTAATTATAGGTTTGAAATTTGGTTTAGTGGGTTCACCCGAGACCTGGTCAATCTGAAACTGGAATTAAGCCGGATTGAAAAAAATAAAAAAGTAAAAAACTTGATGTGACCAGGTTGACCCGGCATCCTGTTGACTCTGTAAAACTCGGTTGTATCTTGTTGATTTTTATTTTTTTACTAAAACAATATCATTTTGATTTTAAAAAAAATATTTGACCCGAACAACTCGATGATCCGGTCAAAACCTTAAACGTGGGCCTTAAACTAGACCGGATCTATAAACTCTATAAAAATAATCTGAACAAATAAGTGGATGTCCAAGTCAACAGGGTATAAAATTAACAAACGTGGAAGAGTGGCTTGAAATCACAAAAGCAAGCGCCTCCCTCTACTTCTTCTGATCCCACCCTAGTGGTCTCGATGATTGCAACCCATCGCTGATGATATGCATATATTTCTATGAAATGATCATGATTAAATCTATCTTCCCTTCTCTTCTTTCTGACCTCTTGCTTGCACGTGGAATCAATGGTAATTAAAGACTTCTTTTAAAAAAAGGAAAGAAAGAAAAGGTCAAAATTTATATTTATACATTTTCTGATTGGTTCCAGACTATTAAAAAAGGATTCTAACATGTGATTTTTATTTTTTATTTTTTTGCAAAAAGCAGTAGCAGAGTCAAAACTATATAACTGCGACCTTGCAAGTGTTTGCTAATTTTGAGCCACCTTTCATTTAATTACTCTCAAACAAGAAAGCGTGTTCGTTGATTACAATTATACCCCTATGAATATATTACTTCTCTTTGGTTCCATGATAAATACAAGGAAAGAGTGATAGATAGTGAATTTGGGATTTCAAAGATATTAAATAATTTCTGAAGCATGAAAATAGTGACTCTCACATTTTTTTTATGATTTAATTTTCCCTAACTATAGCATTGCTCGACAAACAAATGGAGATCATGGCTTAGTTATAAGAACTAGTTACCATAGCAAGTGTGGATTCTCAACAAAAAGGAAATAATAATAATATACTTAGAAAATAATTATACATATATATGAAAAATTAAATTAATTGCCATATATATATGGTCTTGCAATTTGACACGAAATAGAAAAAAATTAATTAAATTTGCAAGTATTCAATGGTAATTGTCAAACAAATAATGTTTATTTATCTTTTTAAATTTTCATAATTAACTTATTCAAATAGTTCGTAGTTACTCTCTTTTTTTAATGCAATTTCACGTTCCAAAGCTTCGTGAACCCTTTTTTTTCATTTTCTTAATATTTTATCTATTTTGATTGCAAGAATATATGCTTAATATGAATTTAGTATCCATTAAAAGCTCGATTATCAAAGTTCCCCGAACAATTACAAAGTATTTTCTCTAACTTTGGTATTTTGCATGAAGTGGTCATTAATTCTTTTTTTCTAAAATCAAATAATATTTTAGGATGAGAGGCAAGCAAGGGTTTGATCACTATATATATATCCACAGAAAAACCCTATTTTAGGATATTAGGATCTTTTAGAAGAAGGGCAGATCTATCTATCTATCTATCTATCTTAGAATCTCGATAAGTAATTAAATAAAGATTAAGATCAGTACTGCTTGCTTTTGGTAAAGTTTTGGGAATGGGAATGTGATTGAATATTATGGTGTGAGAAATTTAATGAGAGCCAAAGCTACTAATGTCCAGAACCACACCACCACACATTTTCAAGGTGCTGGTAGCCCTCTCCTCCTCGGCCAAGTTTTTTTTTCGTTGCTTTTGCCCTAACCCTTTTCTTCTTTTAGGAAGTAGTTTTTTCTTTTCTTTTTTTTGCTTGGTGGAGCTCGGAAATTTTGAGAAGAGGTGGAATAAGACTCCGGTCTGTGTCATCATGTGACCACTTCAGTGATTTTTGTCCACTTCTAATAGTGCTTTAACTCGACCTATTGGCCATTCATTTCATATTTATTTGTGGTGGTTTTCATTTATAAATCATGAGTACTCGATTCAAAAACTTCAAAAAAAAAAATTAAGCAAGGTTTGTTTTTGCATTTGAAACTACATTTAAGTGCATTTTAAAAATATATTTAACTTAAAATTAATAGATTTTATATATTTTCAAACACAAGCTGATTGAAGAATGCCTTGATACTTCAAGGAGCCAATTGTGAAAATTGATAGTTTCAAATTATTTATGTTCTATATTTTCTTTTTCTTTTTTTGCAAGTATAATTTTCAAACTTCCATGAAACAAGTCCTGTACATGAGTTATCCTTTATTATTTTTTATAATTATCGTTACGTATAATTTTCTTCCATTTATTTTTCACGCATTCTACATTTAACGGAATTCGGTGGAAGGAAACATTGAAGTCATTTCTGTAACGGAAAAACGGGAAATTTTGTACACACGATTATCATTAAGAAAGATGCATGATCTTTTCATCAGTACCCACAGTGAAACCTTGTCAAAATCCTGTTTGTGAAAATACATTTTTTTTCTCAATGAATATTTAAAAATTAACGTAGATTACAAAAAAATAAGAAGAAGAAGAAGAAAAGGGAAAGGAAAGTAAAGACCAAGATTTACTAGGTGAGAACCGCCCAGTCTGGATATGGACATTGATAAACCCATCCAGACCCAGAATATTGCACACAATGCAGCCATAAACCCTCTTCATGACCACCATATCTGCAAACAGTAAAATAAAGCTCACATGACCCCCAGCTAATCACAGTTTTACAATACACCTAGTAACAACAGATACATCAATATATATATATATATGGCTGAGTTTTTAGAGGATATCTAAACGTATATTTACCATGAAAACTAAAAATTTTCGACTAGTTTACAGATACCCCATGAAACCAAAGGGGAGAGGTTAATGAGAGATGCAAAAATGGTTTCTGGAAGGCCAGTTCAGCTCCGAGTGACAGTGTTTAAACATTCATCTTAATTGACACCAGGTGAGCTAGGAAGTTTCTGAAAACATGCAAGTTTTCCCCCATAGGGAAAAAAAAAAAGAAAAAAAACAGGAAGAAGAAGAGGCTTCTCAATAAAGAATTGTCGATATTGGAGTGAGGGGATAGACAACCAGTTGAAGAAAAAACGATGTCCTATAATTTGGCAGCAACAAAACTTGAAATTTCAAATGATTTTTAATGGATTTCAAGTCATTGAGATTTCTATGCAGCCAAAGAATACCAGTTCAGGGAGATATCACATGCCTGGGCACACACTGTTGAACTTTTGTTTGTAAACCATAAATAAATACCCTTATATCAGTTCTTGTATCAATTTCTTACTATGTGGCCCTAATACATAATATGCTTTATAGCATTGAATAGTGTGATTGTAAGCAAATAAATCAGAAAACATAGCCAGCAACATTAAAAAAAAAAGGTTCTGTACAATCTAATAGCATTTAACAAGCACATCATCATGATAAAAAAAAAGTATCTTACCCTTTTGGAACCAAATTTGGACAGTTTGTGCACATAGGATCGATGTCAAAATCTTCTTCGGCACTGTCTTCATACTTATCAGAACTGTTATTTTCAGGCACAAGACAATTGTTTGGACTGTGAGCAGCTCTATCAGCATTCACTCCTTCACTAGATCGATTAGTAACATTTTCGGATAGATAAAGAATGTCATTGGCTATAGGATAGCCTGTGTATTGCAAATGGACACGGATCTACAAGAGACAGAGTCACCAAGTAATTAAAGGATTGAGAAACTTCCTAATTATCGTGAATGCAGTACAGACATAAGGCTTAAACAGTAAAGAAAGAGGATTAGATTTGCATAAAAGTAATTTACAGCATGCTTGCTGTTCCAAAGAGAGTACCTGGGCTATTACAAAAACATAAGCAAATGTGTCTATGGCAGGCAAAAAGGGAAACTGGGAAGTGATTAAACCAGTTTGAGCTAAGTTCTATGCAAAGAAGGAGCAGGCGATGCCATTAAAGGTTTGAGTACCATGGAATCTAGCCTCTGTTGTGAGATGAACCTAGTTCACTTTTGTTCAGCATGGTTCATTCTGGTGGCTTGGTTCAGCCTTATTTGTTAATTAATTGGAGCTTTTGGAATGCCTGTGTACCTGGGATTGTTCTTTGACTAAAGCTTAGAAGCAAAGCCCTAATATTGTGACTTGTGATAACATTTGAGACTATACATCTTCTTTCTATATGTTTACTTGGCATTCCCCTCAAGAAGTGTTGGATGCACATTATGCATGATCCACCTCTGCATAGTCCGTGGTTTGAAAAATTATTAGACAGAGATAGTCTTCAGGAGTCCTGCTAGTTCGAAGATCTTGTGCATATAGAAAGGTTTATTTGGAAGCCTGTATCCTATATTTCATATCAAATGAAAAGGAGATTGTGTTTCATGGTTTCTGAAAGTGAAATTGTTTTGGGTGCTGCAAGTGCATGGGAAACCCCGAGGTCTATAGCCTGGAGACTGGATTGGTGGAAACTAATTTGCTTTTCAAATTCAAACCTGGCTTGCTATTCTTAGTAACGAGTCCACTCTACAAAAACAAAGGAATGCACAAGTATCACAAATCTCATCTGCCTTTTCTGCAATTAGAATACAGAGGCTTGGATTAGGTTTTCTTCCCATCCACAAAGAGATCATGTGAGAGATGTTGCTAAAAAGTCAAACAATCTATAGTAGGACAGGCTAAAGATAGGTACTGGGATTTGAGAATTCTCTTAGCAAAATGACAATCTCAGGGGTAAAACCCTTCCCACCTAGTTGATTAAGCTAGAGTTGATATTTTGGTTATCTTAGAAAAGGAAAGTATGGTGCAGATTTCTTGTAAAGAAGGTGGTTACAAATAAAGAACGAAAAGCAATCATCTCTAACATCAAAAAAAAAAAAAAATGGTGAGAAATCTATGTTCCAAGCAGGAGAAAAGTTAGGGCAACAGAGATCTGAGGCATCTATAAACCAAGCAGGAGAAGATCATAATATATCCAATATTGCTTCTGTGATCAGACAAATTTTCTTACTTGATGAGTTCGGCCAGTGATTGGTTTACACAAAACAATGCTGTGAATACCATTGGTGCCAATCCTTGTAAACTTTGTACAGGCAGTCTTTCCCTTGATGGGAGAACCATCACAAGAGTTACCCACCTGTAAAGACAATAAAAAAGGGCGTACAAACTCAATATAGGCATTTCCTCTGCCTTATTTTTTATGTTAACGAGGGTGGGAGAAGAAATGAGGCTTGGTTACAAACACTAAAGAAAGCTATAGATATAGCAAAACTAATATTAGGGTTCAAGCAATCTCACTGATAAATATCAAGCACAAGAATAGCATCACAAACCAACAGCTTAGCATTTCCCATGGCCAATAACCATATTACTAACACCCACCATAAGCATGCATGCTTATACTAAGAAACATCAGCTTTGCCACTTTGCAAATACAATAAAAGCAAGAAACATAGAGCATGCACCAGGGCACAAGTGGACAGAAGAGGCCCACTCACAAAAAGTTTAAGAGTGATGGATGAAAAATATAGCACCAAGAATCATACACAAGCACTCTCAAACTTAGAGCTATGCAAAGTGAAATATAGCACCATGACCCAGGTTCAGAGCAGAGAACACCAAGAAACTCCTAGGGGTGATGGAAATGAACTGTTATACTCTATCATAAAAAAAGACTACCCATACCATGTTAACTATGTAGAAAGACCAAAAATTTTAGAACAAAAGTTCTCCTCCATGAGAATGATCCTTCCCGCCAGATATGAGCCACTCCAGATCCAAGGCAAGTGATTAAAAAATAAGGGCAAGTAAAGTGACCTGCATCCACTATAATTGTAAATGACAGCTTCACGAATAAAGTACCCATTCAAGAAAGTGATGCTTCAGAAGATGAGCAAAGCATCAATATGGGATGTGTTCTAATCTCAAAATAATATTTGAATGAATGAAGTAGGAATGACTCCATAGCATGCCAGGCACATATGGAAATATAATTCGTGAAATGCATATTCACACCTTCACTTGACAGGGAAACCAGAAATCCATAGGATCTAATATAAATAGCGACACCCCTAAAGCACAGAAGAGATAAATAAAAAGCCTCACCTCTACAGTGCTCCTTCCTTCTCGAGCATTGTAATTAACATTAACATCAACAATTTGCTGAAATGAAAATGCATAAGAAAGCTTAAGTGTTATCATGAAAAGGCTTACTTTTAATAAGAAACAACAGCATTCTCGGCAGCATATCAAATATGTTGCAAGAAGACATAAGCATGCGCGCATATGTCTGGTTAATAAATAAATATGCATCTGAATGTCAAGGATTCTGGGTTTGGCAAATCTCTAGTTAGAAGATGGTAGCGTAACAATTGCAGATCAGTCATTTTCTCACTTGTATCTCATGTTAAATACCTATTTTACAAAAAAGATCATAAAATTTTTCCAATCTATTTGCTTGGCAAAACAAAACTATACTATTTAACATTTTTTTTCTAATAGTTTGTTTCTTCAAATACCCTAAGATTAAACTATCATCTAGAGCTTATTAGCTAAAAATCATCAGATAACAATGTAGTTTCTTATCACGGGCCATAGCCATGTACTACCTCATCCTCAGGAAATACCCCAACGACCTTTGCAACATATTGTTTCTGTACTTTGCCAGCTTCAATCTGCAACAATCAGATAACAAGAGAGAGATGAGTATTCCTTAGCAGATACACGAGTACAGATATATGATGTCATGCCAGCAGATTCAAAGCAGCATGGTACCTATAATTGTAATAAAGATACAACAGTACGGAAAATACCTCTTGCCTAAAAAGGTCAGCCCTTGTAGCATTTCTAGCCAAGATAAGGAGTCCTGAAACAAGCCGATCTAGCCGATGAACCGCTGGCATGACCATGTCAAGGGAAACAATCCAAAATAAAATGGAAAACCAGACAAAACAGATTGAAGTACAAAGAAAACATATTTAAGTTTCTCAATTCAAGACTTTTAAGAAGCTCATGGAAAGGCTACAATACTTCCTTTCAAATGTAAATCATGTTCGGATACGAAATAAGGGAGCTAACCCATGTTCTGCCTGGAGAACGCCAACAACAGTATTCTTGCGATACTGACCACAAGGATGTACCTATATAACAATAGAAATTAATCTATGGTTAGCACCACAGAAAAAGAGACTAATCTATATCAGAAGATGGTAATACAGAGAATTTCAACTCTCTCTCACATCACAAACAACACACAGATGAACAATTTTTTTTAGCTGGCACAGGCTAACATGAAAATCAAATGAGATATAATCATTTTATTGACAATACTCAAGCCAGTATCACAAATTAATATTAGCTCTGTTACACATTAATTAAAAATCAAACATAACTTGCCAAAGGGTGACTGGTTCCACCAACAGAAAGCTTAGAAATGGCTGCTAAAACATGATTGAAAGACAAATATAATTATGCATAGTTGTCTCCAGTTCTTCTGTCACATTTTAAAGACAATTGTAACATAATTGATCGTTAAACATGGCAAGGAACAATTTCTCCTTTATGCCTCCCACACCAGAAATAGTATAACAATTAAGGAACAAGAAAAAAAAATGGAGGAAATATCATCAAACAGTTATATTAGATCCTTGGTGTGGTTAGTTTTATGGACTAATTTCACATGAAAATATGCGGAAATATGCCATAGACCATCTAGTTCTCTAAAAAAATCTAACGCCTATTAAAAATTATCTAATGTTATTATGATAGAAAGAAGGAGAAAGCAGCATACTAAACTAATCTCAGCAATTAAAAGTAAAATTCTAAGACCTGATAAAATTCTTTAAGAACAATAAACAATAAGAATAAATATTATATACCCTAGGACCCAACAAAATCAGAAAATATTAATAAGCACATTGATAGAATAACAACTTTTTTTTTCTCTTCAAAGTATCAGATAGAATGACGTCAATATCACCAAAAAGTGGAAAATCAAGTCACCGATAACTCACAGGTACAGTTGCTGGCTTCCAAACAGTTACGACATCATCTTCTTTATCAAGAATGGGAACATCCCAAGCCATCACCGGCGGTTCATGCCTACAATCTTTGCAACATCAATTCAAAGTTCGATACAGCTTCAAAAAATAAAAATAAAAAAATAAAATAAAAGCTGTGCAAGAGCAAATTTTAAAAATTTACTCATGCGGGAAAAAAAGCTCTAGTTAAGTTAAAACCTATCCAAGTAAACCTTGCAATCAACCACGGCAAAAGCACACACCTGTGCACGAAATGGCTGATCTTCTGCGACGATTTAACAATGTACGAAACAGGAACCATCTCTCCATCAACTTGTATCCGTCCACATTTAACAGCACTAACCTACATTAATTACTCCACAAATACTCAAAATCCCCAAACTTTAAATAAGATTAAAAGGAATTTAATATAAAAAAATGAGTTGATAATTACATAATAATCATAGGGCCTGCCTTTGAATTCTTCCGCAAATAAATCCACTATCGTCTTCCCCGCCCACCGGTTTTTTACCTGAATACCGAGATGACGATAATTAGAGTTTTATAAAGCTCGGCAAAGAAGAGAGTGAGCGAGTTAAAGTGACTGACATGGGAGATAAACTCGAAGTGGTAAGGTCTAACGTGGCGCCTCCCTGCGAATTCCCGCCAAAAAAAAAAAAACAAAATCAGAGTTCATCTGTTGTTTCTATCTTCAAAATAAGCTGCTTTTGTAGTGTGATTTTAATAAAATTACCGTCACGAAAGATGTAATCGTGTTTCTCAGGAGGATTAGCCGGTGTTTGCCACACAATTTCCATCTTCTTCTCAGCTGCTTCTTCTTTTTCTCCTCTCTTTCTCTTCATCTCTCTCGATTAATTTGGGTTTTTAGGGTTTTGCTCGAGTGGATTACTTACAGGACGGTACCGTCAAATGCTCCATGCTCCATACAATCTTGCTATAAAAAACACGACACGTCGTCTGGTGCTCAACATTTTAAAAACCAAAACGACGCGTCTTGTGAATGAAAGAAAATAAGAAAAGTGAAAACATCGTCGTTTTGATGCAAATTTGAGAAATGGAGAAAACAAAAACAGAGAGAGATTTGATTTTGGCTTTCCTTCATCTTCTATGTTTCAGCTCACCAACAAAATAATAAACAAAACACCTACTGCGCCTTCTTCACTACTAATCCAATCACTTCTTTTTTTGATCTTTTTCAAGAAAAAATAGAAAGCCAAAGAAATAAAAAAATAAATAAAGGTGTGATTTACTTTAATTTCTGTAAAATCTCTCTTCTTCATTTTTTGAGATCTGTTAATTTTTAGTTGATTTCTTTTTGTATTATGTGTGTGAATCTTAGGTGTGTTTTGTGATTGCGGAAATCAAGAGGGGATTGTTTTACACGTGGTAGTAATTGATTGGAGGAGGTAGGGGAAATGCCGGAGGAGGATATGGTTGATATAAAGTTCAGGCTTTACGACGGGTCAGATATCGGGCCCTTCCGGTGCTCATCATCAACATCTACTGTTGATATGCTCAAGCAGCGAATTGTTTCTGATTGGCCCAGAGGTTTTATTTTATTTATTCACTTTTTATCACTATTTCTTTCAATTTTAATTTTTACTTGTTTTAATATTTATATGTCTGATTTTTTTAAGATTTTAGATTTCTTTTTAGTGAATTTACCTAATTTGGGAGGATTTATTTGATTCTAAAATTGGGTTAATTTGCTTTGGTTGGAAACTTTTAGGACCGTGTTTGGGAAATTCAAAGTGGGTGCTTTGGGTGTTATTTGGGAAGTCGTTGAAAAAGTGGTTCGGATAGTTTGATGGAAATGGTAATTTTTTACCCTTCACTTGAAAAATGGGTAAACCCGATTAATTACGCTTTATCATTGCTATGGAAAGTTTGAGTATTAATCTATCTGATAATGTTGTCACAAGTTGATGGTTTAGAGATGTTATTAATGTTGTGAAGTTGTCTGTGTTTGTCATCATGGCTTTCATGGTTCGACTTCATAGACTAGGAGGTTTTGTTTGTGGGGTTTGTTGTTTTGGCTATTATCAGAAATGAATCATGGGAAATTCTCTGGACTTTTGTTAGTATTTGGTTATGGCTTGTATTGCTGCTTGATTAAGGTTCACCTGTTTGGTGTGGATGTGGATCGGGAACATACGATTGCATTGCAGTCTAGAACTGTTGCAGTTGGAGAATGTGTTGTAAACTTGAAGTTATTGAGGTCAATCTGGGGTATGTGACCTAAGATGGTAAGGGTGGGAGCATGTGTGGAGTCAACAAGATAATACAAGCCTCCTAAAATGCAAAGAGATCCTAAGGGATGATGTTCTCATTGTGAACCTGATCAGCCAATTCTTCTTCTTTTCCAGGGAAAGCGTCATCAAATATATCAATTCCAAGTTTAGAAATATTAACAGCTAAGCTAAGAAAGATAAAGATCTCTTCTTGTTTGAAAACCGTATCTACTTTCAGGACAGGAATGTCTTTCATCCAATGGGATTTTCTTTTGTGCTATTTTGGTTGCATTTTTCTGAATTTTTTTTTTTTTTTTTAGGCAAAACTATAACTCCCAAGGTAGTGAATGAAATCAAGCTGATAAGCTCTGGTAAGGTTTTGGACAACAACAAGACTGTTGGACAATGCAGAACACCTTTTGGGGAAGTGGCCGGGGGAGTTATCATAATGCATGTTGTTGTACAGCCCTCTCTAGCAAAAACCAAAACAGGTAATTTCTATTTTAAATCATCCGTCCAGCATAACAACTTTTTTCTTTGTTTCCTGAATTGTGTTTTTGATTTGCTTGATGGTTATATATGGACCCCCATGGTTTTGAATGACATGATTCAACACCTGATTGCTGAGAGCAGTGACCCTTGCTTGCTGAGAGTTTGGAGATTTTAACTGCAGTGATACCCTGTTTTTAGATACTCTGATATGCACATGGTGATAACTGTCTTTATGTTTTGCTGGAGGTTTCTGCCCTCTGGTTACTTGATTTCAAAATGACTGTTAAAGATACTCTAGTTATATCAATGTGGAAGATATAGAAGTTCGAAATGGTACCTTTAATTTGTACCTGTCTTCATAGATCCTACTCGAACTTATAAACAGACTTCTTTCTTCTATGCATGCATATGTTTCAGTGTGCGCGTGTGTTTTCTCCTTGCACTTCTAGTGTGTCTCCATATTTTTCCTTAGCGGTCTTGTGTATGAAGGGCGAAGACCCAGATTTATAACCATCCACACTATTGTATTGGGCCAAAGTCAAAGTAAGGTCATTGCAGACTTGAGTTCCACCAGTTTAATTTCTTTTGGGTCCATCTAACCAATGGCGATATGATATGCCCCAAGAAATAACAGTTAATTTTAACTAGATGTTCCAAGTTTGTTGTTAGACAAATCTAAATTGGATTATACCAAAAAGGTCGATTGTACATTCTTTGTAGGTGGGTCTCACTTTGCTGAATAACTTCATATTTCTTGTTCCAATGGTCAGAATAATTTGGTTTTGGGTTCCATCAAGTTATGAACAAAGAAAAGTAGCCCTTCATCAAATAATTTGATTGGTTGTCAATTTTAGAGGACGAATTAAAAGTTTTCTCTGTTTGAGAATATGTAATAATCACATCCATGTGTTTAGATTTCTAAAGGCTTAATCTTCTAAAAAAAAAAAGAGTTTTCATTGGCACGGCACTGTTGTATGCAACTATTTTTATGCTTATTTGCTCGACTTCTTATTCCAAGTCCAAACCTTTAAGCATTTCTCAGCCTTGAATATTGACTTGAACCTATTCTGATATTACAGAACACCGGTGATACTTAAAATTTTCCCTTGGGTGGTATCCTCTTAAGTTAAATTTAGCAACACCAAAACCTTACACCCATTTTCTTTTTTAATTGTCATGATTTCCTTGTTTGTAGTCCTTTCTTCTACGCTTAGGCTATTTAATGCAGACTCGGAATTATTGCACGAGCCCCTTTTCTCTTTAAGATTGTTGCTTAAAAGCTTCTTATTTTAAACTATACTCGGTTGCTTTCTTGGTACAGAAAAGAAGTTGGATAATTCACCGAAGCAAATTGCGTGCTCATGTTCCATAATGTGAAGGCAAGTACATAGATACTTGGGGAATTGTACCCTCGGTACCAACACTTTAGGTACAGCAGTTGTTTTCGTTGAGCATCCTGTGTTTTGTTGTCGCCATATTCACGTGTATTTGTAAAAGCGTCCGGTGGTGATGTGTTTCTTCCCATGTTCCTTTCTTCTGTTTCTTGGTTTGTTCTTTAAAGGTGAAGATCCGTACCAGTAATAGAAAGTTGTATACACCCATTGATGTAAAATCAAGAACCTTTATCATATATCAAAGAGAAATACTTCTGTGTTAATGATGATGCAAATTTACAATATGGATGGATTTGCGGTACTTACTACATGGAAAATTTTGCCCTGCAAATTAGATACTTTTGCTAAATTTGAATGGCACGTATCCAAGATGACTACATCAGATGTTGGGAAAATGTTATTATTAAGAGAAATGATACACTCGACTTGCCAGGTTACAGAAATACTGATACTCGATGGTGCTGACTAGAAACAATTACCTATTCATCATCTACAAAAAAGGGCAATCATGCAATAGAAATGAAGAGGAACATGAAATGAGAGATACGTCAACAATCACACAGCGAGATACAGGAACAAAAGCTTTAAATCTGCCGGAGAACATTTTCGGCTGCTGCTATTGTCTTTTGGATATCTTCAGCAGTATGTGCCAAGCTTGTAAACCCAGCTTCAAATTGTGACGGTGCAAAGTATACACCCTCCCTCAGCATTCCTTGGTAAAATCTGGCGAACTTTGCCGTGTCACTTTTCTTTGCATCAGCAAAGTTGTAAACAGGCCCTTCCGTAAAGAAAAACCCAAACATTCCACGTATATAGCCTCCACAAATTGCATGCCCAGTTCTCTTGCCAGCATCAATAATGCCCTGAACAAGTTCACTGGTAATCTTATCCAAGTATTCGTAACTTCCTGGTTTCTGCAACCGCTTCAGTGTGTGTATCCCTGCAGTCATAGCCAAGGGATTCCCACTCAAGGTTCCGGCCTGGTACATTGGCCCTGCAGGTGCAACCATCTCCATAATCTCCCTTCTCCCACCATATGCACCAACTGGCAGACCACCACCAATGATCTTCCCAAGTGTTGTTAAATCAGGAGTTATGCCAAAATACTCCTGAGCTCCACCGTATGCCAAACGGAATCCAGTCATAACTTCATCAAATATTAGAAGAGCATTATTTTCTTCAGTGATCCTGCGAATGGCATTAATAAATTCAGGTTTCGGGGGGATGAAACCAGCATTTCCCACAACAGGTTCAAGGATTATTCCACAAATCTCTCCTTTGTTGTTCTCAAAAAGATTTTCCACAGCAGCAATGTCATTATAGGGGGCTGTTAGAGTTTCATAGGTTGCTGCTTTGGGGACACCAGGCGAGTCTGGGAGCCCAAGGGTTGCAACACCACTACCTGCTTTGACAAGGAATGGATCAGCATGGCCATGGTAACAGCCCTCGAACTTGATAATCTTCTCCCGTCCAGTGTAGGCACGGGCCAGGCGAAGCACACCCATGCATGCTTCTGTGCCTGAGTTAACAAATCGTACCATTTCTATGCTTGGAACTGCTTTGATCACCATCTCTGCCAAAACATTCTCTAGAAGACAAGGGGCACCAAAGCTGGTCCCTTTCTTCATTGTTTCAGACAAGGCTGCAAGTACCTGTAGGTAAATGTTAGTCCACGAGAATGGAAAATAAACCAAAAGTGTACACTATATTCCACAGCCAGTATCCAGTAGCCTTTCCATGATAAGCAAGAAACAATGAAATGGTCTGTCAGCCATGAGTAGGCTATTTTACATTGATTCAGGCAAGAGAAAGAAAAAAAAAATTCCGGATAATTAAGAATGGAAATCACCATTTTCCTTCATTCCTACATTTTCAAGGAAACAAATGTCGGCTAACACATACTCTACTTTTAGCGATGCACCACTTCTCTAATAAAATGGAATGTGAACAATCTTGAGTACCAAGACTCTCACAGAAAGACAAACGTTCATAGATACTGAAAATGCAAATGGCGGTGAAGAAGAATAGAACCTCATCATCTGCATGACCAATTATAGCAGGCCCCCAAGAACCAACATAATCAATGTAATCATTTCCATCAATGTCCCTCATGTGAGAACCCTTGACAGAATCAAACACAATAGGTTGTCCACCAACAGATTTAAAAGCACGTACAGGTGAATTCACACCTCCTGGCATCATTTCCTGTCAAAAATAACACTTGCATCAGCCAAAAATCAGAGAATCCCAAAACACGTTTCACTTTATGATAACTTTCAGCTACAGCTCTCCAAAATCAACACTTTTCTCTCTCAAATCAAACTCAAACCAACAATAAATCAATTTCAACACCTTAATCAAACCCAAATCTACAAAGACCCTTATCATGTTCATAAAAGCACAAACTTTTGGCCTTAAGAGGTCAAAATTGGAAACTAGAGTCCTCAGATTAACATTACAACCAAAACCCATCACCTTATAAAGGAAGACAAATCAAAAGGGTAGTGATTTATTTTTACCTTAGCAGCGCTGAAAGCTTCTTCAGATTTTTCAAGAGTGAAACTCTTCTTCTTTTTCTCTTCTTCAACAGAGACAGCCATTTTAATGCTGCAAAAAGACAACCTTGATGATGAAGGATTTCTTTTCTGAGTCAGCTTTCTTGTTGTAGAACATGAAAGTCCTAAACCAACACCAACACCCGTGATTGTAGAAGCCATTCTCAATCCGTGTCTGGTCAAGATGATGATAAAGATATTGTAAGAGAGAGCAGCCAATGGATCTTTCACTTGTAGGTTTATATATGGGCAAACCAAAAATGGGCCGGGCCTGGTCGGGTCAGTTGCTTTTTTTGAATTCAGCTTCTCCTGGTTGACCATGGTTAATATTCATTCTCACACACCAGTCATCACAATTACGAGCAATGCTTTCGCGACGCCTTGCCCACCTCTGTGCTACCGCCATGCAAATGACTTGCTACACACCAGTCATAAGAAATTATGATTTCAGAGAGGATAGAGTGTTCTGCATGTCTCTCTATCTTTCTTATTAAAAAGGGAATATATTTGAATGATAAAGCATCGAGTTTGATTTATTAAAAATCACTAGTTTTGTGGAGGCTTTGCCCTTTTTCGAAAAAAAGGTGTTTACTCAGGTGCATGCTTCAAGTTTATTAAGCCGGTTAGGTTCGGTTTAACGGGTTACTTAGAAAACTCGAGACTTGAACTTTAACCCGTGCTTGATTTCAGGCTATATTAAAAAAAAAATCATTAGTGAAATCCAGTTTACCCTATAATAATTTGGTGTTGAAATCGCTGAAAGGGGAAAAGAAACTGAGGGAGCTGAATTTTTAGGAATGAAGTGAATCTCTTCGGCGTAAAGAACTGTTTGGTGTTATTATTAAACCAAATCTAATGCGTTAAAGTTTCATATTTCTAGATTGATTTTTTATGTGACTTAAATTTTAAATTAAATTATATATACTTATTTAATTTAGTTGATTTATTAGGTTACAAGGCAGCCCAAACAATTAATAAAAATGAGGTTTGGTGTTAAAAAAACATTTCAAAACAACAATTTTTTCAAAAAAATATTAAGACGGGATCAATTACAGTTTTTTGGGTTAAAAATTTATTTTTCAACATATTTTCATTCAAAAACAGCTAATAAACAACATAAAAACTTCCTTGAACTATTTACCAACCTCAAAAAACTCAAAATCAACCAAATAAATTAAATTAAGAAAATAAAAATAAAAAACTTGATCTTCTTTTTATGTATGTTTGTATAAAAAAACTCACCATCATCAGACTCGTTGACACAAAAAATAATGAGTTTTGTTATTGAAAACTTGTCAAACCAAGCGCTTTCTCTTTTGTTTTTAAAAGTCTGGTGACTAAAAAATTAATAAAATAAACTTTTAAAATAAAACAAAAATTATCAAGAATTTAGCATTAGAAAATATTTTATCAATTTTTACATTTTAGTTCCTTTTCTTTTAATTTGGTAATTTAATCATAATTTCAAAATATATCTTTCTAATTAGGTTATAAAATGATTAAATTAAAAAATATATATCATAAAAAATTTGGTACTGAATTTGCATTAATGCTTTATTAGAATATTCATGAACGTTTCTTTTCCCAACATTATGTTTTCCTTTCACCACTACTCGAAAAGAAACAAAGAGAGAGTTGGTTTTGTGCTATAGAAGACAAGATATGGGAAGCCATCTCTTATACCCACATTAGCCATGATCACGCCCCTGGTGCCATGGCCTTGAAGAACTGAAGTGTGTAAATTGAAAGTGAACAATTCTTGCCCTAGAACAACTTGATAACTAAGAAGTATTATTTTGTGCTATAGTACTGAAGTATTATTTTTTTTATAAAAGATTCAATTTTATCTATAATATATAATATATTTTATTGTCAAACTTACATATTATTTTTTTACTTTAAGTGTTGAAATTAATAATATTATAATAACTCTAGTTATAAAATCAGAACTGACCTAACGGATTGACATAAAACAGGTCAATTTAAAACCTTCACTAGTTCAAATTTAAAAAAAAAAAACTAAAAAAAAAGCTAACTCAATCTTACTTTACTTGTTGAAAAAACACTTTTTTTTTTAATCAAACACGCATTTATGTTCATTGTTTCCATCTATTTTATCCCAGATCAGTAATCAAATGCAATATAAATAATTTGATAAATTTGTGTGAAGTACAAGTAGCCTCCTCTGTGTTCGATCAATAAGCACAGCATTGTATGGACATTGCATTCTCTAGGATTAGCCTAATCTGGTGTTAAAAAGCATTTAACTAGCTATGATCCCCCTGGTTGTTTTATATTTTTGACGTTAAATCTAATTCTAAAGACATTAACAACATGTAATTAGGTCATTGAAGAACAGCTTAGTTAATCACGGGCACTCAGGTAGCGTTTGGCTGTGTGTTTCAATCTGTGTTTGGCTAAATTTTAAAATTTTTTATTTTTTTTGTTAAAATTGAATGCGTTTTGTACTTTTTTGATCATTTTGATGTGCTGATATCAAAAATGATTTTTATAAAAAAAATCTCATTAACATGTATTTCAATACAAAAATTTTTTTAAAAAACAACTGCCAACACACTATCAAACACGCTTCTAATGATGTTCTAGCCGCTTGCTCATCCGGACAACTCTCATGAATCCATCATGTGTTTCCGAGGTAATGGTTTTGTGCTTATGTACTTCTTTCGGTGGTTAGGTGGCTAGACTGCAAAGTGTACGAGCTGCCTTGTGGGTGGGAAGGTGCATAGTACTGCCTTGCGAGAGTGTTGCCCTCCAAAACGGCTGTTGCAACAGTTAACCTGACCACCTTGCCCCGAAAGAGAATCCGCCTCTGTACGGCCGTTGTAATGCGCCAAATTTCTAAGAATACAACTGTAAAGTAATATAACAATCGAATTAATTGAAAAACTTTATATGAAATTAATTTTAAAAAACTGACTTAAAATATTAAACTGGAAAATAGATTAGAGATTTTTTTAAAAAAATTAGATTGATTTGATTTGATTTAATTTTAAATTTAAGAAGGAAAAAACCAATAAAAACAAACTGTTTTTTTTTTCTAATTAAAAACTAAAAATGTTCATGCCCACTACATCAAAGCCTATAAAAAAATCCAAACTAATTTTGAAGGTAATGCTTAACCGGTCAGATATTAAATTTATTCTCTAGAGGTTTTCAATTCGAGTTTCATACTTAAAAACCACTGAAGGTCTACATGGTTGTTAACTTCAGGGTCTGTATGATTAATTAAGGTACGCGCAAGCATATATCAATTTGGTTTTTTAAATAAAAACCTGAACCAAACTTGCCGGTTTGAACTAGTTGTTTGGTTCAATTTATTTCAAATAAATTTAAAATAAATTGGTTGGATAGATTTCTTGATCGCAACCAAACAAAACCAACTGATGCTTACCTTCAAACAAATAGACCTTTGATCAATGATAGAACATTAACGTACACTTCAATATTTATATTTTTTCCTGTTAATTTGTTGTAGAGTTTAATACACTACTTAAGATGAACTTGAAAATCCCTTTTTAATTACTGGTGGAGCCCAACGAAAGAGAGCAGTCGTTTCATTATTTTTGAACCTTAGCTTTATAGTTTAGACAACAAACAAGAAAGAGTGATGGAGCGTATTTGTGTTGGGTGCCTCCATTGACATTAGTTCTGAGCTTTAACCAAGAAAATGAAAGAAGCTATGTTGTTAAGTATAAGTGTAATTTTAACTATCTAGGTGGTGGTCCAATGATAAAAACCTGGAACTAAAGGGTTTGTTCCCTCTGTAGTCTCAGGTTCGAGTCCTATGATTACTCATATGATGGCCACTAGAGGTAGAGGTGTGCAAAAAAACCGGAAAACCGAATAAATCGAGAAAACCAAGAAAAAATTAACCGAAAAAACCGAACCGAAAAAAAAAACCTATTAAACCGATTAGAATAGTTAGGAAAAATCCCGGTTCGGTTCGGTTTTCGGTTTTGTAATGCAGGAACCGGTTAACCCGAACCGAACCGAATCGGTTAAAAAAAAAGCACTATAAATAGAAAAATTACCCCCCCTCTTAACCCTAGCTGCAGCCCCCTCTCCCCTCCCCAGCAGCCCCCTCTCCCTAAGAAGTGGTATGTCTGGTCGTGGTTTGAATTTTCAATCTAAAACAATGAATCTGGAGTCAGCAAGCGAGATGAAGTTAGCTTCATATGATTGTTAAGCTCAACGTCTCTGAAATTCTTGAATGCGAAAAAGTATTGTTAAGCTCCACGTCTCCAGATGCAAAGTGTAGGTACTTGATGCGTGCAATTGTAACCTGCAATGTGTTTTTCATCACTTGCGTACTCCATGCCAGGCTCGCAAGGATCACCAAAATGAACGAAGTGTCTATCACAGTTCCAACAACAGTGGCTCTGCCAATCTCAGATACCAAGAAATAGGAATACAAATTGCTTAGGATGATTGAGAGGTTGATTAATGTGGTGGTCTTAGCAGCAGGGGAAGCATCAGTAACGGACAAAACCTTGGTGGCATAATCGAATCGAGAATTCACCCAGCAAGCATAAAGGGATAGAATCAGGGCAAGAACTATAGCATATAGGTTTTCTTGGTTTTTTGAAATCAAGAACCGGACCGGACCGGACGGTTTCAGTTTTTTTTTTTTTTTTTAAAGAGAACCAGTTTGGTTGTTTTTTTCAGTTCGAAACCGAACCGAACCGAAAATGCTCACCCTTAACTGGAGGCTTACATGGTCATTAACTTCAGGACCTGTGGGATTAGTCGAGATACGCGCAAGCTGGCCCGGACATCCACGTTAATCTAAAAAAAAAGTATAAGTGTATTTTTTTTTTTTCATTAATTAATAGAAATAGCTTGTTTAATCCACCACTAGCACATGATCACCGAAGAGGGCAGGCGCGCCTGCGTGTCGACGGCTACACCCATTGTTGATACACACAAAGAGAGATAGTTGAACTTGACTCCCACAATAGACAAGTACCGCTGCCTAGTGCTAATTATTTATCTAAAATCCTAATTAGGCAGGCAGCATGATGATTAAAAAGTAACAATAAAAGAATAAAATTTATCTCTCCTGTCTCTAGCTTATGGCTGCGTTTGTATTGTAAAAAACAAAGTAAGTATTTAGGCTAACAAAGTGAAATTTTTTTGGAATGTTAATTTCGGGTAAAATGAATTTTAAAAAAGTATTTTTTAATGTTTAGTAGTGTTATGGAAAACACTTTCTAGTGTTTGGTTGTATTATAGAAAATAAACTGGAAAATAATTTATTAATAAATTAATTTTTTTTTCATATTTATCTAATATATATAAAATATTTAATATAAAATATTTAATCACTTACAATAAAAAAAAATGAAATCTAAAATGTATAATGATGAATTTTTTTTTTATTATATCCTATATTCATACATAGCTTATTTTATAAAATATAACTATATATATCATATCATATTATAGAGAAATAAGCTTGTGAAATATTTTTTACTATTCCATGAAACCATTTATAATTCCATTACGTACGAAATACATCCGACAAAAACTATAGTTTTAATAATATTTTTAGCATGTAATAAAATTGGATAAAATATTAAGGTATAAAATTCACTCTAAACTATTTTTTTTTTAAATGTTAAAAAAATAGCACACTTAAAAAAAAAAAAAAAGGTTCCCGCAAGCAAGTGAACAGTGCAAGACAACTGAATTGTTCACTATTTTTTAGTGAATAGTGTACGCAATAAATTGTTCATGTTAATTGCACTGTTCATTAACATAGTGCAATTAACATGAACAGTTAAAAAAGCATAAGAACGCAAGATGGGCCCATAATCAGGAAAGTGTTTTCCAAGAATAAAAAGCGAAAAACACCTGAGATTAAAGTTAACATTTTCTTTGATTGGAATTTAATTTCTTTTGACTCATTTTACATGTATTTACCAAACATGAAAAAGTGAGGAAAATAGTTTCCAGGAAAGTGAATTCCTTTAATCATTGTAAAAATTGTGTTTTGTATTGCAAGATTTATTAAAAAATTAAATTTAAAATATAGTTTTTATAAAACAGTTTTTATATTTTTTTTAATAGAGTTTTATAAAACACTATTTATTTTTGTGTTTCAAAAATACTTTTGAAATAAATTAAATTATTTTTATTTTTTTTCTTATTTTAAATTAATATTTTTTTAGTGTTTTTTGATCATTTTGATGCACTGATATCGAAAATAATTTTTAAAAAATAAAAAAAATATTATTTTAATTCATTTTCAAGTAAAAAAAATATTTTAAAAAACAACCACAACCACCAAACATTTTATACATGTTTTTTGCTGCACATAAACTCCAGTTATAATTTTTACTAAACACATATTTAAATCTAATTAACCTTAGCTAACCACACTTTTTTAAAATTTATTTTTTAAAAACCACAACCACAAAATCTACTTAAAAAACAAACACACTCATGTTTTTAGTGTATTTTGATTATATTAATATCAACAATAAAAAAATAAAAAATATATATAAAAAATAGAATTGCCACCTTGAGCAGCTCGTGTATTTTTATTTTTTTATATATAGATATTTTCATATTGTTTCAACTATGTATTCTATGTTTTAGTAAGAGAATTGAGATTTTTATCTCAACTAAGAAGAAAAACATTTAACACTCTCTTTTTGTATAATATTTACATAATATCTACATAAAAAAAAATTAAATTGACTTTAGCATCAAAATGTTTTTTACAGTTAACACCCCCATCCAGCAAGTTATTATCCACGAAGAAAGCACAAATCCAATTAGGTTTTTTCGACATTCATAAAGTATGAGAATTTAGAATTGCCGAAATTCCCAGCTATCAAATACCTGGTTTATTTTATTTTCATTTTGAATCGAAAGCAGTCGTATTACATGGATTGTTTCCGGTTCTCGTCACAAAACCATGAACATTTTCACTTGCAAGTAAAACCCGAGGAATACAACAGCTAGTTAATAGTGTATTTGAAGCTGCAAAAGAAAATTAATCTACAATTTTCTTATGAATTCAAGTGATAATAATATTTTAAAAAATCAAAAGAGATACTACGAAGAGCAATAATAGACGCCAGTTAAAAAAAAATGAATAATGTTAAATCTTAAGAAACCATGATAAGAAAAAAAAAACCAAATCTTAATCTTAAAATACATCTCAAGATCAACCCGAATCATGAGTCAAGAGGGTTAATCCGGGATAAGGTTTGGGAAATGAATTGACTAAGTTACTTTAAGTTAACTTTAAAAATAAATAAATTTCTTAAAAAATAATTATTGAGTTTTACCTGAGTTAACTAGATTAAATTGAATTAATTATTTTTTTATTTATTTTTAAATATAAATTTATCTAGATCTAAATCGATCGAGATCTAATCTTTTCATGTTATTCAAATTTTACAATTAAGATCCAAATATACATATGGATTATTAAGATTAATGCGACATGTGTTTTTAATTAATTAATTAGTTAATTCTTTTTGTTTTTTTTTAATATATAATTAGAGTTTTTTACAAACACAGCTATAAAAGGCATAATTAGAGTATTTTACACAGTGACATGTACAAACACTAGCTATATATATATTAATATGGATACGCAGACAATTTTGATTTATTTATATTTAAAAAAATTAAATTTTAAATTAAAAATTTTATCCAAACTTCTTATTAAATAAATTGATAATTATCTATATTACTAAACAAAAAAAATCATCTACAATAAATAAATAAATACCTGGAAAAAATAAAAAAAGAATGCAGATCAAGAAAATTGATCAAGCAGAATTAAATACTTGTCTCGTTTTGTTTTTTGAATTTGTTTATAAAAATCAATAAAATATAATAGAAATAGAAAAACACGTGAAATTGATTGAATAAAATAAAAGAAGAAAATTATATTATGCATAGCCGAACATATTATAAATGTTATTTTAAAAATATTATTTTTAAAAATAAATTTCATATGTATATAACAAAAAAATATATAAATCAGAATAATATATTCAAAAATTAAATACAAACAAAACAATTTTTTTAAAAAAATAACATTAATTAGAAAAAACCTACAAAACATGTGATCTAGATCATGAGATCAAAATAAACTGATAGAAAATAAATTGAAAATAACCACGGAACATTTTTTTTAAAAAAATAAATAATATAGATCTATAAAACGAGAGAGAAAAAAGAGATCAAACCGTATTAACTTTTCAAACTCGTGACTCGGGTCATTAGATTAGAAGCATCGCAAATGAAAAAATCACGAAGTCCAATTTCAACAAATCAAACACCAAAAGATGAGACCGGGAAAAAAAATTAATTACACAAAATAATTTAAAACTAAAAATTATAATTAAAAAAACAAGGATGAAAATGAAAATACAAAATAAATTAGACGACAACAAAAAAATAAATCAATTTGAGGGTTAAATTGAAAAGAAAAACAACATTAACAAAATGAAAAACAAATGAAAAGAACGAGGACTAAATTGAAAAAAAAACATAAACTTTGATTGAAAGATAAAATTAAAACCTAATAAAACTTTAATAAAAATACCAAAAAAAATAAAAAAAAATAAAAAAAAAAATTAGGATGAAATTGAAAAACATAATATACAACAAATTATAATTGAAGAACTAAATTGAAAACAAACAAATGTTTTATAAGAATGTCAAAAACAAAAATAAAAAAATTAAATGAATAAAGATTGAAATTGAAACAGTAAAAATAAATAGGACAAACATGTATTTTTTTTTGGATAAAAGAGAAAAAAAAAGAAAAAAAAAACAAATATCAATGACAAACATTTATTATTGGCCATCAAACACCATATCAGGAAAAAAAAAAAAAACTATAATACATCCAATAACACAATAAAAAATTAAGTTTGGCTATCGAGAGGCATTCCACGTGCGGAATTAGCACAAGTCGGTAACTCTATTGAATAAAAAATAAATTGTCCAACGTAAAAATACCAATATTTTCACCATGAGTCCAGAAATGTTTTTTTAAATAAAACATGTTGACTAAACAAATGTCTTATTTTGTCTTTTTCTAAGAGCAGATATGTCTTCCAACTGTATTATAAGAAACAGAAAAAAAAAAAAAAAAAACCTTCATCAACAATTATAATTTTTGTTGATTTTAAAGGTAAATAAATTATTTTACTATTTAAATTTTTTTTTAAATACAAAAATACCCTTCAATAATCTTTTAATGATTGAAAAGGTTGGAATTACTCCCAACACCGAGACTTTTATTTTTTTTTCCACTTTAAAGCAAAACAATAATTTTGCTATAACATCTCACAATAATCCATATCTATTGATAAGCAAGCACTCTATATTTTGGGTTAATGTATGCAGTGTCATCTTTCAACTCAACTATATATTTTTTCCCTTTTTGGCTTTGCTTTGATTGCTCGAATTCTTTGTCAAGCAAATGAGAAACGCGAAGAACTCTCGCTTGCTGCCTCGTGATTGAAAATACAATAACCTCTATTTACATCCAACACTCAAAAGCTAAGATACAGCTACGTGAAAATAAAAATAAAAATAAAATCCGGAGTTATCAATTTTCCAGGGTCACCTTATATTCCTCAAATTTTAATAAATTTTTTTATTTCGATTTAAACTAACTTTTTAATATTTTTTTCATCATTTTAAGAAATATGTTCATATAAAAAACAACTTGTAAAAAATTAAAAAATATTATTTTAATATTTTCCTGAATAAAATAAAAAACCTAAAAATTTCACCATCTCTACATTCATTGCTCCTTAGCATCTTCCAAAACCCAAAAGAGGTTACGGAATTAATCATGAGATGTTTTTTTTTAATTAATATGGATATCCAGATTAATTTATATATATCTCGACTAATTCTACAACAAGCTCTACAATTAACATCCATGTAAATTTTTAATAACGAGAGGAGACTCAAACTTGACTTCAAAATTAATAATTATATAAACTTTTAATAAAAACTCTAATCATTAAAAGCAAATTCAAAACCTAAGAAACCAATTAAACTTCTAATAAGATGAGGAGACTCAAATCATGTAAACTTTTAATAAAAACTCTAATTATTAGAAGCAAATCCAAAACCTAAGTAAGATGCATTAATATTTTACTGTAACTTGTTGCTTAAAGAATACACACTACGCAGATCCAAAGAAGATAAAACATGCCACAGTGTGCTTGCAGTGATGATATTATATCCAAAAACAAGAGTAAAACAGATGCAGCACGTGAGCAAGCCGAAACCATCTATCTATCCATAACAAACAAACAAGACAAAACATTCTCTAATCACACTTCCAAATCTTGGCATGTCTCACCATCCAATATTAACTACAATATACTAACTAGCTAGTATATAAACTATATACAGATAGGTCACCCCAAAACAAAAAATCAAAATCACCTCCAATTGTTTGGCCCTCTTTCACTCTCTATACCGTATCCTAAACCTCTGATCAAACTATCCAATATCCCCAAAAAATGTCCATCCAGCCAAGTGGATTAAAGACCCACAAAATACACAACGGCCTCCCTAAGGGCAGTGAGTGCTTGACCAAAATTCCGTTGTGGGTGCTAAATGATAATGCTGCTCGTTAATGTTAGAGATACGTACTACCTTTTGGTCTTCGTATATTCTTCAATGACAAACTATAGAAGAGACTCCCAGAGGGTAAGAGAATGTGTTGGCATATTCAAAGGTGAGAGTGCCGCCGGTTACCAAAGGCTTTCCGTCGTTAACAAGGCAGTCATTGTAGCGAAGGCGCTTGAATATCTTGGGGTCGATGAGGCGAACAGAGCTGAACCAGCCACAGTTGAGGTGAATTCCGGAGATGTCACAGCCAGTGGCACACATGTTCATGATCTGAACAGTGTAGGTTGGTATGCCACTGGAAAGAGGGGCTGTGGGTCCCTGACTTACCACTATATCTGCGCTGGTACACTTTTCTCCTATCCTGTTAGGCTCCTCCATTGCCATTGCTGCGTAAAGCAGATGCAAAAAAGGAAAAAAAAGTTAGTTTTTTTTATTAAATTCCATGATAATGAAAGCTATGTTCTCTTTTTATATATATTTAAAGGTACTCGCACACTTGGCAGCCTCGTTGAAACGTAATGTGAATACAACCAGCTGACCCACCAATAAGGGAATCGTCAGCAGACAAAAAATACTTTTTGGGGGTGAATCACAGGAATTATATAGGAAAAAGGAACAGACAAAATTAACTCAAAAGGCTAGATTAGGGTAGGGGTGCATGATGCCTCCTCTATTCAAAGTTCAACGTTTCCCTTCCCCATGTACATCCACTTTCATTGAAATCGAAAACTCGATCAAAACTTTTGGCTCACTCTCTTCGTAATAAACATAAAATAGTTTAACCATGCAACATCAATCCCAACTGGCATGTCCCAAAACAATTTGCAAAGGCACTGATCGCAAACTTAAAAAAAAAAAAGACTAATAAAAGGTGTCAGAAACACGAAGGGATTCTAAATTCCATCAAGAAGATACTCTCAAGAACCCAATTGTTGAAGAAGGGCGGAGAGCAGGGGACCACAGTTTGCCAGCGGTGCACGTTAGCATGAGACGCAACAAAAAAAAAAAAAAACACAGACGTGCCCCTCTGACAAATATATCGTACGCACATCTAAATAATGAGACGACGATAATTACTTGCTGGAAAAATAAATAAAAGTTGTTTCACTTGTAAACAAATGGAGTGTCAAAGACTGATAGTTTTCAGGACCGGCCCCTCACAACAATCAACCTACGCTCAAAACAATCAAAAACCCACCCACAATTCTTTTGATCCCCATTTATTTCATTTCGAAAATATTAATAAAAATAAAAAACCACTAAATTTTTATTTTTTGAAATGAAAAAGAAAAATCACAAAATATGAAACCTTACAGCGAACAAGGAGCTTGCGATGTGGGGCAGGGACCGTGTAGTTCCCTCCCTCGTGAAGAAATACGTGACTCGACGAACCCATGAATCCACCTTCGTCTTTAGCCAAACCTGGAAATTGTTAAAAACAATTGATCAATTAGAAGAATGAAAACAGATAAGATCGATCAGGTATTTTGGATTTTATAAAAAAGAACAAATGGAACAAACATAGAGAACCCCTGATGTCCCAGAAAGAGAGGTCCCCAATCCACTAAAGCATATTAAAACCAAAGCAGAACCGACCACGACAATAATTTAAAAATGATGATAATAAAAATAATAAATCATTCGTTTTCGTCGGAATCCATAAAAGTAAATAAAAAATCAGGGACGAACCAGAGGAAAATGAAAACGTGGATAGTAGTATAGCGAGCAAGAAGATCATCACCAAAACGACGCCGATTGTCTTCGAAACCACAGTTGTCATCGTCGAAGAAGAAAAACTCATTGAGACTCAAAAAACCAAAAAGGAACCAAAAGCTTCTCTTCTCTTTCTCTTCTCTTCTTCCTCTTCTTGAAACTCTCGAAAGAAAAGGCGTCTCCAAAAAGTCAAAGACTATAAGATAGACTGACTAGTGATAATAACAGCTCGAAACCCAGTGAAAACAAAACGAGGGAGTCTGGCTCGGAGATAGCTTTGGTTTTTGATAAGATGTTTCTCTCTCTCTCGCTGTCTTTCTCTGAAATCTGCATCAAAGAACGAGGGAGATGTTATTATTCATTAGTCGTCGTGTGTGTGTGTGTATTTCACATCAAAACAACCGTCAGATTATAAAAGAAACAAATGGTTGAGATTTGACTTTCAAAACAGCTAAGACGACGACTACTACTACCTATAAAACCTGTCTAGGTCGCGGTCTCACGAGGGAGGGAGAAGATGCTTTTCAAAACAAGACTAAACTACGGCGATTTGCAGCAGAGCTGGAAACAAAGCATGAAAAAGGAGGAAGAGCAAAATAGCAAGAGTTTTCGAAGGAGGAAGTTGTTGAAGGAAGAGAAAGGTGTTTGGTTGTGATAGAAAAGGAAAACATGTATTTTCCAGGAAAACTTTATTTGAAAAAAAAAAAAAAAACAGAGCAATGACAGCTACTGCTAGAAACAGCGGAATTTACTGCGCTATAACAGTGTAGACAAAACACAGAGAGAGAGAGGTTTAAGAGACAAAAATTGCAGAGACAGAGAGAGAGAGAGGATCGTTAAAGCCAGAAATGACAAAACATCAGAATCCTCCTCTAAACACCGCATTTATACCTCATACTCTTTAAATACACCGTATACAATTACGTACATCCATACAAATGGTGTGTATGTGTACAGCATACGTACTCAGGTTACGGAGCGTTCACTGATTCTTCCTTCTTCACCCCCGAGAGAGATCCATGCAGAACAATCAACACCGAAACGCGTGCGTTTTGTTGATGACAGAGAGAGGGAGAGATAGATTAGGGTTTGGTTTGAAGGCTCGGTTTTTGAGTCGAGAGAGAGAGAGAGCAAATGCTGTGTGTATTTGTTGCTCCTGCTTTTTTTTTAATGATTGATTAAAGGTTAACTAGGGTCAGGGTTAAAGCGTGGAGTGAACGTGGGAGTTTTGACTGTGAATGGTTGGTTTTTTAACCGGGGTTAAAATGTGCACGTGGTTGTGTTACTTAAGGAGGATGGATATTGATAACGACGACGACGACGACGACGGATATTAAATTAAACAAGGGATGAGAGGGAAGAGACAAACAACATCGCTCGTGTGGGTTGACAGTTACAAGAATCTAATCATGATTCCGAGCAATGGGTTCTTTGCCCTGTTCATTCCACTGTCAACAATGCCCGCCCGGCTCAAGCCGGTTCATGTTCAATTCGAGCTGAATCGAATTACTTTGATTTTTATATTTTTACGAGCATATCAACGCAAAACAAAAATGATATTGCAAAAAACAAATAAAATCGATACCCAGAAAACCATATATTTTATAATAAACCCTCGAGAATATCCGAAACTTGGCTCTTCTCGAGTATAAATCAGGAAGTCGCATATTCTTTCGACATCTGCAAAAGTATGTCTCATGAAAAGGATGAACAGCCGGAAAGTGAAGGGAACTTTTTATTTTGGTTGCTTTCTTGGATGCTCACGGAGGTTCTTGACTTGCTGACAGTAAATGAAGCTCGAACGATGTGGGTCTTGTATTTTTGTGGGTATTCTTTGATGGTGACTTTAGATGCTCGCGGAGGTGTTCCAGCGCAGGCGTCGAGAAGAATATACTGATACAAATTAGCTTCTTCTTCTTTTAGTTTGGAGGGTTATAATAAATGTTTTTTATACTTTAAAATAATATTTGGATACTTGAAACTTGTATATATTATTTTGTTGAATAGTAAATAATAGTTGTACAATAAATATTTCGATTCTTGTAACTTGATGAATAAATATAAATATTTAAATTTTTTATTTAAAAAACAATGGATAGAACATGAAAAATAAAAAAATCTAACTTGTTAATTTCCAATTTTTTCTATAAATTTAACAACCATGACAACCTAATGTGCTAAACAATTAAAAGAATATAAAAAGGTGTTTAGGAGTAAGGTATTAATTGTTTTTAAAAGTATTTTTTATTTGAAAATATATTAAAAAAAAAATTAATGTCAGCACATTAAAATAATATTAAAAAAATTAAAAAAGAATTTTTTTTAAAAAAATATTTTTAAAATATAAAAATAACCCGATTTAATCTTATAACCGGTGATCCTTTATTCTTACGACAGCTGATTTGCGGTTGCCGTTTTGGTTTCATATTGGGGAATTTACTGGTTGTAAGTTTGGGTATTGCTCGAGCAAGGAGAGTAAGGAATTGGAGTACAGTTGGTTTTTGTTACAGTAATGATGTTTTCTGAACTACTTAAGTATTTAATTTTAAAAAAAATGAAAATAAATATTTTAATAAAAATTGTTTTTTTTACAATAGGCGGCTGAGATTCGAAATCTGAAAGATAAATCGGAGAGCAAACCCACTTTATAACCAAGTTGGATCCTCAAAAGTAAAAGATGATTTGCTACCATTACTTTCTCTACTAACTTACAAACTTTTTTAAAAAAAAAATTATACCCTTTCAATTCTTTTGTTTTAATTTTATATTTTAATATTTTATTAATTAAAAAATAATTTATTAAAAATAGTTAAAACAAACAAAAATTTTAAACACCATAAAATCCATGATTTAAATCATGGTTTTACAAGTTAAGTCACAAGATCTAAATTGATCTAATTTATTGTTATTTTAATATTAAAAAATATATATATAATTTTAATTTTTTTTAAAAAAATGAAATATCATCAAATCAACTAAATTCTATTAAACTAATTTTCATATGAAATAATTTTAAAATTAAACTAGTTGATAATTCGGATCATGAAATCATGCTTTGCTTTTGGGTATTCATCGATGGTGACTAAAGGAAGCTACTTCCAAAGCATCGGAAAAAAGGTTGGATATCAGCATATCATGTTAAATATAAACCATGACATCCGCTACGTGTTTGCTTTACGAGGGATCTTGTTTTTTAAGCCCAATAAGTAGTCTTGGTAATTAAATTTTAATTTTAATGTTGAGATTATAGGTTTGAATTTTATAATTAATCCAGTAATTCTTTTTTAAATCATTGTCCAATAATTTATCCCATAATCAACCAATCAATTATTATTTTTAGTCGATCCACCATATGCTATCCCCCGCATCATCTAATTATTAATTATTTGATGAAAAAATATTTTAGTATATCCTTCTATATTTATTCGCATGGAACAACTCACGAGTTGTATTACAGTAATTTATATTTTTTTATAGTGAAAACCATTGACGAGAGTCCTCTATTCTGAAAACAAAGGAGGGGAGTTGAATTTTAGAAGAGAAAAGGAAAGGCATGATTCTGAAGCTACATGGTCTGAAAACAATGGTATAAAAAACAAACAGCTCAGATTTGAGTTTTAAATAAGCTATTTGAAAACTCAATGTAATTTTTAATTCAACAAATAATAAAGATTCGAGTGTTTTTTAATGCCAAAAATAATGGATTTGAGTTCAAGAGGTCATGAGCTTGACACTTTCAACACCTATTTGTTTGGGCACGGAAGAATTAGCTTGAAAACCTACTTCAACGAGAAAGGGAAATAAAAGGGGTTTCAAATGGAGTTTTTAAAAATTTTATTTTTTTATTTTAAATAAATTTTATAGTGTTTTTAAATTTTTTTGATGTAATTATGTCAAAATTAATTTATTTTTTTAAATACTATTTTAAAATATTTTCAAGTAAAATGTATTTAGAGAAGCTAAATATTATTATAATCTCAAACTTAAAATCCCAAAATCCCACAAGATTTGACGTGGTTAAATGAAACTACTATCAAGAAATAATATATGTGTATATATATATATAAAGTTTAATTTCTAAACTTAATCTCGAAACCCCTTATATACCATCTCTCATAAACAAGGCCGGGACAAATATTTAGGGTTGGAGGGTCAAAAAGAAAATAAGTGATTTTTGAAGGTGCAAACCATGAATTTCCTATAAAATAAACTTTAAACTTGAAGGGGATAATAAAAAAAAAATCAAAATTTTAGAACTCAAATTGTAACATTTTTCAAATTTTAGGAATGTCATAGCCTCAACCAGTAACCATCCAACATAATTCCACCTCTACTTATAAAATCTAAGAAATCCTCATTGATATCACATTTTATAAGCGTGATATTTAGTTAATATATGTTTCTAAAACACAGCAAATTAAACTATAAACTATATCATTCCACTATTATTTTCAAAAAGTATCATTCCCTACAAAATTTAAGTTTACCATGCTAATTTGACCAAAAAACAAAAAACAAAAAAACCCATTATATTTGTTGAACCTGACCCTAGGTCAACAGCTCTTCATGTATTAAGCTAGCTAAATTTGGTGATTAAGTTAACTTGATCCTTGAAATGTATGGCACGTTTAGTAATATTTTCTTATTTTTGAAAATTTATTTTTAACATTATTACATTGAAACAATAAAAAAACACACAAAAATAATTTTAAAAAACATTTCTGATTTACAAGTCCATTTAAAAACCATCTTCTTCAGTCTTGCAATTTTTAAAAAAATTACCACGTAAGCAAACAGTATTTTACCCAGGAAAAACTTCAGATTTACAAATCCAATTAAAAATCGAAACAACAAAACCCAAATCCAGCCTATGACGCCTTCTGTAGTGAATGGGCTACAGATGATTTTTCTCTGAGTGCGAACTAGCCCCCCGCTAACCAATCAATGCTTGACGCTGGAGTGGTTATGAACTGGATTTAAAAAAAAAAATCAGTGTTAATTATTTTACAGCCAGCTTCCCAAGATGATCAAACCCAATTTCGAGTTCAATAGGCCTTGAACTGGAGAATAGTCAGTTACATTTTGAGCGAGCAAAATTCAGATCAACTCAGCTGGTACCAGGAAATGCTAGCTGACACTTAATTAGTGAGAGATGCATGCAGTTAATATGGCAAGTGACTCATCTACCATTGTGATTGTCCAAACTCAATTATCAGGGGATGCATGCAGGACTTGTATACATGATTTACAAAACTCATCAATGCAGCAATGACCACAGCTAAGAAATGGGACCTCTCACAACCATAAATGAAGCTCTTCTCCTCCCCGATTTGATGAAATCGCAGGACATGAGCCTGAACAAAATTTGGTAGCCAACACCAAAACTACAGCTTTGCAAGCAATTGCTGAAAAGAGAGAGAAGGATACCAGGGCCAGGTGCAGGAGAAAGGAATGGTCAGTGGTTAGCAGATTTTGAAAGCCCAAATATGTCTCTGCTTAAGGTCACAATGAAGACCAGACACTAAATAGAGGAAGATCAGTCTGCATAAGATATAACTGGTGGACGAGATCTTTATACAGAGCTCTCAACGTCCTTTGAGATAAGGAGATTTCATCTTCTCCAACAGCCTGACCTTGTCAAGCAACTCTTGAATAGTATTTGATGCATCCTGCAGGGATACAACTCATGAGTTGTCCATCTATGATCAATAAGAAGAAAATATTCAAAAAGCACGGACAACAAGTTCCACCCAGTGGTGAAAACGGGGAGAGGTGATGCAGAAAACCTTAAGCTTCTTTCTCAAATTCTCCTCCTCCTGGTCTCGCCTGACCCTCTCCTCTGAGAATATATCAATCAGACTTTCCTGTTCCTTGTTCAATTCTTCAAGCTTTCGCTGCGCTTCCTGCAGCTGAAGAAGCAGAGAGAGATTTGAAGTTTCAGGAGAACTCAAATTCATCAAGTCATGAAGAAAACAATAGCACCAACAACATATCACTTGGAATCCTGTATTCTCAATATCCCGTCCAGCACAGTAACCAATGATAGGTGAAGATTTTGCATACCTGTGTCTCATGAGATTTACACTTCTCACACTGAGAACCATTCATGTACTCCCCTCGAGTCTCTCCTTCCAATTTCTCTAATCTGCAAACAAAGAAAGGAGTTAAATAAAATAAGATGGGGTACAGTTCTTAAAAAACAGAGGGAGAAAACCGACCTTTCTTTTAGTTCACGATTCTCTTGTTTCAAATGAACAAGGGCAAGCACATCGGATTCTGAAAAGGCATAATCCATCTTATCAACATCACCCACCTGTCAATTGAACAGCCTTAATATGATTTCTATCAACTTCAATACAACAAGCACAGAAGCCCAAAGAAAGGATGCAAAACCTACGTTCTCATTTTTATCACTTAATAAAGATGAATGATAAGGAAATAAGTCACTTGACAACATATAGCGCTTGACAGATGACCAAGCCTCTCTGTAGACTATAATCACAAATACAGATGTGCCCTAAGATTTCAACAGTAGAAGAAGCTTTGCCAGCTATCATTAACATTTTCTGCTTCTTTTCCAATAGTTCTGGAAGTATGACAAAGTAGATAGCTTAATGACTGAAGAGTGTCTGATTAACTTCAGACAGGGAACTCATCAAAGTAGCTTTCTTTCTCTAAAACTGTCATCTGGACTCATATCGGGAATAAGATCCCACGTTGCAAGGAGGGATAAAAAGGATAGCATTGGGAAATATCACCAGCTAAAAACACTATTTCCTAAATGAAGCATGTAAATTGGCATAAACTTCATAACACAAATACCTTTGTTTGGGATCTTGTGACAGTATGAACAGTCCCCCCTCCAGACATGCAATCATGCTGAGATCCAGAATCTTCCATGTATGAAGACGACTGAGTTGTATGCAACCCATCTTTCT
Source organism: Populus davidiana (assembly GCA_030145905.1). Lineage (NCBI taxonomy): Eukaryota > Viridiplantae > Streptophyta > Magnoliopsida > Malpighiales > Salicaceae > Populus > Populus davidiana. Next base: position 13,467,388 of record CM057803.1, read on the forward strand.
CAAAAGACTTGTTGGTAGGAGTGGTCCTTTGAGTGCTCCCATTTGCTTTTCTTACAGGAATAGCAACACAGTCATCATCTTCACTGCTAACATCCTGGGCAGGAGGTGATGGTCCAGGCGATATGGTGCTTTTTCCAGATTTGGTTGGGGTATTTGTTCTAACATTCACTTTGTTGGAGGCATGCCCATTGCCATACCCATGGTCTGAATGTGAAGGGGATATCTTACTGCCCAAGGAAGTATACTTCTTTTTAGAATGAGAAGATGTGGGTGGTTGATAGCCGGGAGAAGTTTCTACAAAGGAAAGACAACTTAGTGTGAGATTTGGGGGGGTAATAAGAAAGCATTAGAAACTAGTAAGCAATTAAAACAAGGCAATGCCTGATACAAAAGATCATATACTTAGAAACAAAAAAGGCTCCCAAAATATACCTATATCTGATAACTCATTTATGAGTTTCTTATTTCGCCTTGGAGCATAACCAATTTTGTGACAGTAAGTGCTCCTAACAAAGTAGTTAACAGCAATTAATCACATTTAAGCCTAACATATCCAGGAGCAATTAATAACAATCAGTTAAGAGACATAAACAACACACCAGTATTGTTTTTGCATTTGTACTAATCGAGCTTCTAGTCTTGCAAGAACTGTTGTGCGTTCAAATCCTTGCTTATCATGAGCTGGCTCAACAAAATTAGCTTCCAACACACCTGTCAGAAGAGAAGGAATCATCATGTTTCCAAAATATTTGCTAGTCATTGATAGCTGGAGATGTAGAATGCAAATTTCTACCTATTACTCCACGTCCATCACTTCCTGCTGCATTCCAAAGCCTCCAAAATGGCTATAAAACAGCAGTGCTTATTAAGAACAATTGAAATCAATTAATTGTTTGGCAAACTCAAATCACAGCAACAAAACGCATAGGGATTTGAATGTTTGTTGATAATTCATATGTATGCTAATAAGTACATCTAAGAGGTATTAACATGGTAATTACTTCCCATCAGCATGCTTTAAGGACATGATGATTGGAAAAGAGAAGGACAGTATTTAAAATGCATTATCAGCAAATTTAAGAGTGGAACATTAAAATTTGGGTTGGCATTTTTTGTAAGTTGCAAAACTCAAAAATGTCACATCCAATGATCTATGCAATTCATTTTTTCCACAATCCTTCATTACCCCAAGATATTTCGTCCCATTGTCCAACTTTTACATGATTTTTCAAATCAAAACAAAGTATAAGTTCAAACACATTGTTAATACCTCTAGCTCTTGCCATGGGACACTAATAAATCTACACATAGTTCATTAACAAAATGAGAAATGGAGCATGGTTGGAACTTTTTGCCGACCATATTCTAAGCATATCCATCCATTCTGGAAAATACACAAGCACACAAAAGCTTGAAAAAAGAAAATGAGTCAAGCATCAAAAATAAATGAACACAACAACAATAACAAATAAATACAAATGCATCATAATGCATTGAGTGTCACATTATCACTTAAGTTTTTAAAAAGAAAAAAAAATCAATGATAGTTTATATTAAAGCAAAACAAACCTTAATTAGTCGATTTTTGTGATAAACGTTGAATCCTTGAACATCAATATGATGCTTGGCATCCTTCACAAAGCCAATAGTGACAACAGCAGTCATCTGCTGACAATAGATGCAAGTAATTAGCACCAGAATAAGAAAAGAAGAGAACTATATAAACAAGTTCAGCTGCATTACATTTGTGTCTTTTGGGACACCATCTGCGCCAGGCTGTGGCCGATATGTTACCTCCTGCGATAGCATCATATCATTCACTATATTGTGGTGCTCAACATCTTTCCCACGGAGAATGATTCGAAAGCTGGAAGGCAGTCTGAGATAGAGAATTGAGGCATAATTCTGGAGGTTGACATGGAAGAGGATAAGCATCAATCAATTACGTAATAAAAGAGAGATCTGGTATCTTTAAAGCAGCCAAAAAGTTAAGCCTCTTTAATAAAGCAGAAATTGATCAAGCCATATTAATTCCACAAAGTTAAACAAGTCACAAATGGAGTTATTTAGATTACTCAATGCATCGCTAGAGGTCAAATGAAAACTCAATATGCTGCCCAGGCTGATGGGACTTGACAGAACAAACATGATGAATTGATACAAGTATATAACCAATAAATATAAAACCTAAGTTGAAATTAAAATCTTTTCACAATCCATCCTTGAATTATTGGACAACCAAACATCACAATTGTTCCTTACCCTCAAGACTCATTAAAGAATCTCCACTTTATTCAATTTGTTTCCTATCATTCTTCATATTTCCTATTCTTTTTTTTTTTCTGAGTAAAATAGATGTTAAAAACACCTATGCAACACTAAACTTATGAATTGAATAATTACCACATTAAGAATTTTCAAATTACATTGTTTCAGGAAAAAAAGTGTTTTTCCAAGCATTTAAAAAATTTCACATCAAGTTTTTCAAACTCGAATAATAAATCTTGATTATATTGAAAGGTAAGAAAATGGTATATTCGTAGCTAGTTTGATTTTTTTTATCACTATGCTTTATACAATTCCACAAGTTAAAAAATGAAAATCCTATGCATGGCACTCAATCAAAACTAGTTCTATTAGGACGAAGTGTTGCCATATACAAGAACAAAAAAAAGTACAAAACACAAAAGCATAGAAATAATGGTGTGAAGGGATTAGCTAAATCAATCTATTAAAGTAGATAAACATGGATTACAGAACCAAAAATTGACCAGTCAGATAAATCACAGATACTCTTAACAGATGTGAAGAATTAAAGAAATCAAAGTTCTGATCATAGAAAAAAAAAATTAATCATCTGAATCATACAAAACAGTATAGAGGGATTAGCTACCCTTAATGAGTGCCTATAAGTAAGGAAGTGTCTGGAATTGGGAAACTCTTTCGCCATTTTTATATGCTTCTCATCTCGATTGACACCTCTTAGTTGGATATCCTGTCAGATTATACACCACATAAAAATACTCTCCAAATGATCAATTTCAAAATCTTATTTGAAATGCGTTAGAAATTGAAGACATACATGAGGATCACTGTCAAAATCAAGTTCCAACAATCCCTGGTCATCCTCCCAAAGATTGTATATAATTATGCGCGTCCCATGATCTGACATAAGATTAAACTATAAAGTACAAAAACAAGAAGTTAATAAAAAAATTACAGCGAGAACATGATAAATACAAGTGGTCACAATTGAGCTGCCACATGAGGTAAGTTTGAAAAAGAGAGAGAATCACAATTGAAAAAAAGAAGCAGAAAATGATATGCAGGAAGTAGACAATACTGTGAAAAGTAGACCACCAAAGAGTAATCATGCAAACCAACTGAAGACAGGAGACAAAAGAGGAGAGGAGGTGCAAGGGCACATTAGTTTTTCTTCTTTGTTTTACAGTTCATCAGTAGAAAATACCTGACGAAGAAGGTCTGCCTCGCTGGAAAATGGAGACCAACAAACTATTGTCTCTACATTTCTATTCCAATCACTAGCAGAGTACCGTATCATCCTGCTCCATTCCCGCCCCTTTCTTTGAAAGTCAAGCTTCATAATAATTCAAAAAACAATAAAGATTAGAAGCACAGTATTTCATTAGAGGCTTCTAGTTATTCATCTGCAAGAAAACTGTGACCCACACTCCATAGTTCACACATAAGACTATTAGAAACATAAATGGAGAAAAGTTGAGAGTTGCAACAGTGACTAAGGTGTATTGTTAACATGCATTCGAGACTGGACTGTTGCGTATTGTCACCAAGATAGAAAACAAATAAGTACGAGAACCAAACTTTGGGCATTCCTCTTAACAAGATCTGTTTGTCTAAATTTCAATTTTAGCTAGTATAACCTAATGTCAACAACTCCAATTGACAATCATGTTCAATACAGAAAAGTTGGCTATGCATGCAACATTGCAGAGTACACAACTCAAAAACAGTAGTAGTAACTCAGCACCATAGTGAAGACCCAGAGTTCATTCATTCTCTAATTGAAATAACGCATGCGGATACCAAAATGCAATACCACAGTATGAAAATGAGTAGTTTTTCTTAAATGCAACTTTAAACACAATTACGAACAGTGTAAAGATTAAAGATCCTACAAAACCAAAATGTGACTCTATAGGAAGAAAATAAAAAGTTCTACCAAACTGCACCACAATTTTCTCAAATAGTACCCAACTTGAAAAAGTTAACTACTGCAGTAAGCAACTCATCAATTTTGATAACAATTGAGAACCATACAGAATAGCATACGATATTGTGAAGGTGAAGCCATTGGAAAATGTGGCCCCAAGAGAGACAACCACTTCTATGCATAAAGGACCAATCAAAAAGATCACACAGCAAAGATACTGGTCATCCTTAAAGATATCTCGAGTTGCAGCAACATATGTAGATAAGATGACAATGTTTAATTTATATACAAATTCTTCCAATGCATTATAATGTTCAATTTTAGTACCATGGGCACCACAATATCTTCTTTCCCCGTGCTCCTCAAAAAAGTGTATGATAGCAATCCAATGCTCTGTGTAGGACTGAAACCAAACAGAAAAAACAGTCAACATTCACCATCCATATGAAGAAAATGCAACACAAATGGCATGATCATAAAGAAAAACACAGGTCAAACCCTTTTCCATCTTTTCCTGGACAACGTGAAAACACAATGACATCTGCTCCAAGCCTCATGGTACTTGTCTTAAATCCATTGCCATCTGAATAACAACAACATAAGCGGTTTAAAAAACTACAAAACAGAAAAATAAAATGGATGCATCTTTTCCAAATAATTGACGGTTTACATTGTCCAATGGTGTTCGCCACTTTGCTTTTTGCAGAATAACCCAAGGACATGCATTGTCGCATTTTATCTGGATCCATTCCACCACCGTTATCTACAACAAAGAACAGAAGCATCCCAAAGATACCACATTATGTATATAATAGCATCATCAAGAAAAAAGTCTCAGAAGCTGAAAACATGACATGAAGCCTCAAAAAATATTCTCAGAAGAGATTATATCATGAAGCTGTTTGTGAGTATGAAAATTATGTTTGAGGAAAACAAGCCCCTTCAACGCTAACATAGAATTGCATATATGTCAAAGTAACACCTACAATATCACCAGCGATCCATATAATTCTAACATAACTAGACCCAACAAAGATAAACACCAGCTAAGCAAAGGTAAGCAAATACCTTCAATCAAAAGCATTCTGCTGCGATCCTTCTTACTTTCAACCATATCTATGTTAACAAACGTAGCTCCATTGCCAAACTAACACAAAAGCACGTAAAACTATCAAAAAAATGAAAAAAACAATTCTACTTCCCAAGCTTCACAACACAAAAGTAACCCATAAAAAAATACCTCATCCAATGCATTGTCCATAAGTTCCGCAAATGCTGTAAAAAGGGGAAGGATAAACGAAATCATAGCAAACCAAAACAAATTAATCAATTTCATGCCATGTCTAGTATAAAAAGGGGAAAAAGAAAATCATGTTGCATGAATAAGCAAATTAGGTAAGTTTACCTCCAAGTGCCCATTTATGACTAGTTGCATTAGAATGCAAAAATTTTGGATGAACCCTCACATGATCCATTCCACCTACATATAGTAAAAAAATTACCATCACAATCACTTCTTCATACATTACCATTAACAATAAAAACTCTTTCAAAAAAATAGTTAAAAAATTGCAAATATAGCATGCAGAGAAAGCAAGAGATTACCAGAAGATAAATCCCAATTAGCATGAGGAGCACCCTCATAATCACCCGCTTTCCAGAATTGCTTGCTGCTTTGACCAATCAAATTCACCATCGTACTCTCCGTCGACTCCACCACAGCCATATCCGCTTCAGTGGGCTGCTCTGAAGACGGCGGTTGCGGAAGTGGAGCGAGAAACCCCAACGGCAACACAACACCTAAATCATCCAAATTCCTTCTCCTCTTCTTCTTCTTCTTCTTCATCTCAGAACCTCCATCACCACCATTAGAGTCCCACTGTCTCTTAGAGACAACGCTGTTTCCATCTAACTCAGTTTCCAACTCACTGTCACTACCGCTACTGCTTTCACTGCTGCTACTGAGTTCGATGACGGCGTCTGGAACGCCCGAAACGGTGGCGTTTTGTCGATTAGGTGAAGGTTCAAGGATCTCTTGCTTTACATTACCAATACCATCCATGATGATTAAAAATTAAACAGAGAACTTCAATAAAATCTTTTCGCAGTGGCTTTTCGCTATGCTTCGCTTTGCATGAGAATTTTAAAAAAAAGGAGAGAAAGAAAAGAAAGGAGAATTTCCTTCCTACGGCAGAATGTGAAGCGTTGGAGAGAAATAAAAAGGAGCCGTATCGTTTTCCTCTTTTGGTCTGTTGTTGTCGTTTTGTATTCGATTGATTTGGCAGGGTCCATCATGAATCGAATTTTTTTTCATATTTATATTTTATTAATTAAATATATATATATATATATATATATATATTATCAAATTTTAAATATTCAACAGTATTATTTATAGTATTATTTATTATTTAATAAAATAAATATATACACAAATATATGTTAAATAATAAATTTATAAATACATGTATATTACAGTATTATATTAGATTTAAAAATCTAATTGTTATACATGTATATGGTACTAATATATATATTAGATTTGTATCCACTTTCAAATTAAATATAGTAATATTCATACTCTATTTATTATTTATTATTAAGATAATTATTTTTTAAAAAAAAAATTAACAGTAAAAGGATACCAGCCTATTACGGGTAAAAAAAACCTATAACTTATTTAAAACTAAAAAAAAAAAAACAATTAAAAAGATTTATTTAATACTTTTAAAAATAAAAAAAATACTTTTAAAAATATTAAAAAAGGAAGTTGTGCCAAACACTCATAGGAGTGTAATTTTATAGCAACCATTTGTTTTTCTTTTAAGTTTCTATTTTTTAAAATTCCAGATAATTGATGTCTAATAATTAATTTGTTAACTAACATTTTGCGGTGGTTGAACAAGCCTGGTCAATAGTTTTGCCCTCATAAAGGAGGCAGGCGACCTAATTTGTTGACTTTAACATCATCTTCACCTCCCTATTTTTTCCGCCATGCAAGTTTAGGAAGAAATAAATGAAAAGGCCAAGGAGCTCTGCTATGGGCAAAGGTCAATTTTATCAGCTAGGAAGAGATTCAAGAAACCCGACCCGTGAAAATTCTACACTTTCCTTTGTTCATGATCCTTTGACGTCGTGAATGAGTCAAATGCCTTGGAGGGTGTTGGTTGTTTGGTGGTGTAGTTGTGATTGTTTTTCAAATAATTTTTTGTGTTTAAATATATGTTAATAATTGTTTTTAATTATTTTTAACATCAACGTATCAAAATGATTTGAAAACATTAAAAACATATTAATTTGAACTTAATAAAAAATAATTTTTTTAAAAAACGCTTTTAAAACGCAGAAACAAACAAGCCTTTATAATTTGGTAATAATTATTTTTTAAAATGTATTTTTAAAAAAAATATTATAACAATATATTTTTATTTTTTAAATTTTATTTTTGATATTATCACATTAAAATAATTTAAAAACACTAAACAAAATTAATTTAAAATTAAAAAATTAAATTTTATAAAAAAACATATTGAAACTCACTTTCAACCACCTCTTAAATCTTGTTGAGCTTGTTTATTATTGTGGCATGGTTGCTTTTTAAAATAATATTTTATTATTATTTTTAAAATTTTATTTTTAATATTAACACATCAAAATAATCTAAAAATATAAATTAAAAAAATTATTTTTAAAATACAAAAATAAACAGTATAAAATTTTGAATCAATGGAGATATCAAAGGCGGCAATGAACATGTTTTACAACTAATGGATACCATCACGCAAACATTGTTTGAGCCACAATGTTAGCGAACTTGGACCCGATGATTGACCTGATCCCTCGAATCAGGTTACCGGGTCAGTGGATTATAGGGTGGATTTACCGGTCCACTGGCAATATCTTAAATACAACGGTATTGTATAAATTACATTATTATTTTCATAAATTAATTCAATGACCTGTACATGGCAAGGAAAAAGGTTTCTGCAAGTAAAAGGATATGCTTCTAATTCGCTACTTCAAAGAAAATATTCTAGAAAATACTTCAATGACCTGTAATGGCCTCACCTCTAGCTTGTTGGCTTTGAGATCATTCACCAGAAAAATGAATTTCTTTAGAAAAAAAAATTAGCTTATTTTTTTAAAATTTAACTCTAGCTGCTGTTTATGATTTTTTTTAGTGTTATTCAATTTATTTTATCAAAATCTTTTCAATTGTATTAAAAATATTATCATAAAAGTTTTGATGTTATTTCAGAAATCATGCTTTCTTTCCTATCTCTACTTCAGTACTTCTACTTATTGTGACACTTCATGTGTCTTTAAAACCAGTGTTAGGTGCCCGTTTGATATTGATATTACGGTTAAAGTTTATAATCAGCCATAAATATTAACGTTTAGTTAAGTAAAAAACTGAGTTTTGTTTTAGTGGACCCATATAAATTGTGATTAAGACTGCGATTTAACAAAAGCAAAATTTCTATGTTTTTGCTACTGTTCACGTGAATAAATTCAGCCGTTATACTATTCATGTGAACAGTGAAAGAGAGAATTGTAATTCATTCTCCACACAAAAAGGAGTAGAGAGTAAATTATAATTCACTTTGCCACACTGTTCATAATCCGGGCGGACTGGGTCCGACCAAATAAAATAAAAAAATCCAACAAAATTTATCATGTGTTTTATTTGAAAAACTGGTGTTTAATATTATTCAATGACATTACATGAATATATTAGAAGAACATTTCATGATGACATAGCATTTGTAGAATTTGATCGTAATCTTAATTTTATTCACGATGATATTTTACCTAATATTGTTGCACGCTTAGGAAGCCATAAAAAACATTCTTAACCAAACACATTAAACTACTTTTTGTTCAACCTCAATTTCAACCAAATACATATTTTTTCAAACCAACCCCAACTAAAAGTACTTTTTATAAAATATTTTTTTTTCAAATCACAACCATAAAAGCTACCGTAATACCAAACACACCACCCTAAAACAATTAGTTGTCTAAAGGTTTTAGAACTTGTTTGTTTTTGCGTTTTAAAAATATTTTTGAAAAATTGTAATTTTTTTATTTTTTTCAAATTAATTTTAACAAGAAAAACACCACAAAACAATTGGTTGTCTGCATAGTTATTTGTTTTTGTATTTTAAAAGTATTTTTAAAAAACAAAATATAATTTTTTTATTTTAAATTAATATTTTTTTGTATTTTCAAATTGTTTTGATGCACTAATGTAAAAATAATTTTTATAATTTTTTTTTTATTTTAATATATTTTTAAATAAAAAACAATCATATTTTGAGATTCCTTATGGCTGCAGAGTAGTTGTTGTAAACTTGTAATTATTATAACATGGATTAATTTATTTCATTGAATTGCCGTTAAGGAAAAAGGACAAAAAGAAAAAGTTTCTCCAGCCCATTCCAGCCTGTTGAGCCCATTTATGTTCATTAATGGAGCAAGCAACTCATTCTTGGAGGCCCAGAGCTCATGACTGTCACTGGATCATTGAAGCTCGACCAGAACACGAACACGTCAGCCTCCATTTATCAACACGAAAATACACAACGCTTCCAGATTCCTGATTTTTTTTTCACTCAATATACCTATTTCATTAGTTTTTTTTCGACATTATCCACATTTTGTTTTTTCATTCGAATTAAAGGACCGCTGGGGTTGTGGTCAAATATTTTGGGTTCTTATAAAAAAAAAACGTACCTTTACATTATGCAATATATAAAAAATATTGTAATGTCAATGAACTCTTAAAATATAAAATAAGTTCCAATGTGCATAGATTAAAAAAAAACTTATAATATTAATAAAATTTTGTTCCATGCTTTTGAGGTTTGGCCCAACCCTTTTTTCAGGTTGGGTTGCATAAAACTGGACAGTTTTTTTATAGCCCAACCAAGCCCAAACAAATCACAAGTAAATTTTACATGAGCTTAGCATTGACACACACCAAAACGCAGTGTTATGACCTTTAAGAAATTAATACAACGCCGCAAGTCTACTATAAAAATTAACCACCTCTTTGAAATAATAAATCATATATACATATGCATGTCATCCCAAAATAATAAGAACTATTGTAATTGTGGAGTTTAAGCCATACACAACATCATAAATCATGTTCACAGGATGGGTATTCAAATGAAAAAGCTCATACAAAGGAGTGTTAGACATACCAACTTAGGATATAAACAATAATTTGTTTTTTACAGTGTAATTATGGTTGCTCTTTAATAATTTTTCATGTTAAAATAAATAATAATAATAATTTTTATTTTTTTAAAATAATTTTTGATATCAGCACATTGAAACTATTTAAAAACATATTAATTTGAAGCAAATAAAAAAATAAATTTTTTTTTTCAAAAACATTTTTAATACATATAAATCACAAATTTTAAAGCTAAATTACTGATACAACATAACTAACTTAAACATTAAAAGGTCTCTAAATGGATTTTAATACATGATTAGATTTAGAGGCTCTTTGGCACTGCGGTCCAAACAGTTTTTTGCAAAATTTCAATTTTTTTTTTTTGCTAAAATTGAGTGCGGTTTGTACTTTCTAGATCGTTTTGATGTGCTGATATCAAAAATAACTTTTAAAAAATGAAAAAATATTATTGACATACTTTTCGGCACGAAAAACTATTTGAAAAGCAACAGCTACCACACTTTTTTAAAAATATTCGTGAGCTTCTCGTACAACATTTTTTCTTACTCTTCAAGGCACAATTATCTGTCATTAAAAGGCCTAGATCTAGTAAGGTAAGTTTCAAGCCTTGTTTGTGGCACCGTCATCTATGATAATTCTTGAAAAAAGCCAAGTACTCATCTCCCTTTTCTATCTATAAAATTTCTAATTCTTTCCATAATATTTAATCTAAAAACTACAGAATATAGGAGGTTTAAGACCTCCGTGTACCAAAATCTTCTTTAGATCTCCAACAACTGGCCCAACAAGTGATGATCGATGCTCATAAAATCTTTTTTAGCTACACAAGAGCAACTCATGGTTTTGTCTCTCTCTCGGCAGGTTGCTTATTGCTGGTATCATTACATGCTTCTTCTATTACATGTAGAAAACAATAATTCTGCACTTCATGTAGTGGCCTAGTTGGGGAAGGGATCGGATTCAATTTTATTTTTTTATATATATTTGTCATTTTATAATGTTTTACCTGTTCATTGGACTTGTAAAATATCCAATAAAGAATTAATTTTGATACGTATAAGTTAAGAAAAACACTAAAGATTATTAAAAAAAAATAATTCTTATAAGTGAAATGTTGTGATGATGTGCAGAGAGTACAAGTAACATCATTGATTTGAAATCTCACTTAAAAGTCAATCTCGAAATATGAAAAACATAATACTTGAAAAATCTGTAGACAAAAAGAATATGCAGTCACAATTATACGAGTAGTCATTGTCATCACCATTACTCTTCATCAGGATCTTTTTCAATTAGCCTTGACCAGAAAAGGCCTCCAAGTAAAGTTAAGTACATGATTTTATAGGTTCATGATATACATGGAGATGTACAACCATCATAGAGGTTTTTTTTTTTTTTTTAAAATAAATATCCATATATATTTTAATTAATTTTATAGATTTTAAAATTAATAACCATATAAACCTTCAATAACTATTATATTAGCAACTACAAAACTCAAATTACTCAAATTTTAGACTACTAGAAGAACAAATCCCTCCTGAAGTTTTACTATTGAATTACCAGTGTTGTTTTTAATTAGCTATAGGAGTGTTGAATACCTATCTCTTCAGGGATTTAATCACTATAAAAATAGATTTGGATAACTATAATATGCTTACAAATATAAAATGCGTTTGGGACATTTAAGCATGTTTTTTACAATAATAATAATATGGACCCAGAGCATATTACAGTCACACGTATGTCTAGTAACTTTTCTAAGGTCAAGCAGGCCATAAAAACTACAGTTTATTAGTGTGGTAAGGGAGACTCATTTTGCGTTACCAAAAAACCACGAGGAAGGAATCAGAATTTGGCTTTTGGTTCGGAATTAACTTTTCTCCATTTTCTTATGTCTATTTTATTTCATAATTGTATTTGTTTTTTAAAATATTTATTATTTTAAAAATTTATTTTTAATATCAATATATTAAGATGATATAAATATATTTTAAAAATATTAATTTGAAGTGAAATTAAAAAAAAAAATTAAAATTTTTTTTAAAATGCAAAAAGAAATAATCGTGAAAGGGAAGGCCTGCTTGTACCTTTCTTCTTATTTCAATAGATTGACAGAAAGCATAATACATAGAACCCATTCAAACCAATAGAACAGCTAGCTGCGACATAAAATAAAATTCAAAGCTAAGAGTTGCTTGTTATTGAGGTTTTAAACTTACGCCATCCAGCATGATGCCTCAGACACGTGCATGTGAAAAATAAGAGAGGAAGCGAGGAAGATGAACTTGCAGTTCATCTGCCATTTCATCCAGACCTGGATTGAATTACCTTTCTAGGGTTTTTTCTTCCTCCGCTTAGATATCATATCATAGCCATGTAAAGTGCATCTCTTGGCAAGACAAAATAAAAAACAACACATAATCAACTTCAAGAAATAGAAGTCAGGGAGACTTCTCTACGATACGTACGAGCTTTGGATGAATCTTTTGATGCTTAAATCTGCATTAGTTCTTCAAATATCTCCATGGAAGAAGCTGGCAGGCCTATGAGAACGTTAATGCTTTTCCTCTCATTCCCATGAGAAAGGAAAAGAATCACTTCCTTCTCTGGTAGAGCCACAGGCCCTGATAAAACAGGCACCCCCCATCCGAAGTCTGTTGTGTGGAAAGACAGCCTAGACCAAGTTGTGATTAGAAGAGTTGCAGTCAGAGAGGGCCTGGCTCTTGTAACTTCAAAATAATCTATCGCTGATCTCATATAACTGTCATCAACCATTTTAACTGCCTCCTGAACTAGCCTTACAGCAAAGGACAACTGGTTTTCCATTATCTCTCCCGCTGTGCACAGAGAATTGGTTAGCACGATCGCATTGCCAAAGTATCCTTTAGGAATTGGTGGCTCAAATCTAGACCGTCCATCTGCAGCAAACAGGAGCTTTATCTGTTGATCAGGCACCATCCTCAATGCCTGGCATCGAGCTCTCCACACAAAGGCTGAGAGGACTTGAAATGTTGTGCACTTGGCTATAACTCCGTCTTCCATAGCTTTTTCCTTGAGTTGATCAAGTTTCTCGGGGTCAAAACAGAAAGATCTATAGAGTATTTCCTCTTCATAAAGCTTGCTGGTATTTGACGCATCTTCAATGTCATCAAATTCATGGTGTGGAAACTCTATCTTAGGTGGGAGTCGAGCTTTGAGTATGCTTCTATCTAGAAATGGAGGTACATCAAGAGCCAAACCCCTAGCAGTAGCTCCCCATGAATTCACAAACTCCATAGCACCAATTCCATCGAACATACAATGGTTCGCGCATAGCCCAAGAACAAACCCTCCACATTTGAATTTAGTCACCTGGAAACAACAGCAAATTTTTGTGCGAGGATGAGATTTTTTGTTCTTTTAGGCTTACTTTCGAAAAGGATTTAACTTCCCTACAGTAGTACAGCTATATAGCACCTGCAAGGCTATAACTAACATAAATATTCAAAGATTCTTCAAACCTGAGCCGTTAGAGGAGGCATCTGAAGTATGTTTTGTGCACCAGGAGTTTCATAAACCAACTTCCCAAGAGTCACAGGATCAGGCTTTGTTATGTCTCCAAGCTCGGCTATTTCAGAATCCGTTTCAGCCTCAACAAAAACAGCACCTTCCCCGGTGCAATCCACTATCAGCTTTCCTTTTGAGCTAATTGTTAGCCTCCCAGCTATTGGATAGCAGTGCACGAGAATTTTTGACAAGGCATTCTTGATGACTTCCGCAGCATCCTCATTTCCTTTCACGTCAGACTTAAAGCAGTAAATCGTACGAACTATGACTGCGATATTTTGATCAAGGTTTGAGAGAAAGTACAGGCCCTTCTTTGTCTCCTCTGCTGGAGGAACCAGAGTCGGTTCTCCTTGCTTAACAGTAAGTTTTAAAGCGTCGTCACTGCCATCTGCCATCAGGTAAGACTCCTTGAAAAAAAAAACCTGGCTAAAAAAAACAAAGAAAGATGCTTCAAAAAAACAAACAATGAAAAAAACCCATGATCTGTTCAAGAAACGCACATATGCTCCTTGAACATCACAGATTACAGACCACACTATTCATGAACAGTAAGAAGAAAATAGCACATACCTGCAATGCTAGAGTATGGAAGGGGGAACAACTGGATATCTACGTGTATAATAATGTTGAAGATATATAGGAAGAAATGGACCTGGTGAACATTGAATACATTTGTTTTGGCTGGTAAAACAGTACAGCGTGATAGGGACAGGTGATGGGGATTCTTGGTATCGCAAAAATTGCACGTAAGGTTGTGTAAATGGAGGAACCCTCCAATAAAAAATTGAAAACTGCAACTCTTTTGAGTCTTCTTTTGGACATCGTCACAATGTCCTTGTTGCAGATTATGGAGAGGTCACATATGGGGTTGTGGTAGGCTACTGCCAAAGAACCAAAACATTACCAGCTACCAAAATTGGCGTGAGAAAGAAGAGTCATCCCGGGGTTGGTTGGTGGGGTTGGCGTCCAAGATTTGCTTGCTTCGATTTTATTTATCAGATTTCTTGTAAACAAAATTGTTCCTTTGTCTACAGCTTTTACGGACAAAATCATGTGCTGAATACCTGCAACCCTCTTTGATTTGATTTTTTAATGGTGAAGAGATACAAGTTATGGCCCCATGAGCCAGCTGATTATTCAATACACAAATAATATGCTCCATGATGCAGTACACTAGTCAATGCAAATTGATTGTTTAATGGTCGATGGTGTCCCGAATTGGTATACATCCTTTGCTCTGGAGCCCAGTCTTTTTTATGATCCTCTACATAGCGACAAAATTTGCAGCCTCCAGATATGTTATCAGTGAAACTAGCATTGGCTAGCTTGGCACCAGCCTAAGCAAGAAAGCTTAAAAAACCTTTAATTGGTAGCTTGTTGGTTGGAACATTTCAATCAAACTTTTTAAGCTGAGGGGCCAAAATCCATTTGCAAATCCTGTCTCGTGCGAAACTTAGAAGATCCCACGGGGCATTAGCTCTTTCACAAGATTCAGAGTTATAGCAGTGTGAAATGATCACCACTTTCATGGGTTTGAACACCCCCCATTATCGAGTTCAAGTAACGAAAAAGACTTGAACTTCAAAGATAAAGATGGATACCAACTCAGAGCCCAATATTAACCCATAGATATGGAAGTGCAAGTTGGGAAAAAGACGGATACCAGATCAGTATTAACGTTTTAATAGCAACTCCATTGATGCAAGTTCAAGTAAAGAAAAAGACTGGGCTAAAAATCAAAGTATGGAAACCAATTCAGAGCCAGCATTCAAAGCCCGAGGCAACTCCATTGATAAAGATAAAGACCTTGGCTTAATTGGTTTTAGGTATCTAAACCTGTCAATCCAAAGGAAATACCAGGGAGAACCTTCAGCAAAACCATCACCTGCATCGGGTAATTAGAGCCCTCTGCTAATTTTTATTTGCATCAGCCCAGACTGGACAGGAATTCCTCTCAAAGCTTACAGCCGAATAAATCCATTCTCAAAAGCTCATGCAGGCTTCAATTTCACACTTCAAAACACAAATTTCATCTACCAATCAACCCTAGTAAATCAACCAATGCTAGTACGCAGAACAAACACTTCATCCATCAACCTATTGGCAAACTTTTACCAAAATAGAACCTTAGTTGAAAATCCCCAAGGAAGCTTTATTAGCAAAGCAACCATGGCATGTACAACACTCTGGCAGGCTGGAAGCATTGATTGAAGCTTCTTGATGCTATGGGCATTGTAATACCAAAAACACCCCCCAAAAGCATCCGGTTAGCAACTTTTCAGCCCAAAAACACTTTGGAAAAACACCCTCCACTGCAATACCAACACTAAAATATGTGGCAATTGCTGGTAAGCCGAGCAAGTACCTTACTCTCAAAGAAACATTATCTTTAAGTTTCAAATCATCAAGGCCATTAAATTGCATAGCAAAAAGGTCACGATAAATTTAAGTTAAACAGAAACTATCAACTGTGAGAGTAAATTTGCAAAGCATTCAACTTACATGGTTCATAAATTATAGCACCCTCAAGGACCCCATGGGAGTTGTGGTTCAAATCTCTACTCCTTTGCAGGGAAAAGTCAACAAATACACCTAAAAGCCAAGTCTAAATGG
The DNA here is from genome assembly GCA_030145905.1 of Populus davidiana. NCBI lineage: Eukaryota > Viridiplantae > Streptophyta > Magnoliopsida > Malpighiales > Salicaceae > Populus > Populus davidiana. The sequence continues at coordinate 13,483,950 of CM057803.1, forward strand.
AAAGGGACGTTGGGGGTGGAGGTAGGGATGGAGAAATAAAACTACCAAGAATTTAAGTTCAGCTCAGCACTACTTGTAAGAGCAAAATGTACTAAAGCATATGATACAAAACAAACCCGGTTGGGTGCCTTCATCTGGAAATGGTAACAAGATCCAAATTGCAACAGGGGTGCATCATCAGTATCTGCTGTTGAAGCCCCTCCAGTGGGGGATGATATCTGGAGAATACACCACATACCTCATGTTCTACAAGAGTCAAGTAAAGCATTTGTAATAAAATGAACTAATCATCATCCTCGTCACCATCTTTATCTGCATCATCACCACCCTCAGCATTATCCTCAGCGTCCTCCCCTTCACCTTCTTCTTCATCATCAGACATGCTATTTATCACATCTGTAATAATATCCTTCACTTCCGCTTTTCTATGCATTAGATCAATGCCAAAGTGGGTACCTAATATAACCAAAATTATATGTATGATGTGCAAAGTTGAAATGGAAATATGCCAACATCTAAGTAATAGAAGATAAGCCATACATACCAAGCTGTCTGAGAATATCTGATAGAGTTGCCTGCACATCACCAGAAACAGATTCTTAAGGATGGTATAACTAGCAAGACAAACTGTCCTAACTATGCAAATTACAACGCTAAATCACAGGCAAGACTTACAGTATTGAAATCCACTTCCTTCAGAATATTTACTACAACTGCATGCATCTCTTGTCTGGTGGGTTCTGCCTTGGCCTTTTTGTTAGACTTGACTTTACCTAATTTTCAGACATAAAAATCGTAAGGCAGATGAACAAATTCCCTAACAACAAAATTTAAAACCAAAGGAGATCCTGTCACCCTGTTTATTGTTTAACAAATATCTACCAGGCACAACAGGTTAAATCCAGGAAGATGTAACAGACAACATCTATTATATGGGCATCAAAATCTTTTCTTCATGCCATAGATTCAAGCACTCTATGAATGTTATTGTTTCTCCAAAATAATATCTTTTACTTCATTGACAATGACACCATCTCACTCTTCATTTTAATTCTCCAAAATAACATCTTTTACTTCATCCATCCTATTTTTAACTACAATTGAAAGAGTTGGCGCATATCAATTTTAAAAAGAATTTATGCTTGTCTAGTTTTGTCCTTTCTCCTAAACTCTGCAACATTCAAAAGATGTCCTTTTACGATTCAAAAAATTCACACATTAACAACACTTGCATAATATTTTACCCCTACTTTTTCACCTCACAAAAGACTCACCATAAAACACATAATCACCAAAATAAAGGTACATAGAATAGTGTTGCATAGACAAAATGCAAAACAAATAAATTACTTGCTCAAAACAGTCACAATTTCAAATTGAAAGCTTTAAACATCAGGAATTGAAGGAAAACCATTCACCTTGATCTTTTGCAGTATCCTTTGATGGGGACTTAGTCGACTGCTTCTTGCCAGCGACCTTGTCCTTGGAGGAAGCGCTTCGGTCCTTAGGGTTTTCCTTTTCAACCTTAAGTTTCTTAGATGCAGATCCCTTTGATTTAGAAACAGAACTGGAACTTCCATCAGTGTCTTTAGCGCCCCTTTTTGATGATGAGCCAGAAGTATTTTTGGTAGATTTTACTGGACTTTTGACAGGCTTTGCAGGGGTGCTCTTTTTGCTAGGGGTAACTTTCTCTGCCACTTTAACTACCGAACTCTGCTTTGCAGATTTTTTTGATATCTTCTTAGGTGGTGTCTGCTCCTTTGGCTCATCTTCCTCTTCCTCTGATTTGCTCTCCTCATGATCACTCTCTTCTTTCTTTTCTGCCTCATTTTCATCATCCTCTTCTGAATCATCTTTAGCAGCTGGTGATTCAACTTTATCTTCATCATCATCTTCCTCATCTTTGGATAAACGCTTTCGTTTTTGTCTACTTTGGGGTGTTTGTTTTTGTTTCTGTTGAACAATGAAGTACAGAATTCATAACCAGCTCAGCATAAAAGCAGGAAAAACAAAACAAGCAGAGGCAAAGGACATGCATCATGTTATATTGAAGACAAATTTTAAAACAAGTGATGGGTAAGAGCACCATCTTTCCTTATTTACACCATCTGCAAAGAACTGTGTCATAAGACAGCCTTCTGCAGAACATGTGCAGGCTAGAAAATTGATCCTGAAGGCTTAGGGAAGGTCCAATTAGCTGATCAAAACATTTGAGAAATAGAAAAAATGTATGGAAGATGAAAAACAAGAAAATAATACATCGAATATATGATCAATGGTTCACGTTGTCAATTATATGGATATCCTTTGTATGTCTGTTTGGAATTTATGGATGATTAAACTCAACACAGAATAATGAAGCAGATGTATAACAAAGTAAATAGGTCATATAAGCATTCCTGATGTATACATGTGTCTGTGCAAGCACCATGCTAGTATGTGCCCTGTGTGGGATTAGGTGAGGGTGTGCGTGTTTACTATGAGAGAGAGAGAGAGTTGAGGTAAGATGAACATTTAAATTGTCTTCTTTTTTATATGGAAATCAGGAACGTCACATTATGCAGCTTCACATAATGGCATCCATAATCACGACAGTTGGGATCAGTTACAGGCATTTTGCTTCCCTAGAATAGAAGAACATAATAACTTGCACACTCCTAAATGCAATGTCAGTTTAAAATGTACCAATTCCATGCTGATAGAGAATGCAGAGACTCTTCTCATTTCTGCTTTTAATACTCATGATTTCACATCTAAAAATATCAGTGCTGCCAAAAATTATTAATGATTATGCAAACTTAGCAGTTGTAACTTGTAAGAGGTGCATTATGACACAGCCAACATGACATTCAAATATCATCAGAAGCAGCATAAAGGACTCTTGAAAAAAAAACAGAGCACTGTCTATTGGTGTGCACCAAGAAAACACATCCATCCAAAGATTTTATTAAAGAAAAGCTCTATAAAATGTTTTATACAGAAATGATGCTGCAAACAACAAACCTTTGCTGGTGTAGTTGATGCTTCTACAGGACTTGCATTTTTTCCAGTTGAGACCTTACGCTTCTTACCTTTCTGAAACCAAAACAAGCAGCAAGCATCAGCGACTATCAAATTGACAGTGAAAGGCTACCTAACAATCTGCAATGGGTAAATATTTAAAGAATAGATAACCTGTTCCTTGTCAGCAAGTAGAACGTCAGTGGTGGCATGAGGGGATTCCAAGAATTCCAATATTTTTACAGTGAGTTCCTCCTGGAAACAAGGCCCAACCAAGTGACTAATCAAATGGGTTTTAGATGGATTTGAATAACAAGAAAATAAAACATTTAACATAGTTGATACAAACCTTTTTCACAGCAGACCTATTTATAGGGACATTGAGCATATCACAAAAATCCATCAACTTCTCTTTGACACACTTGTCAAGCTTTTCCCTTACTTTTGCTTTCTGCTTATCCTGATAAGATGTGAGGAAATCAATCAAAATAGTTTCAAGGCACTCACAATCGCTAAACATATTGTGCCTTTCATGAATGAATCATGGATACAATCTTATGTTTACCTGAGCACAGGCTTGTGCAACAACATATGCAATACAAGAATGTGTGCGCAAACATGCAGCAACAAATATAAGGCAAGAACTTCAGTACCTCATTCTCAACCCACACATAGCCTGAAAACTGGCCTATGTTTTTCTTTAGACTGTATGCCTAAAAAATTCACATTAACATAATTTAGAATGGTCATAAACATTAATGAATTAATCAGCAGTGATAAACTAATTAACAAAACAAAATGAATTAAAACAACCATTTCCAAAGACTATATCAGACAAGCACCTTTCCTTTCTTTCCAAACAGAATCGAATGAAGCATCTGTAGATTGTCATCAGGTTTTCTCTTGGACAACTTGAAAGCCACTGAAAAGTTCACAATATCAGACAAAAACTGTTGTAATTACAGTTGAAAAAAGTAAGATAAAGCATGTGCAAGCCAACAGGATAGGAAAATCTGTTCCCACTTGATGTACAGGAAATCTCCTATATTATGGAAATTCAGCATTCCTGAATAATAAAATCCAGATCCAAAGAATTTATCTCCCTTCCTACAGGATAATTGTGCATCCTTTGACACTAATAACAAAAATGATAGTATGATAACAATGCCAGAAACAATACAAAGAGAAAGCCAGGAAACAATAAGGAAGTCAATCAAAATATTAGATCAAGTCTCAATCACGTGGACAATGTTCAGAGAGTTCAAACAAACTATAAAGCATTTCTTGTCTGCGAAACCTTTAGAACTACAAGCATTCACATACCTAGCAGACTTTTAACACCAATGAAAATGGAAGACATCCTCTACTTTCAGGATAATGTTCCCAGAACAGTTAGAACCTAGCACCAGTAAGCAAGCACTTTGAACAGTAAAACCCATTGAGGGTAAAACCACACATGTTTATGCAAGTTCAAAGCTTTTGTTTATGTTTCAAAGTTCTATACAAAGAATGTTCTAATGTTATAGATAACTAGTGCCACAATTTTGTTCAACCATAAATTTAATGGAACAGAAAAGAGGAAAAGAGTGATCCATGAAAACAATGACAGTTAGCTCAGAAGCCAGACTTAATTGGATGTATTTTCCTCCAAGGTGAACAAGTGTGCAGAAGGACGACCTGAAAAAGAGATTTTTCTCCTTTGATGAATGGATTTGCTCTCATTTAAAACAATTGGCAGGCAAGAATGCAAATGCGATGCAATGTAACAACTTTTAAAACTCACAACAAAGCTAGAACCCAATTCCTACTACACAATCACCTTCCTCTAATACTGCATACCTACCAAAACTTTTCTTCTCTCTCTCCCTCTCTCTCTTTCATAAGTAGCTACACATTGTACAATAGGCTCCATGCTAGCACTTCAGAAGCAAGTAACCAGTAATAAATTTCCCTGCTAAGCAGTTAACTTTTCTCAGCAATGTAAGTTAGTTATTAAACATAGATGAATTCTCACACTATTCACGAGAAACCCACAATATCAAAACATATAGATGGTACTTTCACTTACCAGTACCAAAATTAAGATCAAACCTATTTGATAGCATACCCATGCTACATAAAATTAAAAAAATAATCTCATTTCACACAAAATCACAACATATAGACATGCATCAACCATAAATGTATCAAAACTTGTCGTCGTTGCTTAGTTGCAATTACCCTTAACGTTCGCTACTCCATTCTTTCGTGATAACTTCAGAGAATTTAAAAAGCATAGTTACTAAATAGCAAACAAACAGTACACATCATATAAACACAAACAACAGCAGCAGCATGGGATCCACAAACGAATCACACATACCATTAGGAATATCCTTTAGTGGTGTTCCTCGTCCCTGCAACCAAAAAAAAAAAAAGTCATCTCAAAACTCCAAATCCAAAAACCATTTTCTTTTCCAAGTAAACAATTCGTTTTTTTTGTGTAAGATTTGAGTAGTTTTACCTTTTCAATAGACAAAGGCTTGGTCGCTGACCGTCCAGGCTCAGGAGCAGAGTACCTTTCCACCATCTTCCTCTCTCTGGCAGGCCTCTCACTACCTGGAGTCACTGGCTCCTTCTCCTTCTTCTCACTCAAATCTTTACTCGATTTCTTGCTTCCTCGCTTAGTTTTCTTTCTCTCTACCTCTTCCTCTTCTTTCGCTTCTTCTTCTTTCTCCTCATTTCCAAAAGACGACTCCTTTTCATCTCCCTCCTTCTCAATCTTCTCTACTTCTTTCACTTCCTCGTTGTCAGCCTCCTTCGCTTCATTCTCTGTACCCTCCTTCGGTCCTTCGCTTTCAGTTTGCTCCTTTTGTGCATCTGGTTTTGAATCCTCGACAAGAGGAGCTTCCTGCCCTGGTTTCTTCTCTTCTAGGGTTTCACTCGCCATGGAAACAAAACAGAACACTAAAACCCTAAAAAGTTAGGGTTTTGACAGAGATCACAAGAAGGTGAGATTTTCCGCACACAACAAAGAGAACGAGAGAGAGAGACAGAGAGATGGAACTTAGGGATTAGGAGATTTTGAGAAGGCGGGCTGATTTGATTGAGGAAAAAAGGAGGAAGGCGGGGGTTCAAAAATTTTTGATGCCACCAAATGAGAGCGGGCTTTGGGGCTTTCGTTTTTTTCACTCTAAAAAAAGTGGAGGCAAAATTAGGGGATTTTGTTTTCTTATATATCCCATAAAAAAAAGTCGTGTTTAGTTAAAAAAAATTACAAAATATGAAATAAATTCTTTTCTTAAACAGCTTTGTAATGAATTCTATATTCTCTATATCCGAAGATTATGTTTTCTATTACAGTGGGGGCTTTTTTTTAATATTTTTTAATTAAAAATGATTTTAAATGATTTTTTAAAAAGTTTTTTTTATTTTTTATATTAAAAATTCAAAACTATTATAAAACATCAATTTAAAAATTTTTAAATAAAAAATGTGAAAAATACTAAACTATTAAATTACAATAAATAAAAGTTATTTTAATATTTTGTTTTATTAGTATTGTTGTTATTATTATTATTATTGATTTTAATGCACAGCAGTAAACGACTGTGTACTGCTCTGAACTAGCTAGCTGTCTTTCTATTGGGCGCACACACACCACTCGCAATGTGTACTTGCTGGCTTTAAGGGAGAAAAAGTGAAAAACAGGTCATTAATCCACGTGGATTTGCATGGCATTTCTTATGTCGCTTATCAGCTGTTGACCTGTGGTCACTATGGTGAATTTTATTTCGGTAAAAGATATTTTTTATTTAAAAATATATTAAAATAATATTTTTTTAGTTTTGAAAACATTATTTTTGAAACAAAACATTAAAATAATCTAAAAAAATAATGATAATTTTAAACAAACTTAAAATTTTAAAAAATACAGTTTCTATAAATTTTTAAAAAATACAAGGGATAATTTTAAAAATTTATTTTTTATTTGATTCAAATTAATATTTTTTTAGTATTTTTAGATCATTTTAATGTAATTATATCAAAAATAATTTTTAAAAAATAAAAAAATAATAATTTAATATATATTTTAATAAAAAATATTTAAAAAAATAACTGTATTTTCAAATACTATTTAAATTTTTTGTGTTTGTTTTTGTTATTAAAAAATATTTTCGAAATATTTATGTTTTAAATAAGTTTTTTTTGTATTAATATTAAAAATAAATTTTAAAAAATATTATTTTAATATATTTATATTAAAAAAAACATTCTAAAAAACATGTTCGTACACTTACTTAGAATTATCCCTTGTATTTTTACTGGTGGTTAGAGGGGGTGGTGGCGTGGTGCTATTGGTTTGCATTTTGATTTGATGATTGGAACTTGAAAATGGATTTATGTTTGGATTCCCACCAGTAACGAATTAGTAGCTGTCTAGGCTTTAGCGTATCGAAACGATGTCTGGTTTGATTTGTACTGCGTGCTGATCATCTTGATATCGGTCACCTGTGATTTAGATTAAAAAAAAATCATTAGACATCATAATTACAAAATAATGCAAGTCATTGCTCGTAGACAGATATTTAATATAAATGTTAATTAATCGGTTATTATGTTTTTTAAGAAAATTAATCTTATTTATTTTTATTTTTAAATTATTTTGATGCATTTATATTAAAAAAAAATATTATTTTATTTTTAAAAATAGAAACAATTTAAAAAAACTGCTACTGCAATCTTCAACACCATCTAAAATAAGATCTCCACACATTCTTTCATGCTACTAAATCATTTTATCTAGCTCATTAGAAAATATAATCACATATACGCTTTTTCAAGTAAAAAATTATTAACAATAATTCAGTACTAAGACGATCGAACTCCACTGCATGGTAACACCTGCAATCTGCACGGGTTTTTCCAATATTTTCTTTTTCTTTTTCAACAATACGAGACCAGGACTCAAGTCTGTGGAGTATGCCCAGATAAATCCTTTGCTCCCCACTAGGAGCTCTCAAGCAACTACGTTTGATAATTAAAGACAGCAGTTTCCCAACAACAAACTAACAAAACAATATACTGTGTCTAAATAGAGATCCACCTGGCCATGCATGCAGCATTCTAGGCTGAGGTTTGACTATCCATATCTTACAATATTTCCTTCATAGATTATCTCCTCCATGCGTACCTGGGCAGCAGTAGCCATGAAAGAAGCCATCTAAACCCACACAGACAGGCAATTATACGTTCGAGTAGACATTCGTAGGGGAACTCTTTCAAGTATCAACTAAACAGGCCAGAGAAATATGCCACGTACGATGCTTGAATTTAAGTGCTGGAAACGTTGAAAACAGGGAAGGGAAAAGCCAGCCTGCTTGAACTGAGAAGGCTCAATTCATCTCACGAACATGCAGGGAGATCAACGAATAATCTTGAAAGAATAAGCATTATTGAAAAGAAAATATGATGCGATATTCCAGAATGAAGGAGCAGTTAAGTTTTTTTTATTTTAATTAACTTGGGTGTCCGACCAACTTGTGTATACCTCAACTAATTTCAGGAGTTTTAATATAAATTTTTAATAACCTTAAAATAACAAAAACTCATAATCATTAAACTATTCTCTCAATATTAATAAAAAGTTATCATGGGCACTTCATTAACACCGGGATCCACAGTTAATAAAGCTTGGAGAATTATAAAATATAATAATGAACCTTGTCGTGCTGAAACTTTACTCCTGCCCCATTCGGCCAAAACTAGATCAGAAAAGGTGAAAACTATAAGCATTACCCTAATTAAGAAAAGGTGAAAACTAGATATATAGTGTTTATTAGATATTTTTGGTTGAAAAATTTTTCAACTCAAAAAACTATCCCTCTATTTTCCAAGTACCATTTCCTGGAATCTAGGCATCAACAGGCGATGGATTGTATGCCACAACAAATGAAGCATCACCTATTTTTAAAAAATAAATAAATAAGAAAAGGTGGATAGTTCTAAGAAAAAAAATAAATAAACAAAGATTCAACATGTGGGCATGGATCGGGTGACTCTCACGCATGAGCTTTGATTTTTAGGGGTCTAGATGCACTAGGTCACCTAGACCAAGTCCGGGCGCCTAGTGTTTTTTTCAAATTTAAATTTAAATGCACATTAATTACATTAGTTTATCAAGTCACACCATAAAATAATTAGATATGCGAGCCTTTTGAACCCAACCCAAATTTTACAAGGAATTGTTGTTAAATACTTTGATTATGTAAATGTGACCTGCGGGTAGCGTGTTTTAAAACTTAAAACAAAAGGAATTGAGAGTCACTCCTTATCCCAAAACATGAACGAAGGCCCAATTCATCACTTGGCACTTACTAGTTTATTAATTTTTTATTTATTAATATAAATATTTGTATCAATGGTGTATTTTGATTAATTTTATGGATTTTAAAATTAATATCGGTATAAATCTTTAACAATTTTAAAATTTAAATTGATTGACTCTATATCTAAAGTCTGAATCACCTACTAATTGACTTATTACAGTGCCTAGTTGATGCATCAATGCTTAATAAATGCATCCCTTATTCAAGAACAAGAAAGTAGACATGGACATTTTTTCTTCTCTCGTGACTTCTGCACAAATTTTTTGTTGACGATAAAAAACTAAAATTATCATCGGACGATTGTCTGCACGCAACGAGGACGAAGCCATACAATACAATAATCATATTCCCCAAGTACTTCCAGGTTATTCAAGCCCAGTTGAATCAAGCCACCCCATGGACTTTTTAGCTGCAAAATCAACACATCACACATTCCTCTATTTTTCATTTACAGATGACAGCGCAATCAAGCAGCTAGAAGATGTTGAGATTTTTTCTCGCCTTCAAATCCATGCTTCTTCGAATTATCAGCAGACCAAATAAAAATACCTCCCAACTTTTCTTTGTCCTTTAACTCCCTGCAAGCTTCAAAAAATCCATCGTCAAACCCCCTTCACTCTCATCATCAGTGCTGTAGCTAGCCAAGATTTGACCACCTCCATAATTAGAGACTTGTTCATCAAAATGCTTGACAAACTGAGACACGCTTGATTTCTCATAGGCATAAAATTGGAAATTTACATGATCAATTGCATGCCCATATTTTTTCCACAGGGCCAAGTAATGGCTTTGGACCTCCCCGTCATCGTAAGGTGCAATTGAAGCAAATGATATGGTCCTACTTTTCTTTAGAGTCGTTATCAGCCTTCCTACGCACTCGGTAAATGTATGAGGATCTGACTTGAAGTGCTCATAATCAATGTCAATTCCATCCAAGTTGTATTGTTTTACCATACTGGTTAGTGAAGATATGGCATTTTGGACCCAAGAATCTATATTTTGGTGCAAAAAATGCCTTCTTGCTTCCAACACTATCTCCACCCAAGCTAACAGCAACCTTGACATTAGAATGCTTGTCTTTTACTGCTGCAATTTCTTCCGGGGTCACATGGCTGGATGCCCAAAAAGCGTTGAACTTTCCATTGGTTGGTGATGGATTATCAAGGCCAGTGTAGTCGATTGCAAATGCAATGATGAAATGGAATTCGACATTAGAACTTACAGGCACGTCAGAGAGCTTGATCGAGCTAGACATGGCACCAATGTACTCCCTAAACAGCTTGGAGTTGGCAGCTACAAGGAGCAACCAAAAGAACAGTCAGTAACGTTTATAGTCAACTTCACCGATGCTAATCCATGGAGGACATCTGATTAAATAAAAATTCAACGCAGCAACTAATTAAACTTACCATTGCCTGTGGTGAAGAAAAGGATCAGGATGGTGGTGATCAAGAGGGCTTTGCGGAATCCCATTATTGTTTTTGGTGCTGTGAAGGTGAATCTTCAGTTCATTAGTGATGAATATTTATAGAAGAACTGAGACAACATGTAGCAGTAGCAACAGTCAGGGTAGGTAGCGGCTCTTGTTATAACCGTTAATAAAAAGAAGAAGAAGAAGAAGATTAGATGGAATCATTTAGGGTAGATGGCGATGCACACTACCAGTCAAATGCGGGGCTGCTTAGACTTGCCCATGAAGTATCTTGACAGTCACCTGTCTGTTCTTGTCGTCGAGGTATCTTGCTTAATTTAATTTATTCTGTTCGTTTTCTTGTTCAACATGAATAATCAAGTTTCTGATTAGATCGAAGTTGGGTTCGTGCGAGCTGTAAGAAATTGAGTTGTTTTTGCTCAACTTTTTTAGTTTTTGGAATATTAGAAACCTCAAAAAGGCTTCCGTACAACCCCAGAATCTAGTGCTGATTCTCCAAGGATCATGGGTGTCTTACCTGTGATTCTGGCACAGTCAACTCCATGATGATCGTTACAGGTTGGCAGCTGTCGGATATTTGTTGTGATTTTGAAGATGGTCTCTTAATTAAATATATATGAACAAAATTAATGTTTTGTATAATCAATTGATTAACTATTAAAAATATAAACTAATACTAAAGTTATAAATGATTTAAGAACTCTATTCTGATATATTTTGAAATTAATTTTTAAAATTATTGTGAAAAATAACTTATAAATAGTTTAAATAAGTGTTTAATCGATCAAGTTAAAAAAAAACCCTTTAATAATAATAAGAAAAAATTAAAATATCTTTTTGGTCTAATTTAGACATTAAAAAATGTTTTATTAAAAAAATAACTTCATCTCTACAATATCTCGAATCCATTGATATTTAATCTCAATATACTTTAATCGAGAGTGAAAAGTATAATGCTTATTGAGATGGATTGCACTTTATTATTGAAAAGATCCATACCGATAATAACGTGTCAGATACCATGACTAAACCTTTATATGGAAAGAAATTTGAGTTTTGTAGAAGGAAAGCATGCTTGATAGAGCCTCCTAAATTGAAGCTTACATGTTGATCACAAGAATAACAAATTCCTCACATGATGTATAAGGGAGAGATTTGTTGCGTGTGGTCCTGCACCATATAATGGTGGGACCACCACATTATTAGTAAGAGGCACCTGTCTCTTTGAATTAATACATGGTTTGTCACTGTAAAAGGCATAGAGGGTTTAATAGGATTGAAAGAGAGCAAAAACATAAGAGAAAAACGTGAGAAAGAAAGAAAAGGGGGCAACATAACAATTTGTCTTTTTTCTTTAATTTCTAGCTCGTTTACCATTGGATCGGGCTGAGATTTTGACAGCAGCTTCTAAAGAAGATAGTAACGTGTTTAGAAGCTGCTGTCAAAATTTCAGCCCGATTTAACAGTGAACAAGTTGGAAAAAAAAAAAAAAGACAAACTACTCTGCTACCTCTTTTTCTTTCTTTCTCACATTTTTCTCCTATATTTTGCTTCTTTTCAATTTTGTTCTATTCTTTTTATCTTCTACAATGGTAGATCATATATTAATTTAAAAAAAATGTTAGCATGTGCTCAACGTTGTCTACACACACACACACAGTGTCAAGCTGGCAATGAATTCAACAAAGCTGGATAGTATTGAAATTTTCAGACGGCAGATAATTTCTTCTTGATTCATCATGTAATATTGAAAGACAGCATATTTTTCTACCATCTTGTAGATGAAGGGGAACAAGCTACTTTGTTTTATTGGGAAGGATATGGCGACGACCGCCAGTGTTTTAAAGGTTGTTTGAAACTAAAAAATATATATTTTTCTATAATCTAAATCCTTCAAACTTTTTTGGATATTTATTTTTATTTTCGCATAATTATGATTGACTTTCAAAATGATTCCTTATCTTCGTTATTTTCTCCACTCCACGTTTTATTATACCTATATTACTATTAAATAACGTAGTTCTTAATTTGTTGTCTATGATTATAAAATACTTACATGTTTATCTATATTTTATTTTTACAAGTATTATTAATTTTTTATTTTAGTATTCATAGCTCATTTTATAATTTATTTGTTTATATATTTTATAATTTATTATATTAAACACGCACATAATCTTTTTATGGTATTCAGTTAATAAATTTCATAATATCATAAAACATACCTATTACTTCCACATCTTCTTTCAATATCTAGGACGTCCTAAATTATATTTATTTAGAGATGAAATTAATCCGTTTTGAAAAATAGAGAAGTCAAAGGTGGTTCATTTTGCAGTTTAATGTTATTCTTGAAATATAAAATTTCATTATACATTTACATCGCTCTTGTGTTAATGTTTTATATCAACCATTATATTATAATATACGTATTAAAATCTCATGATTAGTAAAAGGCCATGTCAATGCAATTAGAAAAATGCTTCAACTTCCGAGCTCCATGAATACATTTAGAAATGTTCAGAAGAGGTGGTAATTATTTTTTATTTAAAAATATATTAAAATAATATTGTTTTTAAAAATTTATATTAGCATATCAAAATAATTCTTTTTAAAAACATTAAACATAACAAAATTTAAATTTTAATAAAACACGCAACTCCAAAAAACACTCCAATCTTTTCCTCTAGTTTTTATTAAATACACGAGTGTTGTTGCGGTTGCTTTTCAAAAAAAATTTCATGCCGAAATGCATCAAAATGATATATATTTTTATTTTAAAAAAATATTTTTGATAAATGATTTGAAAATACTAAAAACATTTTAATTTAAAGTAAATAAAAAATTTGTGTGTATATATATATATATGTGGAAACATAGTTGTAGTTAATACATGTACATGATTTCAATCTCAAAATTTGATCAGAAACTATTTGCTTAGAATTGAATTATTTTATTTTGATGTATTGATATTAAAAATAATAATTTTAAAAAATATCTTTATAATATATTTTAAAATTAAAAATATTTTTACAAACAACTGTAACCATATTTCTAAATATATTTTTATTTTTTAATAATATATAAAAAAATTCTCATCACAGCCTAGGCCGACAGGACTTGGCATTTCTCTCCAGGACATGAGTTTATGAGAAATTTCATAGTGCACAAATCTACAATCACTGAATAAAATGTATAAAAGAGATTGAAAATGACATCAACCTGCTAAAAAGTGATAATAATTCAATCACTTATTTAAAAACTATGCTATAAATAACCAGAAGTCACAACTTCACCGTCAAAGAATTTATAAGAATTTTCCATCTTGTTTATTGATTTATTTATTAGATGAATTTATAAAAAAGGTCTCAATTGAAAAGTTTTAGGAAGTTTGGATCCTAGATCGAGATCCATTGCACAACTGAGGTTTTTCCAAAAGAACTCTTCAATAATCCTCCACTTTTCGAACTCCTACTGGTCAGTTACGCAACCAGCCACCACCTCCTGTCACCGAAACACCCAATCCCCCGAAATTAAAAATCTCACAAATTTATAAAAACCAAACACAAAACCACTCATGTCCAAAATTATGGAGCCAACAACACCCTCCGACCCGAATCTAAACCCGATCCGACCAAACGAACCAGAGCTCGACCTCTACACCATCCCCAGCTATTCAAGTAAGTCGTCTCTTCTCTGTGTTACAAAACCCTAACTCTCTGTTTGTTTCCCGTAAAAAAAAAACTTTCCCAGAAAATCTACAAATTCTTTTTTCTTTGTATTTTTCTCAGGTTGGTTTTCATGGCACGATATTCACGAGACAGAGAGAGCCGCTTTAAGAGAATTCTTCGATGGGAGCTCAATAACGAGAACTCCAAAAATCTACAAAGAATACAGAGACTTTATAATCAACAAGTACCGTGAAGATCCTTCTAGAAGGTTAACATTCACGGAGATTCGAAAGTCACTGGTTGGTGACGTTAGTTTGTTGAATAAAGTTTTTCTGTTTTTGAATAATTGGGGATTGATTAATTTTAGTTGTGAAAAGAATGAGGAAATTGGTTTGGGTTCGGGTAATGTTGATGTTCGGGTTGAAGATGGGGCTCCGAACGGAGTTCGGATTGTGGAGATGCCTGATAAGTTGAAACCAATTTCGGTGGGGTCGGTGCAAAGTAGCGCAGAGGGTAGTGGTGGTGGTGGGAGTGGGAGTGGGTTGAAGTTGCCGCCTTTGGCGTCCTATTCGGATGTTTTTGGCGAGTTAGTTGGGAAGAAGAAAGAGGTTGTTTGTGGAAATTGTGGTGGAAGTTGTGATTCCGGCCAATACGATTATAGTAAGGTAATTGATCGATTGTAGGTTCATTTGTGTTGTTCAATTTGTTAAGATATAGTGGTTGGTTTGGTGCGTTGACTGTTTTTCATATTATAATGTGACTGCAATTTTGAGAATATATGCTAGGTTAGGACTTCAGACCATTGACTCAGTAGATTTTACCTTTCTGATTTGTCTGGTGTTCTGTGTCTAGGCTAGTTAAAGAGGAGTGGCTAAACAACTGTGTTTAGGTATGCTACGAGATAATCTTGGTCATCTAGAAAGCAGCTTTATTTACCCTGACAGAGTGGTGCATGTTTGGACTTAACACAGCCTGTTCTCTTGTCCCTGCCATTAAGTTAGGTGATATGAACTTTGCGGCATTGTGGATTTGTTAGATGCGTTGTGAGACTGCAGATAATTCTCTTCTTAAATATCTGGAATCATTCACTTCAATTAGGCATTTACCAACCAGTGCTTCTGTGCAACCCTATCCATTTTTGCTATTTTTATATTTGGGAATGATCTCTCTCCATTTCCTTCTGTGGAAGTGCTGATTTTATTTTCTTGTTCCAACGGTTGAATTTGCAGGGTGATTACTTAATCTGTCAAAAATGCTTTAATGATGGAACTTATGGCGAGAACAAGTCTAAGGATGATTTCAAGCTTAAGGATAGTGCTGAAAACAATGGTAGCAATGCAGCTGTGTGGACTGAGGAGGAGATTTTGCGTCTTTTAGAATCTGTTTCGAGGCATGGGAATGACTGGGACCTGGTTGCTCAAAATGTTAAAACCAAGACTAAACTTGATTGTATTTCTAAGCTCATTGAGCTGCCATTTGGGGATCTTATATTGAGTTCTACATATGGAAAGGGCAATTCTAGTGGACAGATTGGGAGCACAGACAACTCAAAACAATTTCCTGCAGCTCCATCTGAGCATCAAGATGATACAAAACATGAAGATCAATTGCATGAGCAGATGAATGCAAATGAGGAGAAGGGAGATGTCATGGATGATGGTCCCCTTTTGAAAAGAAGACGCATCACTTCTGTTTCAGATGCTGGTGGCTCTCTGATGAAACAGGTAGAATTCACCGCTGCAAAATCCTACTACTTTTAACTTCTTACCAGACTTTCTTGTTGACACACCTTCAATAGGTTTATCTGATTTTGTTAATTAGGATATGTTTCAATTGTATTGTTTTTCATCTTAGCTTATGTTTTACCATGCAATTGGTGATTTTTTTTCATTAGGCAGCTCTCATCTCAACCATGGTTGGCCCAGATATCACAGCTGCTGCAGCTGAGGCTGCTGTTGCAGCACTTTGTGATGAAACTGCATGTCCAAGAGAGATATTTGATGGTGAGGAGGATTTTCCATCTAATGGGTTTTCTTCTCCCTCCTTCCATTCCAAGTCTAAGAGGTTGTTTATTTATGTGATTCTTACCCTCTGCTGTTCCTGTGATTATTGTTTTGCTCCTGCCTTATTGATACATGTTAAAGTTTTCTGTTCATTTTTCTGTTTTAGAGTTGACGAGGTTGATGCCTCAGAGGTGAAGCAAACACCCACTCAATCAGGTAATTGATACATTGCAACTGTGCAAAAAATCGACTGGATGATATCCAAAGAACTTTGTTGGAGGGGTATCTGCCTGCTCTTAATGTTATCATATGCTTCTTTATGTTTTGTTCACTTGTTGATTTCAGTTTCATTTGCTCAACATGCTTGTTTAGGTACATTTGCCATTTTTCTTGTGAATGTTTGCATGTGTTTTTGTGGGGAGAGGTGGGGGCATATCCGCTTTGCTACATGCATGATAGTATGGCATTCTAGTCTGCTAATAGTTTAGCTTGCAATAGACCCTACGTGTAACTTGCTAGTAATCCACATCAACCATATCACGAAGTATGACATTCTAGACTGCTAATAGTTTAGCTTGCACTAGACCCTATATGCAACTTGCTAATAATCCACATCAACCAAATCACTAGCTTCTTTATGTTGGCCAGCTTTCTCCTATTGTTTATATAGTGAATATATATTTACCAATCCTTTGGTCTCTTCACATGTCTATCTTCGACAGGAACCGAGGAGGCATCTGCATGGCAGAATGACATACCTCTATCTTTGCGTCTTAGAGCTGCTGTTGCAACAACTCTTGGGGCAGCTGCTGCTCATGCTAAATTACTGGCAGATCAGGAAGACCGAGAAGTTGAGAATTTAATGGCAACCATAGTTGAGACACAGGTAGGCCAGCTTGTCTATCTCTGTATCCATCTATACATTTTATACTGAAGAAATTTCCAGTTTAGAGGATGCAGCTCTTAATATTCTTTTATTAAATGAATGCAACATTAGTTGAAGAAACTGCACCACAAAATCAAGCACTTTGATGATCTGGAGCTGATAATGGAGAAGGAATACGCTGAATTAGATGAACTAACAGAGTCCTTGACCGAGGAGCGGATTGATGTCTTGCAAAGGGCAATTCGTGCAGGCATATCTAAATCAAGGGATCATGCTCCCATAAAATTTCACATGTCAAATGTAGTTTGAAGGATTCGTAGATCAATTTAGCATAAAAAAGTGGCAGAATGCACATGATTTAAGCTTCACCTGTTCCAGTTTACACCTTAGATTTCCGATGTATTTAGCTATCACTTCTTTTAGCTAACTGTAATTGAATTTGCAATTGGGGCAGCTGAACATAAACTTGCGTGTCTCTGATTGCTTGTAGCCTTTTGGAATGCTAATAGTTCAGTTTAGTTTAGAACACATTTTATTTGCATCCTACCAGGTTATCTCGTTGTGCACTATTTGTTATCAGCGTCATAATTGTCCTATTGATATTGCAAGAATCCCTGAGATAGGTTGGATGAGGAAGCATGATGATGTCCCATGAGATTTGACTACATAGATCATGGCAGCTTAGGGGATTTCTTAACCTGTATAATGTCGAGTTTTATTTGAAAAATCTAGTTCCCATTACTAGCGTCAATTGTTTCAAGGTTGGTAGCTATGTGGGAGGGCGTTCCTTAATCCTGAAAAGATAAAGGAGAAAGAAAATCGTGTTGGAGCTTAAAAAAAAGGAATCGATGAATGGGATATTAAAGTCTGCTCAATAGATGCACTTTAACAGGGCAATAGTACCCTACCACGGGTGCAGCTTAGCGAAACAGTTGATAGAATATGAGGCATGATTCTTGTTCAAACGAGTTGAAGCTAGCAAGATGTCGATTGAGCTAGTGTTGTGAGAAAAAAAATCATGGCAAAAACATGCCTCTTTTCAGAAAAGATCTTCCATCTGTACAGTCATTTTCTCTCACAATTACAAACCAATTTCAATCTGTACACTAGCTGTACACAAACCATGAAAAATAACAATAAGCTTTCAAGTGTATGTTGCTGTGTTCTATTGCTTCAAGTCACTTATGGTCCCGCTGAACTGGAGTCGAACAGTTTGTTCTGTCGTTTTTGCAACGTTAACAAACGATAAGCATATCATGAGTCGGATTTAGTTGAGTCCAAAATTCTGGAAACTTGGGCATCTGAAAAGGCCCCCAAAGAGGAAACTTCTTGGTGTCTCCCGGGGAAATTTCGGTGGCATGCTCAAATTCCCTTTCACCTGTAACACGGTTTGTCCCATTTGCTGGTGAATCAGAAAGATAGTTTTGGGGTCAACAGGGTTGCCAGACACATCTGTGACAATATAATTATGTTTTGCCTTCCCATTCCTTGTCGAGATTTCTGCACTTTTGGGCCACAAACCGTTTTCACGAAGTATCCTTGTAATGTAAGAGAGAAGACCAAAATGGTCATCTGTGAATAGCTCTAGTGGTAGACCCTGCCAGACATCAAACAACCTGTGAAAATGTGCTACATAGACTGGGAAAATAGAACTCACAACAGGAGGTAGAGCAATACCTCTGATGCTCGCCTTTCAATGGCTGCCTGAATACATTCTATGACACGTTGTCGCTCAGCTTCTGAGCTTGTAGGGAATCCATCCACATGTCTGATATAGTATTCCTGCAATCATATAATTAACTGTTGTCAAGATTCAGTTTTACAGAAAACCCTCACGCTTAGGCACTAAAGAAGTCCACTAATAGGCAGAGAGTAGATAGATACCTGATAAGCTTTCTTGCTATCTGTGATGACTGTGCCATGGAACACCAGATACTGCATGTCTGTTAGAGTGCACACGGTGTCAAACACTAGCTTTGGCCGGTCGATGGATGTTGCTGTAACAACAGTGTAATCTCTATCAGGACAGTCGAACACAGTCACGTAGGGCCTTGCACTGTTGTCGTTCTCACTGCCAGGCCTTTCAAAATCCCTAGCAGCAAACATCATCTGGTGCAACCTTCTCCCTATATGTATTTCCCCAGGGGAAGAAATGGAAACTATCGGTGTCCTAAAATCGCCATGACCTTTCAGGACATTATAAAGAAGTTCCTTTATCAAGGAAAGCTTCCTTGGGTCTTCGATTGCAGTTCCAGTTGACTGGTCTGCAATGTGAATGACTGCTGCTGCTCTAGCATTGTGTGCCCAAATCTCCGCATTGACAACATTGCACCTCAGGTCGGTCAGCACGGCACATACTTCCGACAACAAACCAGGCCGGTCAGTGCCGGTTAGTTCAATTAATGTGTGCTCTTTAGAAGGCAGCATCTTCCCCGTTGACTTAACCATGCAAGCATCAGTCTCAAGAGCCTGCAAAATCAAGCAAAATAGTTGTAAAGATTATTCTCATACAAAACCGGCCAAATTGAGAACTTAGTGGTGAAAAACCGAGCCAAAGAAAACCGAAATAATTTGGTAATTTTCAAAACCAATTTGATTGCATGGTGAATAGAGAATAAGCAAAAAATTGAATACCTTCTCTATGCAATTGAAGATGCCTTCATCTCTGATTTTGTTTCCATGGTCATCAGTCACATAAAACACTGAAAATTGAAATAAACAGTCAAATTAAGGGAGCAAAGAGGAGTAAATTTCTTCTTTTCTTTAAGAAGGTTTTCAATTACTTATACCGTGCATGAACCACACTCCATCAGAAGACATGTATGCTTTTGTCATTACAAGGTTTAGGTCTGTGAGAACTTGAACAACTTCAAGTAGAGCACCTTGCCTTTTGACAGTATCCACCTAAACAAGAAAAAAAAAAACAAATTAAAAAGTATGAATAAGAAACAACTGGATAACAAAAAACAAAAACAAAAACAAAATTCTAGATGGATAAACCTCACCATCAGACAATCCTACATCCTTACAACATGAAAGTTCCAAGGTGATTTACCTGAATGACTGTTGCATGCTCACAGGCATCATTGTCAACCACAACTCTGCAACCACAAAGTAGGTGTCAGGTAAGGGCTCTACTTTCTCCCACAAATGAACAAGTGGGCTTGGGAGAGAGATGAAATACCTTGGAGAGTTCACTCTCCTTAAAAGCTTAGCATATGCATCATCATCATGGTCATCCATTTCTGGGTTTCTTTGATCTTCGGTAGAAATTAAAGATCAACCCACCAAAACTCTCACAGTGGCCTAAATCCAAAGTGAGAAACAGAGTGGAGTGTTGTAGCCATTTATAGACAGAAACCTCAAAGAATAAACGACAAGCAAACTAGTTGGTTAGATGTAAAAATAATCAAGGTTGGTTACCTATAAAATAATTAAAGATTCCACATCCATCAAAAATGGAAAATGAAAAGAGAGAGAGAGAGAGAGAGAGAAGAGGAAGAAATTTCTTAGATTCCGAAGAGCGTCTTGTTCTCGGATTCTATAGCCGTACCATTATTGGACTTGAGGACATAGGTAGCTTAGCATTCTTGAAATGTTGCCTCATGACAGATTTAACAACTTAAAGTTCATTTATTCTCCATTAAAATAAGGGGTAATTACAACAACTACCCTTTAGTTTTCTCTTTATTTACACATCTTAAAAATTTATGTATATAAAATTTTCGTTCTCATGCTGACTCTTCAGAAATAAGTTAATAAAAAATATTGGATCATATTTATTATATTTCATTTAATGTGTAATAAGCCCTTACAATATTAATACTTTTTCATCAAACTTAAAAACCATAACCGTCATTATTAACGATGAAATAACTAATTTAATTCAAAAATTAAAATTATTAAGAAAAATTCTAAAATATAATTTATATATATATATAACATATTTTATCAAGTAAAAACTATTTAATCTTGAAACTTATATAAAGTTATATTACTTTATATTTATTTTTTATCAAATAAATAAGAAAGTTGAGATTCAAAACTCGTAATTATTTGGTTATCAAGATTTTGATATTACGTCGAAAAATCATCTTAATTTAAAAATTTAAACTATTAAGTAAGGTTTCAAGATATAATTTATATTATTTTTTAAGAGTAACTTCTTTTTTTTTTTTCTTGAAATGGATATAAAAAACAATGTATTGTTCAGTGTTTGCTTTTGAAAGGAATTTAATCAATTTATTGGTTTTAGTAATGTGAGAAGCATAATTGAGAGTTTTAGCTAGAATGAGAAGAGAAATAAGAGGTTCTTTTAGTGTGATTTTGTGGAGATTTCTAGTGTGTTTTATTGCTAGATTGAAAGTGGGAAATGTGTGGAATATTGAAAATTGTTGTTGGGTTTTCAGTTTGTGAATTGAATATGAGTGAATTTGGAGGGCTATGAAAGTTCAAAGTGGTGTAGATGGAAGAAGTAAGCAAGCTTTTCTCCAATGGATTCCAACGGAACAGACGAGAGCATTCCCCGGAAACATTGTTTTTGTTTGAATGAGATTTGAAATTTGGCAGCATCGGCCGTGGAATCCAATATTGAGGGTGACCGTCGACACCACTAGATCTGTCAATCGAGACTTGATCTTCTTGCAGCGCTGCAGCCTTTTGACTTTGTGGGTTTCAAATTTGTCCCTCGACTATCTCTAAAGACTTTTCTGGTGATCAAGACATGGACTAGATTCCTCAACTGTGGTGTGTATGATCATGGAAGGGTTTCGAACAACTTGCGCTTTGACGTGGACGGCCTCCAAGTTTTTTTCAATGCAAAAAAGAAAAAGTGTTCATGCGTTTACATGTTTTCTAAAACCAAAAAAAAATATATATATAATTGCAAATAAAAATCTTTATACATTTATTTAATTAAATAAATCAACAATAATTTGTAATAATAAAAGCAAAAAATAATAATATAGGTGATAACTAATAAGTAAATTGAAAAATTGAAGTTAATAAAAATTTTAAAAAAATTAAACTTTTTTAAAAATACTTTTAAAACACAAAAACAAACACCCTATTTTCTGGAGTGTAGACCGGAGCCCGAAAAATCCACCATTAAACTCCAAGCATGGACAAAATATAGCCCGAGGCCAATAATCAAACACATAGCCTCCGCGAATAAAGTCGTTTGAACAATAAATCCTTCTAATTAACCATTTGCAAAACCAGAGCTACGTTCCAACTGTGCACTGACATTGTTGTAGATTTGACATTAATTCATTTCATCAGGTCGCCAAACCTTATCACTTGATCAGCTCCTGCTGAGATGAAGTTATATGGCAACAAACATCAAGGCACCGATGCCTAAGAACATCTACACTGAGATGTTTTGAAGCAAAATGAAAATCTTGAGGAAAAATCATTGTTATAAATCTGATCTAGGGTAATCCAAAACAGTAACCTAGTATTTTTAAAAAAATTCAGAGCTCTGTTCTGAAAAAAATAATAAAATAAAGGTTTAATTTAATCTGGTGATCATTTTAGTTTCTTGACGGAGACACCGAGTTAACTTCTCCTGTTTTTCTGCGAAACCCAACTGGAGTTAGGTGATCACACTCACTCTAGCATGTCGGGGAAGATAGAGATGGGCCAAGGCAAAACTTCATGGTATTGTTTGCTCAATTACTTTGTTCATCAATTCTTAATTTCTACGAAAGTAAAGTCACGCTGTGGCCTTCTTCATGATATCGAACTCTTTAATTTTACGTCCAGCTGGCATGAAAAACTGCTCTTGTAAAAAATGGGACAGGATAAGAACTTGTCACCACATATTTCAATTACGAGAAAGATTGTCATGATGCATTCAAGACATGCAATAAAAATCATATCTAACCTGCACCAAAATTTATGTTAAAAATAAATTTTAAAAAATAAAAAAAATTTATTTTAATATATTTTTAAATGAAAAATACTTTGAATTGTCACTGGTACCACAATCTCAAATAAGCTCTGAAGGAGCACTGTCTAAAATAATTTTTTATTTAAAAAAAGTTAGTGTTTTAGATGGGTTTAATATATTGGTATAAAAAATTAAAAAATATTTTAATATATATATTTTTTGAAAAAACAAAAACTAATTTTATCATTGTAACCAAAACACCCAACCGTCACCTTCCACCGCAAACCACCGAAGTCTAAACTGTCAAAACGTACTCCATGAACACCAGCCAGACAAGTGATGTGGACCAAAAAGGATGGTTCGTGATTTCCCATGTTGGTAGCTGGCATATTCAGCTCTCACAGCTTTTCAAACATTAAATGTTGCAGCCAAAAATGGAGGTGCGTTTGTTGAAGTTTCATACTTCATAGATGAGCAGCACACCTTCATGCACTGCAGCATTTAAGAATTCACGTTTCTGGAGGTGAGAAGTCGCCGCAGATTTCATACCACCCCGCTTAGAAGCACCATTTTAAAACTCGATCCCACCACCTGATCACCGGTTGATATTTTTACCCAGTAAGTCGGCATTTTTAAAACGGAGGTGAGAACTGGAGAATTAATTTGGGATTTTCTACTTTGGGACAAACTAAAGTTGAGTCACACCCTAAATATTCTCAGAAGGTGGATTCACAAGCTACCAATATATATATATATATAAGATTGACCGATAAGTTAGATGAAATTAGAAAGAGATATGGTGATAAAAGCTTCTCTTGATTGAAAATGATGGTTTGTCCGTATTAGACCAAGCAACTGCTGCTGCAGATTCTTGCCACGTTGACTGTTTCTCAGTCACTTGTTGAAATCAAATTGAATAGAGAATAGCAGGTATGACGGTGATCGTTCCCCCGAAATAATAATAATAATAATAACAGGAAGAAGAGAAATCAATAACATGAAGCACCTCCAGAGTTTGAGAAAAAAATAAATCCTAGTCCTGGATACTTTGATGTTTTTTTAAACATACCCCTGGTTTTATGGATTGTTTTGTTGGGAGTTTTTCCCTCAAAAAATTATCTTTACTAGCGAACCAAAAAGAATCATATATAGTTGTATTTTGAAAAAATTATATAAATTTTTTTCTAAATTATATAAGAACCAGAAACAAATTATATAAAAACCTTCTAAATTATCATAAAATTATAGTGACTCCTGAAGTTTGAAGGTGTTATAAAAACCCCTACGCCTTCTCTTGTTTTAAAATATAACCTGAATATTTTTGAACAATTTTCTTAAAATTAAAGGCGTTTTGGATTTGAACGGTGATTTTTGTAGCATTTTAAAACTCTTTGGTGATCATTATAATTTCATAATAAATCAATTTTATTTTTTAATATTTATTTATTAATTGAAAACTAAGCTATGTTATTTTTATTTATTATTTTTTTATAAAATTTCTCACTAATTTTTAAAATAAACCAGGTTATCTCAATTATTTTTATTTA
Source organism: Populus davidiana (assembly GCA_030145905.1). Lineage (NCBI taxonomy): Eukaryota > Viridiplantae > Streptophyta > Magnoliopsida > Malpighiales > Salicaceae > Populus > Populus davidiana. Next base: position 13,508,747 of record CM057803.1, read on the forward strand.
TTATTCTTTGTTGAATTTACTGTGTTGAATATTTTAAATTAATTTTTTTTATTTTATCATTCAATATTAAATTAATTGATAACTAAATATTTTTAAGTCACATCCTTTAAGGTTGGAGTTTTTTGTATTGTGCTTAGTAACTTAATTTAATTTTCTTTTTATTTTAATACATTTCTTAAAAAGTAATATTTATTACACTATTAAAATTCAAATCCTTGAATCTGGCATGTAACCTGCATTTCCCGTTCCTAAACAGACATTTATTAATCTTGTATGGAATATATAACAACAAGCTAAACATTAATTATAAAAGTTTTCTTGTACATTTCAGCTTGAAATCACATCCTAGCTTAGAGGACCTTTTGACCTTTTTCCATTCCTTGTGAAATTCTGTTTGGTTCGTCCATATTGAGATAAACAAGTTATGTGTTTTTTATTTAAAAATATATTAAAATAATATATTTTTTTATTTTTAAAAATTTATTTTTAATATCAGTAAAATAATAAAAAACATAAAAAAAATAATTTTAAATATTTGTTTTTTTTAATTTTTTTAACAAATGGTGTTTGTATGGCGTTTCTGGACACTACCTTAGTCCATGTATTAGTTAGATTAGTGCCAGGCCCATTATCCACCTGCTAATTAGATTTGTGTAAGGCCCATAATACATTTTCCTGTCTGTCAAGGACCTTAAATTTATAGGAAAATTGCAATTTTATCCCACCCCTCCTCCACTTTCCCTCCTTGACAAAAAAATAAAATTATATCACAAATCTGGAGGGAAACCCCAAACGGCCAAAAAAACAAGAAAAAAACCCTCACTGGTTCGCTCTTTCTCTCAATAAAAATGACAAGACGACGCCTCAGACTCAGCTCTTACTCCGACGACGACGACGACGAAGAACAGAAAAACCAACAACAAGATTATCAAATGGAATCTCACCAATTACCTAACCCTAACCTCCCTGAACAGCCAGTGCCACTTCCAATCTCCTCCGACGATGCTGATTTCGCCGACGCCTCCGATTACCTCACTCCACCGTCTCCTCCGTCGGTGGCCCCACCCATATCTGGTTGTCCTACTGGGGATTTTCTACTGAGAACGGGACTTAGTTTAAAAAGAGAGTGGCTTGATTCCTGTCTTCGCCAAATTGACAACTCGCTTGACATAGCGTCAAAGGCAAAGCTTTGCTTCGGTCAATTTTTGATTTCAGATATGAATCACTGCGGTGCTGGTGTGCTTCCTCCAAACGTGGACTCTATGCACCTTGCTGATCTCCCCGGACCGTTTGTGTTGCAGGTGGCCTATTTCGATTTGATTGCAAATTCTGTTAAATTAAATAAGATAAATTTATAACACGTGATTGTTTATTTACGATGTTTTTTTTTTTTTTTAGGTGGATGAGATTGTTAACATTAGTTGTCCACTTAAAGGAAGGTATCAGGATGCGAATGCGGGAGTGAAGAGGTGCCTTAAGCTGTCTATGACGGATGGTATCCAACGTGTTTTTGGCATGGAATATAGGCCTATTAAGGATCTTAAAGTTTTAACTCCTCCAGGGTTCAAGGTTTTATTCTTATTTTTTTTCCTGATGATTTATGTTTTATTGAATTGGAGTATCTTTTTGTCAATGTCATTTGTCATAAATATTAAACAGTGATGATAATATGGAAGGTCTGAGATGTGTATTTAGTAATCTGCATTGGTAATTGTGAGGATGGTTTAGAAATATGGCAAAAATACTGATGGATTCTGTTAAAGTTTTTTGAGTGTGAAGTGACTATAGTTGTTGACCTGGATATAAGGTGTTTAATGTTTGAATGGCTAGCTAAAGAGAAAATAAGCTGATACATTAATTTTGGTGTGCAAATGTTATTCTCATGTTTATGCATCAGTGCTAGTTTTGTCAGAAAATTTCGAAACATAATTCTTTTGTATTGTAGGTTGCCATCTGTAATGTACATATACGGCGTGGGCTTTTAATGTTGGTTCCTGAAGCTTTAGAAATTCTAGGAGGAGTGGTTGAAGAGTTGGATGCAGCACGTCAACGTCTTGCTGATGAGATAAATAAACCACCAAGGGGAAGAAGGTATGCTTTAGGTGTCTAGGATGTATTGAGCTTTCTGAAGATTTACAGCACCGTGCCTTTCTTATTACTTTTCTTTTCAGTTTTTTTATTTCTGTCCCTGAAAAAGGAAAATCTGCTTTTAAATGTTATTGTATAGTGATGTTCTCTGCATATCTTTGCCTGACCATGCTCTAATTGCATAATTAGCTGTGCCTTTTGAGAGTGGTTTATGGTGAGATATTGGATTATCCACTGCAAGTCTTTGCATGTGAAAGACTTCTTTAAGCAGAGGCATGTGCAGAAAATTGGACTAGGACTAATTCTTGATTTCATAGCATTCCTGGAGGTGAAAATTTGGAGGTTATGGTAAAACGTTTTCCAGAGACAATCATTAATAGAGTTGATGATTGAGTTACACCGAGAGACTTTTTTTTGGGTTTTAGAATGGTTGTTTTCAAGTACAGGCTTTTGATCTTGTTGGTTATTTTAGTTTCAATTCTTTTTAATTGGCCTGTTAGGTGAATTGAGTTCAGATCCTCAAGGAATCACTTGAGATCCAACTATTTGTCTTCTTTAAATGCAACTGATTTGCACTGTTGTTATGCAGATCAAGGACTGGAGAGGTTCCTCCTTTAGGAACTAGAGCAACTCAGGCTGCATGGGCCCCTAATGGAGTCAATATTCCCAGTCGCACCAATAACTCAGGTAATGTTCCTGGGCATACAAATACCTCAGCGGATGATCTTCAGAACACCAATGTTTCTGGTAATGCCCTGGGACGCACCAATAGTTCTGTCAAAGTTGTTCAACATACTGATAGATCCACATTACAAGTTGCAACTCCCTTTCAGGAAGATGGACGAGGTTGGCCTGCTTTCTTTCTTCTTCTTGCAGTTTTGAGTTACTTTAACACGTAAATGATGATATAGCAAACTTTTGGGAGAATGTCAAGAGTAAATCACATCGTACATGAAGTAATCTTGTGTTTTCGTTTTACTGTCTTCAAATGTAGAATAGGGAATGAATAAACTCGTGAATTAACTATTACTTTCATGCTTGAGGATATATTTACCAAAAGGTTCACATTTTGGTGGATTACAAGCCTGTTAATAGCTTTTATTGTATGCTGGAGTTTACATAATGTTTGTTTAATAATAAGAATGCTTTTTTTCTTCTTCATGTTTTCTAGGTGCCAATTTGGTTGTATCTGGCACTGATACTAGTCAAAGGACTGTGGAAGAATGTGCTGTTCCAATGAGTGCAGAAACCACTATGTGTAATCTATCATCTAGTATTGTTTCTGATGTTGGGGAGATGCATATCAATGCTCCTTCTATAAGTGGGGTGAATTCTGTGTCTAACCAACACTCTAATGGTACTTTGGAGCAAGAGGATGTATGTATGATTGATGAGTTTGAACACCCCCTCATATTATCTAGAGACCGAGAAATCCCATTCACATACTTGGCTAGTTTGTCAGCTAAATGGGCTGCAATGAAGGAGAAAGAACCTTCTGTTCGAGGAAAGATCAAGGTGTGTAGTATCTCTCTTTCTGAGCATGTGTGCAAGTGTGTTGCTCATCTGGTGCTTATCTTTGCACAGGGGCATTATGTGCTCTCCTAAAACAGATTGTGATTTGGATTTTGACCGGCTTTATTTATTGCTCAACTGAATTTGGTGCAAGTAGCAGAAGTCTTAACTTCAGTATTCTAGGTTGGGTGCAATGAATATAATGTATAGCTTAGATATTATGGAAAACAAATATTGTTTTAAAAAGACAAACAGAGTGAATGAGTTTTTTTTTTTTTTTTTGTAGTTTCTTCTTATTATTTTCAAAATAATACTAACTTCTATTGCTGCTACTTAATTTTTAAGAAACATTTATCAAGAAAACCAACTAGCTGAGCTTTGTTAATGATTGAATAACTATTTTATAAATGAATTGCTTTGCTCTTCAAAATAAAATAAAAATAAGTAGCTTTGTAGTTTAGAAGGTATCCAAAGAGCAACTCCCAGTAGGCTCTCAGTTCCAACCTAAGGTTTTGGTTATGTGTAAATTCTTGTATAATTTTTTCTATGCCCCTGAAAAAGGACAATGATTCACATGCTGAAATATTTTAAAAAATATACTGGAATATGCTTTCATTTTTATGTTGATGAATGATGGAGGAACATGGTAAGGATGGTGTAACTCCTCTGCATCCTACTGGTTTATTGTTTTATTTCATGCTTATAGTTTCCTGACTTTCGGGGGCCTTCTCTTGCTGTAATAGTAAATACTTGCACTTTGTAACCACGATGATACGAGTTTTAAGAACTATTTCACATGAATACCAAAGTGTGACTCTGGATCTGATTTTGGTGGGACTATATTTAAATAGTGACCATAATAGTTTCAACACCTTTATTATATTGCACGGAAATGTGAATTATTCTATTTCCATTAACCGAAGAAACTTTTTTATGGTGGTGCAGTCTTACATATCTGAATAAATTCCCATGAAAACAATATGAGTTTTCTTTTTGATGTTATTCGAGCATATAATTGAAAGTATATATCAAACCCGAATAGTATCCGTACTTTCTACTGTTTCAGTGCTTTCTAATATGTTAACATAAAATTTTGCAGTGCTTCTTGACTGGTGTAAAGGGATTCCAATATAAGCAGAGGACGACATATGAGCTTCAGGTTTATGTTGATGATGGCAGCCTCATTTCTGAGATCCTAATTGATCACAATGTGAGTTCCAAGTTGGAGTTTTACCTTTTGATGATACGAGGTTAATTTTTTTTATAGTTTTACCAGTCATTTGTACTTTTAGGTAGTGCTGAAAGGAATAGGTTGTTCTCCTGTGGAGGTGACCGCTGCTCTTTCTTCATCAGATAAAAAGAGAGTTGGTGAAATGAAGGAGACCCTGAGACAGTTTCAGATGTTCTTAGTGAATTTTGAGGTATTATATGCTAAACCTTTAATTATTTATGAAGTTGAGCTTCATTGAAGAATCAGTCAAGTTCTTTTCATAGGAAGAGTTCAATGTTCTTTGAATGTCGCGTTGTTGAATTTTTAAGCACGGTTTATTTTAGTTTCACTCAATCTGGAAATACTTTGGTCCAGGGAACAATGCTCATAGAGATAAATGGAGCCTCTAAACTTCCTGTTGTTCTTGAGATGAACCAAGGCTGTCCTCCTTCTGATGCATGGTTGCTTATGAGAAGACTGAAGTCCTTTTCTTCTTCCCTAACACCGCAGCATTCCTCCGTGGGACCTATTGATATATCACCATAATGGCTTCACATTCGATGATGCTTAAAGGGAAATGAAAGTTGATTATGATCGAATTTTTTTGCTGCCTTTTCTGGTTAAAGGAGGAACCTTCTCTTAGCATGGTTATGCAGATTCCTAGATCATATTTGTGCTCACTCACCAGGCACCTATAAGATAGCCTGAATTTTTTGCAGGGACTGGGAAAATCATGGTCGCGCCTGATATCATCGATTGAGATTATTTGCCACATGTATATATGGCCAAGAAGGTGAATGTTGCTGACACTTTACCAGGCATGATATTGCGTCATGTGTTTTTCATGAGACTTGTGTGTTGCTGCTGATCTTCGCAAAGATGGTCATCACATTAAGTCATTTGTTTATGAATGGGTGAAACTATGAACTGGAGATTTGCCAATTGTGCCCAGAAGCCACTCATATACAAGGGAGGCGAGAGGATTATCCGAATATTAATGAGACAAGGAGAAGCCACTGTTTGCTTCATTAACTTTTAGTTGAGGTACACTCACGTAACTCCACTAACTTTCCTTTTGCTCTTATTTTCTAAGGCACTCGGATTTCTTTTTGGGTTTTCTTAGCATAATTCCTCACATTCTCTGTAATATGCCATGTTTGTAAATGGATATAAATTTCTGTAAAATTATCATAGATTTCCAGTAAAGTTCAACCTATGCTTCAAAATAAATCATTCATTATATCCCCCCATAAATTTATCACTTATTTCTTGAGACAGATACATAATTTCTAGACTGGCATTATGCAATACAGACTAGTTAAGGAAACTTCTATGATACAACCAGACATGATGCAAGAAGCTTCTGTTACGGGTTCAGGGCATAAGGTTAAAATGTTATAGATGCAAGACCGACCTTCATTTAGTTACTAGATGGAGGATCTTCTCAGTACTTCTCTCAACTCCTATCTGTTGTAGATTGATCTTGTCAAGATTAAAAATAAACAGTTGCTCCACTCTACTATATCAGGGAAAAAGTACCTGAAATAAATTATGGAACGGTTCCAAGCTGGTTCAACCAGGTATTTCTCTCCACGGCATGCACCATCTACAATTGCTTTGGCACACTCTGTGGTAGACTCCGCTGGCATCGGATTTATCATTGCCTAACAAGCAATTCAATCCTGTTATAAGTGGAAGCATAAAGTTGAAGACGACTTTTAACTACATAATTGTATCGTTGGTATGGAAATTTACCCTTCTCATTTCTTCATCTAATTCCAATTTGCCTTGTTGGTTTAGGAATTTTTCTTGTGTCATTTCTGACTTGATCAATCCAGGAATAACGATTGTTATTCCGCTCTCTGACCCCAATTCCACCCTCAGTGTCTCATACATGCTATATACTGCTTTACTTGCCTATAAATATTGTGAAAACAGAATGGATATTAATTGAAGTAACAGACAGAATTGAAAGATGTAGATGGAAAATCTTACATTATAGAAGCCTGGTCTTGGGATAGGTAGAAATGTGGCAACTGAAGCAATTACTACGATCCTTCCATTGCTCCTTTTTAAGTGAGGAATTGCAAAGTAGGTGCAATACACCGAGTCTCAGAAGTTTATGTCCTGTACGGAATGAAAAATTAGCATAGAAAATGCATGGAGACATGAGTTTTGATGGGATCCTATTCCTTGTTCATCTGAAAAATGGGAGGGTCGTTTTAAGGGTTTGTATGCCATAGCTGGTGCAAAAGCAGTGACATCATGGGCATCTTCAAACACGCCCACTGTTGCAACCCCAGCGTTGGCCACCAGATGATCCACCATTAGCAAAGAAAACCCATAAAGAGTTTATCATTTTAGTGCATTTGAGTTCCCAAAGCAAATCGGAAATCGATCGATACTGCTAGCTCAGACCTTCTTGGATGGTCTACTTACAGTGACCAAAGTGCTTCGCTGTTGCATCTGTAAATCTTTCACATCTTCGTCCTTGGTAACATCTCCAGGGATAAAAATAGCTTCAGGCGATCCAATCAGCTCAGCCATGGCAGCGACTTGTATCAGACGTTCCTTTCTTCTTGCGACAAGGGCTAAACAAGCTCCTCTCCTAGCATACTCAAATGCTATGCTAGAGACTTCCATCTAGTAGCAGATTATATGGCCTTAAGTGATCATGAAAGTGCTGTATGCAGGAGCTGTAATTTGATTAACATTTCCGACAAGATGGGAGAGGTCCAAATTGAGCTTTTGGTTTTCTTTTTGACTGTATGACAAGCTACAGTATTGGAAGCAGGAATTATTATCGCAAGAGAGAAGGGAGGTTTAATTATAAAGCAAAAAAAAGAAAAATTGTTGTCGTGTTTCAAACTTCCTTCGAGTTTCTCCTCAAAGATTGACAGCCTTATTATAGCAGGTTTTGGTGGGACAAATCACTGGAGGATAAGAAGATATATCGAAAGAGTTGGATGTCCTTACCAAGTCCAAGCAAGAAGGTAGCATGCACGCTTCATGGAAATGGAGTCTTTAAACTTTATTCATAGTCTAGTTTCTTTTTATTCGAAAGAGAACAAATAAATTAAACTTGAAATATCTCGGCTGGGATTCAAGTGAAAAATTGAAAATGATCGAGATACAAAGCGAGAAAAAATTTATTCTATTATATTTTATTTTTTTAAAATGTTAAAAGATATGAAATTGATATTTTTAAGTATTTTTCAATGATTTTAATTTACTAATATAAAAAATTAAAAAAATATTATTTTAATATATTTTTAATTAAAAATTACTTTTGCAAAATCACTTCCATTACCAAATAGGCTGAAAATTAATGGTTGATAAACAAACTAGCTTTTATTTAATAACAAGACATTTATATAAATATGTGAATATTATAACAACTACTAATTTGGATGTCACTCACACATAAAACACTCTCCTTGTAATAATATTTCTCATATCACCTAGACTCTCATTTTCTCACTCTCACGGCACACAAACACACCCTCGCACTTAAACTCTTCTCTCTTGCCACTTAGACACACCACTCATTTATTCTTCCTGGTCTCTCTTTAAGTCGTGTAACATGTCTAAATCTTTCTCCTTGTATGGCCAAATCTTTTCCTAAGAAAACGCTAGAATTAGCTGGGCAAAACATATCAACGACCATTTTCTACCTATAGAATGAGCTGCAAATGGCTTTATGTAATAGAGGAGCAAATATTCAGAATTTTCAGAGGAATAAAAAAATGAAACAGCGTCACTGCTTGAGATCTGGAATTAAAGCTGAAATGCGCAAGGCGTATTTGACGCCTGTTAAGTGAGATACAGAAGCTCATGCTAGCTACTCTTGTTTTAGATTAACACAGTTGTTCGGACAGCTTGCATGCATTTTGGCTAATTTTACAGGTTTTGAAGTTTATGACCATGTAAACCTCTAGTATCTTGAGATTTGTGAAACTCGAACTGATGATTTCTAAAAAGCAAACTTAAAATCTGACCAGTGCATTTCGACTAATTTCATGGGTCCTGAAGTTTTCGACCATTTAAGCTTCTAGTGCCCTGAGGTTTGTGAGACTCGAACTGATAATTTTTAAGAAGTAAATTTAAAACCTGACCAGTTAAACTATACTCTGGATGTTCTCATGCTAGTTACTTTTCCCTGAACTCTTCGCAACCAATATCGTGTGGAACCACCGCTCCAGCACTTCAGGGCAAAGGACTTTCATGAGCCAAATGATGCAGCAAAAAGAAATATCCTATTCTTAAAAAAAAAAAATCCCAATAAACGTTTCTTATTAGTAAATTCTATAAAAGTTAAACTATCAATATAAATACCCACAATATCCAACTTTGCAAGAGAACGAAGAGAACAGAGGAGAAGAGAGAGGGGAGAAACGAGTCACGACAATTGTCAAGAGAGAGGAATTACATGAAATGATTTGGTTAGCCATGAATCACGGGAGAGAACGAGATAGGGGGCAGGGGAGGTGTGGCTGAAACAAGAATCAAAAGGGAAAAAAATATTTTAGCTTTAGATCAAGTTTCTATTTATACAATTTTTTTAGCTGGTTTAAATTCAATGCAATCAGTTTCAATTTTCTGAAACCAAAACCGAATAAAATCAAGTGATTTTTCTGGTTCTTAAATCGGTTTCTTCGTTTTTCTCTCGCTGTGGTTTTTTTAGTTTTCTTGGCAAGTCATTTGTTTTGAACACCCCTGTTCCTCCCGTCTTGAAAACCAATGACACTAGAAACATGTACTCCGTTGATTGCTACACTTCCTTCGATTACCTCCTGGTTACTAATTAGTATCTATTTTCCTACAGCTCAATCTTCCTGGCTAGCACCACCTCTCGATTCAATCAAAATCAATTTTGATGGCGCATTTAATTAGGCTGCAAATCAGGGTGCTTTTAGGCTTGGTGTTGAAGGTACCTTTTTAGCTCATGCAAATGACCCTGCTGTTTTATGATCTCTTGCTTTGAGAACTGCAGTTCATATGGCCTTAAGTTTACATGAAGAGAGAACTTTCATTGAAGGAGATGCTAAATCTTTCGTTGACACCATTCTCCCAAGTTCTTTCAATAATACTTCCAGCTAATTTAATCCTCCAAGACGCTGCTGCCGCTTTAGGAGGACCGCGAACAATCGTTTTTTATTTTGTCAAAAGCTGTGCAAAGTTGAGCACCTATGAAAAACATCAATGACGTTTTGATTTATTTGTAATATTATGAGATGAAGATGGTTGACGAGTTAGAAAAATGCAAGTTCGATGTCTATGCAAACTCCATCTTTAGTATTTCAGAGGAATACAAAATGAAACAGAACCACTGCTTGAGATCTGGAATTAAAGCTGAAACGCCATAGGCATATCTCGATGCCTGTTAATTGAGATACAGAAGCTAATGCTAGTTACTTTTCTTTGAACTCTTAGCAACCAGCACCATGTGGAACCACCACTCCAGCACTTCAGGACAAAGGACTTTCAGCAGAAACGACATTCTTGCCCACGACGGCTCTATTAAGTATCCATCTCCCCGGCAAGCGCTGTCCACGATTGCTTTAGCACACCTCTCGGTCGACTCCGCCGGGACAAACTCTAGTTGGGCCTGCAGAAAATCCCATTTAGAGAATTGTTAGAAAATCAAGTAATTTACTTCAAAATTATTTTTCAACAAAACATATAAATTTGTCTTTTTATCATGAAAAATTATGTGATATATGTATAAATCTTTGTTTTTTCAACAAAAAAAACACTTTTTCACTAATTTTTCTATCTTGAAACATTAATTAAATGCAACTTAAATAAAAAAACATGGGATTGCTACCTTTGACAAAAAATCGCCTTGGCTCATTTCTGACTCGACTACACCAGGAGTGACAATTGTTATTCCAATATCCGAACCAACTTCAGCACGTAGTGTCTCGTAAAAACTTGTTATGGCTGCTTTGCTTGCCTGATGCCATTATAATATTGATTAGTCACTCTAAAATGGCTGAGTGCAGCATATTTCAAGGACATTTCTTACACAATAGAAGCTCATCCTAGGCACTGAGCACCATCCAGCAATTGAAGAAATCCCTACAATCCTCCCTTTACTTTTTCTTAGGTGTGGAATAGCGAAATGAGTGGTGTATACGGAACCCCAGAAATTTGTGTTCTGCCAAAGGCACCAAATTTGTGTCAGAAACATGAATAGGTTTGAGCTTTTAAGTTGGTAAGTAATTCCCAGGTTACAACAGAGAGTCACCCTACTTTAAAGAGAGATGAGGAGTGAGCTCAAAACTCTAGCTGTCGAGGAATATCAAATGCATTTACTTAAGTTCAACAGCTTGTGATGGAAAATTCAGAGTTAATACTTAATTTTCCTTTATCTAAATGACCTTATATTTAGTGGCAGCTGTTTAACAGAGCATCGTCAGAACCTAGAAGTATCAGCTGTTGCACAAAAAAGCATACCGTAAGTGTTGCAAAATCTGATATTTGCTTGCAATCCTCGAACATGTCAATTTGAACAACACCAGCATTGTTCACCAGATGATCCACTGTTGCATAAACACCATGAGTCATGGTAAAACAACTTCTTTTATGAAAAAATCTTGCACATAAATTGAAATTGAAAGAAGATAGAAGGAGATCCTTACACTTGCCAAAATGATTCACTGCTTCGTTAATAAACCTCTCAGAGTCTTCAACCTTCGAAACGTCAGTGGGGATGACTATAACATCTGGTGAACCCAGCGCCCTTGCCCTATCAGCAACTGCTCGAAGACGCTCCTGTCTTCTAGCAGCAAGGGCTAAACATGCTCCTCTCCTAGCATACTCATATGCAAGATACTTGCAGAAATCACAAAATACAGTTAGAGCATTAAACAAGAAGCATCCCGGTAATAATTGCAACAAGATTCCAAATCTTAATTTAGTCTGCATAATATGATAGACGTTTACATCTGTGCAGAGAATGCATACCAACCTCGCCAATGCCCGAGGATGCACCGGTGATTAGAACTACTTTTCCTGCCACCATTTCGCTATTTATTGATCTTTTTATACGACTTATGAACTTGGAAACAAGAAAGGACGGCAAGAAGAGAAGTAGCAGAATCAATGTTATAGGAGGAAGCACAATGTTCAGGACTTTGTGGATCAAATCCATGCTGTGCTTCAGTAATTAAGGTCGGAGAGAAAAGACCAGAACACAGCAATTTCTATTTCTTGTGTTGCTGAGCTCAATTTCTCGAAAATATTTGTTGCCGATTTAAAAACTTTAGCTTGAAGGGTTCTCCTGCAGTAGTTGAACGTGATTAACAATGAACTAAAATCAGGTTTCTCGAGATTCCCGGGTCAAAATATAAAATAATAACAGTCTGGACAAACAAATATTTGATACCCTATAAAACTATAATCTGAACTTTGACCCTTATGCTCCACATTCATGCAAATGTGTTCAATTGAGCAATGCAATAGTTGAAAAAAGAAAGAAAGAACAGATCCTAAATTAAACTTAAATGGACAATGGTTAATATGGCAATAGTGACATAGCTCTTGGATAAGAACAGACAATAAAACAGAGATAGTGCAAGAGTGAGAGAGCACATACCAGGAAGCAGAAAACCGCTCTTCTATCAGTTCCTCTGTATTTGGGAAAAAGCTATAAAAAATAAATTCAATATTTTTTTTCTCGTCCTGTCCTTGGTTGCCCTGTATAAATTCAATCTCAACTACAAAAATAAATACACGAACCGTACAAAAAGTTGCTTTGCACAACGGCATTCAAATAATTTTATATGAAATGAATATATTTTTTTGTTACATAATTTTTTTTCTTGGACATAACTCACAGCATGTCTACTACTAATTTAATCAATTGTATCCTCTAATTTATTGTCAATGTCGTACAACCATGAAAATGGTAGCATTGACTTGTTGTCGTATTAGATAAATAACACATGTCAATGTGGTTTGTATTTTTAAGAAAAATAAATAATAATTAAGAAATAAAAAAAAAATGTTAACTCTCCGGCCCCACGTCGTCCCTTGAATTAAGAAAAAGAAATATTAATTAATTAAGAAGGAGATTATAATTTTAAATGAATTTATCTTCTTAAGTGACCTGGTGGATAATTTGTGGTTTTAACCTTTTTTGGAAATTTTAAAATCACTACATTTCTCTTAAATAATTCAGGAAAAAATTCTTTTGCAAATTGAAGAGCAAATCAAATTCAATCATCATGGAATTTGGGTCAAACATTGTGCTTGAATTAGAGGGTGTTTAGAAACGCGATATAAACTATATTGTATTAAAATTTAATTTTATTTTAAATGTTTTGAATCGTTTTGATACGTTGATCTTAAAAATAATTTTTTTAAAATAAAAAATATTATTTTAATGTATTTTAGCATAAAAAATACTATAGAAAACAACCATAATTAAATTCTCAAATAACCCACCAACATGATAAAGGATCATTTTTATAAAAATAAAAATATATTATTTTAATATATTTATAAATAAAAAATATTTTTTTAAAAAAACCACCATTATTCTTCTAATCAGACTCTTGTAACGAAAGAAAAGCAGAGTGTTTATTCACCAATAGACAAGAACTGACCTGGTTGCCATGATTGACCAAGGTCCATTTTTTTTCTTCTTTAATGGCTATTTCTCTTCAACGTTTTCTTTTCAAATCATGTTTCCGTCAGAAAAGCAGGTTTAAGTTAAGAATTAATTGTACAATGGTTCAAGGTCCTCATTTAATAATAATAAAAAAACTTTAAAAACAAATAAGATATATTTATTAATTATAATTTATAAAGTGATAATTGCCCTCACTTAACAAAAAAATTCACATATAACCTGTCAGGAATAGTCCTGATCAGGAAAGACCATCGGAGACTTTATTCAGGGTAGAACTCAGAGACAGAGTCCATCCTTGCTACCTTAACAACCAACGAGAAAAGGGGAAAAAACATGCCATTTTAAAGATTGAATCAAGTGAATTACTTCAGTTACATAAATTTTCAGCTAAGTTCAATCCTGGGTTTTTTTAACACATGACGATCAGCGCATAATCTTTTGATTTCTGGTGGAAGGCATAGAAGGAAGATAGGATATTTTGAGTAGTCCATTCATGAAAATACATGTTGGGATTCTGTGAAATCTGGTTCATGTGTTCAACATTTGTAGCATCAAGTGATCCAATCCGTTTCCCATGGATGACTAGTTGGTATTCGTTTCAATGTTTGTTAGAAGCAAAAGCTCATATAATGGTGAAAGGATAGACTCTGTATTCTATGGTGTCCGAAACCATGAATATTACATGGTATTTATGTACTAGGATAATTACATAAGAGGAATCTTCACTTCAAGCTAAGATTCTTGTTCAATTGAGGGTCATGTACAGGACCATCTATTAGTTTAAACTCACCCAGATTTAATCCACAAAAACCAAACTACTAGCTAGTTCATCCACTAATTTACTTGGTTTTATTAACTATAGCTAGCATACTAATAGCTGAGCTTCAAGCATCCTTTGTCTGTTGACTCTTGCAATGAAATCATCAGCCCTTTTTTTCAATTCCTCTGTCGGCAAACTGAACTCTTCTTCTCCTTCTAAATCCTTACGTTCCTTGTGTGCTTTCAAGTTTCCCTCACTCAATCCTTTCCCTCCATTGTCTTCTCCGCTTTCGCAAGTTTTGCTTTGTTCTTCTTCGAAAGATTCCTCCATTTTTACCTCCTTTTTCTCTTCCACGCTAGCTGAAGTTGTTTGAAGGCCCTTTTTCTGGTCAATGTACTCATCATAGTAAACATCAGTCGCTAATGGAGAGTTTGAAGTAAAGTACTTGGACTCACCAACAAGGACAAAGATTATGAGGTTGCCAACAATGAAAATAAACTTGGGGCTGAGTAAAATAGAACTTAGTTTTGGAAGAGAGACGAAGAGAAAGAGCTTCATGGAATGAAATATGGAGGGAAACCAGAAAGGGCTAGAACAGAAAAGAGTACAGGACAACACAGTGAAAGAATACAAGAAAAAATTGTCAAGAAATTGATGCTTCTTGGACTTTTTAATCGCATGAATCTCTCTCAGCTTAATGAGATCCATTTCTTGATTTTGTACAGAAGAGGGGTTAGCTGGAGTCTTAAGGTAAGTTTAGAATCTCACTCTATCCTTTAGGAAAAGAATAGAAACAACTCTGGGAAATAATTCAGAGGCAAATCTTAAAAGACCATTAGAGAGAACTGCCATTTGACTGGACAAAAGGCATTGCAAACATGGAATTATATAGAAGGGCGAAAGGAGGTTAATTTGGTAAAACTAACACATGCTACTCTACTTTACTTTGGAATTAATGACTTTATGAAAAGCTATGGGAGATTGATGAGTGCTTATTGGCTACTTTTCTATTGTGGCTACCTGCTTTCCTGTAGTTGATGTTATGTCGATTAATATAGTAACAAGCTATCTGAATAATAATTAAGGTAATCTGTAAACATTCTCCTTTTCTTTCTATTTACATGAAAGAGTGAGTGTCTCCTTACATAGTTTTTTTTTTGCCTGGCATCAACTGACAAACTTTAGCTTAGTGGTTTTGATTTGGAGGGATAGGGGAAGTGCTTAATGTTTCATGAATATCAGAAATAGAAAACCAAGAATGTTTGCTTAGGATCAAGGAAGCGCAGTGTACCTTAAGATTAACAAAGAGAAAGAGGAAAATTATACTGATTAGATGTGTCTCTTGTTGTCTTAGGAGATTTGCTTCAATAACTACGTACGTACATAGTCATGGTGAGGCTTCATAGTGCTGGGAACCATGGAATTTTTATTTTCCAGAATTCTGAGAGAGTAATTAATTCCAATCATATTACTTTAGGAACTCCACTGATAAAAGCATCGGATTTGTTTCTTTCCTGGAAGAGAAGTGTGGGGTTCTTAAAGCAGCTGCTAAGCTTTTCCTTGCATAATTCTACCGGTAGAAGGCACGTTCTTGAGTGGAAACGAAAAAGGGAAATAATCAGAATGCCTATACATCCACACACAACAAACAAGCTTACTTAATGAAGTTAAAGACTTGGTTTGTGTTATATGACTTGTATATATTATAGATATCATATACAAACCCATTATAGTGGTTCTAGGGCATAGAAATAGAGGGTGGGTACTGCTTTTTGGATAACAGCTATAGGATATCAAGAAATGTGCTCTCTGTTTATGCATCTTCATTTTAATTTCATTTAAAATAAACTTGAAAATACACAAGCAAGATATTGGCTCCTGGCTAGCTAGCAACTGTTTGTTTTTGTCTGCTGATAAACAAATTGCACTTCTCTAGCTTCTCGACCATTGAACAGTGCAAAAGAATTGCATGCTTGGTCTCGGTAAAACTGCTAAGATCCACAATAGATTTAGAAATAAGTATAATATACATCTCTCGTTTTAAGATACCTTTATTATTGGTATTCTAAGCTTAGTTGAATAATGAACGTATCCTCTACAGATTTACATGTTGAAAGTAGAAAAAGTAGAGCAAAAAAAGGGGAACAATTACTTTAATCGAAGATTTTAACATATTTATATCTCCTTGTGTCTAATGTGATTTTTCTTTTTGCTTAGCAGCGGCAGTATTGAGGTATTGGGGATCGCCATCGACCTGTCTACTTGTACTGATATCTTGCAGCAAAAAGAAAACACCTTCCCGAGATACCTACAAACCAGCCAGTGATTGACGATGGTTAAACAATCGTTATATTGGACGAATGCGTGCGGTGTATATATCAAGCAAACATTTTTTAAGCAAACAAGTGTGCAATCTTACCTCAAAGTTTAGTCATTCAATTACCTTTATTAGGTAGAAAAAAGCTCCAAGAACCCTTTAGATGGATGTAGAGGAGCTATTTTTGCAATTGCTTTCGGTGAGGTAACTAAGCATTATTGATTTTCTCTCGACAGATGTTCCATTCTTTGAAACTCGAAAGTAGACGTTGCCTACCTTTAGTTTTTCCTCGAGGGTGTTAGGATACTGGCATGCAAACCCGACAAGATAAAAGGCTTAAATGAGAAATGAGACACACAAGAATTTACGTGGTTCACCCAATTAGGCTACGTCCACGGACAAGTATAGAAGGATTTTACTAGTAATGTGGGAATTACAACCTCTCTCAAATAATAGGAGAACAACTAAGAATCTCTCTATTACTAGGAGAAAACACCTCACTTACTCTCTCACAAATACCTCACAATTTTGTGGGATTACTTTCCCTCTCTCACTCTTCTCTTCCTCTCTTGTTTCTCTCTTGTGGTGTATTTACAATGCTTGGATGCATTGCCTATTTATAGGCAAACATCCATGCAAATACAAAGGGTAAGGCAAGTGGCACAAGTTTGGCACAAGTTTGGTGCCTATAATTTGTGACTAAGGAAGGATGGCTTCACCACCATTGTTGACTCCCACCATTGTTGACTAGGTGGTTGGTTTGGTGGCTAGCTTCACAGAGGGCACATGCTATGGAGTTTCCCTTGTTTTTTTTTTTTTTTTTTTTTTTGAGATTTTCTGTGGATGTGTAAAGATTGAAAGGACAGGCATGCTTTTGCTAAAGGTAATTAGATCTCCTGATTTCACCCAGAGGATTCAAATCATTTAAGTTTCTGTATGTTTATGGGAGAGAGAAAAGGAGGGAATGGCCCATCTGTGCAATGGAATCTCAGTGTATTTTAAGGGCATTGGTTTACTTTCCTTTACATGTTTTCCTATATATTATAATTTAAAAGAGATCAAGAACATTACATGCCTAAACCATGTATCTATCAACTATTAGTGGACACGAGGTACAAATGGAGCATGTAAAAGTAGCTTTTATTCAATCAATATTAATAGAGCATTTGAAGATTTATGCACATACTAACCTTGGTGACTCAGCTAGGTTGTCGGTTTGGATTTTGTGTGTGTGTGTGTGTGTAAATAATAGTGTTTAGATATTGAAGTTATATTAAAAATTATGAAAAATCTACAAGCACGCTAATTAGAGCTGAGTTAATTTAAGATATCATGGGTTTAAATCATGTGATTGGAATAACTTTATTAAAGAAATAAAAAAATTATATATATATTTTTAAAAAAACATGTTAACTTTTCAAATTTGTGACTCGAGTCATTAAAACTAAAACATCTTTGAAAAAATAATAAAGTCCAATTCTCAATCAATTAAATATTAAAATTTTTTTTTAAAAAAATCAATTATACAAGAAGATTTTAAAAAAAATTATTTTAAATTGAAAGGTGAGATTGAAAAAAAACCAATTTAGTAAAAGGACAAGAAAATTAAAAGGAATGAGGATCATATTGACATAAAAAAATAAAAAATAATGTTATAATTAAAGGGTGAAATTGAAAAGAATAACTTTTACAAAAAAATGAAGAAAAAAAATAGAAATCAAAACAATAAAGACCAAATAGAAAAATATAATACCATAAAAAAACTAAAAACAAAACAAAATATTATTCTAATTAATAGATTTTTTATGGGTATAACTATAGTGATTTAGTCACACTCTTTAGTATTTTGTTAATAAATAACCTAATAGAAAGATAATCAAAAAATAAATTATGAAATATAATTTTCAAAACAACTTAATACTAAAGCATAAAATTAAATTAAAAAAAGGTAAAAAAAAAATAGGTTGTTTAAATATCTAATTGAAAAATAAAAACAAAACAAAACATTATTATTAAGACGAATGTCTCTGCCTTCATAGATGTGTGAAAGAAAGAAAAATCTAAATGTATAAAAGCGTGCGTGCGTGCGTGAGAGAAAGAAATATATTGAGTGGCGTGAGCAAGGAGTGTAAATACAAACACTTTACCTTGTGGTGTAGTATCACAGAACGTGTCAAACTGTTGTTATTATAATAAGATTCTAATGTTTAGTTAGGCATAATTCGCTGTCCTAAATCCTACAAGTTGCTCGAACATAAACATTCAAAATCTTGGCTCTTTCCAGAGATTCTGCCCTAACTGGGAACCTTAATGCTTAAACAAAGAAAGAAAAGACCTAAAGTGCCTGAGCACATGGTCTTACACTGATCACAAAGAGTAGAACAACTGGGGAAGAAGCTGTCTTGGCCATGGACAAATATCAGAAACCTGCTTTTAGAAAGCATGGGTGGTACTGCTATATACGGCCTGCATGTACTCCACAGTACGTACAAGAAATGGTATGGATACCTTCTTTTGAGGGAAATCTAATTAATTAAACAAACAAGGCATAGGCGATAGAGAGCTAGGGGGGAATATGCCACAGTTTCAAGGCCATTATTGCTGTTTAAAGTTAAAGAAGCCGACCTTGTGCTCGTTTTTCTGCATATAGAAGAATCTTTGATGCCATTTGGCACGCGAGGAGCCAAAAGAAATGCGCATTCTTTCACGATTTGCTTGTTAGAGAAGGCAAGGAGACAAAAGAAATGCGAATCCGCATTCCTGCTTGCGGGCTTTCACGATTTCCTTATTAGTGAAGGCACTTTCCAAGGGAAGGTTTGTTGTTATTATTATTATTTTAAATTGTTTTTTTTTTTTTTGGGTTTTGAAGTATTGATATTATAAATAATTTGTGTTTATAACTTCTAAATACATTACTTTATGTATTTATAAATGATACACTTTGAAAAATAACCGTTGTCACAATATCAAATACTACATTTTGAAAAGTAACTGTTGTCACAATACATTATTTTTTTTCAATTTCATCCTTCAATATTTTTTTAATTAATTTGTGATTTTTTCACTCTCTTTTTTGTGGGGAGATCTCAATCTTATGGCCATGATCGCAAGATTAGCGGTTTTATTAAATTTGGTTTTATTACGAGTGATTATAACTGTAGTTTTAAAATTTATCTCAAGGATCGACCTAAGATAAGATCTAGGTCATGTATCAGGAGGGTAAAATTGGGTTGACCCGAGTCAGTATTAAATAAAAATGCTTATTATCATAGTTTTAAAAGCTGACTTGGATGTCAATTGGGACAAGACATGGGTTAGGAGGGTCACATGGGTTAACCCGGGTTGATGCATTATTATAATAATTTTAAAATTTGACTTGGAAGTTGATCTACAACAAGGTTCAAATCATTGGTCGGGAGGGTCAACTCATATAACTCAAAAAAAAAATTTAATAATCAAAGCAACTTTATTTTGACCAAGTTTTTTGCTAAGGTCAACAGGTTTTTAACTCGTGTTTACCTAGATTTTTAACCAGGTTAGATCGAGTTAATCATTTTTTAATTTGTTTTTAAACTTGGACCAATGAAAGCCCTCGCCCAACCTGTCAAGTAAGTTGTGGTTTTGTAATTAGAACTATTATAATATTATTAATTTAAACATTAAGTATAAACTAAAGTGTGTGTGTATATATATATAAGTTTGATAATAATAAATAAATTTTTTTCATATTTTATTTTATTTTGTTCATCATAATCAAATATAATATAAAAATAATTATTTGATCTTGTATATAATTTTCAAACATAATTTATCCTTGTTTTTATTTTATTATCTTTGTTTTTTCTCTTATGAGACGCTAACCAAATGCTCTCTTAGTCTATTTCTGATCCCGAAACAACAACGGCAACAATAATCTTCATTGGGATGTGGATTTTATCTCCCTGGATTTAGAAATTGGATTTAGTGAGTTACTGGGCTGATAAGAGAGTCCAAATCCATAGCAATCAAAGTTTGCCCGAAGCTCAACTAGCTGAGCTGAACTCGTAACCATCTTCTATACCTCCGCAACGGTCATTTCGTGAGCCCATTACTCTAGCCCAGTTAGCGTAAAATTATAGATTGCAAAATTATCCGATGGGGACCCCACCAAATCAGATACATTTGGGAGATATTTCTCTCCAATAAAAAAATAAATAAATAGGATGAATAATATATTCTCAGCCTGTAAAAATCCCGAACTTATTGTATTCAACACATTTCTTAAAAATTGGATCCTTTAAAATACTTTTTTCTTATAATTAAATTTACCTTTATATTATATATATTGAACTATCCATTAGATTTATATATTTACATGGGCTTAATATTAATTTTTTTCATTGTACATTAATTATTAAATATTTTATAGTAATTACAATAATCCCTTTTCTTTTTATTATTAATGGAGAATATCTGAATCCACCTAAAATTGATGAAAATTCTTCCCCACCCTAAATCTAATAAAAATGGATGGGGATGGGGAGGTAAAACCCGTCCTATATATTACCATTTGAAGTAAAATTGTTTCTCATGAGTTAGAGTTTTAGACAACTTAATTACCCAGATGGGTCTTGAACCTCCTATTAAATCATTGAAAAAATAATTACGATTTCGAGAGACAAATGTTTATATATAAGCATCATAAAAAAACCAACCATTAATCTCTCAGATAAACACCCACAACATAATTGAGATGATATATATACACGTAAGATTGAAGAAAAATCATGAGTCCGAGCATCATCGTCAAGGGGACAGACGTTCAAATCTTCCATCATAGATTTTCAACATAGCTCATTAACCTAAGCATATGAAAGGAAAGTCACAACATTCGAGCTTGTACATGTGTTAAAGATTTACAACCAACAAAGTGTAAAGGGGAAAAGCAAAGAGGTGAAGAGAAGAAGATCCACAAAAGCAAGCTGCCGACCATGTCTTTACGTGTCTTCTCTTCCAGCTAACCTTTCTTCCCTCTTCAGTAAACCTCATGTTCACCCTGAGCACGCACAGTATATTATGCCAAATTATAAGAATACGTACCATCAAAAAGATCACGATGAACTAGTTAAAAGAGCCTAAAATATTGTGGCTTATGCAAAAGTAATGATAGGTAGATTGATTTGTTTGCTTACTTTATTGGGGGATATGAAGTGAACGAACTTATTCTTGGCTTTGCCGCCACCGCCACCACTGCTACTACTGGCAGTGGTAGACTTGTGATGGGGATGATCTTTTTCCCCTATAAATTTCTTGATATGCTCTCTCACAAACCTTTCATATATGAAAGCTGCACCTTTGAACTGTGGTAGAACCAACCATGCAGCCACCACCAATTTCAAAGAGTACCATATAGGAATCCTGCAATAATATAATAATCTGAACCCCATTAACATAAAGTATTATGGTAAAAAAGAAAATTTCGGAAATGATTTTCTTAATTACCACTCTAAAATGGATTGGAGCAGCATCTCTGTAAGAGTTAGAAATGAATATAAGATCCAATAAGCAAGCCACTGCTCATCATCCTCCCTTGATGGACTCTCTATAGCAATTACTGATGCATACCTAGTGATCATTAAAAAAGAAGAGAAATTGATTCCTTAATAGATCATTCGGTGCTCACATTTCACGCACTCTAAATGACAGCAAAATACACAAACACAACAAAAAAGATTGGAACTTTTGGAAAATATGGTTCCGGTTCTTACAAGGGGTAGAGCAACATCACGACTGGCCTGCACGTTGTTAAACAAACATCAATCAGATCATTAACCAAAACATTAAAACCTGAAAGAAAGAAAGAAATTATCTTGGGATCACTCAAAAACTACCCAGATAGTGTGTGAACATGAGTGAGAAAAGTCCAAAAACGACCCATATTTGCTGATCCTGCTCTTCCTGTTTTCCCAGTGGCAACAAAAATCAAAGAAACCGAGCAAACCGAGTAAACTGAAACTGAAAGAAGGGTGAAGTTGAAACTTGAAACCACTCAATGAGACTGAGAAAACTGTTTAGAGGATGTAACGACAAGTGGACAAAGACTTGAAGGTGAAGGGCTACTTATACCGTGTTCTTGAAGACACTTGGCAGGAAGGGAGTTAGCATCAGATTCTGCCTTAAACGTGTCGAGCTAGATTTAGCACCGTCCAGATTGGCATTAATCAATAAATAAGCTCGGGTGCTTGCAGGGCCAGATTGCATTTTAATCTTAAAAATCACAATCTTTTACTTTAATCACATATTTTTTCATATAAAAATATTTTGGGAAAAACCTACAAACAAATACCTTAACTGCGTACTTTATCTTGTTCAAGTTGTTAAACAATGTTTGGTCTCAATTGGATCCTCGAAGTACTTTGAGGGATTCTCAATTAAGTTTTTGATGCTTGCAGAAAAGTTAGTATAAAAAGACGGAGTACTAGTTAAAATAGAGTTATCACAGCATCTCTCTATGTCACAATTTTATTTTTGAAATAAAATCTAATAAGTTCGGTTTATAATATTAACTTAGTAATAAAATTAAAATCCTAAAGTCAAAAGGAAAGAACATAAAAAACTAAAAAAACATATAAATCAGTAAATTAAAGGAAAAATAACAAGCCAGACTTTCTATAGAACCAAGTTTCGGGCATCTTCTAAAGAAATTTAAGTATGGTAGAATTATCATATTTAAATTTATAAACTTTTAATACTACTTTATTGGTCTAACTTGATTAAGTCTATTTTTTTTATTTTTTGCTTTGTTCTATCTCAATGATCTATAAATATATAGGTTAGGTCATCTGAATGATCTGTTAATGACAGTATATTTATCCAACCAAGTTATATCCTCACCCAAATATTCAGAATATTCACTTTTTATTTGCTCGGGCACATTAGTTTCTTCATCGAAGTTCTTTTATTTCTTATAAAATAACTTGTTTTATCATAAAAATAATAATAATATGGATGGAATTCGTGTACAAAAAATGAATGAAGATACTCAATTGAGAATTAACATTAGAGAGCCCCAGTTGATCATATGAAAAAATGTTCGGGGACTCGATCAAGACAGTTCAGGAACTTCTTCAAAGGTCAGCCTAAGATTTTAATGGGGTTGTCCCTTTCCCAAGCAACACGTGGAACAGCCACGTGCTCATGTTTTTTAGGAATGAGGTCGGTGACACTTGCCATCAGGCACGGGGTTCGTCTATATTAGGACAAGTTCCTACTTTTATAATATTTTCATGGGCGGATGGATCAAGACAAATGCTGGAAGCTTTGTGCAGGCTAATGATAATTTTTGAAGTTACAAAAACTGGCCGGTTAAATGGTGTTGGGCCAAGGGCATGAGGATATATTGATCCAGGGTAAGATAAATGGGCTCAAGCCCAATAAAATGATTCTGGGCAGCGAGAGAAGGCCCAGTTCTTGCTCTTCCGAATTGTAGCGAATCCTCCTCTGTGAAATCAGCTTGTCAAGGGTCACTGTCATCTACGCTTGTTTTCCGAATCTGTGGTTGAACCAATGAATCACTCAACCGAAAGTAAATCATTTAAGTGATGCCTACAAGTTATCAATCTTGTGAAATTCCGTAATTTCTGGGGAAGAAGCAATTCAACCACCCCACCAATCTTCTTGGAATAATAATTATCTATAGATTAATCATGAGAGTTTTCTCAAATTGGTAAAAATTTGATATAATAATAGTAATAATTAAATTAAAAAACAGATAGAGAGCTGTCATAGACTACACCTAAATCAGATATAAACCATATTTCGTCATCTCATACGACACAATAATAATTTTTTTATGCTAAAGGTATTTTTTAGCTGTTTTTGTTCAGTGGATCTCTGATCAAAATCTTTAATAATACATTTATATTGTTTTTGAAAGTATTTTTTTAAAAATGCATTTTAATTTTTGGATTCGAATTCCCTTTTTCATTATATAGGCCAGAAACCATAGAAACATGGATCAAATACGATTAATTATTATGATTGAAGGTGTCCCTTTTTTTCTTTTTCTTTTTTTCTAGCTCAAGCCTCAAAGGAAACAAATGAGTGGTTTAGGTAATTATTGATGATTACCACAACATCCAGCAGATATTTAAAAACTATCAGAGCCCTTAAAAGCAGGCAAGCAGCACCGTTCAAATCCCTAAACATTTGCGTGTAAGCTAACAATGGAGACCATTTCCAATCCTTAAAGTAGTTGAGCTGCTTATCAATCTCATTTTCCTCTTTTACTAATGCTTTTCTCCTTCTAATTGAAGTTAAGAACTATAGTTTTTCCAATATTTTGGTTCAGGCTTCTTGTTTAACTCTTTTGTAGACAAGTATGTAGTTAGACCAACAAAAGCTTTGAAAATTTTCTCTTCTAGGAAGTGACCAATCTAAACTAGAAGCTTCACCCTCTTCCTTTTACAAACTTCAAAATTTGTGGGGCTATAATGTGCTTGTGTTCAATGAATGATCACTTAGCAATGGCATCAGTGGCGACAAAGGGTGCATCTGGATTATATTTTCCAGGGAATTTGTACAAGGTAGAGAAAAGGAATAATATGACAATATTGGCCATGGCCAGGGTAGGATCTTCTTGTTCTTGGCGCACGATCACCCCGAAAAAACGAAGCTTTTACGCAATAGCAAGCGCCGGTAATCCACCGAGCTTGGACATGAAAAATGGGAAGAAGGTGAATGGGATTCATATAAAGGAGACTCCGTCTCCGTATATAGGCAATACAAATCCCAGTGGGTTGGCAATCGATAGCAATGTTGGTGAACCTCACACATATTTGCTTGGGAGGTTTTTGGAGGATAGGTTTGTTTACAGGCAGACATTCAGTATCAGGTCTTATGAGATTGGACCTGACAAAACAGCCACCATGGAAACATTGATGAATCTCCTTCAGGTTAGTTAGTTAACTTTGTCATCCTATCATGGCATTTATCCTTTTCCTGCAAAGCTTTTAGACAACCTGTGTAACATTCCTTTTCAATTCCAAACATTTGTGGCCTATAATGCAAGTGCCAACCAATCAAGTTTTTATGATTAATTAATGTATCACACACAGTGAGTGGACTCTATCTAAATGCATTTACTTTAGGAAACTGCTCTAAACCATGTGACGAGCTCTGGACTAGCTGGAAACGGCTTTGGTGCCACCCGAGAGATGAGCATCAGGAAACTTATTTGGGTAGTAACTCGCATTCACGTTCAAGTACAGCGATACAGCTGCTGGTATGTTATCTTCTTGCAGTCCAGAATTCTTCTTAAATAATGTTGCGAAGAACGACAGGACAAGAAAAATTTGCAAATACACCAGCTTCTGAATTGTTTCAACATGTTCTGTAGCTAATATATAGACGTTCTAAATTATATTCTTTACATTACTAACATTTGTGATTTGAACATACTGTTTCTGGACAACTCAACGCGACAGGGGAGACGTTGTTGAGATTGATACTTGGGTTGATGCAACAGGGAAGAATGGTATGCGCAGGGACTGGATAATTCGAGACTACAACACCCAAGAGATTATAACAAGAGCAACAAGGTTCTTCCCATCCATCTTTAAAGTGCGAGTGAATGATTTCTATCTATTGAGAGTAGTGCTTTAACTCCAATTATTAATCATCTCAATGCAGCACATGGGTGATCATGAATAGAGAAACAAGAAAGCTATCCAAAATCCCAGGTGAAGTCAGGGAAGAATTGCAACCATTCTACATAAACAGGCTTGCAATTCCCGCTGAACACAACGATGTTGAAAAAATTGATAAGCTCACTGACGAAACAGCAGGCAGAATTCAATCCGGTTTAGCTGTAAGCGGAGATAACTAAGATTTGTAGCTTGTCTTTATTACCAATCTCCTCTGTTTCCATATAGTTTTGTTTATTAATTCCTGTGTTCATGCAGCCAAGATGGAGTGACATGGATGCCAATCAACATGTAAACAATGTCAAATACATTGGATGGATTCTGGAGGTAATTAAGATTTTAAAAACATAAATCCCTCACCACTCATAAATTCAACAGGTCAAGCACAATTTTCATTAAATGAGCATCAATAGGTTACTGTTTATTATAGCTTATTTTGATGTTATGTTCGTAGAGCGTGCCAATGCATGTCCTGGAACATTACAACCTGACAAGCATGACGCTTGAGTATCGACGAGAGTGTCGGCAATCAAACCTGCTCGAATCTTTAACAAGCAAGAGCGAAGATTCAAACAGCAACTCCAGTAATCGCAAAGCAGACATGGAACACACACATCTGCTGCGTATGCAAGCTGACAAGGCAGAGATAGTTCGTGCAAGAACAGAATGGAAATCTAAACTAAAGCACGAGTGATGCGATTTCATATACTTTCAACCACAGCTCATGCTCTATTTTGCTTTTTTGTTTTTCTATTTGTTTTGCTTCCTTCTTTTGTATATTAACCGTTGTTGCTTTAAATGTTGTTACAAGCACATGTTATTGACTGTGCAACCATTTACTGGTTTATATGCAGAGCATAAACTATAGAGTATCATCAAGCAAACTTTCATGTATCGAGACTATATTTATCTTTTCAGTCTAAGATGGTCTATTCATTTCAAGATTACAAGGATTCTTGAGAATTTTTAATTCTGCATGATGATTGAAGGTTTCTCGAAACACATATATACAGCACAAACAATAACTTCAAATTTTTTTAGGAATTTTAAGGATCTTATTATATAAATTTAGAATTATTTACGGTTCGATGTAAAAATTATATGAAGATCAAATATTCTTTTTAACTTTGAGTTGTTGCAAACTACAAGCCATTAAAATATTCAGTTTCTAATAATAATTCAGATAAACTACCAATAAAAAAACTCTTGGTTTCATACATCTTCTTTTTGCTGTCCTTACCATCGAACCAGAAGTTCCCTCTTGGTTTTGCGTTTAGAGACTCGTTCTCTCCGATCTAGCACCTATGTTGGCTCCAACTATAGCTTCTTCCCTTCCAAACCAAAAGGCGGTAGCTTGCGTTCTGGCTGCTGGTCCTTGTCGGTTCATCTTTTCATAAGAGAAACTTGGAAGGTGTGGTGGATTTTGGCCTTAGCTTGTCGTGTACTTCTAAACGATAAGCCACCTTCCCTATCCTTGCTTGTATTTTCAATGGTATTTATAAGCTAACTTCTTATTTTTCTTCGGATGCAAGCTCAATAAACAATAATGTTGGAGCTTAAGCTACGCCCAATCTCCCTTTAATTCCAGTTCCTTCCTTCCCCTGTTTGCCTGTGCTTTCTACCTATTCTGGGCCTTGCGTAAACTTGATTTGATATTTTATAATAACATTGCCCGATCTCTTAAGTGCTCCTCCACTGCCTGATTTTGTGTTGATCCTGGGATGCCATTGATTAAAATGGTATTAGAAGGAGATTCTACTGGCCTCTTTCCTTGAGTTCTATTAAGTTAATCTATTTTGGGTGACGTGTTATAATTGTTGAACTAGTTCTTCTAAAATCCTTCCATAACAAGTTGGGATTATTTAACTATTATGTTTACATATGGACATGGACTGGAGAAGTTGAGAAATTTTCAAGTAACATGAGGTAGTCTAGGCCTCCTACCACGAACTAGATTGTTCTAAACAAATTTTCATACCTCCCCTGCCTGCTGCATTTGTGCAATTAATAGACAAAACTAAGAATTTAAAATTTGCAACTTGAAATTTGAAAACATATTTCAAACATCGTTGACTAACAAGCCGAAAACCAAGTCATCCGAAGCAAAACGTTCGCGTCTTCTTAAAATGGTGTCGTTTCCTTGTCTGCAAAATGCCATCGTTTCCTTAGCGAACGCTGTCGTCCATTTCAGCAGCTAACTTCTCTTCTGGTAGCTTCCCTACAAAATATGTTTATTGTCCCAATAACGGGCAGATAATGGTTCATTTTCATCGGATCTCTTATGAGAATTGTTTAAAACCTAAGAATTCAATTGAATTATATAGATTTCCAAAGAGTTTGGTCGTCTCCTAACAACTGATGTCAATTAGTAAATTAGTATCAGCACGGTGTTACCAAAAAAAACAAAAAACACTAGCATGGTAAAATGGGTTAACCATCATTGGGCCATGTTTGGAATTGACAGAGATTGAAGTCTAAAGGCACGTCCACCATTGAATCACAAATAAGCCCATAGATTGGCATAGTTGCACCAAAATGAGGCAGACTTGTCATTATATGTAGGCCTGGTCTGAACTTCGAGAGCTAGGTTTGTGCCCCGGGTATAGCTCCGACACTGGAGGTCCTCGTTAAGGTAAAACTGTCTGGTCGCCTTCTTGTGAAGTAGACGTACATTGGAAGAAGAAGAACTATATATCTCCATGGGAGGAGTACGTTCTTTAACCACTGTTTTCTTTTGTTTCCCTTGTCTTCCTTTATGATTGCTTCCAAGGACCGCAAAAAAACATTTTTACGTGTATGTTTCAACTGACTCTCCACTAGCCAAAAATTCCCTTAGTTTAATATATATCTGGATGGTACATAAAAATCGAAAGGATCTTAACTAGAATTTTTCTAAAAAAAATTGAAAGTGTATGATCAATGAGGAGGTTGAAATCTATGAGATGACAGTAACAAGATAATATCATTAGCGTAATTATTTATCATATGACGATTAGGAGACTCCAATTCTGAAGGGTGGCAGGACATCATCAAACACAAGTATAAGCCTTCTTGTGTCAATGTTCTTCCAGTTTTCGATGCTGCATTATCACAGCCATGGAAAGGCATATACTCCATTATTGACTCTGATTCGGCAACTTCAACTATCTTAAAGAATGAGTGCTATTTCAAGGTTGGTAACGGGAAAACCATTAAATTCTGAAGAATAATTAAATAGCTACAAGCAGGGACTTTGCAATCTTGTTTCAATGTTCTTCCACCGCTTTATGAAGTATATCAGCATCCAAAACAGCGTCACTGCTCGGAATGAGGGACTTCAAGGTAGATTCTTAGCACTGGAACTTTAGATGGAATCAGAGATCAAGATCTTCAGATCAAACACAACTTCAGCAGCTTGTTCTCCTATTAGATGGGGTCAGCTTGAATACACACACAAAGGATTTGAGGTAATGAGCACCTGAAAGTGCTGGGCATATATATATATATATATATATATATATATATATAACCTAATTAAGAATAGCTTGTAAGTTTTTTATTTTTTTATTGGAGCTTTTTTTCTAAAATAAGATAAGCTTTGGTTACTGCAATGGTGACATGATTTAAAACGTTCATCTGATCAAATCATGCTATTTGGGTAGTTAAATGAGCTCACATAAATATATTATTACTTGTATTTGAGATAAGCTAACATTAATATGATAAAGTTTTTCAATAATTATGAGAGAGACATGAACATTGCACGTTCATTTCAAGTACAAAAATACTTAAATTTTTTTAAAAAATCATTGAAATGAAATTTTAATTTTATAATGCTGCACAAAAGTCCTTTTAAGTCATCGGCGTTCTGTATGCAATGTCGAACTCGTTTTATTTTAACAAAAACGTTTTCTTTTTCGGTGATGATAGCGTACAGTTGTAGGTTCTAGGTGCTGCTTTACAAGTACAACAAGTGGATATGCGTACGTGTAAGTATATAGAGAGCAGTAAATTGAACGGAATACGATGCATCGGTGCCCTAAAGACGGCAGCCAAAATGTACGAAAATGGTAAAGTGGAGAGAGTGGAAGTGGGGGCAGTCACGTGGGTTCGGCCTTAAATACCAAAGGGACCCACCACGTGGGGCCAATGTAGTACCAACACATCATCAAGTTCAGGTATCGGCCCTCCCTCTGTTCCACTAGAAAACAGATAGAGATATATAAAAGGTGATTGCGTAATATTTGAAGGGAAAAAATAGAATCACTCAAATCAGGAAGGAATCCGGAAAATATTCCCACGTGGCTACAAAGTAGAGACGCTAGAGTTAAAGTGTAGTAGGCTGCTACTGTTGTAGTTGGAACCTGGACGACGAGATCGCTAGAAATATTTTGTTTAGAAGTGTAATAATGGTGATGGTTTAAAATATTTTTTATTTAAAAAAATATTAAAATAAAATTTATTTTATTTTTAAAAAATTATTTTTAATATTAACATATCAAAAACGATTTGAAAATATATTTTTTTTTATTTTAAACAAAAAAAATTTAAAATATTCATGAATATGATTTAAAAGATTTCACAAAATTTTTATCACTTAACTTTCGACTTTTTGGAAATATATTAGCGGATGAATTAGTAGTTGTTGTTCTTGTTTTTTTAGTACCTTTAATGTTCCTGTCATAAACCAATTTTTAATCTTTTTATTTTAATTATTTTATTACTAAAAAATTATGAAAAACACAAGTAAAAATAAAATAAATGAAGAATGAATTAAAATTTGGATTAAGAGCAACATGATTGAAAGTTTAAAAATTATTAAACTCTTGACTAGTTTAATTAATTAAATCAAGGGCTTAATTGGAAAATGGATAAGTTTTGAGATTTAATTAAGTTTAAAATTAATTTAATTAATGAAAGCAGACTTAATTGGAGAAATAGTAAAGTTTTGGGTTAATTGGAAGCACAATTGCAAACATATTAAAGTCTAAGGACTAAATTTTAAAAGACACCGAAATGCAGGGGTCCAATTACAATTTAATTAGGGGTTTAATTACAAAACATTCCAAAATTCAAGGTCCAAAATGAAAGTTGCCATTTCCAGCTGTGAACGGCGCCGTTTGTGAAATCAAATGCTCCACCTTCTTCGTCGCTCAAGACCGTTTCAGCAGGAGTAACTACAGATCATGGGACGCATGGACGAACGTGGCTTACCCCCGAAATGATTACCACGTTCTCTAGCTTTATAAAAGCCAGAGAAAAAGAACAGACAGGGGGGGTGAAGACAGACGAAAAAACAGAAGAGAAGGGAGGAGGCAGAAGACGCAGGGGAACGAGAGACGAGGAAAAACCCAGAAAACAGAGGAAGGGGAATCAGCTAGAAAAGAACCGAGCAAACCGAAGGAGAGGACAAAAACGAAAAGGGAGACAACAGGGCAGGGGAACGAAACAGAAGTGGAGAGGAAATTTTGGCCAGCCACTACACCTTCATCATGATCTTTTCAGTGCTAGCCGCGACTCCGGTTGCACCACCTTCCCCTGAACAAACGGACGCAAAGGAAAAACAGTGGAGGAGTGGACGAACAGGACATACAGAGAGAGTAAAGAGAGTCAAGAGAACAGAGAAGATAAACAGATAGGATAGGCGAACGAGAAACGGAAGCAAGGAACATTGGTCCATCATCGTCTTCGCCGCAGCACCTAAACCAAGACGCAGAGAGATAGAGAGAAAACAAGAATAACAAAAGAGAGACCAGAGAATAGAACAAAAGGAAACAAAGCCGAAGAAAAGAACAACCAGAGAGAAAACGGACGAAAAGAGGAACAGAGGAAGCATCGTCCGGTACACCATCATCTTCGGCTTCGTCCCCAGCTACACAGGTAAGCTTTCATTTTTCCCTCCCTTCGGAAATTTAATTACCCTGTCACTGTGCAAAGCATGCGTGAATAATTCACGCATGCATGCACAGTGACCAGCCGGGTCATTGGTCTGAACCAGTGACCAGGCTGGGTCTAGTTTTTTTTTATTTAATTTTCTTTTATATTTAGTCAAACAAGTTATTATATATATATATATATATATATATGTGCATAAAAATAAAAATAAATTTTATTTTTTATTTTCATTCATTGACGCCAAAGTCAAGAATAAAAATACTGATTTAAATTTATTTTATTTTATAGCTATGTAATATTTACCAACGCTAGAGTTGGAAGTATCTGTGATTGAATATTCACTGACGCCAGAGTCAGGAATATTATAAACAAATCATCATAGTATAAGCGAATAAATATGTAACAATTTAACACAAAACCAGCAATGCAGTTTGCCTCAGGCAGAACATTTAAGGGGTGATAATATCTTTCATTTTACGTAACCAGTCCCGATACATAGAATCTTTGTTGACCAGTTAGGGTTTCTAATTACCATAATATTAGGTGGCGACACTTTAAACAAAAATATCCCCCATCAAAGAACAGGATGCCAGAAATCCATTTTTTTCCATGATATATCAAAATTTTTAAGATCACCCCAATATAGGGTGTGACAGTTCTTATACCTGTCATGTTCCTTGGATTATTTACAAGTGGTATTCAAATTTTTTATTTTTGCAACTTTAGCTACGGCTTATATAGGTGAATCCATGGAGTGACACCATTGACTAAGTTTTATAACATATTTCCATATACACTTTAATCTTCATACATTTAGGGTTTGAGCCTTATGGGGTGCTTATGTGGGCAGTGAGAGATACCATACCTAAACCATTTACTTGGGGATTGGAGGGGATTCGAGAGCTGATATCTCTTCTCATGTCTTAGTATAATTGTATTCTACATCTCAAAATAAGTGATGGATTTTTTTTCCGTACCTGAGATATTTAGACATATGCAGCATATATAAATATGACGAAATATCAGATTTACTATTTTCGAGCTTTTCTAGATTTTACTTTAATAAGTCAGATATATTTTATTTATAGTCATATATATATATATATATATATTATACCAGAGATATTTTTTATTATTAACACTGTCAAAATAATATTACATATTTAACCATCCCCTCTCTATAAATAAATTCATTGGTTGTATATAAATCATGAATCCTTTAACACCAGGAGGTTCATTGTATAAAGAAGCACGTAAGCTATATATAAATTAGGAATTCTTTACATACTAGGGATCTGTTATGGATTGTATATTTTATTTCTAATGTATCTATATGTGAAATCATTATATTTTTTTCTTAAAAAATTATTAACTTAATTATTAAAGAATTCTCAAATTCATGAAAGAGAATTTTTTTATAAATAAAACAAATCAAATTTCTAGAATTAAAAAGTTAATTAATTATGCAAGATATATACCAAGCAATTTGAGTATTTTGAAACTCATTAAAAAGAAAAGGGCTCAATAATTGTATCCTTCTTACTAATCACATGTGTGTGTATAGAGTTGGGTCCACAGGATTCAATCCGTATGTGTAATTTCCAGTTACGTACAAAGGGAAGGAAGGCAGTGAACTGTGACGTAGATGTGATAAGCATGAGTAAAGACAGTGCAGCTACTTCCATACGCACTACTTGCACAATTCCACACGAAACTCTGCCACTGTTTAGATAAAACATATATTCTGTTTCAATTTGTAATTTTATATAAATAGATATGGAATCTAATTTGCCATAAAAGAAAAAAAATAGATATATCAGACTAAAAAATTAATTATTTAATCTCTACGAATACTAAAAAGAATATCCCTTCTCAGAAAAGAAAAAAAGAAAGTGAACTTTAAAAATATACTGCATGCATCTGCGGCGTACACACATAATAACATAAAATCATCACCACTGCCCATAGGCAGTTAAAAAGAGGGGGAAAAAGAGAGTAAAAAAGAGTGGTACAGAGAAATGTAGAAAAACTACATAAAAATGCGAGCTTAAGCTGATCAGTGGCAGGACCGTTCACCACCCCCACCACCCACCACCGACCAGCACTGATTTTCTTCACTCGCTCATAAGTGACTGACCGAAAACTGAGACCGTAGTGTGTTGTCCGCCGAATTTAGTAGAGAATCAGCTGTCTCCGGTAATAAATGCGATGTCTACAGGTTGTGTGAGACTATGAGAGTGCCGGAGCTTGGAGTACTGTTGCCTGGAGAGTAGGTGGCTAGATTAATGGCGGAACTAGCTTAAGCAATGAAGATGATTTAACAGCTGGCAAAAATGCTAGCATGCAAACAAAAGCTGGGAGTATCTGAGTAGAGTTAACCTCAAGCTGACATGAACCGCTCAGGTGGTTCCGGTTAACCAGTTGTTGAGTCAGTTCGTTCAGGCGTAGGGTTGGTTTTTCTATTCTTATTTTATTTAAAAAAAATAAAATTACATAGAGTCGGCTCTTTTTTTTTCTTTCTATTTTTAGCCATGCGAGTAAAACATTAGCTAGTGATTGGATGATTGGGTTAATCAGTTTTAACTGTATCAGTGATTTTGTTTGATTTAATTATAAAAATTGAGTGTAATTCTTAAATCAAAGTTGAGACATCACTCGCTCGGTTGATTCAAGTTGATACATGCAAGACTAGTTTTTATTTTTTTAATAAAATTGGTTAAAGTCAATTTATTTCCTATATTTACCCATACGATTCACTGTATCAGTGGTTTTGTGTGATTTAATCGCATGTTACAAGGTATCTGTGGATCATTATAGTTAATATTTGATTACATAAAATCACATCAATTTTTTTACCATCTAGAACTTTTTTTTTTAAAAAAAAAGCTCCACAATAATCAAATCTATAATATTGGGGATTTCTAATGCTATTTTAGGTTTTTTTTTTCAAACTTTCTTTTTTTAATTGAGTCTTTGAATAACCTAAATTAGTTAACAAGCCATGCCACGTTACATCTCAAATACCAAAAATTTGATATTATTATTAAATCCAACATGAGTTTATCTTAAAACTTCTTAACCTGTTTTATTATTTAACTTAAATTTAAAATTAAATTATGAGAGAATTTATGGTTAAAAATAACTTAAATAACTGGTAAAAATTTGTTATAAATATCCTGTATCTTCTGCTTATATTTTTTAGTTTACATTAATTATTTATTTAAATTTAAATTAATTCTCTCTAGTTCTGATTTTTTGAACTATTTTGTTTATTCTTTTTAAATTGCAGTTATTTGTTTATTTTTTTTATAATTTTTTAAAGAGATTATTGTAAATTATGTTTTTTTTATATATTTGTTATTTATATGATGTATTTAAACAAAAGATTGTTTGTTCTTGATGAGAAAAAAGTCACCTCTAAAAACATTGTTTGGCCTATGGTATTGATCCAGGATCACCTAGGAACGAGGGTTGAGAAGTTTTCTTTCGATTTTCTTTGTTTTTCTTTTTTCTTAGTTATTTATTTGCTTTCACATGCTTCTGCGCGTTATTGCTCAACTTTAAAATAAACTTAGGGTTGGCATTGGGACTGCTTGTAATGTTATGTAAATATTCAAACGCACTTCTCGATTTAATTTGTACTCTGAAATGGAGTGCAAATCTCTAAATTAATTCCTTTTAGTACTTTTTAATGTAAACAATTTCATCATTAAGTTAAATTCACGAACTTCGATACAAACCTAACTTGTAGCATGTGAATGAGGTGGATTGCTTGTACTCGCAAAAGGAGAAAATTATATGAAAATCCTTAATTATTCAATTAAAAAGAAAAGCAATTGCAGGCTTGCAGCACAGTTTTTTTTTTTTTTTTATCAGAATATTATTACTAGTACAGTACTTTGAAGACATTTTACAACGTTTTCGAGATTCCACCTAAGTTTTCTGTTCGTAGTTAATTAATTTTGATTTTATTAATGTAGTACCTTACTCTTTGGAAACCGAAATTTGGTTGTCCAAGAACAATAAGTTGAAACCCATCAACGAGCTTCTTAATGAAAATAATTGACCAAGTCGGCTAAACGTCCATGCATATCGGAATCCTCCTCTGTCGACGACTGCGGTGTCCATGCATGGAACAATAATAAAGCTGTCACTAGGGAATTTTGACCGAGAAAAGGAAAAAGTTTAGCAACTCCAATTTGGCCTCGCAAGGATAACATTGAATCGATTGTCGATCAATGAAAAAGTTGATAAATTATTTTAATGTCAAAATAAAAGAGATTTTTAAAGTAAATGTCATCCACAATAAAAGATACTGATAATTTCTTTTTTAATGTCAAAATAAAAGAGATTTTCTCTCCTTGAAATTAAGCTCGAGTAAAACTTGACTAATTCATCGAGACGTAATTTTATTGGAACCTGCAGCCTCAATTCCAAGGAGTGAAAGGAGGAGGATATTCATGGGAAGAGTTCTTTTAAACTCGAAGAAAAAGACATGGAAAACGACGAGGAGATAATCAACATGTTATTTCGTGTTGACACAAATAAATGAATGAAAAGATCGAGACCATATTTCTAGATTATTTTTTCTTGTGTTGAAGGCTAACGCCCACCAACGACTTAGGGTTAGGTGTTCCTATCACTGCGTATACGAGGAATATAGTGAGTAAATGTAAAGAAGCTTGGACAAGGACAATGTTGCTCAAGTGACTAATCCACTGCACCTACCCCTCCAATATCCGGTTCGATTTTCATTATTGAATTCATATAAAAGACTGTAGCAATTGATGCAATATATTGGATAAAAGTTAAGATTCTCAAATCTTAAAATTATTAAAAAAATGAGTAGAAAAAACTCTTATGTCCTCTAAAAATATCTATAATTTGAAAAAATAATAACATATCAACAATCGACATAGCTAATCAGCCATCTCCTATGAAAATGATTCTATAAAATCTAGTAATTATGCAACGGTCGAACATATATAAATTTATAATTATTTTTGTGAAGGCTATGTATTCAACACATTAGAGCTTTTTCGAGAGTTTTTCCTTACCTATCTAGTCCTAATTAAACACATAGCTAGGCAACATGTCCCATGCCAGAAATCTAGTGGTTATACGGATAAATCCATCGTGTGGTCCCTTGAGTTTCAAAAATTGATTAAAACAATCCATGTGCTTTTGTTTTTGGTGTGATAAATCACACTTTTTCAATATCAATTGTGTTTGCATGGATCTAACTGGATGAAGGGACCGTGTGTGACCACCAACTGAACGTATGAGGTTTGATATGCCTAAAGTTGAAGAACATGAGATTATTTAATCAATTTACGTTTGATTAAAAAAATAACAATTTATGTAGAGTATAATTGTGGGTAGATTTCCCATAATCTAGATATTGAATAAGTCAGAGTATAATTGTCCAATTCCCTGGTTTGAAAACTTAATTAGTTAATATAACATAGAATTAATTAAATAGTAGAATTTGTAAGGAATCACGATACTTTAGAAATTCTTTTAAATAGAAGAATGGGGGATGAATTTGCAAAACATGGTGGAGTATTCTAATAAGCAAGATAATATTTAAAATACACTGTGAAGCTGATCATTACATAGGAAATGCCAAAAATACAACTTAGCTTTATTGGAGCTAGTCCCAAACTAGAAAAAAAATACTAGGATTCGGTTATATAATTACCAAAACCAATGGAATGAAGAATCTATCTAGCTTTCCAATTTTTTTTATATCCTAGGAGAGAAAGATGCTTAAGATCAATCTCTCTTTTGTTCACACAAGCTTCCTCCGTGGATTTTGAACCCACCTAAAGAAACAAAAATAAAAAGTTTTAATATTCAATGGATAATTTAATTGATCAGATCTTGAATTTGTTTTTTAAATGTCATCAATTTAAATTTTATAAATCTCAAAATCACTTAAAATTTATATGATCATCAATTTTAAAATCTATAAAATTAATTAATATTAGCACAAACTCATCCAAATACTGATAATAATAATAATAATAATAAGCAGCCTTTAGCTGGAATGATGACATAGCATGTGATGGGCGAATCTCATGCAGTCACAGGAACTTTTGGAAAGGCGATTTGGCTAGCTAGAGGTCGTCCTATAATCTAATATGGAGGGAGCCATGATTAAGTTGTATAAACAGTGTAGGGCACAACTCTCGACATGCTACTTTGAACATACAGTAGCCCTAAAGGAGCAATGCATGTGCTCGTATCCTCGGCAAGTATTGTCCTTAAGAATCAATCTAATATCATTGAGACGCATATGAACCCACACTTATAACCTAAAAACCCACTCTCACCGTCAAACATGTCGGGACTGCCCAGGAGTTGATTTTCTACGTTGTCATTATACTTTTATTTTTTATATCAATCGCTTCCTTCTGCGAAAATCATGATCATACGCTGACTAGAGGTCTAATTGGATTCCTTTGCCCACTCACAGGGTTCTGTAAAGTACCTTAGGTAATGATTATTTTAGAAAGAAAAGAAGAATGATTGAGTGTAGTTTCAGAAATTTTAATTATATAAAAAAAGTTCCTGAAATTTTAGCTTGAGATTCTTGTACAGTTCTTGATTCATACAGCACAATTTCTCCTCTTGTTGGTTTCTGTATGACGCAACATTCCAGAGCAACAATGAATTATTGACTTCCAACGCAAGGAAGAACAGTTCATGGAATCGGTTCTTGGATTCATTACCCAATTCGTAATTTTATTTGATTACTATTTATGTTTGGGTTGTATTTTTCGAGGAATAACAAAGTTATTTAGGCGATGCTAGAGTTCATACGGCAAACAGTATCCTAGCTACAATGAATTATTGAATCAAAATTATTAGTTAATTAGGGTTGAGAATTTGATGAAGTTCGTGGTCTTCTAAAAGCGGGCTTTCCAAGATCAAGGTGAAAAGTTCTTTGGGTAAAACTAAATGCAATTGGAAATTTAAATCATGCAAAAACTTTCATCAAATTTGATTTGCTTCATCCCATGATAAAAGGAAAGGAAAAGGTGGTGGAAATAGGTCAATTGTTTTGAATTAACAATTCTTTTTTCCAAACACATTTTTTGAGTAATTATTTTTTTGGTACGGGGGAAAACAAATTTTATGGTTAGGGAGGAAATGGGTGATTTTTAGGGTTGAGAAAAAAACCAAAAAATTGATTAAATAGAAAAAATTTTAAAAAAAAAACTAAAAAAACTGAACTGTGTAAAAAACTGATTAAAATTTTAAAAAAATCAACTGATTCGGTTTGGTTTTATAATTCTAAAACTGAAAAAACCGAACCAAATCTAACCCGAAAAAAAGCGAGCCAAACTGAAAAAATCAAGCTAGACTGGTTTGAACCGGTTTCGATTTAAAAAAAAAAAATTGGTTTAGTTATTTTTTTTTATAAAAACCGAATTGAATCAAAAATGATCATCCCTAGTAATTTTTATTAGGGTTTTGTTTTTTTTGGAGGAAACCATATTTTCTTTTATTTAATTTTCAAGAGTATATATATAGATTATAATTTAGTGTATTCATTTGTAATTTTTAACAATCTCTATGAATTAATCTCCACCATCTAATCTCACCATCCATTTCTACTTAACGTACAAATTAGGTTAGAATGATCATGCGTGACAATTAATAAAAGTTTGATATCTATCACACCAAAAAGCCATACCAAAAGGATTATTGTAATATTTCTACTATGTTAATTTTATTTTTTAAATTTAAATATGTTTTATTTTTCAATAGATAAGAATAAAGTGTATTGCAATTTAGTCATTGTAGTACAAGATATAACTGGATATTAAGGATAAGGGCAATGTTTCTTCTCAAAAAATCAATAATAGAAGGCAATGTTAAGGGGATGCTAAAAAATAAAATAATACTTCTATTTTTAAAAGAAAATAGTGTTAGAAAAATAAAAACATATGTGATATTTTCTTCATCCGAAATAAAATTTTCTAAATTTATATTGATTTTGCAAAACACATATTTGAGATTCTTTACAGTTTTTCTTTATAAGTTTTTCTCTATTTTGTTAAATAAAGAATT
Source organism: Populus davidiana (assembly GCA_030145905.1). Taxonomy (NCBI): domain Eukaryota; kingdom Viridiplantae; phylum Streptophyta; class Magnoliopsida; order Malpighiales; family Salicaceae; genus Populus; species Populus davidiana. The sequence continues at coordinate 13,548,908 of CM057803.1, forward strand.
CTAAAATGATGAACAATAATGTTTTATTATACATGAGAACTTTTTAACAATATAAGATATTAAATAAAATTTTAATTTTTTTAAAAAAATACAAAAACAGACAAGCTTTCAAAGCTTATCCCAAAGTATGAAAAAATAATTTTAAAGACTCAAATAGACACTCAATGCTTATGAAAAATAAAATACTGTTTTCTTTCAATAATCTCATCACTCATGGCAGTACAATTTTTGATGCGAAAACATGGCAGTACAATTTGTCCTTTTACCTTTCATATATATATATATATAAACTGTCACATAAAGAGACCATATATTTCAAAAGTAAAATGAAAGTGTAATCCAAGTAAAGAGACGAGGCCACTTGTAACTTAAAAATTGATCCAAAAAAAGTGTGATCATAATCTTCTTCTTTCCTTCCATTAATTTCTTCTTTGTTTTAATGATTTTTAGGTGCAAAATGCAACAACCAATACAAGTGCTAAAGGAAACAAAATCTGGGTCCATATCCCCAATCATTTCCCAAAACTCTCCCACCACACATTTCCATCCACTTGTTTAAACCGTAGCAAAGAAGACCTACCTATAAATTACTTTCACATTGTCCTATAATATAAATAAACTATATAGTAATAAAGAACATTAAGGCAAATCCACAGGATTTCAAAACCATATATGCTATTTAGTTTTGGTTTATACTTAGATTTGTGATCCGCACTACTCTACAGAATGGTAAAAAACAATTTAGCACACAAAAAAGATCTAAATAATGACAATATTTATAAAGAAACAAGAAAAATCTTATACTTGAATGATTAATTCAACTAGATTTAATAAGACCGGTTTAGTCTAATAATATGATTTAAACCATGAGCAATGATTGCAGATGAATCGTAAAAAAACATTTGGCAACAATTAAATAAAACAAATGAGCCATCAATATTATACCCAAAAAAAAAATGCAATTTTTTTGATACACTATTGTCACTATATTGTGAACAATGCTTATTACAAAAAAAAGCTAACTGAAACGGTTCAAACCCGACTACAAAATTTTAAATGATGACATAAAAAGAAGTCATATGGCTCACTAGAGAAAAGTTTTGGAAAAACAAATCGAACAATGAAACGCGCGTTTATTTATTTTAATTTCATTTAATTAAGGAATAAATTTTATTTTAAAAAATAAACTTCTCAAAGACTAACAAATAAAAAAACATGAGGTGACCCAATTAAATAAAAAATTTGATAAAACCATATGAAAAAAAAATTAACAAAGCTCAATCTCTAATTAAATAAATATTAAATAATAAAATAAAAATAAATTAGCTTAAAAGAAAATTAAAGTGGTTTTAGGCAAATCTCATGAAGCTAGGTTAATTTTTAAAGTTTGCCTCGCATGAAATCTTAAACATAGGCTTAACTAAGCTTAAATTCAAACCAATTAAATATTGAAGAAATAAGTTTGATAAAAAAATACTGCTTTTGAAAATTTTGCAAAGAAAATAAAACAATAAAAAAAATGAGAATGAAAGGGTGGAATCAAATAAAAAATGCAACTCTCAAAATTATCTCAGATTATAAAAAGCAGCAATAAAAAAAATAAAAATCAAATTTAAAAAAGAAAAAATAATAAATGATGATCAAATTAAAAGAAAAATCTAATTTAATGAATTATTTAAAAAATACAACAAAAAAACAGAGATTAAATAAAAAAGAAATAAAATTTAGAGGTTGGCTAGAAAAATTTGATGCACATCCCAGACACCAAGTTAAAAAAAGAAAATAATAATAATAATTGTCGATGACAAACTAGATTTTCTATCAATACACTCACCACATATTCAGAAAAGAGACGCTGAGACAAAACCGAATTAGCTACACTCGCTGTCTGAAAACAACAGAGCAACTAGCACGTTCCAGCTTGTCTGAAAACCGATTAATTACAAAATAAAATGATACAAATCCCCTTTAGCCAAGAGTTTAATTATTTTACACCAAGGGCGCCAATGTTTTTTTTCCTATACGGGCCTTCTATTACCCCCCTTTTGTTATTCTAAAAATAAAAAAGTAATTTTATTTTGCATTTTTTAATTGAAAATACAAAAGTAACACTGTACATTTTAATTGAAAATACAAAATCAACTCAAAAAAGAAATTATCTTACATGCCCCAGTCAATTTTAAAGCCCCAAAATTATCCCATTACAAAGACTATTTTACTTTTTAAAACCAAGAAGAAAACACTATTCCCATCCACATTCAATTGCGTGCGTCTAGTAGATCAACAATGTTTTCTCCTTTCTCTTTTAGTTTATTTATTTATTTATTTATTTAATACGAGAAAATTAAGAAGAGAGAAAAACTACATGCCTCAGAAAAATTCCACAGCTTCTCTGTAGATTATAAATTTATCAAGGAGCACAAAGGAGTGCACATTTAGGCAGGATTTTATATATATATAGGCAGAGCATGTTTATCACCCATTTTAATTTTCCTCATGCCATCCTGCCCCTCATTTTCATCGGTTTTTACATCACAGAACATGCATTGGGGTTCTCATCACTGAAGATCTGAGGATGTGCATAGTACTCATATCTTGGTGGATGATAATAATAATTATAAAAATCCATTTTCCTGAGCTCCATCACTGTGGTCTCTTCTGTAGTTTCCTCGGCTGCTGTTGCTGCTTTAGCTTCTGCTTTGGCCTCACTGTCACCACCGCCACCGCCACCTTCTTTCTTGTCGTTGCTCTCTCCTTGCTCACCAGCACCACCATCACCACCTTTGTTTTGTTTGTCACCTTCTTCACCTTTTTTCTCTTCCTTGGATTCTTTTCCCTTCTCTTCTTCTTTCTTCTCGGGCTCTTGTTTTACTATTACTGCGTGCTTGCCAGCTCTCTTGTACACATATTCAACTAGTTTCTGAGGTTCAAACACTCCCTTCACTGTCACCTCTGAGCTCTTAAGATCTGGTTCAGCTGATTCCACACCTATTAATATAATACCAAATTTAATTCCAGAAATTAGCGTTGGCTAGCCCCACACAGAAAAGTAAAATTTCAAGAAATCTAATCTGGGGCTGGTAGGATTTGAATAATTTGATGCAAGGGGAACTGAATTGACTTCGATTGGGACCAAGTTCCATGGAATCTAACAAGTTCAAATATATAATAACTAGAAAGAACGTGTTGATTTTAAAGGACTGATAAAGAAATGAAGTCTTTCTTTAAAAGATTCAAAAGGTGCCAAAAGAGCATGGGCGAGTCATTTTTTTTCTTTTTGGTGATGGAGAAATTATCTTAAATAAAAAAAAAGGGAAAAACTGTGAGCAACCAATGAATCTTACTAACAAAAGTTGAAGTGAACAAAACCACAATCGCATGAACCAAAAAAATGGTGCAAAGGGACCCAAGTAGAAGAAAGGGAGGCACTATTTAATTAATTAAAAGAAAACAAAAACTAGTCATGCCTTTCATTCTTAGTATCCGTTTCTTGATTTCCAGCGCACAAGCTTCACAATGCATGGATACCCTTAGCACCACCATTCTGATCACTGGAGGCTGCACTTAATCAAGAAAAATAATCAAATACTGAAATTGCAAAGAAAAACAAATCAAAAGAGCTGTTAAAATAAGAGTGTTGGTAAATACCTCTTCCTTCTTCTCTTCAACTTTAGGCTTCTCCTTCTCCTCGGCCTTCTTCTCCTCCTCCGACGGAGGTTTTGGGATCGGAGAGATGAGCACCACTTGCCTATGGCTTTTCCTTTGAACTCTTTCAAGAACTTTCAATGGATCCGCTTTCTCTCCTCTCACAACCACCTTACTAGCCTTACAGTCAGTAGCTACATCTTCAACTCCTGAAATTAATTACTCGTACACAAAAACACAATAAAGAGTCAAGAAAAGAAAAGAATAAGCGCACATTAATTACAAATGGGGTTACAGGTTAAGAGCGAAAGCTGCTAATTAAAGACACTGACCTTCGAAGCCCTTAAGGCACCTACGGACCTTACGGGCACAGCCCTCACAATGCATGTAGACTTTAAGTACAATTTCTTGAGGAGGTGGAGGTGATTTATCTTTCGTTTCCTCTGGTTTTTTCTCATCTTTTTTCTCTTCAGCCGCTGGTTTTTCTGCTGGCTTCTCTTCTTTCTTCTCCTCCTCTACTTTCTTTGCTTCCTCTGGTTTTTTCACCTCTTCTGCCGCAGGTTTCTTCTCCTCCTAATTAAAAAAATAATAACAATCAAGAAGCATGAAGAGCAAACTAAAACATTAAGAAAGACTCGTTCTTGTAAGATTTTAAGACCTCCCCCATTATCAGCTTAGGTTTTTGTACTGCAAGAACACGAGTAGACTTGTCAGAGTGATAGATAGGGAGAGATAAGCTTTGAAGTGCTTGTGTTTCAAGGCTTCAGTTTGGCTTGTTTTCTTTTCCCTTTGCTAAGAAAAAGAGAGGAAAATACATACTGCTGCTCTGAGTTTTGTTCCTATGTGAATGGTGGTGTGAGAGTTTTGAGGACCACCAGATCTGATGAGAAGGGAAGGAAGCAGCTATTTTATTTACAACGGCAGGCAGGCAGGAAATCTAAATTGTTATTTAATCGTCGTCGTCGTCATCAACAACAGCATGACGTGGCTTTTAATACGAGGGCACGTGCAGTAGAGGAGGGGCATGGTGGAGACAAATGGTTCCCGGAGGTTACATGCTCTTTGGACTTTTCCTTTTTCCCCGGTTTTATTTTATTTTTGCAAACTAAATCATTACTGGACTAATTTGTTTTTTTTTTTTTTTACTTTGCCAGGTGGTAACTCTTGTCTGTTCTCCTCTCTTGGTGGTCCTATAATAGTTTTGATTGGAGTGGATTGAATGTGTGTGATTTCCATCATCTTATCACCATTTTTCAGAAATTGATAAAGACGATGTTCTCGGCTAAGATTTGAAACATATGTGTTATTTATCTCAATACACTGATAAACATATGTTTTAAAAACTATATAATTTCATCGAATAATGTTATTTGTCTAATTAAGATTGAAATCAACTTGATTCATGGTAAAAAAAAAATTAGATTAAAATAATGATATATTAAATCAATTTTAATCAATTTTAATTAATTGTTAAATTCCTGAGTACAACTAGAATGTGTTAACTTAATTGATTAATTTTTTTTTCTTTTTTCTTCTCTTTAATGATCTTGAATTGAAGGAAAATCAATACTAAATTAAAGAATCCATTAGAGAATGAGAAACTAAATTATGGAAAGAGAGCATTGGTGCAACTAGATTGAAAATCAAAACTTAATTGAATAAAGGGAAAAGAGAAGGGTATGATGTCTGTGTTGTATGCGCAAGTGTGTGAGAGAAACCACCGCATTTAAGAGACGCACAAGGCTCCCTCAACTCTAGAAGGCCTCATTCCATGATGTTGCCAATATTGTCACCAAAGGCAGTGTGCATAGACAATGGTCACAATGCAACCAATATTGTTAAAAAAACGAATTAAATCTTAAAATTTTATGTTTTTACAAGTTAATATATATCTAATATGTTAAATCAGATTAAAATTTAAAAATTAATAAAATCAATTAAACTCGACCAAGCTCGTTTAAACTCGGTAAAATCAATAAAATCAAACCAATTATATGAGTTTGAAAAAAATATAAAATTATATATTTTAATAATAGCAACTTAACATTTTTATTATTTTAAACAATTTAAGTATCCAGTTTGTCTCTGACCTCCAATTTTTCTTTTTTTTCTCTCCCTCTCTTCTTCCTATCTTTTTTTCTCTATTTTCTGTGTAGTTTCCTTTTTGTTGCAAACAAGGTTTTTTTTTTTTCTTCTCACGTCGTAATTTCAGTCCTTCTATTTCCAATCATTTGTCAAATGCAAAAATATATATCTTTGTTTGAGGGTTTTTTTTTATTATTAAAATTTTCACAATAAAACTACAGTTATACCCTTTAGAGCAAATAACCATTTAACTTGCATGGGGAAGGCTTTTTTGTATTTTCCATTTTTTTAAATAATGAAGTTATGATTCAAAGGGTATCTTTTTTTACTTATAGTTTTTTTATTTTTTAAGTTGAGCCTGAGCATTAATTTGGTTATTTGGTTATCAATATCTAAATATTTTTTCTATATTAAAAAAGTTTTACACTGATTTATAGCATAACCCAGTACGGTATCTAGTTTATTATCCAAAGCATAGTTTTAAAATCTGGTTATGCCTAATAAGTCAACCCGAGACCCAGCCAACATCGGGCTGGGTTAAGGAAAAAACAATGAAAAAAAAAACCTGGTATGACCAGACAAAACCCGATCAAAAATCTAATTGTAACTCGTTACTTTTTTTTATTAAAATTAATATCATTTAGTTTTTTTTAAAAATTACTCAATTAAAATTTAGAACCCAGATCTTAAATCAAACTAGCCATCAAACCAGATTTAAAAACTATTATATAAAAGTTCTCCTCATAATTACTCCATTTTTATATTCCTTGCATCTAAACGCTGCCCCATGGTTGCATGAGGCCCACTGTATATACCGCCAACAGGTACTGTAAACGCTCTTGCAGACCTGCAGTTACCTTCAAGAAATTAATTAAATATTCTGAAGTATTTTAATTACCTGGATTTTTTGTGCGTGTTTATTTTTGTATTTTAAATTAATATTTTTAAATTAGTTTAATTTATAATATTAAAAAATAAAATAATATATTTTTAAATAAAAAATATTTTAAGAAACCATCACTATGTAATTCCAAACACTAAAATAATTAGATGTCTATGGCAAATGGGCAGTGGCTGCTGCCGACAAACCCTTACATTCACTATCAATACAATGCGAGGTTAGGTAAAAGAATAAATGTTGAATCTTTATTGAGCAATATTTGCAATTTGCATGACAAGGAGAGCATTAAATCTCTCTACATATTTATATTGTTATATACTCACAATTTCTCTGTCATTAAAGACGTTGAACCATAGTCTGAACTCTGAAGCATATTAATTTATTTTCAATTGCTAATATATATACCTTTTCTGTCATTCACGTTCATGTTGAACCTTGCTCAGCAGTATCCTCTGGGAAAGCCCGTGAGCAAAATTTAAAAATTATACAAGCATAACATAATATCAAATAATTTTATCAATCAAGCAATAAATTATTAATCATATTGGTTGTCTTTAGCAAAGATTTTAGCTTAGTGCTTCATTTTTTTTAATTAAGGGGAGTGTTCAAGTCAGTTTGTGTGTATTTTAATTAATCTCACATGCCTTAAAATTAACGACCATATAAGTTTTTAATAGTTATTATATTAGTAACACATGATTCAAATATAAAATTATAGAAAAAATAAATTTATTAATCTTAAATTTTTATTATTGATTGTATATTATATAGTTGTTTTTTTTTTTTATGGTGCAAGTAGTACTCTGTGCATGTGATGCTGAGTGTTAGATCATTTAATATTTTCGACCAGTAATGACGTTATATTGACACTCTCTTCCTTTTTCAGTAAATAATAATAATAATAATAATGAATCCTTTTCCCGGAAGAGTGATATAAACAATTTCTCTAAGTGTAAAATTTCCATTCAAAAGACTGGCCTTTTACAATACTCTGAAATAGGATACGCTGACTTTGTGAGATACGAAGCCTTATATAATACTTGGACATAGTCATGATAAAAAAATAATTGTGTTAGACCTTAGTGTGTAAAATCTCACTACCCAGCTAGTACTGTAACGATGTAGGTGCGATTAACACTGTATTTTAAAATTATTTATAAAAAAATTAATTTTTTTAATTTTAAATTAATATATTTTTAATATACTGATCTTAAAATTAATTTTTAAAAAATAAAAAAAATATTATTAAAATATTTTTTAAAATAAAAAATATTTTAAAAAATAATTAGAACTACATTACCAAACATGTTTAAGAATGATAATAACATTTATTTAAAATAAAAGTATGATAATGACATACATTTGGTGAAAAGAAGATAAGTCACAAACCTACCGAGTAACAATGCGTTCATAATCATTCTAAAAAAAGGGGCCTTCAACGTTATAATTAACATACAAGGGATTAAGTATGTCAGTTACGAGTCAAATCAGGGTTCACCTGTAAAACAAACACCAACCATATTTTATGTTTTCTTTACTTTTTCCTCAATAGATGTTCCTTCATTGCCATATATAACCCTTCCCAATTCACATTTTAAGCATGAAATTATTATTATTATTAACAAAAAACCCAATAGTCATCAGGAAAACATCATAGTACAAGACACAAAATATTATAGATTAGAATAATAGTTTGATATTTTTATCCTTCTAAGAAACTAACAAATCTTGTTATTCAGGGTAATACAATTTTTTTTCACAATATTCATTAAATATTATAAAATTAATGGAGGATAAATTGGTTTATATATATTTTTTAACAAAGAAATAACTTAATTACCATTGAAAATAAAATATTTAAAACTACGGTCTATGATCGTTTTAGTCTTTTTATGTTTTGCTAGAACAAGAAAATAATTATATTATCTTTAAAAGCAAAAAAATAAAATTAATTTCATCATGACTTTTATATGTATATATACACACCCGCTTGCTTGCATGGTTAACTAATTATTCATAATTATTGAGTATTTTGTTTTCATTCATATCTTTCCTTTTTGTTAGAATGAAATGGAAAATTCGTATTAATATTTTGCTTAAATTATAGAATTATAAATTATAGACATGACTGATCTGATTCATAAGATTAGTATATATATTTTGCTTAAATTATAGAATTATAAATTAATACATTGGAATAAATTTTAAAAATAAAAAATTATTTTAATAAATTTCTAAATAAATAAAAAATAATTTTTACCATAATCCTAAATACCTTGGTGATACACGAGATAAACGTTCTTTTTCGATAAAAAAATTAGATAGTTTTCTTAGCAATACGTCTTTTCTCACATATATATACATATCATGATTAAATTATTTTTTCAGCCGAGTGAAAGGATGTTTTTTGTTTAAATCCTAACATTTATATTTTTAATCTTAATATACATAGATGATATATTTATTTTTTAAAAATTATTAATTCAAGTTTTATAAATTTTAAAATTATTAAAATTTTATATGATTGTTAATTTTATAGTCTATAAAATTAATTGAGGAACACACAAATTAACCCGAACATTTATATTAATTTTTTTTTCAAAAAAAGGACGACATGACTGGCAATTGGATCACGCTCTTACTGCTTAAGATTAAAACGAAAAACACCATTGCTATTTATTTCTCCTGATTAAAGTTAGCAAACCAACAGTAACTTGCTTGAAATTTGGCATGTATGTTGTTGGAACGAAATATCCATAATTAATTATCTATGTGATGATTAATGCAGTATAGATACCACTTGGTGCCTGATAAATTCAATTCCTGGCTGGAAACGCAAGGTCACTCAAATTTGGCATGCAGTCTATATATTCTGTTTTGAGACGGAGTTTTGTACATACTGATTCGGTCACAAATCAACGTTGCAGTCGAGAATAATGAAGGTGCTATGGTTATATATTTTGAATTCAAACTTTATTTATATAAAAAAAATAATTTTTTTAATATATTTTTAATAATAACAATTTTTAGATAATTTCTTTATTGTTTATTATAGTAAATCAATTTTAATATTTTTTTATTAACTTTATAGTATTTTTAATATGTTCTCGATGATTATCTAAAAAAACATTGCAGTCAGAAACAATATATATGTAGTGTGGCCATTACGTGGCCAGCTCTTTCTCGTTTGCTTCCCTGTGGCCGTGAGCTTGTTGGCCATAATTAATCGATCGAAGAAAACCAAGCTTATATAGTTTTCACGTTTTAGATTTAGGTTCAGTCAACAAGAGAAGGGGACACCTTTATATATATTAACTCACTAGAAAAACCTTTATATATATATATATATATATAGAGAGAGAGAGAGAGGGAGAGAGAGAGAGAGTTAACCTAGCTAGCCTGCTTTCTTACAAGATAGAAATTGTTTCCACATTTTTGGAACTTAATAAATTCAACTTAATGAGAGCAAGTATGGATCCCAAATTGCAATGTCCAATAAAGGGATACCCTCCAAATTTAATCGAGTAGATGGATCGAAAGTCGTGAATGGTCTGCAATGGAGGGCATCACAAGTGTCACAGTTCTCCAGGATCGATAGGACCATGACTTCTTTAGAAAAAGATGATTAACCAGCTCACAGAAACCTAAGGTACAAGAAAGGTCCTGGCCTACAAAACCATATGCAGTGCCCTTGAGAACTGGGGAGCATGTTACAATACCTTTCATTTCTTCCTTCTGTTAGACACAAATAATAAAACCTACAGCGAGAGATTTATCCATCTCCAAAGTCTCCTAGCCTGTGCATGGTTCCCAACTTTTTACTGATCAGTTTAGAGGTAATTCAGCCTTTTCCAGGGATGTATATATAAAAGGCACATGATGGCGGTACTTTTGGTTATCATTGTAGATTTTGGCTAGATTTACCAAACCAATAATGACAACTAGAGGACACATAACTAGTGTTTGGTTACTGGAATAAAAAAAATAAAAATAATGAAAATAAAAAATAAAAAATTATGTTTGGTAATAATATACAAAATAAAATGATTGTTTTTGTATTCTGTTTAGCTGATGATGAATAAGACTATAACTAATATAAAAAAAATCAAATTTATCCTTAATATGTATTACCGTCAAACTTACATATTTTAAAAGATAATTAGATATTATTTTTTTTACTATAGTTAATATTGTGTTCAAATTAATAACAATATAATAACCCAAATTGACGAAGAAGAAGAGAATTCTGATTAATTTGTACCATATGAATTTTTAATGTCATAAACTTCAATGTAATATTTATGGATGAAATCCAATTTAATGTAATGACAACGATGTTAGTTTATTATTGAATGACAATAAAATATTTATTTTATTATTGTGTTGTGTGTGCAACTATGAATTTAAGTTTTTGCAAGGTTGATAGATAGGGAATACAGATACAAATTGGCATCACACAATGTTTTGCACTAATGGAAATACCGATAGAATATATCTATCAATATATTCTAGAGACCATGAGAATTGTTTCTTTTCACTTTAGCATTGTTTATGATGTTCATTACATATAGGCATGTTGACGTAATGTATCCGTCAGTATATTTCAAAGACCATAGGAATTGTGCCCTTTACCATAACATTGTTCACTGTGTTCATTACATAGAAATATACTGACGGTATGTGTCCGTCGGTATATTACAGAGACCATGAGAACTGTTCACTTTTCAATGACATTGTTCATTATGTATATTCCAAAGAGTTAGAAAAGAATTATTATAAATGTCACTGCTATTATTAACGCACCAACAGATTATAGATGATATTCTATTGGTGATATGTTATATTGATCGATGGATATACCGACACAATAAAACAAGTAATTTTTTTCTTGGTGCACTTTATCCATCTATAAATTCATCAATATATTTATTATCAACGGATTCACCGACAATCCATAAATTATCGACAAGAGTTTTTTCAATGAATTATTTTCATTCGTGATCGGTAACATATGTACTGACAGATTGCTAGTGTAAATATCGATAAAAATTTTCATTGATAAATTTGTGAAATCTAGTAGTAAGAGAGTCACAATCTCTCAACCTATACAAACTCTCAACCTACACATTCTTTTATGAGCAAGCTATACCGAGATACACGCTACATTCTCTTATTTTTATATATATTATTTTCTTTTTTACATTTTGAATAGTCTCTCATTCTAGAAATTTACCTTTTCATAAACGCTGAAACACAAACTCGATCTAGTTCACACATCTTATCCAAGCTTGACAATAAACCGTGAAAAGCGTAATTTCCATGTGAAGGTTTTTTCACTACTTCATCATTAATAACATAGAAAGAGACATTACCATGGATGCACTACCTATGCTTCTCTGATATCAATTAACTCACTCACGAACAAACAAAGCCTTAGAGTCGATGCATAAAAGAAGTTGGAGCAAAGCCATACAATTTTTATCATATCGTACTCAAAGAATGACTCTAAAGGAGATATCAAGTGCCAATCATGTCCAACTAAAGCTTACCATTTAATGGTAAAATTATTTGATGGCCAATGCATGTGATGATGTCTTGTGGATCCCATTTTGGACCCACTTTAACATACAACATCTTAGCGGGCATCGACTCAAATAATCAACAAATAGTACTTATTTCAACTTTTTTCTTAGCCCCATAAACACAAGCGCCCTCTCTTTGCCTCTTCGAGTCTCAAAAAACTTGATCACGATAGAAAGAGTATAAAAGACGTGACAATTGCCTGTATGGCCACCAATGGTAAAGAATCTACTGGGACAAGGAGAGTGGATTGTGGCATGGTGGTACCTTAGAGATGAGGGGCCACGTAGTGGAAGACACATCCTTCTCCATAATTTATGAAGAATGCGATTTTATTGAAAGAAGAAAACTAAATGAAAACATAATTTAGCATACTTTGCATTGCGCTTACAATAAACCTATTCAATGGCAGCCTCAGGTGTCTAACATTAGCTTGGTAACGAAGCCCGATTAGGGATGAAATCCATGTAGTATGGCCTAAAAAGGAAAGGATTTTTTTTATATATATATCATCCTAAAAATAGTTGGGTTTAAAATAAGGTTTGGAAAACAAGAGGAGTAACCAAGAAAGCAAGGTTATGATGAATTCTAGACAACGAAGAGCCACGAGTGAATTGTATAGTTTCAGGCTTTCAACCCAATTGTTTTTACTTTTTCAGGATTTTGTAACACAATATTTCATGTTGTTGTGAGTTTCAGTTCTAAAATGTTCCTTCCAATAGCACTGGCTCAAATAAGGCGATTCTCATATGCACATCCTTTATTTAGCCATTGTTAACTTTCAGTTTTCGAAGATGCATTCATGGCTTTTCGATCTGATGGCCGCCGGAAACAGATAAGTGTAGAAGAGGGATGCTTGCCATAGCCAAACACATCTTAATTATCATTAAATATCATACAAGGTGATTGCAGAGAACTCAAGTCTACTGATAGAAGAAGGTGATTGCAGTAAAATCTGAAACTGTGACTCGATGCCTTAGCAGTAGCAGGCTCTCTGAACAATCTCATTTCCAATTAGTGCGGCTCAAAGCCCATTAGAAGGAGATCTGTGTTAAGACATTAGACATGTCCATTTTTGAATGGATGGATATTCATTTGGGACTCTCATCTCTACGAAAAGAAAACTGGATTCACCAGTTGTTTTATCTTAGAATTCCGAGAGAGAAAGAGAGAAATCAGGTTAAGGGCAACCCTTGAAAAAAACCAATATTTTCATAAACTTGTGTATATACGCAGTCACAGTGAAAAAGCAAAGCACTTCACAAAAGAGATGGACGCCAAATTTAATTTTACATTTGAAAGAGTTTTTGCAAAATTTTTAATTTTTTTAATTTCAAGTTAATATTTTTTAGATTATTTTGGTATATTGATATAAAAATTAAAATTAAGAAAATATTGAAGAAAAAATCACTTTCATGAAACCAATCAGCTCACACGTACTTGAAATAGCCTGTCTGCTGGTTCAACCCATAAAGTAAAGGCTTTGTTTGCTATGTTTTCGTTACCTGCCAAAGCCTTAAAATTTTCCCAAGGAACAAAACAAAATGCAGAGTCTCTCTCCTTCTTTCTCTCTCAAGTCTCAACTTATAAAGGACCTCTCGTTAATGATCAGTACACCACCTCTCGGTCCCATTCCTATCCTCCCTCTCTTGGGACTCGAGAAAATAAACAAAGAAAAACCCTCCTTAACATTTATTAATTAAGAATCTTTCCACAACACGTAGACAAGGGAACGGAGAAACGAGCGGTGGCTAACCAAGAAAATGAAGGTTGAGAGAAAAGGCAAAGCGTACCCATCCCAACCTTCAGCATCATCATCAAGATTTTCATATAAAGATCCTGACTCGGTGTTAAAGCTTCTACCAGTAACTATTCTAGCTTTAGCCCTCTCTCTTCCTAACCAGGACCGTGAAGTTCTAGCTTATTTGATAGCGAGGTCCATCTTTGTCACCACCGCACCAGACCCGTCTTCACTTGTAACCCAGCATCCAAAACACAAATGTAAAACCAAGAGTACTGCCAGCAAGAATGACAAATATTGTGACCAGAAAGTTCCTTCTTTTCAATGCGGGTGTTTTGATTGCTACACTAGGTTTTGGTATAGATGGGACTCATCTCCAAATAGGGATTTCATCCACCAAGTTATTGAACCATTTGAAGAGCATTTGGTGCAAAAAATTGAGTCCTCAAAGAAGCACAGCAGAGGCAAGAAGAAAGGTAAGGTCTTGATGACGGGCCATTTTGAATCTGATAATGTTTTGTTTAATATACCTGAAATAGCAGTGCCTAAAACTGTACGCGAAGTGATGATAATGCAAGAAAATCTTGAAAGTGGAGAGATCGAGGGAAATGAGGTTGTCTTCGAAGAGGAGATGGTGGGTGAGGAGGTGACTAGGAACCTGGAAATGGAGGAGGTGACAGGACATGCTTCAGGCTACAATGATAACAACCACAAGGGTTTGGCTATGAAGGTTTTACTGGACGTAATGGGTTCACTGAACTGTCGTTTATGGAGTAATCTTTGGAGTCCTGGCATGTAAGGAACATATGTTTTGCTCTTGGTTCATTTTGGGAGATATTGTTACTTCTGCATGTTGGAAACCTTTAATTTCTAGCACTATAATATTTTGGGGAAAAATCTCTAGGGCATTATTCTTCAGATGGATAGTGACGGAAGTGGAAAAAAAGAATAAAAAAACAACATTATGGCTTAGATATGGTCCATATATGTTCCAATAATAGAGGTAGCAATAATTTAGGGACTGTTTGGTACTCGGTATTATGGTTCAAGTATGATGCAATATTTTGACAAAAAAATTCTTATTTTACTCTTTCAAAAAGTCTCCCATAGTGATTGTTTTTAATAAAATATCCTCGTATTTGTATTTTCAGAAAGGGTGCTCCTGATATATTAAAAAGAATTTAGTATTATGCAATTCTAACAGGGCACTCCTAGGTGGAAGGAATTTAGTAAATTCTCTGACACTGACCTCCCTCTAGCTTTGGATATTTTAAGGTTAATGATGTTTTTTTAATGTGATTTGTCACAAAATTGAAGACCTAAAGTAATATATTGCTGGTGAGAGAGTTTAAAAGATTTCTGAGCAACGATGGTCTTTGTCAACATGATATCATCATTTGCGAATCTTTGCTGCAATCGAGCAAGAGATCTTATGGTGTACTTTTGTGCCTTTTGGTAATGCATTGATATGAGATTGGATTTGAACCAAATTAAAGAAAAACAGGAAAAAAAAAATAGATATGATTTGGTGGGTTCATCTCATTAAAAATCAGATTGTAATTTATTGGTTTTTTTTTTTAAATAATGTTATTTTAATTAGTTTAAAAAATAAATTAAGTTAGGAAACTCGATAACCTCATCAAAACTAGAAATTCAGGTTTTGGATCAGGCTGGCCACCAAACCAGATCTAAAAATTATGCTTGGAAGTATATTTTTTAATTATTTTTTTACTTTTAATATTAACATATCATAATTATTTACAAATTTTAAAAAATAATATTTTTAAAATCAAGGTATTATTGAAAAATAAACACTACCTTTAAAATTACTTTAAAAATAAACTGAACCACGAAATAAACTCTCTGTTAACATATTAGCTTATTTTCCATGTAAAACTGTTTATATAGAATGTTGTTTTAAGTTATTTTTTGATAGAGGTTATTAGTGGTGCATATTTGTATTGTCTAATCATAGTTTTAAAATAAAAAATTAATTCTTTAATTCATGACCTAGATCTTAATCCAAAATTAAGCTTGGATTAGACCTAACAACTATAAATTAATTCACTCTCAAAAGTGAAAACTTGAAGTGGCACAAACCAAAACGTTCCATTGATAGCCACTAGTCAGTTCCAATCACGTTATTTGGAAGGACTTTGAAGATGAAGCAGAAATTTCACTTTTACGTTTTGTGTAATTAGTATTCTAGTAATACATATATATACACACATAGAAGATATAAATATATATTTATTTATTGAAGATAGAAATAAATTTGTTTATCATACAATTTTAAAATAACTTTATATATATCCTTCTAAAAAAAAATAGACAGGATTCATTATTTTTATTTCTAAATGTTTCAACCTTTTCTTATCATAAAATTGTAAAATATACTAAAACGAGTGCAGTCCACAGTAAAACACTGATTTCTTTTATATCCCTGTTAAGTAACGTTTTTTTTTTATTATTATTTTTTATGCCTTTTGAGAAAAAAAAATTTGCTTTTTTTTTTTTAACAATTTTTTTTTAATTTAGTTTATTAATGTTAAATTTTTTTATTTAGTTATCAGACTTTCATGATACATTTTCCAGATTTAACGGGTTAACCTAAAATTTTTTTTTCTTTTTAATTATTTTTTTTCGTTTAGTTTAATTCGTTAATGTTAAATTTCTTTCTATTTAGTTGTTAGACTTTCATGACACACATTTTTCAGATTTAACGGGTTAACCTGGTTGGACAAGTTAACCTATAATTTTTTTTTTTTTTGCTTTTTATTCTTTTTAATTAATTTTTTTCGTTTAGTTTAATTTGTTAATGTTAAATTTCTTTCTATTTAGTTATTAGACTTTCAAGACACATATCCCGAGTTTCACGGGTGAACCTGGTTTCACGAGTGAACTCAGTTAATTCCGGGTTGACCCGTCAATTTTTATTTTTATTTTTTTTTTCATAAATTTTTTTGTTTAATTTAGTTTGTTAATGTTAAATTGTTTTTATTTAGTTATTAGACTTTCATAACACAGATCTTGGGTTTAACGTGTTAACATGATTTGACGAGTTAACCCGTATTTTTTTTTAATTAATTTTTTTCATTTAGTTCATTTGTTAATGTTAACTTTTTTTTTATTTAGTTACCAGACATTCATGACACGGATCCAGGGTTTAACGGGTTAACTTGGTTTGACGAGTTAGCCTGTAATTTTTTTTTTTGCTTTTTTTTTTCCTTTTAAATTAATTTTTTTCGTTTAATTTAAATTGTTGATGTTAATTTTTTTATATTTAGTTATCAAACTTTCATGACACGGATTCCGGGTTTTTTTTTTAAGTTATCTTTTTTTTTACTGTTTTTTTATGCCTTTTGAGAAACTTTTTTTTGCTTCTTTCTTTGTTTTTTTTCTTTTAACAAAATTTTTTTGTTTAATTTAGTTTATTAATGTTAAATTTTTTTATTTAGTTATCAGACTTTCATGATACGTTTTCCGGATTTAACGGGTTAACCTAAATTTTTTTTCTTTTTTTTCTTTTTAATTAATTTTTTTAGTTTAGTTTGTTAATGTTAAATTTCCTTCTATTTAGTTATTAGACTTTCATGACACACGTTTTTCAGATTTAACGGGTTAACCTGGTTTAACAACTTAACCTATAATTTTTTTTTTTTGCTTTTTATTCTTTTTAATTAATTTTTTTCGTTTAGTTTAGTTTGTTAATGTTAAATTTCTTTCTATTTAGTTATTAGACTTTCAAGACACATATCCCGAGTTTCACAGGCTAACCTGGTTTCACGGGTGAACCTGGTTAATTCTGGGTTGACCCGTCAATTTTTTTATTTATTTTTATTTTCATAATTGTTTTTAATTTAGTTTGTTAATGTTAATTTTTTTTTATTTAGTTATTAGACTTTCATGACACAGATCCTGGGTTTAATGTGTTAACATGATTTGACGAGTTAACCTAGATTTTTTTTTTCTTTTTAATTAATTTTTTTCGTTTAGTTCAGTTTGTTAATGTTCATTTTTTTTTATTTAGTTACCAGACATTCATGACACGGATCCAGGGTTTAACGGGTTAACTTGGTTTGACGAGTTAACCTGTAATTTTTTTTCCTTTTAAATTAATTTTTTCCGTTTCATTTAAATTGTTGATGTTAATTTTTTTTCTATTTAGTTATCAAACTTTCATGACACGGATTCCGGGTTTGATAGGTTAACCTGGTTTGACGAGTTAGCCCAGTTAATTCTGGGTTAACCCATTAATTTTTTTTTTCCTTTTTAATTATCAAACTTTCACGATACGAATTCAAGGTATGACGGGTTAACCTGATTTGAAGGGTTAACCCAATTAATTCATTTTTTTTCTTTTTCTTCATTAGTTTTTTTTCTTCATGTTGGTTTATTTTCTTTGTTTTTTTTTCTTTTTAACTAATTTATTTAATTATCACACTTTAATGACACGACCTTGCAGCCAGATCCACGTCCAATGCTATTGGGTCTGGTATTGCAGTCCAAACACTTTTATGCTAAGGGTTAACCCAAGTTTAATGTTATTATAAATATTACTCTTGGGTTAGGCGTTGCAACCAAACCTGAGATTTTTTGGTATAACTTTTGTTGTAACCCATTTTTGGGTCCCCATAAAAAAATAATAAATACAAAAAAAAAAAAAAAATGTGCGCATTACTGGTCGCAGTAACCCACGTTTACGTTTAGCTAGTTACTGTGCTGTGCTAATTAATTCGCGGGGTTACTGTGTGCACAGTAACCCCGGTTACTATGCACGCTAATTAATTCTCTGGTTACTGTGCACACAGTACCCGGTTACTATGTGCACAGTAACCAGCCAATGCAAAAAAAAACAGAAAAGGGCTAAACGGTGCCGTTTTAAACGGCACTGTTCCCCTTTCTTCCCCACCTAACATACAACAGTAAAGAAGGAAAAAAGATGTATATTTAATGGCGTTGGTCCCTCCAGCCCACCGACCGCCGGTCCCTCTAGCCCACCGACTGAAGACATTGGCCGACCGCCTACCGCACCGCCGAAACTGAGGGAGGCACGCCTGGACAGCCACGCCCGACCAGCCTCCGCATGACCCCACGATGAAAAAAAAAAAACACATGCTCACGAGCTGTAAATGGAGGAAGAACAAAAGGAGAAGAAAAAGGAGGAGGAGAAGAGAAGAGAAGGGAGAGACAGAGAGAAGAAAGCAGAAGAAGAAGAAGCAGAGAAGAGAGTCCAACATCACCACCGCAGGTAGCCTTTCCCATCGTTGTTTTGTTCTGCATACAGATGAAGACAGCACAGTAACTTGCTAATTAATGCATGGTTACTGTGCATGTGCACAGTAACCCGCAGATTAATTCTCTGGTTACTGTGCACACAGTAACCCCGGTTACTATGTGCACAGTAACCAACCCATTCTTTGGGCCAGGTTCGGCCCAGCCCATATATTTGGGCCTGATCCGGCCCATTTCAAAGAAAAAAAATCAAAAATATTTGTTTCAGCATTTTATAATTTTTCCGCGTAATTTTTATGTCATTTTGATTAATATTTGGTTGTATTTTTTTTATGTTGTTAAAAATACAAAAAAAAAAACTTCCATAAAATACAAAAAAATTAAAAAAAGAGAAAAAAATGTTTTTGTGCATACGGCCAAGTGTCTCAAAGCTAAAAATTCATATTGTATTTTTTTCATACACCAAAAAAAAAATATTTTAGCATGCATTTTGGCTTTAATAACCAGTTTATTAAAGTAAAGAGAATATTGGCCAATATTTCAAAAACAACAAAAATTTTATTTTGTTTGTCTCTTAGTACCCGGGGTATGACTTTACACGTAATGCATATTCCGGATATTTAATTCCTCTTTTTTTTTTTACAATAGAACCTGGGGTATGACATTACATGTAATGCGTATTCCGAACAATAAAAAACCACAACGCGACCTTGGATTTTATCAGACATTAAAACAATGCAGCTTACCTTAGGTAGGGCGTAGTTGGGGTGCTAATACCTTCCCTTTACGCAACCAGTCTCCGTACCCGATCTCTAAAGACCAGTTAAGGTTCCTAGTAACCAGAATACTAGGTGGCGACTCCCTGTCCATTTTTAGCTTAGAGACAAAGAACTCCTTGTCTCACCATATTTTCCATGCCAAATAAACAACATACCACACCCTCATGAAGGGTTGGGGGTGGACGATCGCCGCGCCGCCGCACACGTGCGACAACTTTATTAAAAGACTTAACACTTTTAGATCTTAATTATTTTTTAAATGCAAAAAATAATTGACCCGCGGCATCGCGCGGGCATGTAACTAGTAATAACTAAATGCTATCATGTAGTTCCATGCATATTAAAAAAAATGTGGAGTTTAAGAATTAGTATCATGAATCAGATATAAAAATATTGTTTTTTAAATTAATATAGATATTTAAATCAATTTGTATATATCTTGATTAATTCTATAAACACTAAAATTAATAATCATATAAGTTTGTCACCCTAAAACTTATAATTTAAATTAATGATATTTAAAAAAGAAAATACAGAGCTGAACTAACACTCTTTCCTGGTTTTGGTCAAAGCCCCAGACTCCTCCCCCACCCTTGTAAAAACAAACCTTTCCCTTAAGGATTCTGCTTGTCGTTGCTTTGGTTTCTTGGTTTCCAAGAGGAAGTACATCTTCACCATTGATGATGATTGTTTTGTAAGTTATTCTTTCTATCTAGCATTTGTTTTCCACCATTTTAGAGAGCAGGGAGCGAGATCGTGAAAGTATTTGTGAGGGTCGCAATAGATGTTTTCAAAAATATATAAAAGATAATTTTTAAAAAATTAAAAAAAATACATTGAAATTTTTTGAAAAAAATAAATAAAATTTTTATAATGCAATTCAAAACGGGCGATTCTATGATAAGTAAACGTGGGGTGGGACCGAGAGGGGGCCACGTTGAGATTTTCTTGAGTTTTTGTTGACGTGGTGAATATGGCTAAGGAACAAGCGGGAAGGAGATCAATGCATTGGCTCAGCATGTACTGAATTTGCTTACACCATCTACGCCATTTTTCTTCAACACCCTTTATGATCTGCGTAAAGAAGTGTTGATTTTGTGAATCAGTAGGCACCTAACATCAATTGCACATTGGTTACTGATTCTTGGTCTTGGCAGTGATTTTGTCTTGAGTGTCGATTGAATTCAACCTTGTCTGCGTGGTTTCTTTTTTATTCAAAATCTCTGAAGAAAGAAGTGTGTGTTTTTGGCTTAATGTTTGTCTAATTGATTATTAATTTTATTTCACACAGGTATGTGGATGCTTTTTTGACAATCCTAAAAGGCACCCTATTCCCATCGTGTGGAATGAACCTTGCCTTCGACAGGGAATTGACTGGCCCTGCAATCTACTTTGGACCATGGGTGATGGTCAACCCATTGGGAGATATGATGGTGTGTGGGCTGGCTGGTGCTACCTAATTACTTGTTGGATTTGAATGGTGAAAAGATAATGCTTCCGGCTGACATTATATAGATCTTGATATTTATATCTAAAAGGAGCTAAGATTAGCTGCTAAGATTAGCTGAATACCTTGATGCTTCAAATGACGGGCACACACGGACCTCTTTTTTTATTTATTTACGTGGGTATCCGGATCAACTTACGCGCACCACAACTGTTAAAGAACCAATTCAACCCAAAAATTTAAGCTTTTAGGTGCGGTTTCAGGATATGATTTATATTATTTTTTAACACATCCTCTCAAGTGAAAATCCATTGGACTTGAAACTTACATAGACCTACATTACCTTATGCTTAATTTTATCAAATAAATGAGGATTGTGAGATTCGAACTCGTGACCGTTTGGTCATCAAAGCTCTGATACCATGTTAAGAAACCATCTCAACCCAATAGCTTAAACTATTAGATGAGGTCCCAGGATATAATTTATATTATTCTCTAACAACGATTAATCCTACGACTCACTGAACATCCTGCAAACCTAGTGAGCATGTAAAGCACTGCGAAGGTGACAGGCGTGCACAATGAGATTTGAACCCAAGTGCAGTGGAAGTGAACAAACCCCTTCCACCGCTGGGCCAAGACCTCAGGTGCACACAAGGACACTTTTCAATGTCCTGTTCGATGTGGATTTCAACTAATCTGTGATCATCTGAATCTTGGGGTGAAGACAGGGCCTGCCATACATTTGGCATAGCAAGGCAAGCATTCCATTTGTGAATTTGAAGAAGGAATACAAGGGCATCTACTGGCAGGAAGACATCATCCCATTCTTGCAATCTGTTGTCCTGCCAAAAGAGTGCAGAACCGTACAGCAATGCTACCATGAGCTTTCCAAACTGGTCATGGAAAAACCTGGTCCTGTTGATCCCTGCTTTCAAACACTTGGTGATGCCATGGTTACATGGATTGAAGCCTGGGACGAGCGCAACTCACCAGCACAAGAAGCTGCAGCTCCCGTCATTGGCGTTGAGAAAAGCTGGGTTCTCTCTTTAGCCTTAAGAGACAGTATTTCATTTAATTTAAGAGAGAATTTCATTTCTTTGACTGTTCTAGTTGGATGTGATTTCCTTTACCCTGTACCATTATGCTCTGCTTCCTTTTTGTCATGCTTTGGATCTCTATGATCTAGATACAAAAGATTTGTGATCTAAATATAAGAAAGGATTGTCATTATTTTATATATGATCTTGAATTTTGGATGCAGCTTTTTTCTCAGGTTTTCTGGACTGGACTATCAATCTAGTGAATCCGAGTCCAAATCTTATCTGCCTTTTGATTCAACCAATGAGATATTGTGGAAGTTGTTAATCTTTTATCTCCTATCTGTATAATTAACATGTCAACTGTGGATTTAGTTTAAAATAGGAACATTGCACTGATCTTTTAAGATTTTCATTGGTTTATTAGATTGGAATTGATGGTCCATTTAGTTAAATGAACTAGAATATATCCTAACTTGTTTGAATCACGTCCCTTTGCAGCCCTCTGGTACCTTTTTTACGTGGGAGATTGACTGAAAAGGCCATTATACATGAAACATCAGCTGCAATAGTGCAAACTGCGAAGTTATCTAGTCACGATTCCAAAGGTTAGGTTTTGTGGCGGCCTAGAATTTGTGGGGTGCTGATGTGGCTGCAGTGTACCATCCTTATCGAACCCTATTACAAATTGCAAATAATTCCATTGCTGTGTGCTGCCTAACTCGCATGGTGTCCAGCACCCTCAAGGTGGCTTCTCCTTATAAGCGTTTCAGAAGTTATTGTCTGCTCCTTTAATTTTGTCAAAGTTAATGCCATAATAATTCCAAATGGGTGCCTGGTTTATGATAATAGATGGGCTTGGCCGGCATTGAAGCAGTAACTTGAAAATTACGGATGCTGTATTATCCTTGAAGGCAGGAAGAAGCCAGAACAGTCAAGAAATCCCTCTCCTACATTAAACAGCCATTCTAGAGCGCACAAGCATGATGATGGAAGTGGATGTATATGATCGATGCACTCCTCTCTCTGCCTTGTGAGTTTGAGAAATTGTGAGGCGGCCTAGACCTAGTCGCCTACCGGAGCTAGCTGGATGTGCACTGAACAGCAACATTTTGTTTCCTTTATCCAAATCACGATGTGGGATATCATTATCATCCATTTCAATTCGAAGGAACATGACTTTTCCATGTAGCTTGCAGATATGAAAATTTGGTGAAGTCTGCTGTTTCCTTAAAGAATCATAACCTAAAACACCAATTCAACTTGATGTTGCAACCTTAAATTGGTTTTGTTTAGAACGCAAAAAATACTCGTACCATTTGCACACGATAAAGGGTGATTTATTTTTATTTAATGTGTGGTTGAGATTTAGCATAGAAAATACGAAAGTTAGGTTTGAATAGCTTGTGAATTTCTCTAATCCTTGCGAACATCGAACATAAAGACGTTTTTACCAAAACTATCGTAAATCCAAACACTGATGTGACTTAACTGCAATAATTCTGTCGTCTTTGTACTACAACTTCCTGTTCATGTCTTTGCGTGCCGTTTACGACTCATCTTTCCACACACACACACACACACATATATATGAAGGATGCATACATGAAGGATGTGCACTACACTAGCCTTTATAGATGATTTTTTAGGCTGTGCCAAGTGAATCGGACGTTGCCTATTAGCCGCCCACCTTTTTCTTACATGGTCTTGCCTTTTTATATTTGCCATAGCTTCTTGTATATTTCTTCTTCTCGAAGTAGTATAGACTTATGTGAGTGGTCCGAGCAGCTCAGGTCTTGTTTATACATATATTCCATTAATGCCAATGGAGAAGTATCAAATATTCCTTCCTGTTTCTGGCCCATCAAGTCCTTCAGTTTCACCATCATCATTAAACATGGCAAATCCTCTAATCTATTTTCATGGTGACAGTGAAAATGGGGTCAAGCCAGAAAGTAGGTTTCAACAGTTGGATGCTAAAAGCAGTGTTTCTCAGACTAGTAGAATCTGTAACGGTTCTGAGTTTAAGGTGAAACCAGGAAAGAGAGGAGGGGATAGTGATGATTTTAGGAAGCATAGATATGCATTTCAAACTCGAAGCCAAGTTGATATACTTGATGATGGGTATAGATGGAGGAAATATGGGCAAAAGACTGTCAAGAGCAGCAAGTTTCCAAGGTTAGTATCCTGTTAATCAACTAAAGATTTGCTGGTTCTTTTGTGGTATGATTACTTAAACACTCTCTGAACTCTCTAGCTTGTCAATTTTCTATCTTCAATTGAAGCATGAACGTACTTTTTTACTACCCACCTGCCTTATTAATTGTTGTTGTTGGAATTAACTATATTGGTTAGTGTTGATTCTTGCCAAAATTTTCCTGATGCTCTCGTACCCTCCAAAAAGCTAGGTTTTTTTTTTAAAAAAAGTTTTCACTCCAACATTGTGATCATTTTGACTCAGACATTATCTATAGTACACATTGAACAAAAGTGACTAAATTCATTGAAGACGGGACAAGGCTTGTGATATGGTCATTGCTAATTGAAAATTAATTTAGGTCAGATCATAAAACAGAACCAAAATCATCATCCGATGGGAAGTTTGTTTGTTGAATATTTAATTTCGACTGCAGAAGTTACTACAGGTGTACAAGTACTGGGTGCAATGTCAAGAAGCAAGTCCAACGCAATTCTAAAGATGAAGGGATTGTTGTGACTACCTATGAAGGGATGCATAACCATCCAACTGAGAGGTCCTCTGAAAACTTTGAGGACATCCTGAGACAGATCCAAACTTATACTCCTTTCTAAATTATGCTGCAACTTTTTCCTTAATGCTTGGATTGCACATAGACTACTGTAATTCTGAATTGGGGATGGAAAATAAATAATCTTCAACAGAAGAAAACATTGGAAGCCACTTTCCTTCTAGCTATGGAGTAGTTCTGATGATGCTGGACAGATTTGGCAGATTCATTACATCGAGCAGCCATACAATGTTTAGAATTGGCATATAATTACCTCTGCAATTCTGGAGACTCATTACTTTAGCTCATCTGATTCACAATTCTTGGTCAAAAACAGGAGCAGAATTGGATGCTAAGAAGGTTGGATGAAAGAGTATAGTTATTGAAGTTTTGGTCAATTTGTAAATGAAAATGGTTGGATAGCCTATTTCTATTTAAAATCTGGGATTGGGATTGGATTCATGTTGGAGCAGATTGAAAAAACTCAACTAGAACCTTATGTGTATTTTACTTGAATCCATATTATTCTTCAGCATCAATTGCTTAACTGTTATATGATAGACAGATATCCCACACATTAAAGGGCTCCAAGGAAAAGGCTGGGAGCTCAGAATTCAGGTCACCTTTTGTTCTAGATACGACATTAAATTCATGTTCTTCTGTAGATTTAAAGGGAGGGCATAAATTTATTTATTTTAAATTTCATTCTTCAAAATCCCTTAAACGTTCAAGATCGTTCCCATGTCAGCAAGATATTGGGGTGATAGCTCCATATATCACAGATTCAGCTATCTGTTTGACTACATGTATCATCACCAGTAAGTGTAGAAGTATGAAAATTCATATATATGTGCATTATTCATGACAGTAAGGTAAGAAAATCTCCAATCAGAAGACAGATTCATTCAAACAAAATATCAAGGAAACATCAGTTGAATGACCACCGCAGTTTAGAACCAAGCTAGAAAGTAAACAAAGAAAATATCATGTTGGGAACTCAATCACCTCATTGCCAACCCCATGATTACCAAAACTCCTCTTTGAGATGATTCCAAATGCGCACACAATGAAAGCAATTGTAAGCCAGCCCATAGCGACCATCCAGCTTGCCCCATATCTTTCTTGATCACCATTCGAAACTCTCTTTTCTTCTTGTTCACTTGCCTCCACCACCACCACCTTTTCTTCCTCTTTCTCTCTCTCAGTACAGTTATCACAAATATAAAAAGAAAAGGAAGAGGAAGAAGATGATGAATAGGAACGATGATGGCTAAATGGAGACAACCCTCCTTTGCTTGCTTCAACATCTTCAGTCTCATCATCAGAAGCATAAGAGAACACTGATCTAACTTCACTCTCTTGAACTAAACCATCCAAATTATGACATATCATCTCCTCTATCCCTCCAAAATCTATCTCACTCACACTACTCCCCATGGCCTCAAAAAGCCTCCTTCCTTTCAACTTGCCACTCTCAATGGCTGCCCTTCTCTCTTTCAATATCTCATCAACTGCCAAGTCATTGTTCTTAACCTTCCAAGCACCACCTCCTCCTCCTCCTGGTGGAGACCTCCCATGTTGAAGTGAAGATTTAAGGTCGCTTGGAGAGTTGTATAGGAGTTTACGAGCTTTAACCATGAGTTTTTGAGTCTGTCGATGCTCCACGTAGGTTAAAGCTCTTTGATTGTTTTATGGAGTCCATCCTTGTTGCATATGCGTATACTGTTGCTCCAGTTAAATTATTGTTTCTTTTCATGGTCTTTCCATGGTGGGGTCTGTTTCTTTTTCGCATTTCATCATGACTTGGAATGTTTTGTTGTGTTTTTGAATCAAGAATGAGGTTAAGTTGGCGGGTTTTGATTTGAACGTGATTTACTGGATTAGATTACAGAGGGATAAGAACCACCGACGTTCTGTTTTTGAGTTTTCATCTTGGAGCTTGTACGATTAACATGAATCTTGCTTGAGATTAATATTATTATCAAATAACATAAATCTAGATATTTCAATAGTCGAATGTTGATGACCTTTTTCCTCCTCTGTGCCATGAGATTAGTTATGTAATTAATCACAAACAAGGGCTAAGTGACTTCACTTGTTTAGAGCATCTCCGAAATGCCATTTTGAAAAGCCAAATGAAGAAAATGACTTTTTGAATAGTGTAAATATAGCTTTTTATATAATGTGCATTCCAATGATAAAAAGCTATTTAGAAAAATCATTTATATTTTAATATATTTCATGTTAAATTTATTTTTATATAATTATGTAACTAATTTAGATATTTTATATATAATATAATTATGATGTTATTAATTATATAATTAATATTAGTAATTTATAAAAATAATATAAAATTTAATGAAATAATATGAAAGTTAAAAGATATAATTTAAAATTAAACTTAAAATTTATTTATATGAATATTTTTAATTTTCAGTTTTATATGTTACTGTTAAAAATTTATTTTTTTAAAAGTAAATTCAAATTCATGCTTTGAAAAAATAACCGCCACCATTTAACGAGTAGAATCATTAGCTTTGAACTTCTTATGTCATCAGAATTTTCAAGTTTTTTATGTTTTTTTTTTCATTATGGTTGTTATCTTTTAAGTTAATTAATCCTACTTATTGTTGTTTTTCATTATGGTTGTTATCTTTTAAGTTAATTAATCCTACTTATTGTTGTTTTTCTATTGTTGTTTTTCATTATGGTTGTTATCTTTTAAGTTAATTAATCCTACTTATTGTTAATAATTAACCGGAGAATAATCGATTCTTGTTTTTTAAAATTTGAGAGAAGGGTGAGGCACAATACAAAAATTTAAAACTACAAGTTTTTTCTTCATATATTTATAGACAAAATTTTCTATGTAAAAAAAAAAAAAAAAAAAAAACTGTTGGCTATTAGCCATTTTAACTATTTCTACAGTTAAATATAGAAATAGCTCTTCAATTTATAAAAAGCTATTTTAGCTGTCACTTTAGCATTCTCATTAGAATGCTAAAAATAAGAAAATAAGAGCTATAGTACATATGGCTCTTGTTTGGCAGCTCCGTTGGAGCTGCCCTTACAGGAAGTCATATTTCACCAGTGTCATTCAATTCAATTAATTGCGTTTCCTGACTCCCCTTCTGCTCATCATGTTTGTCTGTAGTTTCCATACTGCTATGATGACTACATAAATGATAAATCTCTTGACCCACTAAATACATTCTTAATAATACTACGAACTAGTTTATAATTCTTGTTGAATATAATTGTCTTTTCAAATTTACACTTTCTCCCCGAGCTTCTTCAGTGGCCGCGGAGGCACGTACATCTGGAAACCACCAAAAAAGCGACCATTTTCATCTTTCCTCGAGGATGCAAAGTCACACATGCGATGGCCACCTTTCATATTTTGCTATAATTTTATAAGACAAACTAATTGCTTATAGCCCACATCCATGCTATGATCAAAAGAACATTTTGCACGCGCCAGCAATCAATCTTCCAGCAACCAGCTCAACGGGCAACATCCATGAATCAATATCACCAAGTCTTGTCTAAAACTATTTAGCATGGCTGTGACGATTGCACTGTGGAACGTACTCATTCGAGGGACAGAATCATTCAATAATAGTAATATTTTCTTAGGAAAAAGAATGATCATCAACAGCCATTCTTGGCTATATATTGCCCTGCCTCTGCCGCTACTCATTCGAGGGAGAGAATCATTCAATAATAGTAATATTTTCTTAGGAAAAAGAATGATCATCAACAGCCATTCTTGGCTATATATTGCCCTGCCTCTGCCGCTGTACATTAGTTAGTTAAATATACGCAGGCGTGAACTGTTAAAGTCGCTGACTATGATGAGCAACGATCTATGGTAAATATAAAACACCAGAAAACCACTAGCAACAGTCGACGGCTAAAAACCAGTAACAAATCAAGAACCAAGCTCCCAACTTACATGAGCTTCAGAATCAGCTTTAGCTTATCCTGGCAAAGATTAAAAAAAGACTACAACAGATATGAAATCTCCTACACGGCAGTTGTCAGTATTTAGTACCCATACACTACTCAATTTAGTTCATTAAGCTTTCTCTAAACATGCCGTGATCAGCCTTTTGGGTTAGGATCTGATATGTCCTCTATAATGCCTTTCCCATCGACACTATCAAAGAAGAAGAAATTCTTGAGGGGATCTCCTTTGCCTGATATTGCTTTGATTACCTCCTAAAAGTTTTAATGCCACATATTAGACTAAATTAACTGAACACTTGGTAAGAAAACAAGCAAATAAATAGACAAGGAATTCACCTGTCCAAGGATTCCTCCAAGGATGGCACAAACTGGAGGGAATTCTCTTGCACCCATAACCAATCTTTCAAGGAGGGCATTGGGAATGTGAGATTCATTCAGTGACTGAAAGGGATTGTGATAGCACGGTTTAGAAGCTGCCTTTCTTTCTTTTTTTTTCAAATAAACAAACACAAATAACTGATTCCTACAGGCATACCTGCGCCTCACAAAGTTCCTTTTTCAGCTTCAGAACAGCAGGAAGGTCCTCAATACAAATTTCTCCTGGCTTGCGTCCTTCATCCTCTTCAAACCTTTCAATCACTACAAAAGATAGAGAATAAAACAGGTCATCTCTTCTACAATGGAGACAGTTTAAAAACACTGCTCGGATTTATTTGAAATCCCAACTCATCAAATTATGAAAGAAACAGGATTTCAGATTTTTCATCACAAAATGGACAAACCATTCATTAGATTCCCAGTTCCAGAAAAGAGAAATCAGTATTCGTGCACTTTAGAATGAAGATGCATGAGTTAGGTTGTAATTAAGAAACAACTCATCCTTGTAACACAATTACAGAAAGGACCACTATATATTCCTCAGTTTTGTAGCAGAATTCCACCAGGAAAAGAACCAGGCAAACATTAGTTGTGAACAGTTTAACAGTACTCTACATTCACCATTAGTTTGGACCACCTTTTTTATTTTTTATTTTTTCCTTCTAAATAGCAATAACTGAATATTTAGCCAGACCTCTCATAGCAAAATAAAGCTTTGATACTTTCCGGGGAAGTGATCTCCAAGGCACTGAAATAGCTTCCTGAAAATAACAGATCAATTACATAAGTTGTCAGTAAAATGGGCACCGTAGCAAATACATTATTTATTGTTTATGTCAATCAAAATCAGCTCAGACTTTCATTTCAAACCGATGCTAATTAACCATGAGCTTGGTAGCTATCCTAAATGAATACTACAAAGCTAATTTCCTTGGCTGCACCATATTTTGGTCCAAGTAGATTACTATAGCTGGCCACTTGGTTCATTCTCTGTTGGTGTCCCCTTAATAGCATACATGTGAAGATAGCATGGATCAGTTTGCTACTACTCTCAACAATTATTAGGTAAGACTACAGACCAGCTAGCTTACCTATAGGGCTCGCTTAATTTAATAGAAGCCATCCTTTTTTTTAACAATAATGTTACAGAAGTTCATGTTTGACTGAATATACATTATGCACTTGTACTGAAGGAACAGGGCTGGATCAGGCCACACATTTGGCTATCAAATTCATTGGGGAGAACTTAGTGATACCTGAAAACTTGGATATTGCAGTTCGCATTCAGCAGTTGCATCCAGCCTTTTCTGTGAATAACATGAAATAGGGAAAAACCCAGGTCAACAAAGCACACAATTTGAGGATGCTTGAAAAACATCAACAATTTGGCATCCCATGGGAGTTGCAACTTCATACAATAGATGTCAAAATTAAGTATAGGAGATTTAAGGAGACCAGTCTGGGTACATGCCAAAAAGATTAGTGCTCAGTTCTACTTCCACTTTTTAACAACAAGGCCATTCATAATCAAGGTTCACAAATAGACAGTACATCTATAGTTTAATAAAATTTTAAACTGGTATCTTCATCTCCATCCTTACAACTGAAAATGAGGCATTCAAAGAAAGAATGACATGAATAAATGAAATTATGAGTCAGCATGAGCTTAAACAAGAAATAAACAATCTGCCACTCAGAACAAAACTGATTCAATGCTTGGCTTTAAAAAAGAAACATTTGGATCAACATGATCCAGTTACAACATGAAAGCGTGAAAGCAGAAAATCTGCAAAATTGGAAAGCTAAAAGATGGTTTACCATTGCATAATTATATTTCTGCAAATCAACAAAGATCTCGCCACAACAATCTCTACAGTCAACTGTGTAAAATGATACACGCTTCGATAACTTCCGACACCTCTCATTGATCAATTTCTGCATTAAAAGCATAAGATTCGAAAACATAGCAAGTAAAACAAATACAGGCATTAAATCGCAGAGCAGGAAAAATCCTACCAACAAGCACAATTATCTACATAAATTAATAAAGGAAAATGATTGACCCGTACTTTTGTTGCAAGGGAGCAGAAACTTATAACTACAACATCAAACTTATCAAAGAATTCAACGCCAAAGCTTGCCAAATCACCTGCAATTTCAATATCCCGTTAGATAATTTCGAATTCATTGCACATGTAAAAAATTCTTATGATTTATAAAATTAGCAAACAAAAACATTTTTCAACCAATTCC
This sequence comes from Populus davidiana, assembly GCA_030145905.1. Taxonomy (NCBI): domain Eukaryota; kingdom Viridiplantae; phylum Streptophyta; class Magnoliopsida; order Malpighiales; family Salicaceae; genus Populus; species Populus davidiana. The sequence goes on from CM057803.1 coordinate 13,580,711, forward strand.
AATCACTAAATTAAACAATCCAACAACAAAGTTAAGCATTAACAGTTACAAAACTATAAAAACAAGAAAGAGTTGTGGGACAGACAAACCAAACCTTTTTCAACCGAAACACGAACCATGGGGTTGAATTCATTCAAAGAATCACGGCAAAGCTCAGCAAGAGTTTTCCCACTACAAGCATTTTCATCAGGGGGCATCAAAAAATTAGCAGACAATGCTTCTTCAGTCACAGCCCTGTCATCCACTAGTGTCAGACTTCCAACTCCAGCCAAAACAATGTTCTTGCAAAACTACCCAAAAATAAACACAAAAACACTAAGCCCCATATTATCAACATAAAAAAGAACACATTTTTAGTGGGTTTTAAGGTTGTAGTAGCAAGTACCTCAGTAATAGTGCCCTTCATTCCATAAACTAATATATGGGATTTGCTTAGTCTACCAAAAAAAAAACATGGGTTACTTAAAAGCGTAAGTTCTAAATCAAATAGAGAAGTTTAATGAAAAAGGGTTTTACCTTCGTTGAGCATCAGCACCCCAAACCCTAATTTGGCGATCATACAATGCGGTTTCTTGCTCGGTTAACTCTTCTCCGTCCATGTTCAAATTGAGCCTAATCAAACAACGAAATTCAACTTTTGGACTAAACCCTTAAAAGGGTTCTATTTTGATGAAAGGGGAAATGATTATAGACCCGAAAATGAATAGAAAAGAAAAAATCCCGACAAGGTAAAGTAAGTTTGTTTTCAGAGCTTGAGAGAATTAAGGAAGTGGTTGTGTTCGGATCTAAACAAATAGTGATGTTGTTGATCCATACTTGTGGTCTTGGGCTATGGATATTTACATGGGCCAAGTTTAGTAGCCTATGATTCTCTCTTGATCCCCTTGAAAAAAGTATTTCTTAAAAAAAATTGTTTTGTTATGATTTTTAAAAATTGTTTGGCATTGCGTTTGTAACTGTGTTTTATTAAATTTAAAATTTTTTTTTACTAAAATTGAGTGTGGTTTGTATTTTTTGAATCGTTTTGATGTGCTGATGTCAAAAATAATTTTAAAAAAAATAAAAAAACATCATTGACATGTATTTCGGCACGAAAAGCTATTTGAAAAGCAACCGCTACCACACTACCATACACGCTCTAAATTTCCCACTGCCTTTTGTTCTAGCTATGTACAGCTACTACATCAACTGTTATTATCGTACACATTATGAAGAGTTAGGTCATCAATGATTAACATGCCTGCAAAACATAGAAACGAGGGACTCTTTTCTTGAAATGATACGAGATGGTTTTGCTTCTTGAAAAATCCAAGGTAACACCTTCAACCCTGTATGTGAAATCAATGCTCAGCTCCAAGAAATAATTAAAGCTAGCGTTGGGTGGAGAACGTAACACAAGTACCATGTCTCGACAGCCAATTCAAGAAAGTATTGAAAAGGTCTAGACTTTGTAGCCAAGATATCAGAGCAAAACCCAAGTTCTTCACGAATAACATGCACACGTAGAACCATACACGCACACACTTTCTTGTACGATTTGCGACTCTTGCTCTTGCTTCATATTTACGTTGAACCTTGATGAACATACCTGGGTCTTGATTATAAATGTGTAACACTTCCTTCTCATGATCGATCACTAATTATAGAGGTGATCTCAATCTCTTTTAGAATTCCCAGACTTCCAAATCACAAGATGATTTCCAGCCAAACTTGTAAAAATATCTGTTGTTCAATGGCTCAACTTGGGGACTTTTGTTACCCTAGAAATTATGTAATGGCTGTCCATGGAAACGTGGAGAGTCCGCCACTTTATTAATAGCGTTCGTCAGAAAAAGTGAAGAGTCGTTTCGGAGCTGCAGATTTTAATGACACAGACAGAGTACGTCTTGGATCACATTATCAATGAAGGACGCATAGAATCCTTTTTTATGAGCGAAGAACAGATAATGTGATGAGATGGGGACCGGTTCTTATTGAAGAGTACAGCTAGCTCCTAGATTGTGTTTAAGCGTACGGCCTTGTTCTATGGCTTCTGTACAAACCAATTTCATGAGCGCTGGTGATCATTCCAGTGATGTCGTCAATCCAAGGATTTGTTTACCAGTACCGGTGAAAATTCCGTTGACATTGAAACAAAATGATTTTATAGTATAATTTCTGTTATTTATTTATTTTTTATAAAAAAAATTAGTTTATATGAAAAGTATGTGCGGACTCAAGAACTTAAAAAATATAAAAATATATGTTTCATGGTAAAATTGGATAAATGGAAGTAAGTTGAGATAGAATAAGGCTTGAAATGCTAGATTTCTAGATATTTGAAGGCAAAGCAATTATGATTTCTAACACTTTGGCAAGCCTAGATGGCTATAAGGCCAACCATTTAGGCTTGGTCAAGGCAAATTATTTAGGTTGTGCTTATATAACTAGTTTTTTTAAAAATTTAATTCACTCTAATTTAACCTTCCAAATCTTTTAAATAATCATATTTGATAAACTTATCTAGTATAAGTAGAGGGAGAAAAACTTACATGTTTTGTATAATTAATATTACCTTTTATGGTTGTTATTAATATTTTTTAACATAACTTTTATTAATATTTTTACAAGAGAGAACAATGTAATTATTTTATTAGTTCAGATAAGCAATCTAGTAATAAAAAGTGAGTATAAACATAAATAATATGATATGCATATGCATTTCAAAAGGAAGTGTCATATAAGTAGTCATACAGATTGGAGAAAGATCTTTAATTATTTTGGAAATAAGTAGTTGTTGAAACTTGAAGAATTTTAAGAGAGTTATGAATATCACATTGTAAAGATTTATTGTTAAGGATATGGAGATATATTTAGAAACATAAATATTTTGTTATTGAGGTTTTTCACTAGAGATATTAAAGATACAAAGAAATATTACTGTTTTTATTCAAAAGTTCAAAAGATAGTAGAGATATAATTTTTAAAAATTATCTAATACCAGGTAATGCATCATGGGGATTTTTCCTTGGTTGTTCATGTTGCATTTCCTTATTCATAAATTGTTAAAGGTATCCTTTAGAAATCATTTTTTTAGGACACGACATTCTTTGGTGTTATGGCTTTGATAGTGATGAAAGTGACATTTGTTAGGGTTTTTAATGTTCATGTCACTCTTTATTGAAGATGGACATTACACAAAATCCTTTATTTGAATGATAAAAATCATCTAAACATGTTTGGTGGTAAAAGATATGGTTAGAAGCTCAATGAATGGATTCATTGGTGCTTCTTTTAGATGATGCTTTAGTAAGAGATTAATGGTGTTATGAAGATTATGATACTTGGAAACAAAGGTGTCTATTTATGTTAACACTTACTTCTTCCACTTGATTATGATTGTCCGCCTATTTTACATTAATGAGAGTTATGATAGAGAGAGTATATAGGTGTTCTCATAATAAATAGTTGTAGAATTTACTAATCGGGCTCTCAGTAGTAATATGTTCAAGTAGATGCTCAATGTTAAGAATTTTCTCATTAAATCTCTGAAGTTATACTCAAGTGCTTTCATCTTCCTATAGGGTGATGGAAAATAATGTTGTTGTCCCATGAAATATTAATGGGAGAATTTTACACATATCATTACTATTTTATGTTATAAGCTCTAGAATATTTCTGGCATTTTACATGTGCTCTCCATGTTCTATATGATGGTCATAGTTATCCAGGCTGGCCTCCACGAAAACATAGTCTTTGAAGAGACGATTGTATAACATTTTATGTCAAAGTGGAAAGTTTCTTACTTAATGAGAATGATGTTCATTCTTAGTCTTAGGAGCTAATATAGTCTTGCATGTATAGCTTTTTTTATTAAGGATCATGTGAGTGAGACTAAACACAAGATTGATGGTAATAGCCACACTTGTGGCTAGGTTTTATTGTAAAGTGCTCTTTATAATAAGAATTGTTTCTTTATAAAGTTGAAGTGTCGTGCCTACTTTGCATGTTGTTATATCATTTTTTTTTCATGGAACTGATTTTACCTATGTGCATTTGATGCATGTAATGGAGATAGAGCTGTGTGTTGTATTAAAGTGCAAAGTTGTTATTGTATGACTAGAACAATATTATTGAACATTTGTAATTAATGATAGAGTTGATGAAGATCTAAAAGGGTTAGAGTTTCTATAATGGGAAGATTAGTTGTTCTTCTATGTCCTAAAATTTAGTTAATAAAAAAAATGAATTGACTTTTTGTTCAAGTTCACACAGACAACATCATTAATGAAGTCATGAGAAAATCTCATATAAGAATTGGGCTTTCCCCGTGAGCTTCCCTGCAAAGTAAGTTCATTATAGACATATGAAATACTTTGATGCTTAAGTTAGTAAGATGTAAGAGAAAAAAATAATGAACAATAAATAAATAAAAAATACTAGGGAGAAATTATATGTTCTAGGAGTTGTTAAGTGGTTGTTTACGGTTCTAGAAGTTGTTATATGGTTTTTGTGGTTTATAAGATTGTTGGATGATTGATGGTATTTAATAGAATTACTTATAAAATTGTATGGCCAAGTTTTTAATGGTTGCATGTGGAGTCCAAGACCTAATACCTAGAACTTATGACCTTGCATGTCTAGTGATAGGCTTGGAACTTGTATGACATATAATCTATATGGCTTTTGGCCTATAACTTGAGGCCAAGACTTTTTTCTCACGTATAATTAGATATATTTATACACTCAATTCTTGAACTTATTTTATGATAAAAAAAAATATTTTCATGGAAAATTAAGTGATAGATATTGTGTCATGTTTGTTATTAATGGAGACACAATATTTTCCTAGGAAGTTAAGAGTTGTTATGTCATGTGCGTTATTAATAGAGATGTTGATAGTTAAATAACTCCTGGTTAGAAAATTAGTGTCTACATTGCATGAAAAATGTACTATGTATCTGGGGAAAAATTTATATATACGGGCTTAAAATGTTAGGTTTCTTTTTGTTCCGTTCAATTTGGTCGTAATATTAAAGCATTTTTTTTATTAAAAAAAATATAATGCACAATCACTATTGTATAGGGATAACAAACAATATATGCATATTTTTGTATAAAAGAGAGTCAAAGCTAATATAAGAAAATAACTAAAAACTTAATTTAAAAAAAAACTAAAGCTCCTGATATGATAAGTTTTGATATAATTCAATTATTTTTTTATTTTAATTATTAGTTTTGATTTGCATTTTTAATAGTAACCTTACAGTTTAATAGTCAAAATAAAGTTTCATAAGGTACTATATTAGTTAAAGAATGATTTAAAAACTTATTTTATATTATTTAAAGTTTTACTTAATGCATAATTAAGCATAAAATGGAAAGAATATTAAATTATTATTTTTGAAAAAAACATACGCTATAGTTTTATTCCTTTTCTTAACCAGAGACAAATGAAATACAACCACTAAAAAAATATTTTTTTCATGTACAAGGGCTCCTATTTTCTAAATTAAACCAGGAAATTAGTTTTCCAACAATGTAAAATAAACAAATAAATAAATAAATCACTCCATATTAAAGCGTGCCGACAGTTACATGCATGAAAGAGGAACTAGATTTTTGCAACAGTGAGAGCTTCAATTTGCATGGCTGAGATGAAGAAAGATGGACACGTGGGGAACAAAGGAAAGCCCACGGAAAATCTATCCAGCCTACAATTATAGGGGTTGGTCCCTACTACTGACACTAGCAATTACAGCTACCACTGACATTGGTCCTGGTGGTTGCCCTCCTTTTTTGTATCCTATTTTACCCCTCCATCTTTTCTCTATTTATTTCTCCGACCCATCTCCCTTTAATTTATTTTAATCTAAGGTTTTTATTATTATTTATTTTCCTAACTATTTGCATTGCCCACGCGCACCCCTTCTTTAGTTTTTTATGCCAAGGTGTGGTCCAAGAGCCATTTTGTGCACACAATGCTTTTCTTTCCCGTCAGTGGTAAGAGAAACTTGCACACAATCCACCCGCAACCACTTACACAAGAATATTCTCTCTTTTTTTTTCGTCTTTTTCTTTTTTTTTAAAAAAAATTATTGCTAATATATCATGAATTGTCCATAATCCTTTTAAATTTAAATTATGCAAGTTAATCTAAGAATATTCTTTAATCATAAAAAATAGCATTAGAACTTCTTGTTTGAATTTACAAGGGTGTGTAGGGAGAGTATAGTGGGTTATTTCTCAAAGTTTTTTGTTTAGAAATGTTTAAAATAATATATTTTTAATTTATTTTAAAAATTAACGTATTAAAATGATTGTATTTATAGCAATTTTGTTTAATTTTCTAGATGTAAATAGTCAAGATAATGATTAAAATAAATAAATAATCAAAGAAAGATAAAATTCACAGATGCTTCCATCGGTGGGAGTGAAATTGAAGCGATGAAAGATTTTCATTATTAGGTGATAGACCTCTCATGCAGCTAATGATTCTATCGTTGTTTTTGGCTGGCGTCAAAGATTTTATTCATTTTCACTAGATTCGGCTTTGTATTTTGTTTCCTCTTTTCTTTTCTTTTTTCCACATGCAACTCATTATTATTTTTTCTTTTTGAAAATTTTAAACGAGTGACGTGGAAATAAAATTGACAGAGCATAATAAACCAGGCCTCAATTGATTTTTTTTTTTCATCGTCTTGCTTGTTTTTCATGTGATACATTGAACGAAGTTGATTTTTTATTATGTCATGTGGACGAAAATGCAGCTTGATGCTGGTTCACATGTCAAGGAGCTGCATGAATTTGGATCATGATTTCACGTTTATACTGTCAAGAGCCTATAATTGACCTTCGTATAATTAAATATATTATGTTTTTTCCTGAGAAAACTTTCCTTTTTTATACAGGACAACTTCACTTTTTCATTACAATAGTCATAATTTACGATTACAATAATTATGATTATAAAATGGGCTTGATAGCTGAATCTAAAATTTGATTGATTTAAACTTTTTAGTCAAGTCCTATTAAAAAAATAAAATGAAAAGTGGTTTAGTTTAATCTAGTTAAAAACTTAAGTTGATATATAATAAAACTAGATACTCAGAATTGTTGACTTTTTTTTTTTATATAAATAATTTATCTTTTTATTATTTTTTTAAATTAATTTTTTAAGATGACTCGACTTAACTATTTGTCCCTGTCTTGTTCCAAATCATGTCCTGTATCGAGTTTTATAATTATAACAATGATAATATAAACTATGTGAAAATACATGACCATTCAATTAACAAGATAATTGAAAAACTGCCATGTTTTTTTTTCTGAAGAACATGGTCCAAGAATCAAGATTGTTCTTGTGAGATTTACTTGTTAAAGGGGAAAAAAAACATGTTCCATCCTTGATTGTTTAATCATGATTTCCCGTAAACAAGAATTACAACACTATGCTAGAAGAATCAACAAGCAAATGATTGAACAAACAAAATCTGGTGGTCCTTAACAAGAAGCAATCACATTCAATGATGCTGAAAGGAGAAAAAATTCCAAACACAAAGTTGCATCTCAAAATCTCCCCCCTCCGCCTGTGCAGGGCCAGGAAGGAAGAAACAAAACACTAAAAAAAGAAAAAAGAAAAAAAAGAAAAAGAGAGAGCTCAAGTTGAGGGGAGCAGCAAAGTTTCAAAATGTTTGTTTCCCACTCTCTAGTAAAAGTAGAGTGGGATACACACACACCCCTTGAATTAAAAGAAATCCAAAAGGAAAAACATGCTGTGAAATGTGAAACACAAGGTCACATGCTCTGTCCCAATTAGCATCAATATCCTTGTACTTCTTTTCTTGCCTCCCAGAAAAAGTTGAAAGGAACAACCAACAGCCTGTCCTTATTTTTATATATATTTCAAATAAACCCTAAACATGAAAAAGAAAATAATAATAATTATATTTTATGTGAAAAGGAAGTAGTGAACTTAATAAAGACAGCAGCATATTTATCTTAGCTCTATTTGGCCCTTCATGGTAAGCAAGCAGTGACCTCCCTTTTCACTGTTACTAAAATTTCCCACTCCCAACACATTATTATAATCAGCCTTTTATGGCATTTTGGTACTGGTGTACATACAGGTAGTGATTTTTCAAACCTACCACGCTCTCAGCTTTACAGCTTGATGTGTTTTTTTTAATGTTATGTAAGTTTTGTTTTTTTTGTTTTTCCTTGACTGCTGATCACTTTTATGGGGTTCTAAATGGAATCATTGTCAGTGAATGAATGGATGAATGGGTGGGGAAAGATCAAACCAAGTCTTCTTCTAGTGAACCTGTCTGTAAGTACTTTCTCACCTCTTTCTCTCTTTCTTTACTTATTTATTACTATTTCTTTATTTATAGTTAGTACTTGGTAGCTTTCATTTTTTAAGCTTCCAATCTTCTTGGAAGTATATCTCTGCAAACTGTATTGCTGCACTCACTAAACAAAAAGGAATAGCCTTTTGTTGGGGGTTTCTTGTTCCCCCCCACCTGCTTGGTTGAGTAAAGAATACCATTCTGAGATGCTCATCCTTGCATTTCTTGTTTTCTCCAAATCTTTTCCGATTTACATTCTAGTTCTAATTTTAAATTTACAATTCCGTTCACTTGAAATCTGACAGTTTTTTGAGCTACCAACGCAAATATGAGGATTAAATTGTTGTTTGTAGTGTATAAAATGGGGGTTATGAGAGAAGGGCTTGGTTGTCAGGTTTAAACTGCTGGTCTTTACTTGTGCTGAGGTTTAATTGATTAAATTTGGTGTAGTTTTGTATATCTGGATGTCTCTTGATTTGTTTGTTTGGTTTAGTGTGAGATAATTTCTTATGCAAGGGCGGTGAACAGTGAAAGAGAAGTTTAATTGACTTGGCAGAGGTGGTGTGGAGCAATAGAAAGATAACTCTGAGGAGAGCAACTCTCTTAAGTGGTAGATTTTATGGACTGGAACTTGAAGGCAACTTCCTGGGATTTGACTGAATTTGAGCAAGGAGCTGTTCCAAGCATAAGCATAGATGCATTTGATAGGTCAACTAACTTTGGAGTTAACAGGAGTGGAGGGGGTTTTTCAATTGATTTGAAACTTGGTAGGGTTGGTAATTCAAGTGATGAATCTATAACTAATTGGAAGCAGCCTGGAGTCTCAAAACTACAGCCCTTACCTTCTGGTTCAACGAAGAGAGCTCGTGGAGCTAACAGTGGAACTCAGGTAGCTATGTGCCTTGTTGATGGTTGCAATTCAGACCTCAGTACTTGTAGGGACTATCATAGGCGCCATAAGGTCTGTGAGCTTCATTCCAAGACTCCTCAGGTCACAGTTGGCGGTCAGAAGCAGCGATTCTGCCAACAATGTAGCAGGTATGAATTGTGGTATCGTGTTCTTAATTTCTCAAATTCTAATGGTGCTTTAGTTATTTTGATTTAAATCTTGTTCTGATTATAAGTTTCCATCTTTTTCCATAGCTGCTTTCATGTTCTTACAGGGGTGTGCTAATTTCATCTTCTTATTGCACTTCTGCATTGCTTTTTCTGAGTTTGACAGATATTTTCTTTTAATTTTAGGAGGCAATGTACTGATAGAATCATTTTCTGTTCATCTTTCAAGAGGCTCGTACTGTATGAAAATCAAAATCAAATTTCTTTACCATTTCGCTGCATTTATTTCGAGACATGGTTTTAGCACGTCTCACAGTGTGATTTCTGTAAAGAACTGCCATGTGGTTTGAGCATGTATGCGAAGGAACATGGAAAGGTCATTATTCTGAACAGAAATGGTAATACCTTAAAGAGATTTTGTGGAATATGTGTTGATGACTATTCCACTTAGACTGGCTCCTTCCTTGCTTCATTCTTGTCCTGTAAATAAAACAGGCTTCATGTCTATAACATGCATTTTATTCGTTTTTTCTTCTGCATCTAAACCTCTGTCCACCTGTGGTTTCGTAGCAGTCTTATACTTTTACCACTCCCTTACTAGGTTCCATTCCCTGGAGGAATTTGATGAAGGGAAAAGAAGCTGCAGGAAACGTCTTGATGGGCACAATCGGCGGCGAAGGAAGCCTCAGCCAGATCCCCATTCTCGTCCTCCAAGTTTTTTATCCAATTATCAAGGTTTGTTACAACAATGTTCAGTGGAATCTTTTTCAGCTCTAAATCTGGATACTGGCACACACTCAGTTGCACGACTTCATTGGCAATGATTACAATCATAGATCTTTATAGTTCATTTCAAACTTAACTAGTTGAGTGCCTCTTCAAATGGATGATGTCACTTAGAAGATGATGATCTAGTGGCCACTATAGCTAATTTCCACTGCCAATCAATATCCATCCTACTTTTACCTTCTGCCCATGCCGTTGCAGAAATATACTAATGATCTACGATTCCAAATATACAGACTGGACTTTGACTTGAATTTGAACATTGAAATTGCTCTCTTTCTTGAATTTGCTTAAAATCAATGCTTGTCAATGGAATTTTAAATTATTTAGCATGATTTTGTCATTTCAAAGTTGCTTCCATAATGCACAGAACCAAACTGAAAGAGTTCTAAAGGCTTTCTGTAATTCATATTGATCTGTATGTTAGAATATCAGATATGTCACTTGTTTTTGCATGTGAATACATCTTTTCAACATTTTTTCAGGTGCCCAATTATTTCCATTCTCTAGTTCCCATGTATATCCATCCTCTACCGTATTGAATCCAACGTGGGCGGGAGTTGCTAGTACTGAGGCAGATGGCAGGCACCATAATCTGCATCAACTGCCTGACAAACAGAACCTGTTCTTCGGATCATCCTCGAGCAGTTACCATGGAGGGAAGCAGTTCCCTTTTTTGCATTGTCACAGCCCTGGCCTTAACAATCAGACATCTTCGGAAGCTTCTGTCTGCCAGCCGCTTCCAAGAACCATTGCTTTGCCAGGAAGTAGTGGAGCAAGTAGCCATAGAATGTTCTGTGACAGGTTAACACAAATACAAGACTCGGATTGTGCTCTCTCTCTTCTGTCATCAACACAGACGCATGCATCCGGGAACCTCATGGTGCAACATAACTCAGTCCCTTTATCGCATCCTATAGGCCCAACAGTACATGATCATGGTTTAGGGCCAATTGATTCAGTTTTGGTTTTCAATAACAGGGATGCTAATGTCCATTTTCCAGGAACGTTTCAACCGCAGTCTGGTGGTTCCTCTGGCAACAAAGCCCCTCAAACACTTCCATTTAACTGGGAGTAATAATCTCCTGGACTCCCATTTTGATGCACAATAATTTTGGGTTCTTGCTGAAATATTCCTCAAGGGATTCTTATCTCTACTAACTAGAATGCTGGATTGTTTAAGTTCTTCTTTTAATGATTGACAGCAAATTGAAAATGTTAGTAGTTCAATTTTTATCCTTTCATTGTTACAAAACCTTGTATCATATTATTCTGTGACTAGGAGATCTTCATCAGCTAGTACTAGCAAATTATGAATTGCATTAGAGAAATTGATAACAAGGTGACTGTTGTCATGAACTATGAACAAGTTAGGCATGATGACTGATCTAGAATGGCAAACAGAAGAAACACATGTTGAAAAAAATATTGGATTTTTTTTTTTAAACATGGGTAATGGGTATTTTTTAATTCAAGTTAAAAGTGGAGTTTATTTACTTTTTAGAGTTAAAATTTTGCTAGAATTTTGTTTCTTACATGAGCTATTTAATATTATTTAAATAAATTATTGGCATATAAAAAATTGATCTCAAAAACCTCTTGATTGATATATTTTGGTGAATCTAAAACTTTCAAAAGAATTTCTATTCTAGATAGTAAATAAATACAATTTTCTTGGTGTTATACAGTAAAAAAATTAAAAAAAAGTTTGAAGTAAAGTGAGTTTTGAGTTTAAGTTCATGCTCAGCTCGTGTTTGAGCTTAAGTTTAGATTTATAAATTTTTAGTTTATAAAAAAATATGTTTACTAGTTTAAATGTGGACTTGGGTTTTGTTCATGATGAATTATCTTTTCTAGTCCATCCTATTATTTTATCCAACCCTTGAATGTAAATAACTAATCAATTATTTATGAATTGTTTTTACATAATATAAACAGTTTCTCTGGCTCAAAAGATGAATGATCTCAATAAAAAAAAAAAACATCCAAGTTTAATTCTAGTTTTATAATGGGTAATTAAAGCTAAAAGCAAATGAACTCTAACAATTTTTGATTCCTAAAATAATCTATAAAAAGGAATGAAGAAAAGTGTTTTGGGGTTAGGATTTTCTACACTATTTTGGACAAATATTTTTATAGAATTTGACACTTTTCTTCATTTATTTTTATTTTAACTCTTCTAGTTTTCAAGCTTCATTCCTTTTTTGTTTTTTCCTCGTAATATAGAGTTTAGATTTATTTTTGTGAAGAGACATTGAGTACAATTCATTCCAAATTTTGATCATTATAGTATTTTTTACCAAAAAACACTTATTTTTTAACCCATTTCAACCCAAAAACAATCTTAAAACATCAAGAAACTAACTTATCAAACTAATAAACCCCTAAAAAGGTCCAAATTACAAAATTAAATTGAATAAAATATCTCATCCTCAATTTAATTCTGGATTTTTAGGGTATATTTTAGGCTTGAAACAACCACTATAAGATTCTCATCACCTAGTAGAACTTGTTAACACCAAATTTAATTATTTTGGTGGTCAGAATAGATGTTGACAATGAGTTTTCTCTCTTTACATAGAATCCAGCAGGCTTTCTATCTTTTCTCATAAAAAATAGACTGAAAAATAATGAAAATAAAATTTGATACCGAAATTAAATTTTAAAAAACCAAAGGGAACAATCACCTATTAAGTGAAAAATATGGGGGACTAAACTAAAATTTATGGAAGAAATTAGAATTTGTCACCTATTTTACTCGTGTTTTTTTTAATTATTATGGTCCTTTATTTTTCAATTTCATCATCTCTTAAAAGAAAAAGAACTGATTGACTGTTAATTTGAGCCTAAAAGGGTTCAATTGTAAAAAAAATAAAAAAAAATTAATAATCAAATTGAAAATTTAGAAGAAAAAAAATCACTATTTCAACTCACAATGATTTGTGAGGGAATTCACAATAAAAATTACTACAGTGAAATGGTCACACAACTTAATGTTTTGTTAATTTTATCTTTGTTTGATTACAAAATTACCAAGTCCTTATATTTTTGCATGATTACAAACCAAACATATATATGCTCACTTGTTCAATCATTTAATTATTTAATTATTTAGTAAATTTGGATAACATAAACAAATTGAATGGGAATGCAAAACAACCTAGGTATGGCTGCTGTTGAAGAAATCTCTCCATTAAAAAAAACAAAAAAGGATTAAAGTTTCACTATACAAACTTATAACATTGCGGATTGTAATAACACAATGCCTATTTTGTCATTCTCAACAAAAAACTATTGACTTGGCTATTGAGGGTAGTGTAATTATTTTAAAAGATTTATTAGTTATTATTAGATTATTCGGGTGATAAATCAGTCTTTTAACATCTTTTAAGCATAGTAAAATAACTCTTAAAAAATATTTAAACTCATATACATAAGTTTTTGATATTTTTATTTTTTTAAAGCGCAATAAAATAATTAAATTACTTTTTAAAAGCAAACTTTCTTCAATTGATGTCCATGAATTTTTTCATAATTTTGGCATGTTTTTTTTTTTTGTTATAGTCAAGTTGACTGGAGAAAAAATTAATAATTTAACAAAAATATATATTATTATAAAAACAAAAATGGTTAACACATCACTTTTACCGGTTATGTTCGCGTTATTTAAATAGTACTTAAAAAAGAGTTTAACAGCCAAACGATGACTTTATGGATGATTTTTGAATCATCTCAATGACATCTCCATCCCTAGATGTCACATGTGATTTACAAACTTCTAGTTTGGCTTTGATAGCCTTTCTCCTTTTATTTTTTCTCTTTCTTAATTTACATTTCTAATCTTTAAAATTTTCAAAGTATTTTTTCAATTTGTTTTTCTTTAATATTTGGTCCATGTTTATTTAATTAATATATATTTTATTTGAGATAATTTATAAAATTAATTTTTTTGTATGATTTTATTTTTTTATTTTTTTCTTTTCATATCATATTTGATCATGATTCTTTTGATTTCTATTTTTTTCTTACTTTGAAAATTTTTTATATTGATATTTATGTTTTAATTTTATGCCTCTTTAGATGTTGTTGTTTAGTTTTTTGTAATGACATTAGAAATGTTTTTATAAGCTTGTTTTGGTGGTGGGGTGGAGCGAAAATAAATCTCTAACATGTTTTTTTTAAAAAAAAAATTCTTCACGGTAACTTGATATTTAGAGTTATTTATTGCCAATTATTGTGGTTAGTTTTATTTACTTTAAATATTTATTTTAATTATATTATTAAATTAATTAATTATTTTTAGCATAGGCAAATTAATAATCTGGATTTAAAAAAAATAAAAATTCAGCAACACTTTTTTTATATTAAAAAAAATTTAACCAACGCCGGCTTGGGACTTTCTAGTTATTATCTACCACCTTCTCGATTACCGTTAAAACTTTATCTTCTGTCCTTCTACGATGTAGCTGTAGTTGTACACTGTAAATTCATGTCTGAATGAGAGAGAACATGCATCACTTTTCCAAATTGTCCATATTTCACAACATGGTATCAAAGCAATAAAACATCCATATTTTCAAAAGTTGTCCCAACGTAGAAGTCTGTGATGACTAAAACCTTGGAACCTTCCTCTAATCCAAATATCATTGTCCATGAAGACAACAACCCCAATCTGAATACTTCCCCTATGCTCTTAAATGGAACGAATTGTGTGATCTGGTCCAAAGCAGCAAGCATGCATCTCTACAGAAGATCCAAGATGGGTTTTGTTGCTGGAAAGAAGACAGCTCCAACACCTGATAACCCTGCATCTGGAGACAATCTTGTCAGATCATTGTTGATCAACTCTGTGGAACCGTGACTAGTCGAAGGTATGTATTTTCGAACCACTGCTGAAGAGATGTGGAAGGCCCATAAAGAAATATATGGTGAAAAAATAATTTTGCAAAGATTTATGAACTTCAACAAGGCATATGGCAATACAATGGAACTCTTGGAGGCATGTGGGATGAATTAAACCAATACACTCATATAACAAGTGATATAAATGTTAGAATTAAAGAGGTAGAACAAGACAAGACTTTTACCATGTTAACTGGCCTTGACTCTGCATATGACATGGTTAAAGGTCAAATTCTAATGGCCTCTGAGTTCTTTCTTGCTCTGCTGCTTGCTCTATCATTCAAAAAGAATAGACAAGGAGAAGGGTGATGAATTCTACCTTGAAAGGTGAGGCATTTAATACAGATAAATACTGACAATGTGCTCAATTTGTCTAGAGAACAACTGTATCAGGAACAAAGAGCAGATTCTCTCTTTTGTACATAGAGATTCACATTTTTGTCACCAAAACATGTGCCATTGTCAAAGAATTCTATTTCTTGTTGAGACCGATTAATTCATTTCTGGTACATTTCCTTACCTGTATAGTTTTACTACCCTGACATATATAATCCTGCAATTCCTTGCAGATATTTGAGGACAAAAATTTCTGTACATAGACCAAGAACTTGATGCTTTTAGAACTTGCGAGAGCCCAGCAGATTTACAAATTTCTTATCTCACCTCTGATAAACTGAGCACATTTAGGATCCTGTTGCAGTGAGTCTGTAACTATGATGATTGATATTGGGATACATACATAAATTTTTGCCCCTTACTTATACTTGAATTTCAAGTTCATCCAAAATGGATCAATTTGTTAGGGACAAAAAATTGTCCCTAAATTTGTTTCAAATCAATTCAAAATTAGACAATGTTTCCCTCCATCCAGGAACTCTCAAGTGTTTTCTACTTGTATTTTGGTCTTGGAATTGGTCAATATTACCTAATTTCTAACAGGTTTGGACCAGAATTGAGAGAAGTAACTGGCTGTGATGAAAATAAGAATAATTAGGTAATATCTAGGGGGGGGGGGAAATGAGGTTTCATGCGAAAAACAAACATAAATATCACTTCTCCTAGGGAGTGGTTGAAGGAAAAGTTTCCAATCTACCTTTGAGGAAGAGGGGCTGTAGTTGATCCTTAGGAAAGCTAGTTTGAAGACAAGAAACAACTAATTGGAGGTCTATAAAACTAGCTATTGATATTTGAAAACAGAGGAATTCTTTATACATAGATGGACCATAATTCATTGTCAACAACACCAAAATCATTCGAAAAAATTTCATGTCAAATGCTCTTGCAACTTGATTGCAACCGGTTTCTAAAGATGAAAAGAAAACCTCAAGGAACAAGTAACTTTTGTTATGGGTTCATTTTTAGGATTGAAAATGAAGGCATCCTCCACCATATTAATGCCTTTTACCTTATGGAGGATATGTACAAAAACATGAGTAAACAAAGAAAATAAATATTGATACTGAAGTGGGATATGAAATCAGATAAAACCAGCAAAAGAGGAGCTGGTTCTGGCAGAAAACACCAAAACCCATTCAATTCAGAGAATCCAAAACCAGAAACCAATAAAGGAAAAGAATCACAATCTCCTTAAATGGCCTTAATTGCAACAAGATTCTGGAAAAGATAACTCCTTTTTCAAAATGAATTGCTGCACTCTCTCACCAAGTATAAAATACGCAGCACCTCTCCTATCCTTTCCATGCAAAACTGTACATGCGCTTCGCATATAGAAGTACTACTCAAATGGCTAAGCAGCTATCAGGAAGAATGATGTGTGGGTTCTCCCTTGTGACTGAAGAGATAATGCAAAACATACTCTCAAGGTTACCGGCTTTGGCCTTTGCATATGCTGCCTGTGTTAACAAACGCTGGTACAAAATATGCAGTCAAATACTCAAAAGGCCTAAGCTTGCTTCTGCTCTCTCCCTCAACCCTTCTCTCCATGTAAGTTGTTATACATTCAAATATTTTCAAATCCAGTTATGAAAATTAGTATTTTTTCTTTTGATCGGACAAATTGTCCAATTTTAGACAGCATATATGTTCACCAAATATATTCGCATGCACGTGCATGACACAGGCAACTAGAATTGTTCCTTTCAGGCAGAGAAAACAAGAGGAATCCTGTTGTCAAACTATATATTCACATGGCATATTTGCATGCACGTGCATGACATGCACAACTGAAATTGTTCCTTTCGGTAGGAGAAAACAAGAGGAATCCTGTTGTTAGCATATATTTTCATATGGAACATATTTGACATTGCGTGTCATGCATGCGCAACTGGAATTGATATTAATTGTTCCTCCAATTGAAGAAGCATGAGGAGCTCTATCGTTACTAATGTGATTGTACAATTTCAGTTAGCATATATGATCATAGAACATGTTTTCTGGTGTATGTCATGCACATTCAACTGGAATTGGTATTAATTGTTCCTCCGGTTGGAGAAATCGGAGGAATTCATCATTGTTGATGTGATTGCCTGATTTCAGTCAGCATATATGTTCATAGGACATATTCGCTGGCATGCCTCATGCATGCGCAGCTGGGATTGGTATTGTTCCTACTTCTGGTTGAAAAAAACAAGAAGAATTTTATTGTTCCTAATGAGATTGTCCAATTTGTCAGTATTTATGTGGATAACACATTTGCACGCGTGGCTGGAATTGAAGTGTAATGACTAACCAAAGTTTTTATCAAGTAAAAAAAGGAAGAAAATAGTGGAAATGAATTTAAAATAAATAAAAATAAACGAAATGCATAGAAATCTTCAAGATTTCCTTTTATGTTAAATTGTTTTCCTTTGTTGTTCCAAAGAAAACCAATAGAGCTCACCAGTTTTTGTGTTATGATTGCAAGGATGCTGTGGAAGAGGTTATTGAACAGGTTCTCTCTGAGCCTATTCGTCCACACTTTGCTATTGCTTGCATCAGCAAGGAGTTTAACTTGGAACTGACTCATGGACTGGTAATAATTCTCTGCTGAATCTTTCATATGGTTGTATATGGTTAATTTGACTCTAGATTCCCTCTTCTCTCTTCCAATGTGAACAAACTTTTGATTCCATAACGCAGATAATTAAAAAACTAGGTTCAAGCATCCCAATCATTTCTAATATTGCCAGTGGAATCATTGGTGTTGATGGCATTGCTGATGAACTGTATGAGGTTTGTGTGTTTCTTCTCATTTCATATGCGTGTTTATGTAAATTAATTAAAATATCTGGATGTAGTGATGCCAAATCTTATGAAAATATCGTGCAGGAAAAATGGGAAACAACAACTGCTGGTCCTAATTCTCAAGAATCGGATACAGTTGACCAAGGATTAGTTTTGCTTGTTGGATTTTTACCTGGGCTCAAAATTGGCACCATTCCACTGTTACGACCGATGCAGGTAAGGTGTATTATTCTTAATGGGAAGTGATGTATGCCCAATTTTAAGTAATAATGCATTGAGAATGTTGGCCATCACACTCAGTGAAGCATAAAATTCTATGACACTGAAATCTATAAGTATGAAAGCTATTTTTTCGTTGTTTATACGCATAATGGGTTGTTGACTTGCAATATTTTCCACCATTATCAGGAATCCAATACCTTGGTTGACAAATTTGTGATGGATATTTTACATTACACATCTGCTGTATCAGATTGTCCAGCCCCTACTGGGATCATAATATTTGGAGTAAGTTGGCATCCTTGAATAATGTTTCAATTTACTTCTATTAATTTTCTTTGGTTGCTAACATGTGACATTGTTGATTGTCTAGGATAAAACCACTGACATGAAACCTATTGTTTCAAAGATGGGTAAGTATCTTGTTACCACAGGCATAATTGAGGTAGCAGGTGTCTTGGCTCAATCCTTTGTTGCATTTCTTGCCGTGGCACAGCTTACATATGTAGCTGATTACATTTCAACTTTGCAGATTGTGCCATGCCAGAAGGAACAGTCATTGTAGGCGATGCAAGTGCCGGCTTTATTTTCAGAAATGGGGATAATTCTCTAAACCATCTTGGTCATACTTGCTACTTTCAAGCTGTTGCTCTTGTATTTGCAAGGGACAGATACAAGCCTGAAGGTACTTGATGATTTGTATGAATTGAAGCAAATTATGCTAAAATTACCAATCACAATGTACTGCACTTTAAAAGTAAAAATGATGTAGAAGGTATCTTAATTTTGAAGCTTCCAAAATATGTTAGATACAGCAGTCTACATTTCTGCAGTTGCTGTATTTGCTGAAGATCACGGTTCTGTTTTGATGTCTTTTCTGGGCTTTTGGGTATGCAGGTATAGGAGAAATTCAATTCCACGTCACAATGTCAAAAGGTGCAATGCCATTTGGTCCCACACTAGAGGCAGCTTCTGTTCTACAGAAAGATTCAGAGTGTTCATGGATCAGTGCAAAACTGAAAGGACAGAATGGCATTGTGGCTGCCGGGGAGATTTTAAATGATCTCAAACAACAGGTTTTTTTTATTTTTTTGTCTTTTTACTGCTCTAGAAAAGCGAAGTAATGACGGGATTTCCTCTTCTATTTTCTTGCAAAAGATCTATGTTAAGAGTTCTGTAATGAACTAATTCACATCTAGACACAAAGCTGAACCACCATGCTATGCCCAACTACATTTGCTTAATTGCCATTTTTTGATGTTCAAACTAGGTAGATGAAGTTCCATGTTTATTAAATTGAAACTGGTATTAATTAAGGCTGATTATAAGTTTGCCTCATAGTCCCCATCTGACTATCCCTTCACGGTTTCTTGGTTTTGCTGTTGAGTTTAAGACATATAACTGAGAAATTGCTGTTATCGACAAATCTAATTTAAAAGTGGAGTATTTCCTTGTGCTTTTGAAGGAGAGTGTCTCATCAGTATATTGTTTTAAAACTTATTTTCTTCCTTAATTAACCAAATGAATCTGTTGCAGTTCAGGGACGCAAATAAGTCTGCTGATATCTACATTGGTGTCGCAAAAGAAACTACAAGCACCAATGATTCCGGATTTTTGACACCACGAAGATGTTTGGATTTCTACGAAGTAAGAGGGTAAGATATAAACAAAATAGCAGAATGATAATTGAAAATAACAGAGTAATGAAAGAGGGATTGTATATTGCAGTAAGTATGTTTGTACAAAATGGCTAGCCATTATATAGAGACAGATTCGAACTATTCTAGGAATGTCAACTATACATTAAAATGATCCTAAGATCATGCTAGGCTGATCTGGTGCATTGATCCCGATCTACAATTTTCTCCTTAACGAGATTCATTTCCTTTTAACACTCCCCCTCAAGTTGGAGTATGAATGTCTATGACACCCAACTTGCTGAGATGTGTATGAAATGCTGGCGATCTCAATGGTTTTGTGAATAAATCTGCAATTTGCTTTCCAGTTTGAACATACGCTGTCTTGACTTCTCCTCTTTGAATTCTTTCTCGAATTGTATGACAATCTAGTTCAATATGCTTTGTTCGTTCGTGATAAATTGGATTTGCGGCAATGTGTAAAGCCGCCTGATTATCACAAAACAACTTTGCTGGTCCAGGGTGTGATACTCCCAAATCTTTCAATAAGTACCTCAACCAGGTAAGCTCACAAGCAGCTGCAGCCATGGAGCGATATTCCGCCTCCGCTGATGATCTTGATACTGTTGTCTGCTTTCTACTTTTCCAAGACACAAGTGATTTTTCAAGGAAGGTGCAATATCTTGTTACAGATCGTCGTGTAAGTGGACACCTTGCCCAGTCTGCATCACAATACCCTATCAAGTGGAGCGGGCTATTTGAAGGAAATAATAACCCTTGTCCTGGGGCTGCTTTCAAGTAATGGAGCAGTCTTGAGATGATGTAGTTTTGGTTCCTGCATGAATTGACTGTGTGTGTTCACGGAGTACGTGATTTCTGGTTTGCTAATTGTGAGGTAGATCAATTTTCCAACTAGATGTCGGTATCTAGTAGGGTCTTTAAGTGCCACACTCCCTGTATCTGTTAGTACTAAGTCAGGCTCCATGGGTACCTTAGCTGGCTTTGCTCCAAGTAACCCAGCTTCCTCTAATATGTCTAACGTGTATTTTCCAATCAAAGATAGAGACAGATTCGAACTATTCTAGGAATGTCAACTATACATTAAAATGATCCTAAGATCATGCTAGGCTGATCTGGTGCATTGATCCCGATCCACAATTTTCTCCTTAATGAGATTCATTTCCTTTTAACAAGATAAGCGATCAGTTTCCATCTGTACTGGTCTTGCATTATGTTTTTTATTTGGTAACAAATATATCTGGTCCAGAATATATATATGTTCAGGATTTCTTTGATCATCAATAGCAGCAAATATGTAGATTGACTGTGTTTTCTCTTGGCTCTAAACAGAGGAGGTGGCCGTTACTTTAATGTCAATGGTGCTGGCATCCAGCCTGGTGATTCCTTCCTATTCTACCAGTCAGATTCTGAAACTGCTTCATCAACATGTGATCACGCCTTCAACAAACTTTTAGCCCTGAAGGCAGAGCTGAAAAGCAAAACTTATCTTCATTTGAGCAAGTTCGCTGACAAGGATGACAACAAAGAAGTTCTCGGTGGTCTCATTTTCTCTTGCTATCGTCGTGGCGAGTCATTCTTCAGGGACCCTTTTGTTGACAGCTATCCATTTTTGCGACAGCTTTCCTACGGCTCCGGTAGCAGGATTATTCTGCAGAGCAGAAATTGGAATGGGCCCCAAAAGCTTGATGATTGAAGAACACGAAGATGTAAACTCCCCTAGGTGCTGTCTCCATGTTTACAGCACAGTATATTTGGTTATGTCATATCTTCCACCATCCGTAGAGAATTAATCTCTATTAGGAGCTAAGCATGAATAAATCCTGTAACAGCGAAAAGAATCGCAATTTCCTGAATCTCTTGTTATGTTACCGTTTTCCGGAAATGAATCGGTGGCTCTCTCTTCTATGAAGTGTTTCCAGAGTTTGGACTAGCAGGATACTTTGCTGCGTTAGAGGAGCTGGACAGGTATGTAGTTGTCAGTCTAATTACAGTTGAAGCTTTTTTAGTTTGTCATTTATGTTTCGTCAACCTTAAAAAAGCAGTAGATGCTTGATGGTTGTATGCATAATAATGTATATATGGAACTGTATTGGAGAGGATCCCTCCTTTTTCTATATGATCTCGTTTGCCTAAAAGTCTTGCTTCCTTTATTAGCCTGTAACGCAAAGGCAGTGAGAGTATAGTTGTATTTATTTTTTAAAATGTATTTTATTTAAAAATATATTAAAATAATATTTTTTTAGTTTTTAAAATTATTTTTGATATTATTGTATTAAAATGATCTAAAAACATTAAAAATAATATTAATTTAAAGCAAAGAAAAACATTAAAAAAATTTAATTTTTTTTAAATAAAATTTTAAAACGTAAAAATAAATAGAATATGCAGGAAACAAAATACACTCAAAACTAAAAATTGCATGATTGTTAAAAAACAAAACAAAAAAAACAAAGAACAAATTGAAGTGGAAAACCTTTAGTTCATATTGGATGACAATTTAATTTTAACCTGATGAATCCTAATTTAATATGAATTGAGTGGGTAGTTTTTTTTTATGAATATCTTATTCTATGGATAATGAATAAAATAGTGAATATTGTTCAACCCAACTCAAATCTAATTTAAATTATATATTTGTATTATATAAATATATATTACAATAATTTTATTTTTTTGAATCCAATATAATATATACATATCTCAATATTAATATAATATATATATACACTATAATTTTATTTTATATTAAATAATAAATAATAGTCAGATAATTGATATTTATATAAATACTCAAAACTTGATGAATAGGATATGAAAATTAATTTTTTTATCTAATAAATAAAATATAAATATAAAAAAAAACTTAACCAAAGAGTGCCAATTTCTATCACTGATTTCATAGTTCATACAATCAAGTCATGCCGTTACAGAGCGTTTACAAACTCTTAAATCTTGTCTACCTGCTTTGATTGGAAAAAATAGGGAAAAGAAAAAAGAAGGAATTATTATACGTGGTAAAAAACGATTGTCATGAAACTTGAATCGATTTGATAGCTGATTCAAGACCTAAATTAAGTCAGGTTTTATAAAAAATAAAAAATAAAAACTATCCTAATTAAAATTGAAATCGATCAAAACTAATAATTTTTTTAAATAATATTATTTTGATTTAAAAAAAAAATTAAATCAACATGTTAATTCATAGTTTGAATCTTACGCAAATTAAATCAAGTTTAATAACTATTTTAAATACACAAGCAATATCTTTCTTTAGTAAAACATAATAAAAATAAAATAAAATTTAGTTTGGAGGATAAGTGAATTTACCTCCTATATTATTATTATCTCTGGTTTGAATGCAAGAACGATGTGAATAAATGAATATTTAGATGTGGTTAGTATTGCCCAATTATCTGAAAAGGGTTTGAAAATACCCCAATTTGTTGAAACAATAAATAAATAAGTAGGTAAAATAATAATATGTCAATTATTATTATATATATATATATTTGAAAATATTATCATTTTTGATGGATCAAAATAAATACTAAAAAATAATAAAATGCCGCCAACGCACAAAACGACTCCTTGGCAGAAATCAAAAACAGTTGTCGTTTAATCAGATTCAAATGACAAGTCGTTTGCAGAGAAAAAAAAAAACTATATAATGCCTTTCACTTTCAGCAACAGTTGTAGAATTCTGACAACAATGGAGGAGAAACCAAAAGAACCCAAAACGCCAATGACAAGCTTTGCATCAATAAACGAAGACCTTATCCTAAACATACTAAAGAGACTACCAGCTTTATCCTTTGCATCAGCAGCTTGTGTTAGTAAATCATGGAACCAAATTTGCAATCAAATCCTCTACAAACCAAAGTTTGCCTCTGCTTTTTCTCTCAATCCAGACGAAAAGGTTTGTTGGGTTTTCAAAATAATCAATAAAGATTATCTTTAGTGCAAATTCTGTCTCTATCTTGAATTGGAGCTCTGTGTTTTTGGATGATATCAATATTTACATTTATAAGAGTCTTGTTGGGACCTTGAAAAATAACTAAACGATCATTAGTGTAGTGTAAGTCTTTAACTTGAATTGGGTTTTTGGTGTTTTTCAATGATATCAATATTTGCATTGGAAGAGTCTTGTTGGGACCTTGAAAAATAAAGAAAAGATCTTTAGTGTAGTGTAAAGTCTCTAACTTGAATTGGGTTTTTGTGTTTTTCATGATCAAACAGGTTGCATTAGAAGAGGTGGTGGATAAGGTTCTCTCAGAGCCAATTAGACCACATTTTGCCATTGCAAATGTTATTGGCAGTGGAGTTGATTTGAGTGAAAGACTCAATTTTGTAAAATTTATCATTCGTTAAAGTATTTCCTCCCGACATTTTTTGGCTTTCTTGGTTTTGGTTAACATAATAACGTTTACTTGGTATGGTTTGTTTTGCAGTTAGCAACAAAACTTGGTTTCCAAACTCCAATTATTGTGTCTTGTACAAGTGGAATCATGGGAAGAGATGCTGTTACTGATGAACATAGAGAGATCAGCACTGTAAAGGATTTTTAGTTTTGTTCTTTTTAAGAAATATGAAAGACTACATTACTGGCTTCTTTTTAATAAATATTTACTTGTGTAGGTTGCGTTGGAACCATACATAACTGGCTTCTTTTTAATTAATATGTACTTGTGTAGGTAATGTTGGAAGAATATTGGGTTGATGGAGAATCAAATCCATGCATTGGTATCATTTTGACTGTGGGGTTTTTACCAGGACTAAAAGTTGATGCCATTCCGCTGTTTCAACCAAGAAAGGTAACTAAACTTCAGTTTGTAAAAATGATGTTTTCTATAGGATTCTTCATTTTCTATTGCGCCAAGTTGAATTGTTCCGCGGCTCTGCGCTTGATTTGGGAAAGGAAATGGGGACAGTAAGGTAGAGCAAAATAATCATGTCATTCTTGATGATTGGCATATGTGATGTGTAGCATACACCGATTATTATTTTAGAGGAAGAATGTAGAGCTTTATGAGTTTTTTGTCAATAAGATAACTGCTCTTGTGGATGTTTTGTTGAAGCGAAATCAGGGATGTCAAGCGGCAATGGTTGATAACTTTGTGATGGATATTAAGGATTATGCAACTTCTATTTCTGGTTGTGCATCACCAGTTGGCATTATAATGTTTGGAGTAAGCTAATGTTTTCCCACTTGCTCGCACATCCTTTTATTGAGGGAGATTCTTGCTAAGATGTGACTTTGGTCCTGCTATAGGATGAAGATGCTGACCAGAAACCTGTCATGGAAAAGCTGGGTGGGCGTTCTCAACTAAGGGAGCATTCTTTCTTCCTTTTTTTGTTGTTCTTTATAGGAAAATAGAGCAAGGATTGTCTTGTCCACAGAGAATGTTTTCTTTTGGGACCCTGACATGGCATGGACTGCTTATGCAAATTATGCAATTAATTGGCATAGTTGATCTGAAGGTTCATATTTATATACATTCTGAAACCAAACAGTGTTAAGAGGAAGAAATTTTTGCATCTATTATTTGTTCATTTTGTTTTCTGGAAGAGTCATAAGAGGTTGATGAGAGTAGGTTCCTTTTCTGCCATGCTCTACCTGCAGCAATAGGTTATTTAAGAATATAAAAAATTGTCGCTTATCTTATCTGTTTGGTTAATCACTAGAAAGTGGACTAAGCAAACTCATATCTATATAGCTAACAAAATAATTGGCCATTTAATTCTTGTCCCACATTTTGAAAGGATTGCTAGACATCATAAACTGTCACATAGCAATCTCCTGTGTTGCTACTTTAGTTGATATTATGTTCTGTTGCAGATCATGCCATGTCAAGTGACACTATCATTATCGGTGATGAGAGAGCCCAATTCTTGTACAGAAATGGCGTAGAGTCAGGAAATGACTATGAGAGCAGTGAATATTTTTCTGCTGCAGTTGCTCTTGTATTTGCAAGGGATCAAGACAAACCTTGCGGTATCTAATTATTCATCTCTGTTTTTGTTACTTCAACTTTTGCAACTAAAATGGAATAGACAATGTATGTACTTACCTATTCATTGTCTAATCATATGACATATTATCTCATATATCTGCTACTTTCACTTATTGAGCAGGCACAGGGGAAATCCAATTCCATGCTGCATTATCATCTGGTGTTTCTGCAGTAGGTCCAAGGTACAAGGCAGTTTCTGTCAAAAAGATTGAATCTGGGACAGGTCGTACTACATGGCTTACTGCCAGAAGAGAAGGGGAACATGAGATTCAAGATGGTCAAAGGATTCTAGATGACATCAACAATGAGGTATGCTGGCCTTTTGGAAAGCCATCCTTTTGGCTTATGGTGATTTCCTAATTCCTAGTTGTTTGTAGTGCTTACATCATCTATATATGATATTTCTATAAGATCTATGCTTAGAAATATACATTTCTATAGTTTGATGCTTAAGGGCAATGAACTTCTACTGCCTCAGTATTTTCTTTCTTTCCTTTTGCTTTGGTGCTCAAATAAAGTGGGTTTGAGTAATGGGCTTTACTGCTGCATGAACCATTTGCATAATCGCTTGCAAAATTTTATTTTGTTCTAACAACTTCTGATCATGTTATCTCTGACTGACGGTGATATATATTTGTTAATTAATATGGTCGGAAATTAATTTGTAAGTTATGATGCTTAGACCTTGTTAGAACTCCACATAATCGTAATCATTGGAAGTATTTTTTATTTTGGTGATGTCAATCAGTTGGAATCATGTTTATTTCTGCACGGTTAGTCTATACTACACGATACACTTGGTTTTCTTTCATTTCAAATTTATCTATCATCAACTAGTTCTTTTCTAGGGATTTGAAGTATCTGCATCTTGATCATAATGCAAACATATTATAATGATGTGTTATGGAGATGGCTCAATGAGATGGTAGGACATTTGCTATTTCTAGTTTAAAAGCTTATTTTGCTCCCAGGAGTAAAAAGAAAAGAGGAATTTGATGCTTAAATATGCTGCCTCGCTGTTGTTCTGAATAGCCAATTTTCTGAGGTGTTCCAATGCTGGTTTAAAAAACTGCAACTCTAAAAGGTTATACAAAGACTTTAAAGAATTGCTTTTTTTCCAGATTGGAAGAGCATAATGGAAAAGATATTAACTTTTATTCTGAATGCAGGTCAGAAGTTAAGCTATGCAGTATTTCTTGCTGCATGCACACTTATAATCTGAAATGTTCATAACAGAACTCTTGTTCTTACATCTAACTGTTGTTTGTGAAAGATGAGTGTAGGGTTCTTTTCTGCTTTTAGTTATAATGTTGTTGTTAGTTTTTAATGTTGCATTGAAGTTTATGGTATTGTTTTAAAAAAAGTATCATAGTTTTCATGCTCTAGACGAGACAAAATATTACACTGGTTGTTGAGTGCTGTTTCAATGTTATTAATCTTCTATTATATTATGTTTGATTGAATGTATAGAATCACTCCTTCCATTTTATTTGTGCTCTCTGTAACTTATGAATATGTGACAGTTGGGGAACCAAGTTGGACACCCTGATCTGTACATTGGGGTTACTGAACAAAGACATTGCTTTATAGGGTCACACAAGTCAAGAGCGATGACATTCCTGGTTTTCCATGGAGTTATGGGGTGAGATGTTTAACTTTCATAATCTTTACATGCCTTTTATTTTCTTACAGACATTCACCATTGACGCAGCGTATAGTGTGGATAAAAGCTAGGGTTTTCAAGCCTTAACGTTAAAGGTCTAAGCTGTAAAAAAATTTAGAGAAAACTCTAGTGTTTTATTAAAAGTCTAAATAAGAATCTTCAATCTCAAAATAAACTAGGCATCTCTATATATATTAGTTTTAAAATATTTTATAGAAAATGATTCATAATTAAAACTAAAATCCTATAGAAAATGATTCGTAATTAAAACTCACCTAATTAATAGAATCCATTTAGCATTAGAATTACTAAATAGTAAAATATTAATTAAATTAAAAGTTCTAAGCTAGGTAAGAAAAAAAATCCAAATACAATAAGGTAAATAAAGACAATTTTGCATGGTAACTTACAAACCTTATTTGAATTCCTTCTTAATTTCAATCATCATGAAATTTTAACTCATTAGAAAACAAGGCATTCAAAATCTTCTGTCAAAATTTCTGCTAAATCCAACAGTCGGATTAAAAATTATGTTTGATTTACCAAAACTACATCTTGAACTCTTCTTAAACTCTTCAAAACCTAAAAACCTTAACCATTAATGAAATAACACAATAAAAATTATTATGCCAAGAATATGGAAGAAATTTCTCCACGTTAGTCCTCTCTACTTTTGAAAAACTTCCTATGAGTTATTTTTCAAGAATTGAACTCTTCCACTCCAAATGAACAAATATTTCAAATATAGCATTGTAACTAACATATTCATGAAGTAGCATGTCCTTGACCCATGAACTTCAAAATTTAATATATGATGTGTGCTTGCTAAAGAAAAATTCATATTTAATGTTATACTTTCCATTCCTATGAAGTCCACTTGTATTTCCTTTCCACATTCTCTTCAAACTTGAATTCATCATCATTTATGACCTCCAATACTTTAACCATTGTATGTAAAAGAACAACAAAATAATCTTTCCATAATATCTATAGGAAAATTGTCAGAAACTACCATATCCTCCATGTTCTTGTTTGCTAGATCTTTATTCATGACTGAAAGATCATTGTTTACCACTGGCTTCTCTAACTTAGGTTAAAAGACTGAAATTGTTTGTCAGCATCCTTTTTTATCACATTATCTTCGACATAATTAGATAACTTTGAAATTTTGCTCTCTCCAAACTCCACATTTTTCCTCCTTGCCTTTTGAAAAGTTTGAACACAAGGCAAATAATAATAATCTATTTGCTTATCTAACCAATATAAAATCTCTTTATAATCATTTTGTATAAACTCCAAAATTAATAATTGTTTCAAATCTTGCCAAGATGAAATTAAAGGTATACTAATACGAGTTTTAAAGTCTAGTAATTCAAACCATCATTTTCTAACACCACAAGAAAGTTTGTGTATGACGAGTTCTATTTTTTTATGATAAGGAATCTTGCTAAAATAAAAGTAAGATTCCAACACTGCCAACCACTTAATAATTTTTTTTCTTTGAAAATCTCCCATCATAGAATGCAATCATCAAATTCAGGAATAGGTTTGGCTTGCCTTGAGGCAAGTCTCCAGGTAAGCTCCTCTCGAAGATATTTCCCTACAGCAACCATGCTTTTGGAAGAATTTATGAAACATGAAAAGTTTGTTATCTTCATCAACTCACCTCATCATATGTAAAGAGATTCTCGCATTATTTTCTTCTTTTCCCTTTTACTCTGTATTCCTTAAGAATGATCACAATGTTATACTCTTAAGCGTTTCTGAATCTATAATCAAAACAACTGATGAAAAATGAATTTACAACTTCAGTGCTGTGAACACAGGTGCTAGAACCAACAATATTAGTATCATAGCAATAAATTTGGGTGTAGGAATTGTTTTCTTTGCTTGGTTTAAGCTCACACTCGCAGACCATTTTCTAAGATACTCTTCTCACCGAGATAGTTTTTTGTCAACAGGGGAGATCAAGAGTACCTTTTTGCTGACGGAGTTGGCATCAGAACTGGTGACTATTTCCAATTTTACCATTCAGATCCAAGTGCTGCATTATCTTCAAGCAGTAATGTCTCCAAGAATTTCAGAAACCTGAATCTAGACTGGAGTTCTAGAAACTGCCTTCAAGCACGGGGTGTTTATGACAATGTTTGTAATAAGGAGCTTGTTGGAGGTTTTGTTTTCTCCTGTTGTGGCCGTGGTGAATCATTTTTCGAACGCTGCAATGTTGATAGCTCACCGTTTTTGGACAATTTTCCCGGGTTCCCAATGGCTGGAATATTTTGTCGAGGGGAGATTGGACGTGGCTTTTCAGCTTTTAATGCGGATGAAGGCCAGGAAGAAATGACGTCGCATTGCTGCCTACATGTATATAGCGCTGTATATCTGTTGGTGTCATATACTCCTGCACATCCCTAGCATTAGATGTATCTTCTTCCCGATGGATTACCAGAAGTGACTCTGCTATTGTTGGGACTGGGTGGTGATGTTGCTTGATAGTATTTCTGTTGATAAGCCAGGATATGATATGCATGTCTTTTGGTCCTGTTATTTTATGGTTATGCTGTGTTCAAGGTTTAATACTGAACCATAAGCTAAACCTTTCAGGAATTATGTTCTCAGTTCAACAATCAACCAAAACTACTAATGCTACCTGGGGAGCCAGGATGAGCAGTAATAGTAATAACAAGTTATTAGCTTATTGCACTAGTTTCAAGAATGTCGAATCTTTCCCTAATGTGCCTTGTTCCCTTCTGCATCTTGTCTATTCGTGTAATAAGAGTAAAAGATTGGATTGCATCTTGTGTTTCTTATCTTTCTATTTTTTATGATTGAATTATGTAACATATTACATTTATAAACTCGAAATAGATTTCCTGCTTCTTAAGACAAACGAGCCTTGCTTGGAATTGTTGTTTGTATTTTGTTGGGGTCATTGAAAATTCACTACTTTGCAGGAGAAACAGTGGATTTTTGGCATGAAAACCCTCGTGCTTTAATTTTTAGTGACAGATTAAGTTGATCCTCCATGCAAAACATTTTCATCAGATGTGTGCCTCCTGTTACCACACGTGCACATGCAAGTGGAGGAAGGGATCATAAATTGAAAGTGTTAGGTTTGATTTGCTCATAGATAAAGTATAGGAGATTAATTTACTCACAACACTCGAGGGACCACGTGTTTGGAATAATGATACAGATTATTTTTTTAACTGTTTTTTGAAATAATATTTGTTTTTTTTAAGAAAAAAAAATGTTTTTCGTTTGTTTGTATTTATCTTTCTGGGACATTGCCAAGGTCTTGCTGTTCAAGAACTATATATGCTGTGTTTTAGGTTCAGCATGTTCTAAAGGGGGAACCCTGCTGGAAATGTAGGTTCACTGTGACTAACAGAAATGACTCATCTCTTAGGGCAAGCCAAGATGAGCATATGAAATGAGCGAGCAGCGAGTTTGTCAATAGAGTAGAAGCTCTGCATGCTGCTCATGCCTAGAAATTCCTTGCTCTCTTTGATACCTTGATAACTCCTGTATACAAAGAAGAGAGCTTAACTAACATGATGTTTCGACAAGTACTAAATTCATCTAGTATCAATTTAATTAATTAATGCTGTTCTACAATCACTAAAAGCTAGCATGTTTCGACAAATTTGTTTTCAATAATGTTATCTTGTTGGAGGTAGTTAAAAGACATGCTAAATCTTAGGTTAAGCTGGTAATAAAGGGTTTATTATGCTCATATTTACTGGGGATATGGTGTTGGGTTGTGTTTAAGAGGTTTTATTTTTAGATTGCCAACCGTAGTATCCAAGTTGCCCCGATGAATCTGGTGGTCGTTCCAGGTTGCATACCTGATAGTGGCATGTGAGGTTACTAATGGGTGTTGTTGCGTATACGGGAACTCGAAATTAAGACCTCGTTTAAGCAAAACAATTTACTTACTTGAACCCTGCTCAGGGAGAATAGCTGCAGGTTCCTGCCTACTTCTGTTGTGGGCTGGGTCAATTCTGGCTTCTGTTTAATGATTTAATTCCCAGCCACTTTCCCTGCCATCACAAGAAATTCAAATCTAGCTCTCGTCATGGCAGCTGGAAAAATTATTGCACTCACTGAAGGAAATTTCTTGTTTTTTCACCCTTTTTCTTGCGATGGTGCAAACAAAAAAATTCTTGGTTAAGTTTGTCGACAGATCAATTCGGTTCTTGTTTTAACAAAAGAAGGAAAAATAAATCCTTTCTACAGCCCTTTTTTTTTTTCACCCTCCATTTAGCTATATGCCTAAATCCACAAAGTGCAATGCAAGTGTTTTAGCTTATGTGGGCGTACGTAATTCAATTTTATGGGTGGACTATATGTTTCCTTTTATCCTACCAAAAAAAAATGAAAGCAGAAAAAATAAATTCAGATGACAGCTACTAGGTTTCTTGAAAATATATAAATTAAGTGAATGGAAAGAAAAAGTAAATGGAAAACGCAAAGTTTCAATTCGTTTAGTGGAAATTAATGTGCTATAATGAATTATACAAAACTTTTGTGTTACATCTTGCTTTTTAAATTAATTCTTACTATATTAAATTGATATTTTTAAATGATTTTAATATGTTAATGTACACAATAAAAAAAATTAAAATTTTCAAAATAATATTTTTAAAAAACACCAATACTAAACATATTCATTTATTGCAACTCGATCAAAATATTAAAGTGTGCCTACTCTTTGTTTCTGTCTCTCTATCGTGCACATGCACGCACACATATATGTACTTGTACAGATCAACGAGAGAGTTTCATGTATACTCATCACATACAAAGACACACACACACACATATATGATGAATTAATCGACCAAATTCGATTTGTAAGGAAAGATTATAGAGGTTAAACAAAAGAGGAGCTGGGAAATCATAGTTATAAACGCTAATAATTATAAATAAAACAAAAGAAAGTTAACTACTTAAGCACCTAACTAAAGGAAAAGAACATGCTTCTACTGATGCATGCACCACCGTGCACAAAATTATCAACCCGTGCGTGCATGTATAATATCCATGCAAGAAGCACGCATATATATGGATCATCATCATCGTTAGTCTTGGTCTAGTGATTTCTTTGGCTCATTCGTCTAGACCCTTAAATTTTAGGATGTATCGAGTATCTGCAGGTTGATGATAATATATTTGTAGTTTTCCTATATATGAGATTTAAGATCATGCAAGATTTCATAAAGGATTGTAGAGAAGAGTAGCGTTGGAATTGTTCAGTGCTAATTACAGCGCAGTAGCCTACTAATTGCCCAGGCAGAAGTTCATGAAGGAGAGATGAGAAGCTTAGCCAAAAAAACTAAGTACTAGGCTAGATCATGACTCGAAAACACCCCAAATTCTCCTACAACTTATACCTAACTAGACTGTACTTTCATATATTAGTGAAAACCAGTTTATATCCGTCTTTTTTCAGAATATAATGATGGTGTGCGATCAATTATGGCAATAATATTACCAAAACCCTAACAATATTAGATGTTGCTATATACATTAACCCTAAAAGAGAAACATGTATAAATAAGGATTCAACAGATACGAGCAGAACAAAGGAAGTTGATTCATTGTTGAAAAGGTAAATGAAAAAAAGAAAATAAATATGAAAAATATCCCATAAAAAATCCCAGAAAAAAGAAGAAACTTGAAGGGTCGTATATAGTTAGTGTGATATTGGCACGGCTCAATCAGATTAAACGACCCAACATCATAGTTTGGGAGATTTGATATGATTGAGCCATCCCAACATCCCCCACTTTCTCCGAACTTACCACACGTATTGGAAACATGGTCGATTAAGATCCATCAGGTATTTGCCACTTAATGTTCTTGGAGCTCGTAGACGTCATTCAAGATGATCTTGTCTTTCATCTCAGGGAGGAAACACAAGAGAGATTGTACTGGCAATCAATATTATGAGAGAGTCTCGATATGGTTATTTTGATTGAATATTATTCCTAGTATATAAGAGAAAGAAGAAGGTGGAAAAGGTATGAAGGAGGTACTGGCAAGAAATCAAGATGGTTGAGATGTCAAGATCTTTGCTTTGTTTAGAAGAGTGATAATTTATATAAAATTCCCATTAAGTCTCCCCACAAATTGCTTAGTGCTTGATGACATTGGCACTAAGTATACAAAAGAAAATAAAGTTATTTTCAACACTTGTTATTTTCCTCGTTAATGTTTTCTAATAATAATCGCTAATATGATCAAATCATAATCATGAGTAATTAATTAATTAATAACTACTTGGTAGTTGGATAATTATTTAAGAGCATCGTTGGCATCATGCTCCTCACATATATAGAATCATTTGAATTGGCATCCAAACCCTGAAAAGAATCAAAGAAAAACTGCCTCTCCTTCAAACGGGTTTGAATTTTTCTACAATGAACGTGCTTAAAATCTTTTGTTTAATTGAGTTTTCTCTGGCCATCTCCTCTATGGACTCTGTAACTTTCTTTCATAATCACCAATAAAATATCCAGGATTTTAAATGGATCGTCGGCTATAGAAAATTTCAGTAAATTCAATGCTGATATTAATCTCTGCAATCAAAGTATCATGAATCAATTACTGCTATATATATTAGCTGCCATTAATGACCTTATCATGGCCATGGCCAAACAAATCACTCGATATAAACCTAGTTATTTAATAAAATTAATCGAAGCAAAGAAGAGTATTTAAGGGGAAAATATTTTGAAGACGACGGCAATCAATCTTGTCTTAATAAAAACAAAAGACAACAATAATTTGAATTTTACAACGCATGCAGATTTGTATAAATGCCACTTAACAAGCTCCCTGTCTAAATATTAAGTGACATGAATTCTTAATTTAATGCTAGAGAAGAGGGAAATGTAGGAGAGGCTGAGTTGGCAAACCTCCATGATCCGTCCCACGCCTGATCAGTTCATGATCACCACTGCGAATTTTAGAGGTGTGATCACTGCCCTTTCTATTTGGAAAAAACAGGATTTTTAATCTCAAACAGTTTTAATCATAATAATAACAATGATGTGATGATGTGTGATGAATTTGCTACTGGTTGCCTTGACAAATTCTTCTGTGAGCAAATGCTTGGCCATGGGGGGAGGGGCAGTTGAAAAGTGTTTAAAAGAGCTTAAATAATTAGACCATTAAAAAAGGCGGTTTTGACAAACGATATCCATCAACTTGCTGGTTAATTATTTAGATATTTGAGGTGGGCTATACCTTGTGCTTGATGATTCGCCTACTCTCTCCACTAAAGATGCTAAGCTGCCATTGATTCTTTATCCGATGACTCCATACCTAATTTCTTGTCCTAATTTCCCCACAATCTAGCGCATTATTCAAGAGAGAATGAGATTTTGACCCCCCGCAACATGAGAGAAGAGGCGAAGCTCCTCCCTCGGCTCTTTGCCTTGTCTTCATCAGAGAACAGTACTTGATTGCTTTGGATCCTCTCGCTGTTTACTTTACTTGAACCATTAATATATATATATAGCCCCCCATGCATTATAATCCTGCCACTGCAATACAATATCCTGATAATTCACAAAATGGCTGGGTATGGTTGGTGCTCCAGATTCGAGCAAGAAACTAACCAAAAAGGATAGGGTTGATGGAACAATCATTACAGCTTTCCACCAACCCTGGATTCGATAATCCCAGTCCTGGCCAGGTACTTCTTCCGCAACAAAAA
This sequence comes from Populus davidiana, assembly GCA_030145905.1. Taxonomy (NCBI): domain Eukaryota; kingdom Viridiplantae; phylum Streptophyta; class Magnoliopsida; order Malpighiales; family Salicaceae; genus Populus; species Populus davidiana. The sequence goes on from CM057803.1 coordinate 13,616,242, forward strand.
GAGAGGAAAAGGTCGTATCCTTCGCCCAAATCACGACAAAGTACCCTCCTATCAACATCACCATTAGTTGTTTTGAGCAGGTAACATGAACATTTGCAATGCGTTTCGTCTACTGAAATGGAGCGTCTTCACTTGTACTGAACAAAGATTTAAAAAAAAAAAAAAAAAAAGTAGATAGAGTAAGTTGATACAAAAGCTTATGCTAGACAGGAGGATCACTTGAAGAAAGTGTCCTTGGTGATTTCTATAAACCTGTTTGGTTGAGATTCAGAACCGGCTGTTTCAATGATCAAAGAAAATCAAATACAAACAGAAAGAACAGAGAAGCTTGCTTCAATATGTTCTCGAGCTGTTTATTTCATGAAAAGCTATAGCTAACAACTGATACATAGAAAGAAGACAGCAAAAAAGCATCAAACACTAATCCCCAGCTTCTTCTTCAACTTCTCAACCTCTAAATATACTGTGGAGTACGGGAGAAACTCTGAGAAATGGGTTTTGCTGAGATCATTAATTGCAACAGCTAGTTTAGGGATTTCTAGTATCTCTTCATGGGTCAGGGTTCTGACAAACCGTGCTGGATTTCCTGCCCAAAGTTCACCTGTTGGAATTCTCCTTCCTGGGGGAAGCACAGACCCAGCTTCCAGGATAGAGTGTGTCTCCACCAATGATCCTTCCATAAGGATAGAATGCTGCCCAATAATGCACTCCGGCTCAATTGTGCAGGACCGCAGGAGACTGTATGCACCAATGGTAACATACCTTTCAATAGATGTCTCTGCTGGCAGTCCTGGCACATGGAAAATACACAAAAATAAATAAATAAAATCAGAGGTCATCGTTGGAGCCACATGTTTACATTTCTTGTAGAGTGTATAGACTTTTCAAGGGTAATTGTTGCACTCGGGAAGTGGGAGTAACAATTACCTCTCAGCTATTACACTCCTCTCTCCTCTAAAAACACAGTAATTTGTTTGTCTTTCTATATCTTACCGCTATGTATATTTTAACACACTCGATTTACCTTCCAATTTGTTAACCCGCCAAATGTCTTAAAAATCTAACTTTTACACAGTAAAAAATTATCATCCATTTTTTCACCTCAAACCAAGCTCACCCTGGACCTCAGAAGCCGTAACATTTATCACTACATGAAGATATCAATGACAGTGCCATGGCATAACATGCTAAGGTGCCCATTGTACGCATGAAAACTTTATGCCAGTGCAGTTCCATCACTTAATAATATATTTGGTACAGTTCCCAAATGCTATGGACGCATGCAAAATGAAAGATCAGACAGGTGACAAGACTTGATAGGTAGAGCATGAGCAAAATAAAGAAATTTTGGTCGACAAATTCAAGCAGTAACTATCATCCATAGATATACGTGTGAACAAATAATTTTCAGAATGCAAGATGCTTAGGAAGATGATGAGAAAACTTTGATGGGGTCAACATGTGGGCCACAAAAGATTAGAGAAAGAAAGCCAAAAATGACAGCTAGAGCAGAAGGCAAGATGGATATGCAATAATTGATATCTAGATGGTAAACGATGCTATGAAACATTTTGGATTTTTAACTTCAATACAAACAAAATGGTGAAGAAACAAGTCATACGGTTCTTTTAAAACAGCCAAAGATGAGAAAAGAGCAAAAGGAAGTGCAGCAGCAAAAGGCAAGAAAAGAAAAAACCAAACCTAGGGACCCTTTGGTTGAGCTAAGGTTCTTTCAGCATGAAGTACAAGCTTTATCAAACCACGACTTTTTATTATATTAGGTGTCCACATTTTAAATCGAGCAAGAGACCCTATTGTAATAACTAGGTTTACTGGATTTGGAGTTGCCAAAATATTAATCTCTTATGAACAGGTATAAGAAATAGCATAAAAATTTAACACGACAAATTCTTTAGTTTCAAATACAAAGTTCTCTAATTCTAGTAAGTCTGTTAACCTATTGGGAAAGAACCAATCTAAAGCCACAAATAATCAACAAATTACAGGAAAGGAAGCTTTCACAAGTGCAAAAACGCATGCATGGATTGACATGAACACACAAACACATGAACAGAACATAATCAGTAAGCTCATTGAATACCCAGAAGCGATACAGTCTACAACTCAAATCTCCAATGAAGTATAAAATATATTAGAAAAGAACTTTCCTTGTGGGAATAATTTGTGTTTAGTTTGTAGTCAGAATTAGATGCGTCTAAAGTCAAAGTGTCCACACCTATTCTTTCAACACCTAATATTACATTAACATTAACAGTGCCAAGTCAAAAAAAAAAGTAGATGAAAAGCTTAAAGCAATGACTTTGTTGGATTGATGTGAATGTGAACATCATTTTTCTGTAATTCTAAAGATAAACCATCAAGTATCAACATTGAAAATTGTAAAATGCTCTAGAAACCATCAGACGTTGGTCTGAACATGCTTAAAAACAGCACCTTCAAAATGTGATTCTGATCATTGAAGAGGAGGTTTAGTCTACCTTCCTAAGTCTCTATTTTCCTTTCCCACCACTCCATGTATTTTCTGAAAGCTTACACGATACTCATGCACAAGATCCACAAAATAGAAAAGTCATAAATAGATCAAATGTCTACATTGTTCAATGACAACAACCTTTATTAATGAAGTATCCATTACATGAAGGTCAGGCGTCAAAGTGTCACCAAACTTTAAACAGAGCTCTTGAAAGCTACAACTCATTCCTGTTCCTCAAAACACCTTTGTTTTCCTTCTTTCTATAACCAATACCAGGATGAGAAATGCTAGAGGCAGTCGTTCTAGCAGCTGACCTTCTGACACTTGCTTTTCATGAAGCCACATATACTTAGAAAATGTGACATCAGTTATTCCTGTTAGTGTTTTTCTTTTCCTTCTTATAATCAACTTTATCATCAAGAGATTCCAAGGTATGTCTTCACTCTTCATTGTTCTGTCTCTCTGTCTCAACTCTCTATCAAAAGTTTTGTTTATTTAAAAAATGTGTCTCTTTCATAACTGCTTTTTCCCAGCTCACATGTCAATCCAATTAGCCTAGGTTTCTTCAATACGAAATCAGAGATAAGATCGACATGAATAAGATCAGACAAATCATGCACTAAATCAGAGATAAGATTTTTCCTCTTTGTCTGGTTCGAAGAGAAAATAAATCCCTCTATTATCTTTAGTACTCCTTTTATAATGCCGTGACTTTTTCTATTGTGGTGGGGGGTTTATGTGAGATTGGTTGCGGAACTTAAAAGGCTGATTGAGTAATTCAACAGCAAGATCTGAATATTTTGGTTTACGTTTTACAAACTATACATAAAGATTCAGGAATTGATTATCACAACTACACCCATAGATTTTCAAGAACACAAGCAAAAATAGCTATGTCTTTGCATATAAAGAAGAATATGTAGAATCCCAGAAACATGTACATTAATCAGGAAAATAAAGTAACAAGTAGAACAACATCAGGTATGGCAGGATATTGGATGCGGCTGAGATTGATAGATGAAGGAATGCGAGAAAATGATATGAAAATCTCACTATGAGGACTAAGAGAGAAAGCGAGGGCAATATAAGAGGGGTGCTATCTTTCTGGCCTTTTGCAACAGTGAAAGATGAGTTACCAGTTGCCCCAGTTGAAATCAGCGTTTTTAGGTGAATGAAGCATCCAAAGCAACTGCTTACAGCGATGGTTGCTAGTATTTCCCATACCCGCTTACAGATTTCACCTTCTATTTCCTTCTTTCTATAAGCAATACAAAATGAAACTTAAGCAGGGATATCCAAAAATCCCAGCCAAAAACAAAAAAAAAAATCAATTAAAACTCACCATTTCTAATTTATAGGAAAAAAATGAAAAAGAAAAGGAAACCAAAAGGAAGAAAAATAAAATAAAACAAACCAGCAAATGCATCATTCGTGGACATCATTCCACCCTAATCTGATTACAATCTTGTAAGAAGAGACTGGTTGTCAGTCCTTAATTCACACCACCTACTATCAATAACCTAAAATGACGTTCACAGACAATTGAAAACAAAAAATAACCATGCATGGCGTGTCAACATAAGATTATCAAAAACAATAACTTGAAATTCCAACAATAAATCAGCACTTCAATTACTTTCACTCTCAATCACTCCATGCCTCCTATTCTAATCAGTTAATTCTAGCCGAAGTCCTTTAACCCCTAAAATCACATTCAATTACTATATCCATTCCAATCATGAAATCATAGAAATAACAAATTATCCGATTGAAATTAAAGATTCCCAAAACATAAAATCCCCTAAAAAGCCACATTTCACAAATCATTTCACACTTCAATCATAAATTCAACAATTAAATCACGAAATTCTAAACAATCAATCAAAATTATACATTAACAACCCTAATCCAGCTCAAATTTATTAAAATATTAAAAAAAAAAGTAATTGTACAAGAAAAGAAAAACCCTAACCTGTAGGAGAGTTCCAGGCAGCGTGAACGACACACCGTTCTTGAACATTAGAGCTAAAACCGACGGTGATCTTATTAAGATCGCCACGTAAGACAGCTCCATTCCAAACTGATGCTCCATCATACACAGTAACTTGACCCGCAAGTACCACATTTGGTGCCACGTATGCATCCACAGCTACCTTCGGTAGCCATTGACCTAACGGAATTATTTGCCTCTGTCCTCGATAGTCCCATTTCACTCGATCTACTGATGGCGTTATCGATTTTGAAGACGCTGTCGAAGCCGCAGCCGCCTCCGTCACGAAGTGACGGTTAAGTGAGAGATTGGTGGCCGTGGTTAGGGATTGTCGAACGATTCTTGCTAGGGTGGTTGCCATTTTTTTTTAATCACTGTTTGTGTGGAGCTTGGGTTTGATGAACAAGCAGAAACGAAAATGGAGAGAGTGATGGAGTGAGAAATAATATCCGGGCTTGCAAAATGGGCCTATGGGCCTTTTATGTTTCATTTTGGGTTTTTATGGCTGAGAAGTGGGGGGTTTTGTCTTTTTACTGGTAACAGATGAAGTTTTTTTTTTTTTATTAACTTCAAAACAAGTGTGGAGGTTGTTAATATTTTTTTATTAAGAATAATTTTTACTATAAACTGAAAATTTTATAGTGTGTTTAATTTATTAGAATGAAAATTATATGTGCTATTAAATCATAACAAAATTATTAATTATAATCAAAGATTAAGTGGGGATATTATAAAAATTTTATTTAAAAAAAAAACAATATCTATTTCAGTTTAAAATTAGATCTCAAAAGTTTTAATTGATTTGAATCAATAAAACTAAATTTTATTTTATCAAATTAAATATTAATTCAATGTTAAAACTTATTATTAACATTATAATGTTCTCATATTCAGTTTAATATGAAAGAATTGGATTGAAAATAAAAAATTCAAGTGACAAAAAAATAAAAGAAAAAAAATATTGTAGATAATTATTGCAATCCATACTAAATCATGTCTTTTTTTATATTATATTTTCATTATTTTTTAAAAAATATTTCTTCTATCTTGATTTTAAATATCATTTTATAATTTACCGAGTATTAATTTTATAAATTTGCACTATAATTGTTAAATAAAAAGTAAAATAATTCAATAAAAAAAGTATGCGCAAATGAGAGAGAGAGAGAGAGAGATTTATTAAATGGAAAGTAAAAGAACCCAATATAAAAAACATCAAAAAAAGACCTAATAAAAAAAGGGACTTGAATTGGGAAAAAAAAAGAGAAGAAGGACTTGAATGAAAAGAAAAAACAAGAGGCTTTCACTGTTGAGCCACCCAAAATAAATAGCCCCAAAGATTAAATACTTAAAATAATTATGGGGGAGGACCTTCCCAAACAAGTGGGCTCAAGACACTTAAGGAATTGACGGGTGGATCTTTAACGCTCAATATATTTTAATGTTTTTGTTAATTATTCAAAATAATATACCCAACGTATTAATGTCTTCCTCTTTTTACGGGGAAAAAAGGCCCCATTTGTAGCTGCGTTTCAACTTGTGTTTTGGTAAATTTTGAATTTTTTTTTATTAAAATTGAGTGCGGTTTGTACTTTTTAGATCGTTTTGATGTGCTGATATCAAAAATAATTTTTCAAAAATAAAAAAATACCATTAACATGTATTTTGGCACGAAACGTTATTTGAAAAGCAACCGCTACCACGCTGTCAAACACACTCTAGTACTTTTGTTATATTTTTACTTGTCTCGTGTAAGGATACATTTCCATATAGTTATCACGATAATAGTTAATAAATTTAGTCAAACTTACCCGTTTATCTTATAATAAAATTTAGTTTTAAATTAAATAAAAAAAATATTAATTCAAATTAACCTATGCTTATCTGTCATTTTTTTAATTTAATCGAATCAAATCTAATTAGATTAATTTTATTTTTATATAAATAAAAACTAATTTGAATTAACCTAATACCTAAATAATTTAAGTTTTCACAAATCAACCCCTCAATGTAGTTTGACCCTTATAATTATGATGAATTTAGATGAAAGAGTAAATATTATACTGTTAATATAATAATTCATATGAAAGTAGAGTCCAATTATATTTGCGCGAATATTTATGAAGTGGAAATATAATTTTTTTTGTTTGATTTAACTGTGGGTATACTCCGTGCTAATGAAATTGTCTACAATGCAGTAAAATTTAGACCAAAAAAAAAAAAAAGTTACTAGCTGCTAAAGAATTTTTAAAGTTCAAATTAAAAAAAAATACAAAACCAAGCTCAGATGCACTCTTTGTCGTCGGATGGAGATCAGACGGTAGTGATAGACCCTGTCATCACAATGAGCACAGATTTCCTCACAGCTTTTGAATGCACCAGCCGGGAATCGAACCCGGGTCTGTACCGTGGCAGGGTACTATTCTACCACTAGACCACTGGTGCTTGTTGATTAAAGCATGTGAAATGTTAAATTTATTGTGTTTTCCTAGGTACTCGTCCGACTTCACCACTAGGAAATTAATTTCTACTTATCAATGATATAGAATGCCCCCAATACTTCAGTGCTATAATATTAATTGACATTTGACCATGACTAAAATCCTTCTACAACATCCACATTATACTCTGCAGTACAGATTGTCTGGATCACGCATTTATCTGGGTATTTTTTATTTAAAAATAATTTTTATAATTTTTTTATATTAATATCTAAAACACAAAAAAAATTAATTTAAAATAAAAATATATTTAAAAATTAATAAAATAATGATTCAACCACAAAATCAAACACAAGTATAAAGCCATTGCAGTGCACAACTTTTAGGACTCATGGCGGCATCCTTAACAACATTACATGCGAGTTGATATTTTTTACATTGATTTTTGTTTTTGAATATTAAATTTATTAAAAATTAAGTTTATTTTTATGATAGTAGCTCGGTCTCATAATTTGAATTACAAGTTTGTCATACTAATTTAAATTGACTTGAGGTTTTTATTAGATATTTTTTATTTTATTTTTGATTTTATTCTTTTAACTTTGAATTATCTTGAAATTTAGTTTTATAATTTTTTATTTTTTTTCTACAAGTCATTATAATCACTTTTTTTCTTTTTTATATTCAGTTCGTTTACCATCATTGTGTTTTAATCATATAATTAAATTAAATCATCTTATTGTATTTTATTTTAAAACAGGTTAGCACCGCTTTACCTATCTAGAGCGTATTTGGTAGTGTGATAGCGGTTGTTTTTCAAATAACTTTTTATACCGAAATATATGCCAATGATTTTTTTTATTTTTAAAAATCATTTTTGATATCAACATGATCCAAAACATATAAATCGTATTAAATTTTAATAAAAAAAATTAAATTTTATAAAAACATGGTTTGCATCGCGTTTCAAACGCTCCCCTAAAACTAACTAATTAAGCTACCTCGTATCTACAATGAAGTATACTGTCATCTTTGAACAATGGAAAATCACGTGCTCCCGCAACTTTGAACACATTCATGATAATATGGATAATATGGGAAGAAGATAATATGCCAAGAAATTAAGAAGCAATCATACTATATATATAAAAGCAAATCAAGAATATTATCCACAACCAAAGCCAATATGGATTGTCTAGTTGCTTCTTTTTTGTTTTTCATTTTTTTTTACCGACTAATTAATGAATGGAAAAATAACCAAATTAGTCAAAAAGTTAAAAAGGGAAAAGATCTCATAGGCTAGAGAAGCATTATACTACATATGTATTTGGACTGGAAATTCAACAGCTAAATTATATACGGAAGCATCTTTTTACATCCTGTAAAGCGCCCAAGTAAAAGGATAGGCACTTATCTGGAGGGTTATCTCCAGGCACCCCCAAAGCAGGATAAGTTATTATCATCATGCATGGATCGAACATTTCTTCAATTATCTTGTTGATCCAGATCCTATCGCTAGCATTGTTATGTTATAGAACTATCTCAACTTAAAAGCTTAAATTCTTAGGTGAGGTTCCAGAATATGATTTATATTATTCTTTAACACACCCCCTCAAGTAAAAGCTCTTTGAGCTTGAAACTTAGACATGTCCGCATTACTTTGTGCTTGATTTTTTTTATCAAACAAATAAGAATTGTGAGATTCGAACTCATAACCGCTTAATCATCAAAGCTCTGATACCATGTCAAAAAATTATCTCAACCTAAAAACTTAAATTCTTAGATGAGGTTTCAGAATATAATTTATAACCATCTCAATCCAAAAACTTAAGCTCTTAGATGAAATTTCATGATATGATTTATATTATTCTCTAATACGCTTGAATTCTGTAGCTACTAAGAGATATTTTTTGATCGACCATTATCCATTTGAAACAAGTTGTACCAAGTCCTGCACTGCTATAAATACCAGCAGCACTTCTGATCCTGGATTTACACCACAGAAACACACATATATATTGCAGAAAGAAGAAAGAAGAGCTGTTTTAGAATCAATGGAAGCAAACTATAAGCAAAGAGGGCGGTTCACCAGCAGTGTCAAGCTGGTCATGTCTCTGCATCAAGCATCCAATCCTTCATCATCTACTGTGCATTATGATAGCTCAGTCGATCCATCGTCATCTTCATCTGTTGCTTCTGTGCGCAGACAAAATGATGGAAATCTGGATCATCCACGTAACATTTATAATCGTGATGAAAGCACTGATGCCAGAGCTGCAAGTTACATCTCAAGCGTTCGGCAACGGTTTAGGCTTTAGTGATTTGATTAAGCTTATATATATATATACACCAGTGGAAGCAAGTATATATCTTTTTTATGTACTTAATTTCCTCAACATCTCATCTTTATCATGATGTAGATTGTGGAAGTTTCTGTAGCTTACAGTTCTATAACCATGGAACCTAATTAAGTGGTGCTTCTACTCGAAATGGACCTCCTCTGCTGTTTCCACTTACAATAATAAATAAAATAAAATTATAAAATATAAATAGTTTGATCTTTTCAATCTCCTCTGATTAAAGGTTTGATGCATTAGAGTTGGTCTCTTCAGGCTGCATCCATAAAGTAGAACAAAACGTTAGAAAAAGAAAAAGGTCATATAATTTGATCCTATCCTGTCGAATCTTTTTGATTCAGTTTTACATTGTAAACAAGTTTTTATCAGCAAAAAATATTCTTATACTTCAGTTTAATGAATAATGAAATACAATATTATATAAAGAAAGTCTTTTATTTCCAACTTTTTGGTTTATATATATATAAAATAGCCAACCTTGATAATCAATCCTGTCCAAGGTTATGTTCATGAGATCTCAGGGAGCCACCTATCCATGGATGTTGTCATGTTGAGCTCTATGGACCCCTCAAGTCTAATTTGATAACCCTTGTGTCCAGGAAGGTGTCGAGCCACATGACACGCATGAGCTTGAATATATAGATGCAAACTCTATTTCAGTTTTGAATACTCATGTGAGCTTCAAAACCTATCATGTATTTCGAGCAGGGGACATGCGCCACGTCTAAAGAATACTTGATATTTGACCCCTGTTTTGCTACGAGTTAAAAAAAAAATTACAAAAAATATTATATAAGCAAGCTTTTTTCACGTGTTTTTTTATAAAAAAAAATTCTAAGTGTAAATCAAAAAACTTATGCATATATATAATCAATAAATTAAAAATTATGTGTTAATAAATAAATAAAAAGAGTCATCAACGATAAATAAAGACAAAAATGAAAGAATCAAGAGACATTTATAGATTAAGATATTTGGTTCGACCGTGTTTAATGACTTTGTTTACTAGAATTAATTTTTTATTTATTCAAACATATGAAATTGATTAAATAAAATATAAGAGAAAACAATATTATGCAAGGTTACATATATTAAAATGTTATCCAAAAATAAATATTTTCTATTTATATAAAACATAAAAAGAAAAACATATAGATAAATTAGAATAATCTCTTCAAAAATTAAATGTATACAAAATAACTACAAAATAATCGTTATTTAAAAGATGCTAAATAAATAAAATAAAAGAGAGAAGGGGTATTAATTAAAATATAAATAATTTTTTTTTTGAAAAAAATACATATAAACAAAGGTATAAATAAAAAACCAAACATAAAAAAAAAAAATATCAAGCGTTGTTGGGCCTAGCCTAGCCCATTTAGTAAGGGTACATGTTCTTGGGCTCTTTTTTAATGGAAAATGGGTTGGATGAATTGTTATCCTTCTTAATTTTTATTGGGAAAAAAGTTAGACAACACATCTTTTGATTTTTTCTAGATTTCGACCCTTCTAGTGTTCAAAAAAGCAAGATTAAAGGTTTTTTACCTTAAAAGCCAATTTCCAACCCTTTTTCATCCAAAACAATTAGAAAACACTCTAGACATCTTGATAAATTTATTCATAGCCTAAAAAACCCCAAAAATATCTTGAAAGCCAAAATCAACTCGTAACCAAAAGTCTTACCAAGCTCAAATATTTTTGAGGCACTTTCAAGGTAAAACAAAATCTAAGTTGAACTCTCATTGTCAAATAGAACCATTTGACACAAATGTCAACTATTTTGATGACCAGAATCAGTGTCAATGATCCTTTTCTATCTCTATTGCTAAAATACGATGACTCTCTCTCCTCTATTAAACAAATAACTAACAAAAATAAGATTTTGTACCAAAATTAATTTTTATTGAAACTTTAAAAATTAGAAGGATCCTATTGTTATAATTAATAAAGAATGAGGACTAAGTTGAATATTTTGAAAAAAAAACACCACCCATGTTCTTTGCGTGTTTCATTTTAGTCCTTTATTTTTTATTTTGTAATTTTTTAACAATTTTAGCTAACTTAGCCTCCGATTAGGCTCTTAAAAGGTAAAGTAAAAAAAAATAGAGAAAAATAACTCATGGACAGAGTAAACTCGCAATGCTCGTGAGTGTGAATCCATAATGCTTGATAAGATAATATTTTTTTTTATGTCTTTTACTATTCTCTATAATATAATGAACCCAAGTACATAAAAAAAAAAAAAGACTGTTTTTTTTTTGTTTATACACTTGCAATTAAGAATTTGGACTCCAAAAACAAATTAAGAATCTAATTGCACATGGCACCTACTCGTGGATTCTTATACATATAAAAACTTTATTGATGACTATTTGATGATACATGAAAAAGCTACACAATAGTATTAATTATCAGACTAAGTTCAATCGGGTCTACACGGTGTTTTATATAATATACACATCTCCATAAATATCTCTAAATAGATATCTAGGATATTTATAAGATATTTATATTAAATATCTTACAACTTATATATATATATATATATATATATATATAAGATATTTATCTTTTACAAAATCTATATAAATAGAGTTCATTTCTTTAGAGCTTAGGTTTCAGAACTCTTTTTTAGATTTCATGTTTATAGACAAAACAAGTCTAATACAAGGCTTAACGAGCATTTAAGACTAGAGAATACAACTCACTCTTGTCGTCACTTGTACAAATATTATATCGGCTTAAGCTGTAAAGAGTTTTTTTTCAAATCTTGGTTGGCCTACCAAGTCTCCCGAGTCTAGTTTTATCAGCTCATGGAAAGCCCTATAATCTTTCTCTTAAGGATTTTTCCTAGCCTCATCATTGGCATCTTCTATGGAAAATAAACAAAAAGAACAATTCATTCATGTTTCTCAAAAACGCTTTTCATAGTTGATGAATCCGAAATGCAGTGATAACTATACTAGCGGCTGTGTCAATGACATGCCATCAGCTAAACTAGTAGCTATGGTACGCCTCACATGACTAAGCTAGTGATTATGCCCATGGATATACCAACAGCTACACCCATAACAGCATCCATGGATATGTCTACGACTACACCCATGGATGCGCTCCATGGCTATGCACATAGACAACTTTTATGGTGTCTTGTACACCAAAATAATAATAACACCCATTCTAAGTATTATTTTTTCCTCATTTTTGTTAAGTCAAGTCTTCCAAACATATATATTTGCAATACTTGGAAGGCTCTGGTGATACTTGAAAACTACACAATAATATTAATTCTTTGGATGAGTCCAAACGATCCTACATGATGTTTTATACAATATATACATCTTCATAAATTTCTATAAATATATAGGATATTTATATAAAATATATTCAAACTTAAATATTTGTTTAGACATTTAACTTAAGAAGCTCTATACAAACGAAGTTCGCCTCTCTAGAGCTCGGATCTCAAAGCTCATCTTTCTTGACTTCCATGTTTTCAAACAATATAAAACATAACACAAGTGTAATACAAGACTTAAACAAGGCTTCCCTGAGGAGTTTTTGAAGATGGAGACCAAGATGAAAATTAGAGAAAGATATAAATTGTGTTGAAACCTTCTTCTTCTTTTCATCTTTTTTTTGGGTGAGGGGAGGGAGCAAAATGAGTTTTTTTTTATTTTTAATTTAACATGGTTTTGACCCGGTATAGGATAACTTATAATCCGATCAACTTAATGGAAAATTCATTTTATTTTAAAAAAAAATTCAAAATAACCCATAATCCAATCAATTTTTTTTTTAACAGATTTGACTCATTCGTCATTCCTGTACTTAAGAGGGGTTGTTCCAAAGAAAACATACCACAAGCTAGGCTATTTAGTTAAATTTTATATACTTCATAGACTTCTCTTGTTTTTTTCTTTTTCGTGGGAACACTTTATACACCACAAGTCGAAAGAAAACAACCGAAATACCAAGGGGGCATCATCAGCCTCCAAAGCTTTATGCAAATAAAGAGAGATGCAATTTATTGTCACCACGAACCCAGCCACCACACATGAGGTTCATTTTTGAAGATTATAGCTTCTTGTAAAGGACCATTTTCACCGCCTGTTTAATGGTGAGATCCATCAAGAAAAATCCTGCATTAATTTCAAGAATTAAGCACTCGCATATCATATAGCCAAAGAATTAAATATATTAGCTTGCAATTTAGGAGTTAAGAATATGACATATAATCCTACACACATGTACAAGCATGATTCGATAAAAATACCCTATAGTTTTTAAAATCATTACATATATTGATAAATATCAAATATATTGTCTTGCCCTAACATAATTATATCCGCAAAATAAAATATAATATTTATTCTTTACATCACAATGTAAAATATATACCAATAAATAATTTTATTCATATTTCTACTTTTATAATTTTCAATTAGGTTTTGGTTTTTTTAGATGAGATCTTCAATTTTTCCTCTCATTTACTTGCTCACATGGCATCTTATTAACAGCATTGTTTTTAAATTGTTATCTTAGATGCCAACGTCCATGTAATTAATTACTTAATGAATAAATCAATATTTGATTAGCATATATTCACTTAAAACACTTTATTATGCAAAATTAGAGGATTGAACACCTATTTAATTTGCATGGATTAATAATTAGTAAAATTGACTAATTAATAATTAGTAAAGAACTTTAATTTGCATGGATTAATAATTAGTAAAATTGACTAATTAATAATTAGTAAAGAACTTTAATTTGCATGGATTAATAATTAGTAAAATTGACTAATTACCTTTGCTGATGAAAAGCATTGCATGCATTTGGTTCCGGAATCCTCGAGCTTACATTGGCATCAGGCAGCTCTTGCAACTTAACCTCAAAAATTAATTATAGGCAAATAATAATAATAATTTCAAACTACAACTCTAATTAATTTAACCAAAGCTAGCTAAGTCAGGAGAGCATATGCTTTTATTTTTTTAATAAAAAAAATACAATTTTTAAGGTGGCAGTTTTGAATATCTCACTCTTTTCTGAAGACGAGCATTCTCCTCTTGAAGGGCTCTTTGCTGCATTTCAACAAGACAATTTGGGTTTTTATTTCAATATATATTTTATTATATATTGAAATATATAATAAAATATACATATATATAGCTAGGAGCATATGAGAGCTTCTCCTTATCAGTAGGGAAATATATATATATATATATATATATATATTATTACCTCGCTCTTCAACAATTTGATGTGCTCTGAGATGGCTCGTTTCTGTGTATCACAATTAATCACATGTGAGTCAAAATAACATTTCAAATATATATAAAACCTTTTTTAAATTGTTTTCAAATATATATATATATATATACTGGGTTTTCACAAAAATATATAAAATGATTACCCTGTTTTTCTCTCTTGCTATTTTATTTTTAAGTAAATTAATATATAAAATGATTTACCTTCTTACAGCGGATACGTTCAACCCCTGTCTTTAACTGTCGCTCCAGTTGCTTCAACTCTTTCAACCCCAGCGGTGCTATATCTTCTCCAATAAAGTGCCTAATAAAGCAACGGTTTGATGATAGTACTGATCAGTTATTAGGAGGAGGAGGAGGAGGAGGAGGAGGCGGCGGCGGCGGCTAACCATTATAAATTAATTTACAATGATGGTATAAAGAGGTGCATGGAACATACCTAAGTTGTGCTTCTGTTTTATTTATTGTTCTCCTTAACTCTTCAATCTCACATCTCCAAAACTGTTAAACGAGGCAGAAAATCCATGAGATGCTAGCAAAATCAGAGAGTAACTATCAAAGATGTTGCAGTCCATCATGAAATCTATTTAATTATATTTTAAGGTTTGTTTGTGATTTGGGCAAATTTGAATTTGTTTGTGATTTGATGTAATTGATTTTGATTTTATAACTTAGGTGTGTTATACTGAAAAATAAATATATGTTATTTAATAGATAACAATTATATTTTGTCAATTTTATTGTTAAGTTGGAGATTTTGAAGAAATTGATTTTTTATAAAATTGATAACAATTAAATGATATTAATTTAGATTAAATAAGTTTAAATTAAATATATAATAGATAATTAGTTGGGCTATTGATATCTTGCCATTAATTGGATTTGTTTAGTTGATACTTTTACGCATCATTAAATTTTTTGTACAAAAATAATAATTAGTTATTAGATTAAGAATTATTTTATAATTACCAAAATTAATTTTGAATTGATTGTTACATTGTTAATAAATGTTGTCATCATTAATCTATATAGGTTTCGTAAGTAATGAATGATCATTCGTGGATGTATTTATATTCATCTTAAACGTTGTATAATGAAAATTATAGTAGAGTTGAGGGTTTTATTAATTTTATACTTTCAAATCTAGAGGTGAAGTGTAAAAAATAATTCCTCCAATCAGATGTTTTTGTGTGAAGTGCAAAAACAATTTCCTCTAATCAGATGTTGTGATGATATATCTTCTAAAAAAAGGGTTTGTTAAGAAATATTGGCGTTGGTTTGTACACGAAAAACCCAATGTTCCTTATGAAACCATGTTAGAAAGATTGTTGGCTCAATATTTACTTCTAGCAACATACATGAAGTTATCAATGATAATAATAATTATTATAATAATATGGTGATAGATGCAATTAAAATAAATCATGATTATTCAAGTGAAGGTTCACGTGTAGATGCATAATCAAGGTAAGTTTTTGGTGGGATGCAACAAACTCAAGAGTGGTAAAGCAAGTCTAGGAAAATCACAGTATAATTATGTAAGTTTTAATGTATGACGTGTATGTTTTATGTATAATAGTAACCTTTTTTTCATAAATTTCTCTTTGCTTAATGAAATTTTAACCAAGTTGCATGATTTATAGTATGATGCCTATAAATATACTATAGGATATGCTGAGTCAGAAGATTTTGATGTTTGGAAGAATTATAAACCTCCTCGCATCACACAGAGTAACTAGGAGAGATATTTATAGTCCTTCATGTCATACACTTTTAAAAGGCGCTTATGGAGTGGGTCCTCAAATATAAATAAAGCGATTCATGATTTCATTAGCAAGCATACTAGCGGGTCATTTCCTTTCACTAACCGTATAAAGCATCTGGTGAGAGCCTATTTTATTTTTAAGCTTTTTTTCTTCAAATAGTAGTTATTATAGCTTAGGCATGAGCGTACTCCAATAGAGTTAAATATGGAAACATAATACGGAGAGATTATAGACGACAAAGGGTGCAATAGTTTATCAATAGCCAAGCTGAGATTTTATTGTAAGTAGACATTTAGATTTTTTTTATATATTGTTTAGACTAATGATTTTTTATACATATATCTAACTTGTTTTTCTTTGGTGTAGGAACAATATATCACCGTAATGTGTGTCAGATATGGAGAGGACCCTTCATCTCATTCAAAATACAATCTAGATTTATGGTTGGATGTTGGAACAACTGGTAATCCCGATAAGAATCGGGTTTATGGTATCTCTATAACTATAGCCCGAGATATAAGATTTGGTTCTAGTGTCTTGACTATAAACCCGATACAATTTGGCTTGAGTCAACAATCACCAGTCGTTGAGGAATTGATTGAACAATGAGTTAGTGCTCTAAGAGTTGAAATGGAGGCAAAGTATGAAGAACAAAAAAATAACAAATAAAGGAGATCAAGGCATACTTTTTCGGTCATTATCATCTCTCCTACGAACCTTCACAATATCCCCCCCCCTCCCCCTTAATCTAAGTGAAGTTTGTAAATGAGTTGTATAGACATTTGTAATTGATTTTTACATTATATAAAATTTGTTCTTCATTTTAAATTAGTTGTTTGAAGTTGTTTAATGTCATTGTGAAATTGTTTGACAGCATTTTTTTAAAAAATAATTTGTTTAAAGACCAATGAAATTTCTATCAATAAATAAATGATCAACCTTTTAATCGGAGAATTACAAAGAGTTATTAATTGTTTTAGTGCACTCCGATGGAATCACCAGCATAAGATGTTGTAGGTGATTCTGTCAATGAACACGTCACTGAGATTGATATATTACCAATGGATAAATCCATCAGTAATTCATCGATAATACTCACCAACACTTGACGATAGATATTACTCGACCCCTTTTATACAAACCGATAAACAAATAAAAAATAATAATAACTAGAATATTGTTACCAATAAAAAATATAATTAAATAACAAATCAGTAAAATATACGTCCAAGTAAATAAATTAATAACATAACAAACAATCATGAAATAATTTAATAGTTATATTTTTAGATTATTAATTACCCTATAATTTTTAGAGTTATAATTTATTAAATTAATATAAACTTAAGAGAGAGAGAGAATTAGACCTAGGATCTTTTCAAGGAAGTGGACATGTGTTTACGAGTAACAATAATTAAAATTAAAATAATAAAAATTTGTGAAATAAAAATTATAAGAGTTTAAAGTAAAAACATTGTCATGCATATAAAACCACATAAAAGATATTTGTTAAAAAATCAACAATAATAACATATTATATTGTATAGAAAAGGTATAAAAATAGATGTGATTAATTCAAAATTAAAGAATATTTAAAAATAAATATATTTTAAGACCCATGCGCTGCAATCCAGAAGGCTTTAATAAAAGCCCATTCATGGCTAGCGAGTCGTTCTTGTCTTCTTCTTCATTGATTTTGCAGAAATTCGACTAACAAAGTAACAAGTCGGATTCTTGCTTGTTCATCTTCTTTTCATTTATTACTAAAATAAAAAAAAGTCTTTTAATCTTTCTAAACCCAAATATAACCTCAAAAACCATTTTAAACAACAAATAAACATAAAATTCATTTTGAGAGTTTATAAGTCTAAAATTTCAAATGGTAATAAATCTTAATTTCAAAAATGAATGGTTTGATTTTAGTCTCGATAAATTTCTAGCAATAAGAGCTTTTGTTTTATAGTATTTTTGGCTGGATCGATTGCCATTAATTTTCCTTTCTTTTCCTTTTTTTATTTTTTTTTTTGTAAATTTGAAATTCCATTTTTTTTCCCCTTAAACTTGGGAAATCCTTTACAAGATGTGTAGGTTACCCATCATTTTTTATTAATTTGGATGGATAAGACTCTTAATTTGGTTATTTCTTTTTGTGAAAAAGGTATATTTAGTTCGTATTTTATAACACGTGTTTTTTAAAAGTATTTTTTACTTAAAAATATATTAAACTGGTTTTTTTATAATTATTTTATTTTTAATATTATTAAATTAAAATTATATAAAAAACATTAATTAATATCTTTTCAGATAAAAAAAAACATTTAGAACAATATATTCAATAACAGAAACAAAACAGGCCTTTGAAAACGGTACCGACAGTGTTAAACAACAGCAGTATAGGAGGTTCTATTGTCGAATATCTTGTCATGCGATTGACGGGTCGTCAACATTATGTATAATTTTAAAGCAGTGTTGCTTCAACAGTTAACTGAAATCGAAGAGACTTTTTATGCACAAGAAAATAAAAAAGATGATGCTTTAATTTGGAATATTTCTATACAAACTTACAGAATTTATGGAAATATTAATTACCTCCAAGGATCTAGAGCGTTGGTCATTTGTTCCGGGCAGACCGACTTCACTCCGGTACCGAGCAACGCTCCTCTCCATGCTGCGACCGCCGTAGCAATAAACTTGATCTTGTTAATTTGCTTATATAACTTGTAAAACATTCAAAACACAGAGAAAAACATGAGAGGAGAGGAAGAAGTACTGACTCATGACTTGAAAACTGGTAAAACTTCCCAGTTGGAGAGAAAATAATGAGGGAAACTTCAGCTTCGCAGAGAATTGAAAGCTCGAAAGCTTTCTTTAGAAGACCATTTCTTCTCTTTGAGAAGGTTACTTGCCTACTAGCTGAATTCTCTATTCTTTTTAGCTCCACTTTCCCTCTCCCCATTTTTGTCTACCTCCAACAAGGAAAAAACAAACCTTATATTAAACGTTGCTCTACATCTCTCTCTCTCTCTCTCTCTCTCTCTCTATATATATATATATATATATATATATATAATGTATTACCTTTTTTATATAGCAAAAGGGAGGATAAAAATAAATTAGGAAGGATGTCGTAGTAGATGATAAGAAAATAAGATGAACGAAATCAGTGCCGTTTGTTTACGTGGTTGGAATACATTTTAATAAAAATTCAAGTTTTTTTCAAAAAAATTAATATATTTTAAAAAATAATCACCGAATACAAATCAGCCTTGCCACTAAAGTGTTCTTTTTGGCAGAAAGGCCCTTTTATTTCGTTGTTATTACAGCGGACTCCACTTACGTGTCGCATGCATTTTCCTGTCTTTATTACGTCTTCATTTGGGTCTCAAAGAACCTAGGGATTCATGAGCATTGTATTAAATTTAAAAATACTATAATTGAAATATTCTGAAGTAATCATCACAAGCACGGTCCATGATTGACATTAATAACAAGAGTTGAAAACTTTAGGATCGGAAAGACCAATCAAGATAATTTCAAGGACTACAATTTTATCATACAAGGTAATGACAAATCAAACAGGTGGTTGAGATCGAAGAAATTAGAGGACGAGACATAGGAAGGTGGGTGACACGCAGGGTAAACTGGGGACAACGAAAGGATTCGACTCCATCCAATAAGAGATTGACACGAGCCTCTGGGATTTGATTGATTTGATTTCCCCTTTTCAAGTAATTTTGATGGAAAGTAATCTCATAATTTGCCAAATCAGTCCCTGGTGAAACTCGTAATCATGTCCTTTTGAATAAAAGGAGAGTGGTTGGGAGTCAATACAGGAGAACCAAACACACCTCATTAACTCAGTATTTTATTCATTTAAATAAAATTATATGTATAATAAATAATAATTGATGATTATGACCACTAATCTTCTTTAAAATCATTTTTTATTATAAGATAAAGATTAAGAGAAATGCGATAACATTTTAAGAGACGAACATGGATTAAAAAGATTTTTTTCAACTTATTAATAAAAACCTAAAAGTGCTTAATGTTTTATCGTAAGTGATATTGTTCATTCGAACAATATTTTTTTTTTTAAGTTTTTATAATTTCTTATATTTTAGGCCTTAATTTTTATTTTTTCTTAGTTGATCCTTTAACATTGTTTTGATTTATTATTGATCTTACTCTTTTTTCATGCTTACGTATAGGGATTTCGATGGGCTGAGGAGATGTTTTGTCACTCAGTTAATCATTGGTTTGAAAAAAAATTATCAATTTTTTTTCTTTTAAATAATTATAATTTTATGAACTGAATTTAAAGATTAAATTAATGTTTAGTCTCTTTATTTTATCAAAATCGAGGAGTGATTTGCACAATCAAGAGGGAATTTATGTGCCTTTTTTTTCTTTGGTCTTTTAATTTCTGTTTTTCAATTTGATCCATTTACATTAGCATTATTTGATATTTGACCTGATAGTTTATTTTTTATGCCTGGCACAAGGACCTTGCAATATCGTGGTTGATACTTGATTTTGTAAAATAAAACAAAATTCAATCAATGTAAAACAATCAGGTGTTAAGAAATGAAAATTAAAATTAAAACAAATATCGAGAGGATATCTTTTCATGATATTGTTAATAATTTATTTTTGTTAATTTTTCAGGTCGTTGCTATTTTTTAAACAATCAAGCTTAATAAACCTAATCAGAACAACATTCATAGAAACCTCCAGAGGGATTAATAAATCGTGACTAGAATATTATAGAAATTAATAGAATTTTCTCCATGCAACAAATCATAATTTCTTTCAGATAAGGGTTCTTTTTATAAAAAAAACATTCTACATGCGGGTTCCTATAACAAGGTATGATGACAAACAGCAGTTTTGCGGCTAATTTTAGGTGCTGAGTTTGAATGAGTCCACAAAGACAAAAAGGGATAAAAAGCGTGGCGATGATGCATACAGCTAGCTATACAGGTGGGGAGGCTGTGATGCATATTCAATAACAATTCGAAACGTAGATAACTTTATATCAAAGAATTAATGGTGACATTTTGAGATGATGTGATCAAATGAAAAGGGTGGTGGAAATGGACCGGCGGTGGGGCCGGCGAGATAATATTCTAACTTGAGAAGCCAACTCTTTATTCCACTTTTATCAGAAAAGAAGGGCAAGAAACCTCCTTCTTTCTCTCTTTCTTCGACTTGTGGATAGTGTTGTCTACTTATAATTCGTCGAAGGCGGCTGCTATGTGTTTTGAATTTTCAATAAAGCCTCCAGTAGGGTTTACCAAGAGACGATGTGGATCCAACCATATCTTAGGTAATATAATGGTAAAACTTTGATATAATTATATATGATTTTAAGTTTGAATTCT
This sequence comes from Populus davidiana, assembly GCA_030145905.1. NCBI lineage: Eukaryota > Viridiplantae > Streptophyta > Magnoliopsida > Malpighiales > Salicaceae > Populus > Populus davidiana. Next base: position 13,637,947 of record CM057803.1, read on the forward strand.
ATAATTATTAATATAATAATCATTAAAAATTTATATAGTTATTAATTTAAAAATTTATAAGATTAATCAAGATGCATACAAATTAGTTTATATATTTATATTAATTAAAAAAAAAACAATGTGATTTCCTGACCTAGCAAATTCAAACATCGGGTTGTAGAGGGAGCACTAAAACAAATGGGGGTGGTTTAATTGAACCAGGTTAATTTTTTAAAAATTGATTATATATAAATTTTCGATCATGAGTTCAAACTAATCTTGGTGCTAGTATTTTTATTTTGAAGATAAATGAGTTGTTATCTATATATTTATTTTTTCAAATAAAAAGCAGGAAAACAATTATTGAGCAGAAGCACGTGCATGATTGTTTTGTGACAGGGCTAGCTAATGTGGTTGGATTTTTTTTTTAACCTTTTTATTTATTTATTTTTCAATTTTATAGTTTGAGGTGGGTTTTTTTTTATTGATTTTTATTATTAAATATTAGGTTAATGATAAATTATTTTCTGTATTGTTTATCATAAAATAAAATATTTTTATTATTAAATATTAGGTTAATGATAAGTTATTTTGTGTATTGTTTATCATAAAATAAAATAAAATAAAATAATTAATTTAATTTAATGGAGTCAATAACCTGGATTGACTATGATTAATATGCCATGTTTTTTTTTTCTTTGATTTGTTTTAGGTCTACTCAGCTAACAAGATCATAAGTATGACATTTCCTATGCAATTTAATTTAAAATATGAGCTAAGTAAATAGTCAGGTTAAGTGTTTTTAAGTTTTAATCATTATGTCAAGTTTAATGATAAAATTAAAAAGTTTTTTCTAGTCTATATATTACATTTTTATATTAAAAATATTTTTGGTTAAGTCTGGTGAGAAATAAACTAGGAGGAAGATTCTTTAAAATCTCATAAAATAAGTAATATTTTGGGTAATTATTAAAAACAAACCGGGTAGAATTGATAGGATAAAAAGGCCAAATTATATTTTCTTAAAAGTTTTCAATTATAAATTCAAAAAATTAATGGACTTGCAATTTTCCTTCGATTTATTTTATTTTGACCTGTCAAAATTCTTCTTGGATCTATTCCTTTTACTTAATTGCAATTTTTTAAATATTTGAGGTAAAAAAAAAATAGCAGATAATAAAAATCGTCTTACCCAAATCATCAAATTAGTCGGATAAGAGAGAAAGAAATAATCAGGAATGCTCACCCTAATCATGTGAATGGCAAGTCGTGTGTGGCAATGAAGTTATGGATTACATGTAACATCAAAGGTAGCCTGATCGCCACGCTACTGCCTATGGCCCTTAAGCAGTAATCTATACTTCTCGAGTGCAAGATCCAGCAACCACAACATCACTAGACGCACAGGTGGGCGGCAGACGGTCCTCGGAGGGTTGGTGCCCACGGCGGCGGAAAAAAAAAACAGCAATATGTTTTGATAGCATGTTGCTCCATCAAAGACAAGTTCTTTAATAATGAGGGATGGAACTAGGATCAGGAGTGCGCTACGAAACTGTATAATTTTGTGTTTAAAAAATATATTTTTAAAAATTCATATTTTTTAAAAAAATTTAAAATAATATTTTTTGTGTGATTTATAATATTTTAACATGTTAATGTTAAAAATTAACTTTTAAATTAAAAAAATATATTATTTTAATATATATTTTAAATAAAAATTATTTTTTAAAAAATTATTATTATATTTCCAAACACTCTTGTAATCAGCAGGGCAGGTACTAGTTCTAGCAAATCTCGCTAACCAATCAACTACTGAGTTCTTGACCTGCTAATACAATAGAGTTTAAACCCGGCATCAAGGTTTGGAAAAAAAAAATTGCTTAAGATTTTTTTTTAATTATTTTAATATGTTGATATTAAAAATAATTTTTAAATAATAAAAAAATATTATTTTAATATTTTTCAAACAAAAAATACTTTAAAAAATAATTGATACTTTTCTCTCAAACAGTATTTGTTTTATGTCAGCTATCTCCCTACTCATTATTATTTTGCAATATAGATATAAAACCTGGCTAGTAGGTTAACCTAGATGCTAATTCAGATTAAGTTTTATTTTGAATCAGTGTTTTTTTAAAATAATATCATTATTATTTTTAAAAAAACTTTAAAATGGCGATGTCTTAGGAATTATAACTTGGATTGACCCTATAACCCATGAATCAACCCGCCTATCTTACAGCCCAAGTTATGAGCCGTTGGCCTTGTAAATATTTTGCAAAATCTCCTCTTGCCGCGATCAAGGAGCTTGTGATCCTTGTTTCCAAAGGGACTCGAGGCTGGAGACATTGGGCTAAAGTCATTGCTTCTGGAATAGATCAGATTAAAAAGCCCTTGAAAGGGGCCCAACTCCCAAGCCCATTGTTACCAAAGCTAGACTCTGATACTATACAAACAAAGTCAAATTTGGATTTTTTTAGAATTTTTATTATTATTCAGTGTTATATTATTGAATATAATTTTAAAATTTTAAAAGTATTATTCATCCTCTATTAAAAAATCTTACATAATAATTCAGCTAGTAACTCTAATATACCTCTAATATTTAACCGCTTATAATAAATCCAAAATATGTTAACTAAATTCAAATATATAAAAATAATAAAAATAACAACTAGTTTGATGGCATCATTTATTTCATTTTAATAGTAAGATGACTTGAGATAAATTTTTATTATATTACATTCCTATCAGATTTTCAAAATAAAATCTCAATTTTAATTATAAATTGCATAACTACGTTATCATGATATTCTTATGATACTCTCAACCCCATTTACCCAACGACCAATCGTTTCTCAGTGCTGCTCTTTCTAGTCAGCTTGGTTCAACAAATGCTCAATTACAACTTCTATTTTATTGCTTTTTAAAGGCTGTTTGGCGTGGTGGCGTGCTGTTGAAACGCAGTTTGTAAATCTTTGCGTGTTTGGCAGTGTGGTAGCGGTTGCTTTTCAAATAGCTTTTCGTGCCGAAAAGCATGCAAATGATGTTTTTTCATTTTTTAAAAATCATTTTTGATATCAGCACATCAAAACGATCCAGAAAGTACAACCGTCACTCAATTTTAGCAAAAAAAAAAAAAAAAAAAAATTTGAATTTTTACAAAACGCCGGTTTGGCAGCAATGCCAAACGGGCTCTAATTTTTTTTAAAATTTTCAAATATATATTTTTTAATTTTTTATAGGTTAGTATCACAAATAAACTTTAAAAAATAAAAAATATATATTATTTTAATTCATTTCTAAATAAAAAAATAATTTAATCTCAAACTCCTTTTTAATAGCAAAATTTTTTCAAGGTGAGATCCTGATCTACACACACAGAGTTCATGGGCCAAACAAGACCTGAACTCGAGAACAGTGAAGTGTCGGTCCTCAAAACTCAACTCAGCAGATAGGAGTGATGATCACAGGTTTACTTCCAGGTTTCAGCGTACAACGGATAGAAATCAATACCAGACGCAGAAATCATATTCTGTATGGATAGTTTATATCAGAACTGCTCAAATCCCATATAAAAAAAACCTAAGAACCATATCAAGAATTACAAAAGTTCTATAAACTTGGGAGAAAAAACAGAAGAGCAAAAGAAGAAGAAGAGGAACTACAGGAATTACTTAGCGGCATAGATGTGAACACCAATGGCAACAAGGAAGATAGTGATGAGCCCAGAAAAAACAATAGCATGCACAACAATGGAAGCGCCACTTGTCTGCATATTCCCAAACTCCACCGCCCTGTTATTTCCAGGTATCTGAAACAGCAGCCCTGGTGTTAACAGCACAAACAGCACCACTGCTACTATCACCGGCCCCCAATCTGCCATATCAAAAAAGAGAAAAGAAATTATAAGAGGGAGTTGAGAGAAATGGTGGGATTGTTGAAAGGAGGGTGGAAATGGAGTTCAACGAGGGGGGTATGTATAGATACAAAAGCCTTCTTTGCATAACGTGTCCGTGCATTCTCTTCGTTTTTTTTAACGGCTCGGATCTTCCTGACATGTTGGCGTTTCAGATTGTAGTAGTTTTTGTTTTTTTTTTTTAATAATATATATATCTTGATTGAAAATTTATTAAAATAAAAAAATTCTTAAAATCATTAAAATATATTTTGAACACAAAAACAAAGACAAGATATTAACTTAAAGGAATTAAACTTGGATGAATGTTTATGGACAAAAAATATGATTTGCCTACCCGATGATGAACTTTTACCTAGACGGAATAAATTACGTGGCAGTTATAATAGAGAAAATATGTTGTTTATAGCCCATTAAAAGATTTAAATTGTTGATATGATTTTTTAAATAGTGTAAATATGATTTATAATATATTTAATATTAATATTTTTAGAAAAGCTTTTGAGAAAAGTTTATTTGATAAAAAAATATTTAAATAATATTTTTGAAGCTGTTAAATCAGAAAGAAAAACTTTTTTTTTTTTGGATCTTTACTTTTAGATGTACTTAGGTTAATTAAGTATAATATAATAAAGGTTATATAAATATAGTTCATATTGTTTTGCATCTACATATAAGGGCTCAAAAAAAGTGAGAAATAAAACAAGCTCAGATGCACTCTTTGTCGTCCGATGGAGATCAGACGGTAGTGATAGACCCTATCATCACAATGAGCACAGATTTCCTCACAGCTTGTGAATGCACCAGCCGGGAATCGAACCCGGGTCTGTACCGTGGCAGGGTACTATTCTACCACTAGACCACTGGTGCTTTTCTCTAAAGCATGTGAAATGTACTATGTATTGTGCTCTCCAAGGTACTTGTCCGCTTTCACCACTGGGAAATTAGTTTCTCCTTATCATGATATAGACTAAGATCCTTACAACATTCACATTTACAGATTGTCTCACGCATTTATCTGGATATTTTTTATATTATAACAATATCTAAATGCTGTGGGGAACTTTCCCCACACCTAAATCACTGTAGATTACAACAATAATATACGCTGTAGATTACAACAATAATATACGGTGCATTTCTTTTCTTTTTTTTGTTTTTTTTTTCAACTTTCCTCTTTTTTTTTTTTTTTTCCTTTTATTTTTTTTTCTAAAAGTATCTTTGTTAATTTTACTTTTTAAATATTGAGTTGATTAAAAATTTTGATATATAATTTTTTTCCTTTAAAATATTATGGATTGCTACGGTATTTTTCCATATAGTTATTTTATTTTATTTTTTATGTTTTAAAATTATATTTGTCAATTTTATTTTTTGAAATCATTGTTTCCTTACACCAAAATGCATTGTAGATGACAACAATAATACACAGTACATTCCTTTCTCTCTCTTTTTTTTGCGTTTTTTCATTTTTTTTTCCAACTTTTCCCTTTTTTTTCATAACAATATCTAATTCTCCCACACCTAAATCACTATGTATTACAGTAGTAATCCATAGTACATTCCTTTTTTTTTTTTTTTTTGCACTTTTCCATTTTTTTTCCAACTTTCTCTTTTTTTTCCAAAATTACTTTTTTTTTTCAACTTTCCTTTTTTTCTTTTTTTTTTCTTTTCTTTTTTTTTCCAAAAGTATCTTTGTTAATTTCACTTTTAAATATTGAGCTGATTAAAATTTTTGATTAGTAATTGTTTTTCTTTAAAATATTATGGACTGCTACGGTGTTTTTTCATATAATTTTTCTATTTTATTTTATTCATGTTTTAAAATTATATTTGTCAATTTTATTTTTTAAAATCATTGTTTCCTCACACCAAAATGCATTGTGGATTACAACAATAATTATCAATAAACTTAAATTATATGGGAAAAGCGTTGTAGTTTTTCTCACACAACACTGTAGTTTTTCTCACAAAATATTATCAATTGCTGCAATATTTTTTCTCATGGGTTTTTTTTCCTTTAAAATTATCTTTGTTGGTTTTTTTTTTAATATTAAGTTGGTAGAGTATTTAGCTTTGTACTTTTTTTTTGCTTTTTATTAACATCAAAAAATAAATCATGTGGTGAAAGCACTGTATCTTTCCTTATAAAACACTGTGGATTACTACAAATCATTTTGTCCAGTCTCTAAGTTTTTTATCACCAACACAACCTTTTTTTTTTTCTGTCATGAAATATTGGCTCCATCATACCTTTGATATCTATTACTTATCTAGCGCTAATTCACAATTATAACAGTATCAAATATATTTGTTTTATAAGCGCGCTGCCGCGCGCGGGCATGCATCTCGTTAGTATCTAAAATACAAAAAAAATCAATTTAAAACAAAAATATATTTAAAAATTAATAAAATAATAATTAAACCACAAAATCAAACACAAGTTATAAAGCCATTGCGGTGCACAACTTTGAGGACTCATGGCGTCATCCTTAACAATATCATGTGCAAAAGTGAAAAAAAGGTTGATATCTTTTACGCTGATTATTTTTTTTTTTTTTCAATGTTGAGTTTTTTAATTTTTTTTAGGAGGATAACTTGGCCTCATGATTTGAGTTATGAGTTCATCGTGCTAATTCGGATTGACTTGAGGTTTTTATTTTTTTTCTCGATTTTATTTTTTAACTTTGAGTTATTTTGAAATTTAACTTTATAATTTTTTATTTTATTTTACATGTCACAAGTTATGTAATCACTTTTTTCCTTTTTATATTCAGTTCGTTTACTATTATTGTGTTTTAATCATAAAATTAAATTAAATTATCTTATTGTATTTTGTTTTAAAACAAGTCAGCACCGCTTTAATTAACATTATTTTTTAAAGCTAAAAAAAAGTTAAACCAGCCGACGACGAGTCGCGCAGGGCAACCTATCTAGTACTAGCTAATTAAGCTACCTCGTATCCACAATGAAGTATACTGTCATCTTTGAACAATGGAAAATCACGTGCTCCCGCAACTTTGAACACATTCATAATAATATGGATAATATGGGAACAAGATAATATGCCAAGAAATTAAGCAGCAATCATAATATATATATATACATATATAAGCAAATCAAGAATATTATCCACAACCAAAGCCAATATGGATTGTCTACTTGCTTCTTTTTTCTTTTTCATTTTTTTTATCAACTAATTAATTAATGAATGGAAAAATAATCATTAGTCAAAAATTAAATAGTTTAAATATGATTTTTTATATACATTATAATAATCAGAAATTGGCTCTCTCCTTTTAGATGTACTTAGGTTAATTAAGTATAATATAATAAAGGTTATATAAATATAGTTCATATTGTTTTGCATCTACTTGTTCATATAAGGGGTCAAAAAAAGTGAGAAATAAAACAAGCTCAGATGCACTCTTTGTCGTCGGATGGAGATCAGACGGTAGTGATAGACCCTGTCATCACAATGAGCACAGATTTCCTCACAGCTTGTGAATGCACCAGCCGGGAATCGAACCCGGGTCTGTACCGTGGCAGGGTACTATTCTACCGCTAGACCACTGGTGCTTGTTGAAATAGGTGCAATATATATTGTATTTGTAGTATTAATTGTCAATGAAATCCACGGCTTCGATTATTAGAAAAACGCATAACCAGCCCAAAATCTTATTTCAATTAAATGAAATGATTTTTCATACAATAAAAACGTAAGTTAAATTAGGAATAAAAATATAATGGTAATTCCATTAAATTTGATGTCGATAAGTAAATTTATTCCAGTTGACAATTTATGCATGTTATAGTGGGTGGTTGTGATTTTTCTGTAAATATATCAAATGTTCTTTAGGATTACATAGAAAAGAACTCCTTCTATGGGTTTATTGATGTGTTATTTTTGGTTTTAAACTCAAGATGAACTATCCATTAGTATCGGTTTAAAATGAATAAAGATCTTGAATAAAATTATAAATGAGAAATTTTAAAATATTTTTTAATTAATTTTTATATATGTCTGACAAGTTGAAGCCTTGAGCAATCTTTATTTATATTTAGATTTTTTTTTGTTAAGTGGTGATAATTTTTATTTTATAAAGTATAATTGATAAATATATTTTATTTTTTCTTGAATTGTTTTTTTTTGTTAAACAGAGATCTCGGGCTATTATCTACTCCTATTTTCTTGTCCTTCTTGCTTGGTCCCCTTATACTTTGCTTGCTTGGACATAAAGTAATTTGAACAACTCCCAAGTCCAAATGCAACCATGCTCCCCTTCTTCGGCCTCTTACTGGCCCATATTTACTCACCTTGTTGGTTTTTCAGAAGTGTCCATATGGAAGTGTTGTGCCATCCTTCTGGATATCTCTTGTTAGGTTTATTTGGTAACGGTTATAATTATTTTTTAAATAATTTTTTATATTAAAATATATATTAATAATATTTTTTTATTTTTTAAAAATTATTTTTGACATCAGCACATTAAAATGATTTGAAAAACTAAAAACATATTAATTTGAAGTAAATAAAAAAATTTCAAATTTTTTCAAAAGTATTTTTGAAACACAGAAATAAATAGACCCATATCGTTTTTTCCATGGAAATAAATTATCATTGTTTCATTACTCAAGTAATTATAAATTTAATAGGTTAACTTGAGTTGGTATGAGTTAATTTAATATATTGTCGTTTTAATATATATTTTTTTAAAATGTTATTTTAATTTTATTTTGTCAAACTATAATTTTACTATTAATTTAAATTGCTTTTGGATCCACAAAATTGGTCGGGACACATCGGGACAACCCACACAAATTCTTTTTTGTACTAGAAAAATATTAGATGTTTCTTTTTAAATTGAAAAATAAATCATAGATTGAGAATTAAACCTTATAATTTGTTTTAATTTTCTTTATACATGGTTACATAGTCTCATTACTTGAGTGGTTACAAATTTGACAACTTAATTCAGGTTAATCTGAGTTAATTTAATATATTACCATTTTAATATTTTTTTAAAAAGGATATCATTTTAATTTTTTTATTAAATTATAATTTTATCAGTTATTTAAATTGTTTTTGGACCAACAAAATTGATCGATCATATCAAGACAGCCAACACAAAATTTATTTTTCTTACTAGAAAAATATTAGATATTTCTCTAAAATTAAAAAAAAAATCATAATTTTACCAACAATCTAGTCATCATCTAAGCAGTAAGAAAGAGGATTAGTGCTGACAATTCCTTCAGAGAACTCACAAAGTTCCAGGTAAAAGGATTTTTATATCTATATTTAAAATACAATTAGAATCAAACAATCAAGGAGATAAAATTTATGCAACTATTGGATAATAAAGTAGGAAAAGTCACCCGCTCCCAAAATCAAACTACCTAAATCAATTTGCCATGCACATGGAGATATCAAAAACAAAAAATAAAAAATAAAAAAATGCAACAATTATAAGAATCTAAAGACAAATTTTACTTCCAACTGATCATGCAGATGATGATTTTGCTTGTAGCATATTAGCCAGTGTAAATGCGAATGCCCAGTGCTAAAATGAGGATGGTAAAGACAACGAAGAATATGAGGGTGTGGACAACAATGGCCTTTCCGTTGGTTTCGAAGCTGCTGAACTGCAGGCGGTTGTTGTTCCCGGGTACTTGGAATAACAGGCCAGGAGAGAGCAGAATGAAGAGCACAAAACCCAGCAATATAGGTGCCCAGTCCGCCATTGTTGGATTCTTTCTCTCAAAGACCTCCTCCTTCAAGATCAATTGAAGAAATGCAGACAAGAATTCTCTTCTTGGTTTCGGTGCTGCAGCACAGCAAGATCCTTTATAGATGTTATATTCCACTGCCATATGGTGAGCTGGTTCGAAGAGAACAAAATTCCCACGCAAAGAATCCTTTAAATGATTTTCCTTCTTCTTTAAAGGGGAGAGTTCAGTGCATCATCCACGACCTGAGATGGATTTCTCTTTGCTGGGGTTAGGCATATTCTCCTTTAGAATGGTCCTCGTCGGTGGCTTTATCAGAATATTGTTGTGTTCTAATGATCAAGAAAATTGACAAGCAAACAATTAATTCTGTAAAAATAAAAGTGATGACCAGAAACAAATTGGTTCTGAGATTAGGGCACAACATTTTAGCCAATGGATTGCTGTTGTTTATTAATGCTATTTGTTTGTGTGTTCCGTGTCGAACAAAACATTCTAAACGACATTGAAATAAAAAAAATCTAGTCACCCAAAAGAGGTACAAAAAACTAAAACACCTATAAACATAGACAAGACTATCAAATCTCATAAGATAGATAATGAGAATAAGATATCTAATAAAAAATAAAATTAAAAAAATAAATAAGTTTAATTTAAAAAAAAAACCTAAAAGACACGAAACAAAAAAAAATATTAAAAAATACTCGGGTTAATCGACCAAACTTGCTTAGATCAAAATAAATTAAGTAAATTTTTTTTAAAGAAAATCATGAAGCATATTTTTTCAAAATAAACAATGTCAAATGATGAAATTGAAAAAAAAATAAGTAAAAAAAATTGTATCAACTTATATTAACTTTTTAAACTTGTGACCTGAATCATTAAATTGGAAGAACTCTATCTAGAAAAACCATGCAGTTCAGTTCCCGGTAAATTAAATATTAAATGATGAAATTAAAAGGAAAAATTTAATTATACAAAAAAAAATAAAAAAATAAAAAGAAATAGCAATTAAAAGAAAGAAAATCAAATTTGATATAAAAAATAAATGAGATGAAAAATTAGAATTTTAAATTAAATGGAAAAATTAAAAAGAAAAATCAAATTCACAAATTTTTTTTTTTAAAAAAATTAAATTAAAAAAATAAAGACCAAATACATATTTATTTTTTATTAATTTAATAATGACCAATATACTCTAGGAAAAAAAAAATTACCTCCGATAAAAACCAGCCCAATATAGCACCATTTTCCTCAATTTAATTAACACAATGCTAATCTCAACATAGGTGTGTTATCCAAACTGTGATAGATCCTAAATAACACTTTGCTGAGTTGTCTCGCGCGCTAAGCTTGGTTGTCTTTTGGCGCTTTGATTTTGGTTTTTTAATTTTATTTTATTTGAAATATAATTGTCTGAAAACTTATTCATAAAAAACCTGAATCACTAGATTATTAAATCAACTTACCAACAATATTATTATTATTTTTAATGCTTAAAGTCAACTTAATCATATTTAATTAGGTTAATTAAGTCACGATCAAGTTAACTAGTAACATAAAACCGATGTTGAATATGGCTGAAATCATGAATTTTTCAGATCAATCCATCCGGGTTAAGGTTCAATAATTGTGTTTACGAGAAAGGATTGGTTGAGAACAAGGATTCCAAAATGAGCTGGAGGGCTGACACGTCATGAATAAAATGGTGAAACGTGTGGGTCATCAATGTCGCATTTCACGCGCTCAACGGAGAATAATTTTACAGTCACAGCCACCGCGGGATCTCCAACCAAAAAAAAAATAAAAAAACAAAAAGCGGTCATCGGAAAAGAATTGATTAGGACAGCCACTCCCGTCCCTCCTCTCTAAAAATGACATTAAGCACTCTCTCTCTCTCCCCGTTTCTTTTACCTCCATCCACCAAATTCTCCACCACCGTGCTGCGCCATCGAAACCACCTGAAACACTGTGGTGGCCAATAGCACCTGCATAAACAAACGAACTCAAAACAGTCTCTCTCCGACATGAAAAACCATCATCAATCACGGCGGCACCACCAAACATAACTAATGCAGCTGCATATGCTTGGATCTGGTGTGCTGGGTTGCATAAGTTAATTTTTTTTTTTTTTTTATGCAATCATGGATATTGATGAAAATAAATAATTTTTATAATTAATCCATCTCAATGAAAATATGAATCAACTGAGAAGGAGAGTATTTTTTTTTACCGTGCATTCGGTTTTATTTCAGATCTTTTTTTACATTCTTCCATATAAATATGAGCGATGAGGTAGTTTGATCCGTGATTTGACAAATTCTAATATAAATTAGACCGAGTCAAAACAATTTTTTTTTTTAAAAAATAAAACAATAGATCTGAATTCATAAACCCTAAACCAAACTAAATCCAACAACTATGCTATTAATTAACGAATATCTTGTCAACCAATCACTACTGATTCATTTTTCAATGAACTTTGGTGGACGGATTTTCTCTCTCTCTCTCTCTATATATATATATATTCATAACTATTAAACTAGTTTATATTTATTTCAATTAATTCTTAAAATTCTAAAATTAATAATTAAATAAGTTTCTAATAATTATAAAATTTATAATATTTAAATTGATAATTTTTGAATAACAAAATAATAACCTAATTAGTTAAGTTAAACCACTTAAAATTATTTTGTCTTCATTTTTGTTTTTAGAGAATCATGTTTTGTATTGTAGAATATTGTATCATCTAATAAAAACAGAAGTTTAAACAGATTAAAATTATTATAGTTGTCAACAAGATTAGTGGCCCATCAAGAAATTTTTATTAGGGCCTTAACTTTGTCAATATGATTTTCTAGAAGTGAAAAGTTTTTTAATTGTGCACTCAAAATCTAATTTATATGTTCTATAAAATATAATTTAACGAATATATAGGTAAATAAATGTAAATAGAGATTTTAATACTAGTGATTGTGAAAATAAAAAACAAATTTAAATAAAAACATTTGATTTAAAATAGACTCGGAGACTGTTAATACTTGTTTTGACCTAAAATAAAATTTTAAGATTTTATGTTTATTTATAAATATTAAAATAATGATATATTAGATAGATATAAGTAAATTTAAATTAAATATTGAGTTTTATTTTTAAATATATTTTTAATTTTAATATATAAAAATGATTTAAAAAAGAAAAAGACGAATCATCGTCCCAAACAATCAATTTGACATTGTTTATTTCTTTTTACGAGGTATGAAAGGAAATTTACAAGTTTTACCCAAACTAAAATAAAATCTTACCTTTACCCCTTTATAGCAAAGAAAAGGTAAGATCCTAAAAAAAATGGGGCCAATTCAGCAACGTGCAAAATTATCGTTGGCCTTTCTCCCCATTCTCTAGCAATTCTCTCTCCATTTTCAATTCTGAAGGCATTCCTTTTCCCTCGCCTCGCCTCGCCTCGCCGGTCGGTCCATTTTTCCCGGGAAATCCCGACCTCGCGAGAACTTTACCGGAAAATTTTGAAAAAGAAAACTAATTTCCGCTTATCGTGATTATTCCCTGAATTATCAAAATATATCCGGATTTTGATTCTGAATACTGTTATTATTGGTGGTGAAGATGGCAAGTCAAGGAAGTTCGTCGAGGAAAAGTATGTCGTCTTCGTCGTTCCAGGGAAGGAAAAAAGCTAATGAGAATGGAGGAGGAGGTCTTGATGGTTCTAGGAGATCTCTCACCTCTTCCCGCTCTATGTATGTTTGCTCTGAGTTTTTGTTTTTATTTATTTATATGTTTGATTCTGAAAACCACTTTTATTTCTGTTTCTTAATTTAATAACTAGAGCAATGAAGCAAAAAATCAATGATTTTGGAGTATTTTAAATATCGGTTTTGCCTTTTTTTAGTTGTTACATGTAGTTTACGGGCTTTTTGTAGAGATTACTTGACCATAATAAATTGTGGGATACGAAGAGAAGAGCTTTGAATTGTATTGTGACTGTTGCTTGCAATTGTGAGCTATTGAAATGATTCAATGAATATTAGTTTGGTTAACGAGGAAAACAATCTGTGTTTAAGGGTGGAGAGGAGAGTCCTAGTAGGATGAATTTGGATTTTAGGTTCGTTCTTGTTGCCGTGTTTGGTAATGGATCTATTCTTTTCTCAGCAAATATAAAGGAAAAAGAAAATTTGTGAATCAATGACAGTGATTAGATTGATTGAGTTGCAGAATGTGATCATGAGGAATTCTTTTATATCCTATCATTATTATTCATGCTTCTCCCACTTCTCCCGAATACAGTAATGAGATGCTTGAGCTTAGTAAATCACGAAACTCTGGGCGTGGCTTTGGCCTCATGTTTAGGTAATCAGTCTCTCGGGCTACTTCATCACTGGATGCATTTTAGGAGACATAATAGTGATATCAGATTATGTAGATAGATAGATAGATAGATAGATAGATTGGCATGCTGCTCACATGACAAATATCTATATTCACTGGAAGGTCTGGCAACAATGATTGTTACATCACCATTAATGTAACCTTCCATTTACAACTCAATCTGAAACAGGGGACTAACTGGAGAGCGCACGGTAAAACGTTTGCGTCTGTCGAAGGCCCTGACAGTACCAGAAAGCACAAGCATTTATCAAGCTTGCTGTCGGATGGTTGCTCATTGAGTTGATGCCTTATTGCTAACCGACTCTAATACGTTACTTTGTGGAATCCTTACAGATAAGGTATGAATAAAATTTTATGTTGTCAGGACAAAAGAAACTAGTGGAAGGAATTTTCCTCTTGCTGCCTTTAACATAATGTGGACATATTTCTGTCTTATTTCCTCTTTCTGTAGGATTTAGTTTCAAGAGTAATTGCTCGTGAGCTTAATCTTGAGGAAACACCGGTTTCTAAAGTTATGACCAGGAACCCTGTTTTTGTTCTTTCTGAAACTCTTGCCGTGGAAGCTCTCCAGAAGATGGTTCAAGGTTTGTAATAAATTGAGATGCATGTCAACCCTGCAACCCTGTTACATCTTACCATTTGGATATGGTCCTGATATTAATAATCAACAGGAAAATTCAGACATTTACCTGTTGTTGAGAATGGAGAGGTTATTGCCTTACTGGATATAGCAAAGTGTTTATATGATGCCATAGCTCGTATGGAAAGGGCAGCAGAAAAAGGAAAAGCCATTGCTGCGGCTGTTGAAGGTGTTGAAAAAAATTGGGGGACATCCATATCTGGTTAGTGGAAAGTGTTCTTTTGAATAACCTTTGTGACTGCTTGTCCTTCCGGCTACTTTTTTACTACATAATGCAGTGTAGAATTAATTCCTTACTTTTCTTCATGCTTTTGTTTTATTTTATTTTTTTATTTTTTTGGTTCACACACAGGAACCAATACGTTCATTGAGACACTTCGAGAGCGGATCTTTAGGCCTGCTATATCTACGATAATTCCAGAGAACTCAAAGTAGGTAATAATTTGTCTTCTTGAGTGTTTATCTTGGATATTCTACTTCTACCACTGTTTGCTTAGAGGATTTGTGGACAAAACGGACTGCAAGTTGTTTAATTTGATATGTTGTTGCATCTTTCAGGATTGTAACTGTATCACCAACAGAAACTGTTTTGGAAGTTACAAAAAAGATGCTCGAATCTTCATCAAGCTGTGCAGTAGTGACAGTGGATGGAAAAGCCCGAGGAATATTTACGTGAGTTTGTTTTTAAATTGCATCTAACAAGCAAGTGAATAGAGTTAAAACTGCATTGGTTATCTGCGTTTGCATCTAAATCTTACAGCAGGAAGTTTTTGTTATGCTGTTATTATTGATACACCTTTTTTTTTTAATTCTCAGTTCAAAGGATATCCTGATGCGAGTAATAACACAAAATCTTTCTCCAAATTCAACTCTTGTGGAGAAGGTATCTTTCTTCTTCAGACAGCGTAGTATGCTTTTGAGGGATTTCATCAAAAGAAAATTGTACATGTCCTGTATCCTCCTATTTGTAATGATATAGAATCTGCTAACACCATGGAGAATGTGTATATCTACCCTCTAAGAAAGCCATTATCCAATTATGTTTTCAAGTTGATCTCATAGTGAGAATTTAGGAAAGATATTACATGTTTAGCATATTTAAATGAAGCAGTGACTCGCAAAACTTAGACTTGGACCCTTAACATAGAAGACTATTTCTCTCTGATAAATGGAAGAAAGTGGTTGAGTCAGCCATCTTTGAATTTTTCTACAGGTCATGACTCCCAATCCAGAATGTGCAACGATTGATACACCAATTGTTGATGCTCTGCACACCATGCATGACGGGAAATTTTTGCACCTTCCTGTGCTAGACAGAGGTGCCATCCTCGTAGATAAAGAGTGAAATGCTTTTTAGCCAGTCATTTTGGTTTCTGATGACCTTGGATGGTTGGATGCAGATGGGAACATAGTTGCTGTCATTGATGTAATTCATATCACTCACGCTGCAGTGGCCACAGTAAGCCAAGTCTGTTTCTTTCTAGGACTATGTAGTGCTTTACAATGTTCCCTTTGCAAGTTTTATTGACCTGGAACGAGTTCTTATTTCTTTGGATTAAAAAACACTAAAAAACACGGTGTTTTTACTGTACATCATGCTGCTATACCCCCTCACAATTTACTTTGGATTGCTGCAGTGAATTTTCTTTTTTGTTTTGATCATCAGAATTTTTTTATCCTTGATTGAATCTTTTTGTGACCAAATTAATGGTTCATTGCTTCTGATTTGTTAAAAAAGGATAAGATTGAAAGACAGAGAGACAAAGGGAAAATAATTGGCAATTTAAAAGTTTGTGTGAAAAGTTTAGTTTGGTCCCATGTTCCAATTTCTGAACTTTCTGTACTTTTAGTTTTTGAAAATTCAATTTTGCTTTGAAACTTCATTTTTTTATTTTTATTTTTCAGTCTTTGTTTTGAGAGGAGAGATAGAGTCGCCAGGTTTCAATTGAAGAGTGAGAAAGTCATGATGGATACCGATTCCAACCACGAAAAAGATTGATATTGGTGTTAATGGGTTATATTTAATGAGGGGAGTTTCACCTAAGTGTTATTTGTCATTTCCCTTACTTGAAGTGGTAGATCTGACCTTAGGAAATCTTTTAATTCGGGTTGATTTTGAGAATTTTATGTTTTTTTGACTAGTTTTTGGGTTATTTGAGGCCATGCATGTCTTTAAAGGTCTCTAGAGTGTTTTCTAGGTGATTTGGGTAAAAAATGAGTTGAAAAATGAATTTTTGAGCATAAAATACTCATGGCCCAACTTTTCATTGACCCCTTAATCATCAGATTCTAGACTAGAAGCGATGCATCTTCTACGTTGTTTTTTTTTTTAATTAACCCTTTAATATAAAAAAATAAGAGGCTTGACTCATGGACCAAGCCTCTTTTGAATAGGCTAGGCATGCAGGCCCACACGTGATTGACCTGTTTTTTGTCCCTAAATTTTAATTTTTATTCCATTCAAATAGATTGATAAAAAATGATTTGAAGTTTTTTTTATTGGATACCATTGAAATTCCATTTTTTTTTAATGATATTACCGAGTTTTTTTTTTTTAACCTTTGTTCGTGATTTTTTTAGATTTTATTTGATCATTATATTTTTTTTTGTTTGTTGTTTGATTAAATATTGTTTGATCTTTTTTTATCCATGAAATTTTACAACATTATTTTTTATAACATTAGTGGGCGATTGTTTTTACAGCTCTTCACAATGATTTTGAGTCACAATAAAAACAAATCTTGGTTCACAATTAAACATTTTCTTGCTGCTACATAAAATATGTTGCTAATGGCTGCACTTTTTTTTGGCTGATTTTTTTCATCCAACCCATGGTGGAGTGCAGGACAATGGACTAGTAATAGCTGTAATATGTTAGATTTTAAAAAACAAGTATTCTTAAAAATTCCTCATATATCTGTTTCCAGCTTGTATTCGATGTATGTTGTGTTTAATTAATTAGGTGGCATGCATGTGGTATTTTATTTTCCCCATAGAGTGTAAATTTATATTGTTGGTTGGTCTTGAGGAGAATATATGATGCTATGGTTATTTCTGAGAAGAACAAAAGCATTCATGTGCCCTTCATTAATCAGGTTGGGAGCGCTGCTGCAGCAAATAATGAGACTGCAAACACAATGATGCAGAAGTTTTGGGACTCTGCCATGGCTTTGAGTCCTAATGATGACAATGAGGAGGCACGGAGGTTAGATGTTTTGGTGTTAATATTATGCTAGCATTTCAATTTCTTCTATTTGGTTTACTTACATGTAGTTGATGACATGCCAGTGAAGGTTCCTTGAAATTGGCTTCCGAAGGAACAGAGGCTGGGAGATCGCTTCTCTATCCATCATCAGTGTATCCAAATGCAGTTTCTTTTAAAATTGAAGACAAAAGGGGGCGATTGCACAGATTTACTTGTGGTAGGATATTTGTTTTGCTTTTTATACTAGGCTTTTTAAGATGGTCATGAATTTGGTTTTCCCCACTGCACCTGGCATGTATGTAGCTTATGGAATTTGCATTTCATTGCAAGTTACTGCCAGGTGACTTGCTTTAGAGAGTACAAACATATATTTGTTATACTCGTGAAGTTAGGCTTCTTTGGCTTAGGAGATGTGAATGGCTGAATGCTGTGAAATGTTGGGCTCACTTAACGAAAATACAGTTGACATATAAAAGGTAGCTGACTTTGTTTATGGCTTTCTTTTGACGTAGAGACCCGGAATCTGACTGATATAATAACTTCAATCCTTCAGAGGCTAGGGGATGACATTAACTGTAACAACTTACCTCAAATTCTGGTATGTTTTATGGACTTCGTACTATGATCAATAGCCTGAATTAGTTATTTTCCTTATCTTGATTTCATACTAACTTGTGGTTGCATTCTAAAGTATGAAGATGAAGACCATGACAAAGTTGTTCTGGCATCAGATAGTGATCTCATCACAGCTGTAGAGCATGCCAGATCAGCTGGTTTGAAGGTATTTTCAGATGTCTGCTTGTCATTGATGTTTTTCTATAGAAAAATGGGATAAATTAGTTAAATTAAGGGACAAAATTACCTGGAGAATGGGTTATTGGTGGCAGTGACACTGATATCTATAAACTTTGAGATTAGTTCTCTGTGGATCATCCTCTTGACATGAAAGACTATGAAGTTACTATTTTCCAATCTAAGTTCTATACAAACATTGTTACGTATATATATAAAAAAAAAGGCGCAACCTGAATAGCACTTGAAAAACCAAATGCAGCAGTCACCTACTCACCTTGCAGTAGAATATTATATTATTCTGGATATGCTTATATTGGACCCTAGATGAAAAAGAAGAAGGGATTTTTTGGGCCAGTGGATGCACACACTCTCCCCCCACACAGCTACTAGGCTGCCTTCATTAATGTCTTTTCTGCTTAGGTTAAATTTGGTATGGAATTAAAAATTTGAAGAGAAAATTTTAAGGGGGCAAGATTTAAGAGTGAAGCGTTAAGGATGTAAAAAATTTGTCGATGAGTGAAATGTTAAAGGAGTTTGGTATGTCTTTGGTATGAGTGTTATACCTTGAATTAAATTTTATTAGAAAAATAATATACGTAAATTGATGGGTCCTGAATGCTGCATTAAGATAAATAGGGAAACTTTTGATTCTAAATTAAAAAAATCAGAGGGAAAGCAGAAGAACCAAAAGTTTTCCTCCTTAAACGGTTTTTTAACTTCCCAACTTGAAAGGTAACCCTTACCCTTCCAAATTTTGCGTACCAAACAAGGGGGAAGGGGGGTGAAAAATTACAAGGGTAACTTTTCATCTGCCTTCCTTTCATACCAAACACAACCTATTTGATAACTTAAATGTATTCCTAACCTACAATAAGAATAAGTTTGCCCCTTTTTAATCCTATGAAAGGTAAGTTTCCTTTTGTTTCGGGTTCCACATTTTTAGGTAATAATATAAATTTTTTTGAAGTGCTAGTAAAACCACATTCCATTCCCTTTTATCCCTATAATTAAGAATGGTTTATCCTGATTTTGATTTGCATGTGTAAATTGAATGTTCGCTTTTATCTCTTTTAGAAGCCTTGATCTTTCCCAGATTTTGGATTTTTTTTAGAAAGAGCCTTGAATTTTTGCTTTAAAGGTGTTATTCTGTTTGTTAACAATATAAAACATAAACCCTAACTATAATGGAAACAGCCCTCAGGAATCATGACGAGTTTCTGTTTTGCTGTAGCAATTATTATTTCTGAAAGGATATGTTAAGCTCAGCATTCTTAATTTCTTTGATGAACTCTGCAGAGTCTGAGGTTGCACTTAGATTACTCAGGAAAATGTGGAAGGAAGGGTTCTAGGTCAGAAGGTTTCGATTATGGCGAAGCAGATGCACGGGCATCTGCATACAGTACTCTTGCCGCAGGCGCTGCTCTAGTTGCTGGGGTAGGCGTATTAGCATACCTGAAGAGGTCTGGATACTGATGCTTCTAAAAGTTACGAGCTCATTCAATCTTTAACATCTTCTGATCTAAAAGGCCAAACAGGTATTGATTGCAATGGGATTTTCCTTTGATTGATGTTTTATAGAACTATACAAGTATACAAGAAAATCACATTCTTGGTTCTGATAATCGTGTAACTTCGCCTGTATAACTGCCACTTCTGTGTATTCTTTCATGGAGATTTTTGTGTACAGAAAATACAGCGATCATCCAGCTTTATTCTATGCTTTGCTTTCTTGAAATTCGCTGGTTATCAGCTCTGATTGCTTTTCAAATTTAAAAGGTATTGCAAGAACAATAGCTGCTGCTTATTCTTGATTTTTATAAGCCTCATAGGTAATCTATGGATTAAACCTTCACACTGCCCTCGAATTTAGAATTTACTTAAAAATACAAATGACATAGGCAAGTTTTCCTGCCCCTTTGTTGCTTTTCTCAAGCCAAGCGTTTGTAGGTCAATGCAAGCAGGGCAGGGCAAACCAGCAAAAGATTAAGCTAACAGATGCACGGTACATTTAAAAAAAAAAAATATTTTTTTTTTGAATAAACATTGTTTTGGCCGCAATAGCAAACGATGATTCCTTGTTTGTATTTACATTTCAAAAATATTTTTAAAAAAATTTAAAATTTATTTATTTATTTAAAATTAATAATTTTTTGATATTTTTAGATCATTTTAATGGGTTAGTATTAAAAATAATTTTTTAAAAATAAAAAAATATTAATTTGATATATTTTTGAATGAAAAATATTTTGAAAAACAATCACAAACACACTTTCAAATATGAGTAATTGAAAAACAGGAAATAATTATAAAAAATAAAAAAATAAAGGAAATAAAACAAGGACAAAAAATATCTAGAACTGATTTTATATGATATGTTTAATAAAAACCCATTAAAAGAACTTATTTTACATGTAATGGAAATAAATGTACGTGTAATATTTTTTTTTCATAATATATTTTCAATGGTTATTAAAGTAACAAATTAATTATAAACCTTCTCAAAACCAAAATAAATAAATAAAAATAAAGCATTTTATTCTCTCCTACGGTTGCTTTCACCCAACGAAATATATTTATAAATCACCCGCTTGTGAAACAATCAACTATCCATAACAGAATAACCGTTTCTTTAAAAACCCACATTTTGGCGCCACTTCCTCAAAAACTCTTCTCATCACACAAATTCTCTCTCTCTCTCTCTCTCTCAATCTTGAAGGAAGCCCAAAGAAGGTATCAACAATGGCTGACAAAGATCAAACTACAAATGATCTTACTCAATCTCCTCTAACATCCAATCTTGAAGCTCAAACCACAAAGAATATTATAGATCAGATTGATGAATTAATCAACAAAGAAGAAGATACGTAAGAGTCAAAGATAGATGATTATGAGGAGCACTCTCCAACTTCACAGTTGAGCTTTACAGAAAAGGTAACCAAGATACTGTAAGGATAGTGGCACGTTCTGGTCACCATGAAAGACACAATCTCGAAGGAATAGGCCCAAAGATTGATTCTGCTCAAGAATTCAGTGATCAGCTTTATGGTAGGTTTAAAAGCTTGGTACTTTCTACTCAACATCAAACAATCAATCTTCAAGAAAGAAAAAAGATAGATTTTTCCGTGAAATATGGTGACCTTTATGGACCCGAGGAAGGAGAAGATAGAGGGGTTAAGGGGATGACTGAGTTGGAGACTTTTGAAGGAGAGGAGCTGACATTGACTGGTTACTGTGGAGATATTGAAGAAGAAAGGAGTCAAAGGAAGATGATTCAGAGGAAGAAGGATTTCTCGGTGCTGAAAGAAGAATCTGAGCCAGAATTTAAAGAACTGATACGAACTTCGGAGAGTGACATAAAATACAGAACAAGAACAAGAAAAGGAGAGTGGAGAAGGTTTTGTACCAAGACGAAGTGTCTCCTTGAAAGGATAGCATATAGTTCCTTTAATGATCTCGAGCAAGAAGAAGCATCTGATGGTGCTGGAGATATTTTGACTAATATGGAAGGAGTTAAAGAAGTAATGCGGAAATTTGACATCAAAAGTGGAAGTAATGATGAAAGTTACCTGCACAAGAAAGAAGAAGGTGATGTGTAGTTGATGAATGAAGATGAGAAAGATCAAAATCAACTATAAAAGAGTCTCATGGAATGGTTAAGGGGATATGTTGAATTAGATGAAGATTGGGAGACTGTTAAAGAAATCAAGGTTTGAAGTAGTTAAACTGGCAACTGAGCTTTCTCATATGCTTGTTAATCTCATGTTTTCATTGCCAAAGATTAACTTTGTGGACTCATTGTTTCAAGTGTTCTTTAGTTCGCTGAAATGTCAATATAAGGATGACAATTCGAAGGTAATTCACAGGATCTTGGTTCTAATGGGATTTTCCGATGAAGAAGGGAAGAAATTAAAGAAGGTGGACACTCTTGAAGAGTACTCAGATACTGACCAGGATGATGAATTTTGTGGCAGCGAACTGGGGGAACGCTTATTTGAAAGAAGCCTAGTTCATGAACCCATTCTCCAATTTATTAATCCAATTCTGTGTTTGGAAAATACTCTATTGCGTGAAGGAGAACCTGATCGTGGGATGTTAGTGAAATATTTGTTGTCTTCACTCAAAGATGAGCTCAATGAACGTGAGAAACAGTTGAAAAAGATAGCGTCAGGGATTGATGAATTGAAGGCAGAGTATCGATGTATTTTAGGGCCAGAGCATCAAAACACATACGAAATGATGAAGTTAAAGATAAATGAATGGTGGAACCAAGATTTGGACTAAGAGGAAGATGAAGACCAATGAAGTTATTGTTGAAGTTTCAAGTTGAAAATTTTCTGGCCCAGTGGAATTTCTAGTACTCAACCATAAATAAATAAATAAAGACAACTGAACTGCTTAAAACATTTTAGTGCTAGTTTTCACAGTTTTTTCTCTGATGTTGATCATACTGCATATGATTCTTCACGTGCTTAGATTTTCAGTATATTGCAGTATCGGTAGCCGGTTCATAGAATTTTTTATGGTGTCTAAAGATTGAATTGTCGATATTCCTTCATTAATTTTCTCTATGCTAATTTCCAACTTTTCATTTTTTTTTATGTTTTTATCATCCCATTTTGGTGATTTTAATGCTTAAAGTCCAGCTAGTGGATTAAACATGGCTGAATTAAACCCTCGCTAGTTTGGAAAATTAACTATTTTGGAATATATCTGTTCTACATTCTATGCTGGTTAACTTTCCTACAGAGGAAACATCAAATTAATGTCATATCAGCATGGCCGAGGAATTGTGAAAACCTTTGAGGTTCTGAAGGTGCATTACATCTCACAGTTTCCGGGCAGCGACCTAATTATATTCTTTATAATTAGGGAAAAGAGAAATTATTCATATTATATTCTTTTCTCAATTTATTTTGCTTCAGACTGAAATAGGAGGATATTATGATATCATCACCTGGGATTTAACTAACTGGAGCTCAGAAACATTTAAATGGAGACTGATGTGCAAGGGCCTGAACTGTGACTTTTCCATGCAAGTGTTTGGTGTTGTCCCTGAGACACCATGCCTTGTGGGAAGGAAAGAGAAGAAGGAAAAAGTAGGAGAAAAAGTGACCGTCAGGAATTGTATCTTTCTGTAGTGGTTCCTGTTCAGGTGTTCTTAATTATGATATGAGCTCCGAATTCAGTTGGAAAATCCATTTTCATGGATCCTGCTGGCTCTAAGACGCATTTAAATCGTTGGCAATAACAGCCATGGCAGTAAGTCCTTAAGGTAAATGAGTGTAGTAGCTTTGTAACAGTGTCGTAGCAGGGGTAAATCCAAGGTATCAGAAAAGACTAAATAGTAAGGCCTGAAGCTGCACAAAACCACATTTTGCACCATACAATGAAGAAACACTCTTGAAGAAATCAACAATGGCTGACAAAGATCAAACTCTAATTTCGCAGCTGAATCTGTTGTCTTTCTACTCTCTGCTTTAGTTTCTGGCAGAAAACTTCGATGAAATCCTTGTTGAAACCCCTCCCTGCCTTCTTCATGGAATAGAGAATCTGGACGACAAACCCCAAGTAAACTATTCACAAGAGCTTCGAAACAGATTTGGAAAGATGGATAGTAGATTTGAAGGATCAAGTGCTTCAAATTAGGTAAAGCAGGAACGGAGATATTCTTCAATTTTCTACTAGTACCCGTGAGTTTAGGGCCCCACGCCTGATCCCAGAGGTCAAGTGCTCCTCTGTCGCCTGTGGACCCAGGCACGCTCCTGGTTCCTCTCGGGTCCAGTACCTTTTCCCTTTTTTCTTCTTATTTCACTCACGGAGCTTCTTCTTTTTCTCGTTTTCATTTATATTATCATCTTGAAAATAAAATTAAATAAAAAGTTATAGGATAAAAAATGGATCATGACAACTACTTTAGTTTATTCAAGAAAAAAAAAATAATAATAATAATAATAACGTTTATATAAGGAAAAATGAATCATAAAAAATATTTTTTAATATTTGAATTTGAGCGCTAATTCAGCAGAGAGAGAGAGAGAGAGAGAGAGAGAGAGAGAGAGGGAGAGAGAGTAAATTGTGCTTGAAAATTGATGTTCCAGGCAGGAACAGACAATGCACTAATCTTTCATGTTTTTGACCTTTCATACCCTTTCACGTGTCTTCTTCAATTCTCTTTCCATTTCATGACGTGTCACTCACTAGTGGAAGCCCCTAAAGTTGCCACGCATGCAATAGCAACACATGCTTATCTTCTACCATTAGTGCCCTTACATTTACGATAATTTCTTATGTCGTGTTTGTTTCGCTTAAAAAAAACATTTTTAAATTTTTTTTGTATTTATTTCTTGTAAAATATTTTATAAAAAAATTGATTAATAAAAATTATTTTGCAGTAAATCTTTAAACTTAATTCACTTGTCATAAAGTTTCTTAAATATTTTATAAAAAAAATTAGTTAATTTAAAATTATTTCTTAAGTTAATTTTTTTTTTAATCCACCGGCGAGAAACCGTGTGAAGTAATATATATATATATGATTTGGAAGACTTTTTATCGAGTGCCAGCTAATTAAGCATATTTGATATTTTATTTGTCATTCTCTAATTCCATCACGGGGTAATATGCAACCTGTCAATTCTGGAGTTTATTCGGCCAGCACAAATAAAACTACGTGCTCTCAGAAAAAAACAAACAAACAAATAAATAAATTAAAGATATCTTCATGTTGGCATTCTTTCAATTTTTTTTTTTAAATCAAGTACATTTTTAAAACACATTTAAATATAAATATAGTTAGAAATACAATGGCAAAAAATCTTTTAATAAATTTGGTAAAGACCAACTCAAAACTAATCCTCAGTTCATTTGGAATTGCTATTTAAATAGAGATTGATTAAAAAATATTTTTATTTAAAATTAATTTTTTTTATATTTTTAAATTATTTTGATGTTCTGATAATAAAAATAAATTTTAAAATTTTAAAAATATTATTTTTATATGTTATTTAATAAAAAATATTTTAAAAATAATTACTACAGTAAAAAAACATGAAATTCTACATTGGGATTAATGGGGGTAAATAATTTATTTATGTAGCAAGATATAATCAAATCACAGAAAACTGAATCTGCTAAAGATCTGGGTACATTTGACCATGTTTACTGAAATCTAACTAGAATTAAGAAAGCGATCAGTATATTAAACACTCAAAATGTCATTTTCCCTTTATTTCCACCACCACCTCCCTTATAAAAAGCAAAAGCGTAGGAAGAACCAAAAAAAAAAAAAAAAACAGAGAAGCTTCTTTGTTCTCTCTGTGGCCAAAACCAGTATAAGATTAACTGTATAAGATACCAAATCTAATTTACTTGACACTGGCAATCAATAGACAATAGAGGATCCTGTTTGAGTTCTTTTATTTGATTATAAAGACAAGAAAGCAGATAAGCTTACAGGCCAAAACTAAAGCAAACCCACTTTTGGCAAGAGGGTTATCTCCTGGCAAGAGAAAAAAACAAGAATGGGAAGATTCAGAACAAAGCCACCTTCATTTCCCTCCATTTTCTTGCTGTTTCTTACACTTTCATGTGTTTCTACGACCCAACAACCAAGCCCTATCAAGACCATTGTGGTTTTGGTGATGGAAAACAGATCTTTTGATCATATGATTGGTTGGATGAAGAAATCTATTAATCCAGCAATCAATGGTGTCTCTGGAACAGAATGCAATCCTGTATCGACCAAGAATCCAGGCCCACCATCCATTTGTTTCTCAGATGATGCTGACTTTGTGGATCCAGATCCTGGACACTCTTTTGAAGATGTGGAGCAACAGGTATTTGGCAATAGCCCTTTTCCTTCGATGAGTGGTTTTGTTGAACAAGCTCTCTCCGTGTCACAAAACCTCTCTGAAACTGTCATGAAGGGCTTTAGGCCTGAATCTGTGCCAGTTTATGCCACACTTGTAAGAGAATTTGCAGTCTTTGATAGGTGGTTTTCTTCAATCCCCGGTCCAACACAACCCAATAGGCTGTTTGTGTATTCTGCTACTTCTCATGGCTCAACAAGCCATGTTAAGAAGCAATTGGCTATAGGATATCCTCAGAAGACAATTTTTGATTCACTTCACGAGAACGGCAAGGACTTTGGAGTTTACTTCCAAAACATTCCAACAACTTTGTTCTTTAGGAACATGAGGAAACTGAAGTATATTTTTAAGTTTCATCTGTTTGATTTCAAGTTCAAGAAAGACGCTAGAGAGGGGAAGCTGCCAAGCTTAACTGTGATTGAACCAAGGTATTTTGATCTTATAGGATTGCCTGCAAATGATGATCACCCATCTCATGATGTTGCTAATGGTCAAAAGCTGGTTAAGGAGGTTTATGAGACATTGAGAGCTAGTCCCCAGTGGAATGAGACCCTTTTGGTCATTACATACGATGAACATGGGGGGTTTTATGACCATGTCGAGACTCCTTACGTCAATGTTCCCAGTCCAGATGGGAACACCGGCCCTGCCCCATCCTTTTTCAAGTTTGATAGGCTTGGAGTTCGTGTGCCGACAATTATGGTCTCTCCTTGGATCAAGAAAGGCACTGGTAAGCTTAATTTTGTTCTTGAACACTTTGACTTTTGAAGCATGGACGTTATGTTCTGTTGTTCCACGCTCCCTCTTTCAATTTCTGCTGTGTTGATATCATTATTTGTTTCTTTTTCAGTGATAAGTAGCCCGAATGGGCCTGCTCCAAGCTCAGAGTTCGAGCACTCTTCAATTCCTGCAACCATAAAGAAAATGTTCAACCTCTCCTCAAACTTCTTGACACACAGAGATGCATGGGCCGGCACATTTGAAGGAGTTGTTGGGGAGTTAACCTCTCCCAGAACTGACTGCCCAGGTAAGAGTCTTATCAATGCACAATTAGGCATAAATGACTCAGGTTTAATTAGTGATAGATTGATAATTTCTATAATTTTGTGTACTGATAAATCATAGGGTGGAGACAGATTGTTTTCTTTTTTAAGTTCTCCTTTCCAAATTCATTGCAGTGACCATGCCAGATGTAGCGCCTCTGAGAACAACAGAAGCAAAAGAAGATAGTTCATTATCCGAATTCCAGAGCGAGGTAGTTCAACTAGCTGCTGTTCTTAACGGTGACCACTTCTTGAGCAGCTTCCCAGATGAGATAAGCAAGAAAATGAACGTAAAAGAAGCTCTAGATTATGTTGAAGGTTCTGTTACAAGGTTCATTAGAGCCAGCAAAGAGGCTATCAATTTAGGAGCAGATGAATCTGCCATTGTAGATATGAGATCATCGCTCACTACTAGATCTTCAGTTCACAATTAGTTGTTAATCCTCTGGGGGGTTTCCTTCTGTTCATCTGTTCAAAACCGTGTAGCTTCATTTGTCATTCAATTGGTGAAAGTAGAGTGCAATAAAGCAGAAGGAAAGTTATCCTGCAGAACGATTTTGTTTACCTTGGATCGTTTGAAGCAAACAGTCTAGCGAAGCACAAGCCTCGAGTCATTCGTCATGAATGGCCAGACAGGCTACTTGTGTTCATAAATGAGCACGCTTCCAGTAATACTTGCCTATGAAAAAGACTTCAAGATACAGAAGCACGCAATTTGTGGTGTTCATTAAACTCTCAAAATGACAATTCTTCCATTCTTTCATTAGTTCCGGCAGGGAGATACTGTCATAAATTTATTCCAAAAATCACATCGACTCGAGAACCCATTAAAGTGATCTCACAAACAGGGGAAAACCCTTCTTTTTTTCTTCCATATATAATGAATCATCACCATGGGATGAGCGCAGTAGTAAATGGAAAATAAATATACGTGATGAATGTCAACTCAGCTTGCAGCCTGAGCGCAATCTTTAACCAAACACGACATCCTTTATTTTTTACCCGAAATTTGGTTGGCATTCAATATCAATACAGATGCAAAGATCAGTCCCACATTTAAATGCAGAAGGGACCTCGTTCTGTTTGGTCTGTACTGACGGTAGCTAGCAGACAAGGATAGGCAAAAATGACGAATCAAATTTTCTGCGAGAAAAAGGATTGCAAGGCCACAATACACGGCCTTCCTGTCCTACACGCAGGACATGTGATGATGTTCTTCAACATCAGTTGCTTATAAGAGAATCAACATTTTCTGCTAAAAAGGTCCATCAACGATTTCTCTTTAAATATGCCATCAATGACGCTGCCAAAGAAACTTGAACCACTTGTAAGGTGTTTGCTCAAACAGTGCAATAAACAGGCTTTTACAGAGAATGTAAATTTACCTGTATATGCCCTCCAGTTTCTAGGAAGGTCACCTTGCCTTGATACAATGTTTGACCTGATTACGTATCATGGCTCTGTTACAGACTTAGTTGGATGAGAAACCTAACATTAAATGACCTCCAAAGGGTAAAACTTTGGGTAAGGAGAGAGCAGGCTACCACAAGCATATACAGAGGAGACCCTTGCGTCTGTTAACAAAGCATTACAGCTAGAGTGTGCTTTCAAAAAAAAGCAACTTCAAATTAATTTCTTGGTAATCTGATTTAAAACATGTTGGGGATAGTATTTTATTTATATTGTAAGGCCACTATGTGGAGGAATTGAATTGTTTATTTCATGAGATGCAGCTACAATTTCCTAAGGGGTTCAAAGCGAGCAAAAATCAGACATTACAAATTAAAAGTAACAATGTCTGAAATCACTTCATGTAGTGATCAAACAGGGAATATCATTGCGTATGAAAAAACAATCCAAGTTGTGTACCAGAAATTTCCATCAAGATATACAACCCATGCTCTCTTGTTCAAAATCTCTTTGGTTTTACTAATTTCTGCTAACCCAGAATCGCCTTCTTACTATCTAGCTCTAGAGATCTACAGTTAATGTATATCAGTGTCGCAAAGAAAGAAAATGTCAAGATAGACACCATCACCTCACAAAGACTCAGTCCTTTATTCTCAGGGATTCCCTTTCAAAATAATGATTTCTGAACGAACTTCAGACAGAACAAGGAGTCTGCCATGTAGATATGTCAGTAATGATCTCTCGTAATTGATCTATGAGTAGCTTGACATCTGTGTTCTTCTTTGCAAGTTCCTGTGATGAAAACAATTCAAGTTCAGAGCTAATTCGTGCAGATATTAGGGGGAAAACACGCAAACAAAACTTCAAAGAAGCTCAGAAACCATTATAACTATATGAGATAAATTGCGTTTTTTAGTAATCCAAAGAATCAGCCCAGTGCCATACAGCTGTACTATTGGAGCCATTATAAGACAGAGAATATTAAATGCGTAACCTCAACAAAACTATTACCCCATATGACTTCACAATTCACCGCAAATTACCTTACTTAGGCTGGAGGCTCGCTCTTCCAACTTCTTAATCTCAGCTTCATCTGCTGGAGAACTCGTTTCAAAAGGTTTTGCCTATTTTGGAAGATGAAAGAACCACACTATTAGCTTGATAACCAAATCACAAAGACAATTTTTCCCAATTTGAAGCCATAAACATTTCCAGTTAACCCAAAAAAATCATAGTCTAGATCACTAACTAATCAAGTATTGAAGCTTAAACATTTCTAACAGCAAGTTCCACTTGACTCCCAACTTATTATATACATCAGATTGACAATTTGAGACTAAATAACAAAATTCCAATCAAAACACAAAAATGTCTCAAAATTTTAGGGTAAAAATTGTTCCTTTTTAATCAATTACTATCCAGTATTCCCCCAAATTCTATCTTAATACATCATAATAACATTTTGCAACTAATTAGAGCAACATTTAATCAAAACACACCAAAAAAAAACCCCTTCAAATGTTAGAAAAGAAATGCCCCTTTTAACCAAGCACTATCAAAGCAAGAAATCACCAAAAAAGAAAACTAGGGTTAGGGTTTCTAAGAAAATAAACCTTGTGAGAATTAGGAATTGCCGCAAGAACATCACGAAGAGCAGCAACCGAATTCTTATACCGAAACCGAGCTTCATCAAGAGCTCCATTACCCACACCACCACCACCACTCAACTCATGAGTGGAATCAGGTACAGCAGCATTAGCATCACCATTGACAGTAATGACGACGGCACCGTTTTGGGCATTGTTAGAAGTAATGGGTGAAGTGACAGCAGTAGTAGCAGTGGAGGTGGTGGACCATAAAGCGGGGTTGCAAAGCTCATCGTTCATAGAAGAAAGGATTTGGTAACCAGCTTGGATTGTTTCTTCTAGATGTTTTTGGCCTTCTATTGCTAGTTCTTGTGTTGTTTTTGAGTGTTGTGGTGCTGCTGGTGAAATGGGATTTGAATTATATTCCATTTTCCGTTTGTTTGAGGAAAAAAGAAGAAGAGATCTGTATTCCTTTTGTCTATCGTTTTTTCTTAGCAACCAAACATGGGTTTTGAGAGATTAAAATGTTTTTGGAACAAAACCCTACACAAATAAAAATCATCTCTCTCTCTCTCTCTGCTTTCTATTTTCTCAGAAAGAAAATTGGAAAAACGTCGACAGCAGGGTTCGAACATGCGCGGGCGAAGCCCAACAGATTTCAAGTCTGTCTCCTTAACCACTCGGACATATCGACGATTGCTGCTAAATGTTGCGGGAATGATAAAATATATAAGAGTCCAACCATGACATACAAAATTTCCCTTGGTTTGTTGGTCTTTTGTGTCGAGAGGACAGCATGAAATGCTGGAAGAAGGAAAGGATAACAAACGTAACAAGTATGAGCTTGATTGGGCATGTTCTTCCTCCACATCTTTCAACCTCCAAAATCACTAACTTTACTTCACAAAATGTTACTCCAAAACCCGTTCTCTTCACCAATCTCTTCTCCTTAGCCCTCACTGTTACCTTAAATTCTCCATTGCCTTCCTTGGCTATCCCTTCTCTTAACTCTCAGCCTCCCCTTCTCTCTCCTACAACCCCATTTTCTCAGTCCAAGAACTTGCAGATTGGGCTAGAAAATGGGTATGTTAATCAGACTTTATGTGTTCTTCAAAGGGTTCTTTTTTGTTCCACTTTCTGGGATTAAATGTGGGTGGTTTGGTTTGTATGGCATTGTTGTTTTGAATCGAAACTTTTGACTCTGTGCAATTTTCTGTTGTTGCAGGAAAATTAGGCCTTGCCCGTCAACAAACCCAGGTTGTGTTTCAACGAATCCGCAATCTTCATCATTTTCATTCCCATGGAGGATTCCTGAGAATGATACAGAGAAGGCAATTCAGGTTTTAAAGTTGAAATACATGTTTACTTATCTTCCACTGTGCTAAATTATCCCTAATTTGGTTTACAATTTACTATTGCAGAAGTTAGAGGAAGCAATCCTGAAAACGCAGAGAAATGCCAAGATTCAAGTCATTGAAGATACCCCAAATGGTATTTCGACTAAACTGAATTTGTAAACTGGTAAATCTACAGTCTACACCATATATATGCAGCCATACCATGTAACAACTTCTGAAAGACACTGAACACTATGACCTATGGATTATTTGGAAGAAGAAGACACAAGAGATACAAAAACAAGTTTAGGCTTTAATATACTTCGTTGTGCATTTTAGATGTGATTGTGATAGTAGATGCATTGATTGATGCTCATTTTAGTTTCTATGAGTCATTTCTTTGGTCCTTTCAGGGAAATATTTACAAGCTGAGGTTGATGGAGGGTTTGATCCGGATGTCCTTGAGTTTTTGGTAAGAGGAGATGTAGTTGCGTATAGGACCATGGCCACAAAAGTAACCTATGTCTACCCTTTCACAACAGCATTTGGGGATTCAAAAGGACAAGAAGAAAGAATGAAGAAAATCTTGAACGAATTAGGCTGGTATGCTCCAAGTTTTGATTCCATGGATTAGATTTATGTTATATTTTCTGTGAAACAACATAATTAAATTTAGCCATTTTAATTACACAATATTCATTCAGATGTTTTGTTGTTATTGACCTGATATTTTATTGCAAAATTTGTGGATGTTGTCAGGGATATCAGTGAAAACCTTCATCTAGTGGTTTTCGCTTGCTCTGACTAATCGTTAGTTACTAGAACAACATAAGGATTTGAGGCCATCAACTTTCAGACTTGTTTAAGCACTTGATTTTAGAAATTTTTGTATGGAGAGTCTGTTCTGATCATAAAAATGACTGTCTTAAATTATCTTGAAGACCATGATGATGGAAAACATTTGCATAACTCGTAATAATACCTTCTCAAATTCATAATTTAGATTAGATGCAAGATAAGATGACTACATAAGTGGGAAAGGCATCTAAGGTGATGTATCATACATTCATAACATGTAACTATCTTGCCTCTCATTTCTAGCTGAAAGGGGGGAAAGAAGAAGCAAAAACCCACTTTCAAGTGTTGTTAGAACTCCATTTCAGAATGAGTGACAAATCAAAAGCACCTCCATGTAGCTTGGATTAGAAATAAGATTTGAACTTATATAGGTGAAAGAAAAAGTTCATGATGAGGGTGAAATAGATGAAAGATCATTTGGTATGCAGTTGCACTTGCAATCCATTATGCAGAATGTAGGTGAAATAACATGCTCAGATAGGATATGAAAATGGTAAGATCATTTCTTACTAGAAACGACACGTGCCACAACTAAAGTTCAGGCAAACTTGGTAAAGATCATTTCTTGCTTGAGTGCTGTAAAGCATATCCATTGTCCTGTGTAAGTTACAAAGATATTTTGCTTGAAGCTTGTGTGAGGTTTTATGACATTCTTGTGTTTCAGACTCAATATTATCATTATTTGTTATGTTCGTTTTATAAAGGTTGATTTTCTAATAATGGCTTGGCTTAGCAATGAGTTTGCTGTTGCATTTGTTACAGAGTATATTATTAACTTGATTTGGAAGTTCCAACTTTCTTCCAAGTTTATTGTCCATGTTTTGTTTTAGGTAGAAAATGACTAGGGTGAAGAAACTAGACATGATTAATCACCAGTTTATTGGTTTTATTTTTTTGAATTACTGATTAATTACTATCATGTCTACATTTAGAAAAATGAGGAAATGAGGGAAATGAACATCAGGAAAATTTCTACAGTATTGCTTCGATATATGTGAGAAGTTGCGAATGGCCATATTTTTTTAAAGCATGAGCCTAAGAGCTCAACTGGGTCACCATTAGAAGTGAACTTCATTATCATATAACTGCTCTTTTCTGTGTCATAAGCTATTGTTTTCTTCCTATGTGCAAGAGGACAATTGTCACTGTCACCTTTGGATTTTCTCATGTTCAATGATAGTGAGGCTTATATGAAGTATGAACAAGTTACATACCTAAAATCTGGTTATCAAATATCCGCTCTTGACCAAACATCTTATAAATTTCTTGCGCGTCATTCTCAATGGCTAAAATCTTTTCAGGACTGCAAAGTGGTCAATGCTTGATAATTTCATGGAAAGTGATGGATATATGGTTATGCACTTGTATCTTCACTTATCTAACTGTCTAACAGGTGATGAAATTTGTTGAAAGAAAGTGGGAAATTATTTGTTCAATGATTATAAGGACTTGTATGGACTGTGCCTTGGAGGTTAAAAATTTGATGAAATTTGTTGTAAAACAAGCAGAAGGCAATGCCTGCAAACCCTTTTCTTGGAGGTTAAAAATTGGACTGGTCAACTGCAAATTCCAAGGCGTTCATGCTTGTCAAACTAACCAAATATGAGCAAAAATTTATAATGTTGGTGGGCCAACTCGACAGAATTTATCAGACAGAAGGAAAAACTTT
The DNA here is from genome assembly GCA_030145905.1 of Populus davidiana. Taxonomy (NCBI): domain Eukaryota; kingdom Viridiplantae; phylum Streptophyta; class Magnoliopsida; order Malpighiales; family Salicaceae; genus Populus; species Populus davidiana. The sequence goes on from CM057803.1 coordinate 13,672,393, forward strand.
TTTTTTCCTGCAAAAACTTGCTTATCAGGACAGGAAGATCTGCTCTCTTCACTCGTTAATAATTCCAAATTCTGAAAATAAGCTGGCAAGTTGCATGACAGAGATCTACTGTCACCTTTGCATGAAGGTTTTGCATTAAAATCCATTAATGTTTAGCCTCATGTTCCAAATTATATGTTTCTATACACATTATGTGAATTGGATGCAAGTAACCAGTGTTTTGTCTTTCAAGTTAGGGAAGTGGAGACTGTTCAGATCTTCAATGGTGAACGAATGAACCATTCCATCAAAAAACAACTGTGCACTCTCTTGTATCTCTATAGTTTCCTTGATGGGAAGAAAACCATGGTTGATGAAGATTAGTATTAAAAGCTGCTTTCCCTTGTGCCTGATTATGGCTAACATCACATCAAATTATCATCCTAACGTCTTTTGTTTTTGTGGGGTTTAATTTCTGATTCCTTTCATGCTGGACTTGCCTGAAGAACAACGTGTCTGATCTCAGCAGCAAATAATATCTTCTCAATAAGCTCAATCACTTTGTCAAGCAGTAGAAAACAGAAGAAGACAGCTCTGATTGAGTATAAGTTGGTTTTTCATACCATAAAAAGTTGCGAGGATACTACTACTCCCTAATGAAATTCTCTTCTCGTGAAATGCAAAGCCTATAATCTGTGACCTAGTAAACTGCACCTGAGTTGAACTGCTATCTTTCATGTATATCTTGTTCTAACATAGAAAATGCCAAAAATTGCTGGATTGTAATTTCCTAAACGAATTTAAGAAAAATAGCAAGGCACTTATGATATACAGATTGAACCTCGCGACTCTTCTCACCCCCACAAGGTAAGTCCAACCAAGTGCTAAACTAGCTGTATTATCCTTCATTCCAGACGTTTACAGTCATATCTAGGATTGGACTCTCATTGTTGAGCAAAATCTTATCTATATTAGCAATGAAATGATGGATAAATACAAGCCTTGAACGCAAAATTACCAAGCCAATCCATCTATCACATTGTGCTTGAACACATGAAATTCCCAATATGAAGGAAATTACAACGCGAATATTAACAAGAAAATCTGAGACTGGGATCCTTGAAACTTGTCATTTAAGCAAAGCATAGCTACCATGTTCGGATGAGTAGTTGGTGAATCGAAAATGCTCATACGGTTAAGCAAATCTATGATAAGTTTATTACCTCGGATATCACTCACTGAGCATTTTGATGTTCTGGGATTTGGTACAATAGATTATAAATCGAGGATGAAAAAAGAAAGCTCCATTGTTAAAGTTAATTAAAGAAATTCAATATTTCTGCATGTAAATAATGCCTTCTTCTAATTTCTGAACTAGGCAGATATCATGTTAGACAAAATTAAAAAAAAAAAAAGCAAAAAATGAAATTGAAAATAGACATGTAATATAAAAAAGAAAAATGTTACTCATAAAATTTACACCATTCTTTTTTATTTTTCTGTCATGGACACTAGAATAATTTGTTTTCCATATTTAGCTAGCTGTCAATACTGTTTACCAGAGTTAAAAACAAACCATGGTCAGGGTTTAACCATGCACAAAACATTCCATTTTTTTTGCATATAAATAATAGAAAATCCACTCTACTTTTTCATAAAAAAAAATATTAATATACACAAGTAGTATTTCATTTTATTTGAGAATTCTAAATTCTCATAGCCTCCCAAAAAAAAAAAAAAAAACCTCCTTTTAGTTTGATTTGATCCAGGGGCCAAAATCAACAATTTTGCAGCTAAGTCGTCAATGGGGTCTCTTTGATTCAAGTTTCTGATAACGGGTAATTTTTATTTTTCTCTGCTTTTGATATTTTTTTTTTTACATGTTTTGCTCATTTGCACTTACATTATGCTTTATTTGGGATTGCTTTGCTAGTTTATATCGTGTTTTAATGATATGTGGGTTTCTAGTGAGAATTTAACTTTGAACGTGAGTTACTTCTTGTTGTTAGAATTTACGTACCTCATTGTGTGTTAAATATTGGGTATGTTTTGTTTTTCGTAAATTCATGTCAATCTGAGAAGCGAATAGTTTTTGCTTGTCTTGATTTTAGTTGAATACTTGTGTTTGTGTTCAGTTATGGATTGAGGTTTGTGCTGTTTTGTTCATTTGGTAAAGAAACTTGAGTTTCTGAGAGAGTTGTTTGAATGGGATGCTTGTTGACACCTTGAGTTTTGTTCTCTCATTTCTTGTTGTTTCTTAGAGATCAAGCAGATTGTTGGTATTTTTTTGTTTGATCTCCCACTGTTGATTTGTTTCATGGTCCTACCATAATTGAGAATCGTGCATGGCGTTGTGATTATACTTTTTTGGAATGATGTGTTTTCGAATCTGTTATGCTTATCTTAAAAGTTCATTGATGTTTCCGGTAATTCCATGGGATCATTTATAGAAGTTAAGATCAACAGATGTTAAATTAATGTAATTGATGGATCACAAGAAGCAATCATTTGTTATTCTGTTTTTGTCATTGTGGTCTTTATTAATCATGGCCGTGTTGTTCGGTGTGAATCTCGGTCATTATTTTTCTTCTTTGCAGATAGATTCCTTGTTTTGATTCATTTTTGATGCATCAGGACTTGCCATTTGAAGGCAGCACCCTGATGATGCATGTGGGGAATTCAGACGTTTTTTTTCCTTCGTTACAGAGATAGTTTCCTTCTTCTTTTTTGTATCATTGTTGCCAAATTGAAGGCAGTTTCTTGATGATGCATGTAGGAACTTCAGGTTTTGGATTTGATATTTGTGATTAAGATATCAACAACATCGCATTGGCTTGTACTTACAAAGGACAGCCATTAGTGTGACCTGCTGAAAATGGAATGTAATAAAGAGGAGGCATTTAGAGTTAAAGAGATTGCAGAGAAGAAGTTTACAGAGAGGGACATTGCCGGGGCAAGAAGATTTGCACTGAAGGCTAAAAAACTGTATCCTGCACTTGATGGTCTTCCACAACTTTTAGCAACTCTTGATGTGCACATGGCTGCTGATAACAGAACAAATGGAGAAGTGGACTGGTACAGAGTCCTTGATGTTGAACCATCAGCAAGTAAGGACACAATCCGTAGACATTACAGGAAACTGGCTCTCATTCTGCATCCTGATAAAAATAAAGCAGTCGGAGCACATGGGGCATTTAATATTATATCTGAAGCCTGGAATCTGTTGTCCGATAAAGCCAAGAGAATTGCCTATGACCAGAAGCGGAATGAAATAGACATGGATCAAAAAGTTCCACATTGGAAATCATCAGTGCCAACTGGTCATGATAACAATTCCAATGCACGGAGCCAGAAGAATGCTATGCACCCGAAGCCTGCGCCCCCTCCCCTGTTTTCCAAACCCAATACCTTTTGGACAATCTGCAATGCATGTAAAACACAATTTGAGTACCTTAGAACTTATCTCAACCACAGCCTTCTTTGTCAGAACTGTCATCGGTCCTTCTTGGGTGTTGAGACGCCTCCCCCATCCATGGATGGAAATGGCCCATCGCCTATTTGGACTTCTTACAGCCAAGAACATAATTCTACTTGGAATGTAAGGACTGAAAATTCCACAAATATGGGACCTAAGTTTCAGTCAGGAGCATTTTCTAAAGATGGCGGTTATGGAAGTGCACCGTCAACATTGTCAGGTGCTCAATCTAAGAAATTGAAAAGAAAGCATGAAGAGGAATTCCTTTACCGGAAAACAAAAACAGTTGCTGATGGAGCTTCTGGATTCAGTAGTTATGGTTCCAGTTCTGTACTGAAAGGAGACAAGCTGCTGAAGAGAAGGTGCATTGATGAGCAAAGGGCGAACAGTAATGGAAGAGAGACAGCAAAACAGGTAGCTAACAGAAATGGAAGAGTTGTTGAATCTGGTTCTCAAAAGAGTAGTTTAGAAGCAGGAAGGAGGAACATTTCTGGCAACCATAAAGTTAATAGCACAAGTGAGTTGTCACAACTAGAAATTCGAAAGATGTTGATGGAGAAGGCTAAGAAGGACATCTTCAAGAAGGTGAAGGAATGGAGCAGTGTGGCTACTGCTCTAAAGACTTCAGAAAAGGATATCAAGAAGGAGGGAGGAAAGCAGAAGGATGGCACAAAAGCTGATGTGAAAGAATGTCCAGAGTTTCTAGATTCTAAGAGCAGAGCTCACACCACTGAGCCTTCACCAATCAATGCTAATGATGATCCAGATACAAACATCAGTGATTGGCTAGTCATGAGTGTTCCAGATCCAGATTTTCATGATTTTGACAAGGATCGCACAGAGAGTTCATTTGGTGATAACCAGGTTTGGGCTGCTTATGATGATGATGATGGGATGCCTCGGTATTATGCCATGATTCACAGCGTGATATCACGGAAGCCTTTCAAAATGCGGATTAGTTGGCTTAACGCCAAAAGCAACCGTGAATTGGGCCCACTAAACTGGATTGGTTCCGGATTTTACAAGACCAGTGGAGACTTCTGGATAGGGAAGCATAAAGTCAACAAGTCTCTTAATTCTTTCTCTCACAAGGTGAAGTGGGTGAAGGGTTCAAGAGGGACCATTCAAATCTATCCTGGAAAGGGTGATATTTGGGCTGTTTATAAAAACTGGTCTCCCAATTGGAATGAGCGTACCCCAGATGAAGTCATACACAAATATGACATGATGGAAGTGCTTGAGGACTACAAAGAGGAGAGAGGAGTCGTTGTTGCTCCTCTTGTTAAAGTTGCTGGTTTCAAGACAGTGTTTCGCCAGCATCCTGACTCGAGCAAAACCAGGACAATCCCAAGGGAAGAGATGTTTAGGTTTTCTCACCAGGTTCCATCAGTTCTGCTCACAGGTCAAGAAGGTCAAAATGCTCCTAAGGGTTGCTGGGAACTTGATCCTGCTTCTACTCCTTTGGAGCTACTTCAGGTATTATCAGAAGTTCAGCTGAATGGAATGATGGAGACTGCTGTAAAAGATAAGGAAAAATATTTATCTGCTGATATGACAAAATTTAATGGAGAGTTTGTTGAATATGTCAACACGGTCGAGGAAAAAGGCGTGGTGGGAAAGGCTGCTAGAGGAGATGTAGCTGATGCTAGGAAGAGTAAGAGGAAGGAAACAAATGAAGACACGGTAATGGTGTATAAACGGAGGTGATGAAAGAAATGGGAAAAAAAAGAGGCTAGAAGTTTCTCTGTTAGGTACTTAAAACTGAAACACTTGACAGTTTGTGCCAAGTAGTTGAAGTAATGTTAGAAGAAATTGAAGTTAGAGATCACTCCAAGCCATATTGTCAGAAGACTCTCTTTTTAGAATTCCCTCGAAGTCTAATGAGGAGTCATCATACAGAAATTGATTCAGCAATTCTTTCCTTTTCTATACAATGGCTGCACTGCAATTTTGTTTGAAGTTACAGGATGCCCTCAAGGCTTTATCTTAGCTTTGTTTGTATAGCTTGAAGACGGTTTGGACTTTGGAGGGCTGAGTTTACACACAGGGTAGCAGAGTTTATAGCTTGACATCCATTAGGCTAAGCTCATTTATTGCTGCTCACTGATGCTCTTAATACTGTTTTATGGATAACCCTCCAAAAGAATAATTTTTTTTACAGCTAGTCAATTTTGTGTTATAGGAACTGCACCTTTTAATTCTTTTACACCAGAGAAAGGCCCCAGGATCTGTTACTTCTTTGGTACGCAGAACATACACAAAACCCCACCCTCTTCTTTTATTTATTTCTCATTTAGCTTATGACTCCAATCTTGCATTCTAACTGCACGCTAACCAGGGGTTTGTTTTTAATCGTTTATGATTTTACCTATTCTCTCATGGAAAGATTGGCAGTATACCATTTTATTTCTCTAGTCATTACTGGTATGGTTGCAGAAGCTAAACTAGTGCTGGTGTCCCTCAAAAATCTTCTGAACCACCGGTGAGTCTCTCTTGCTCTCCCCTCACTGCAGATTACTGCAAGGTGTGTAGAACACAAAAAAGTGCATGCGTGCGCTCATGTTATTTAATAAATTGTAGAGGCTAATGAACAGGTGCATCTCCTGTAACCTAGCATCACCCTGCTCCTCTGTGTGTTCTCTCGTGTGACAGGGAAGGGGCATCTCAAAGGGAGAAGTTAAAGAGGGTTTCTTTTAGAAGATGGATAGTCAAAACTGTGGAGCATATCAAGCAACAATGAAATATGCCTTCGCCCATTTGATCAAAACAAAAAAGAAAAGCTTTTTAGAAAGATGCAGAGCATCATGTGATGATCGCACTACGTCGTATAATTGGTTAATAAGTCTGTGGAATTGACAGGGTGATAAAGGCATGGTGTGCACACGTTAACCTTTTATTCTATTCTTCATTCAACCTAATCGAGAACTAATCTTAGGTTATGAATTCTGAATTATTCGAGTTAATTTTAAGTGTTTTTTTTTAAAATAAATTAGTTTTAATTGGAGTAAATATCATGCCAGTTCTAAGTGGATTAAGTTTAATAATAATATAGTTATTTTTTATAAATATATTTTAACTGATGAGATTTTAGATTTGTTTTTAAAAATTTATCAGTTTGAGTCCCATAAATTTTAATATTATTGGAGACTTATATTATTATTAATTTTAGAGCTCAAGCTAGTCCAAACACCCATATTAATTTAAAATAAATAATAATATCAGTTAGTTTTTTTTTTTGACATAAAACTATAACAAATACTTACTGATATAAGATTATGATTCATGATAGTGATGGACATTATAATTCTTTTTTTAAGCAAAGATAGAATGGCATTTCCCATTTGCACGTGCAAATATGAGTAATTAATATTTTAGACTTGATAGGCAGTAGCAGCAGTAGTGTTGCCATATGTCAAAGAAATGTTGCCAGCCGAGACACTTGAAAATTGACGTTTTATTTGACCAAACTTGATTGCTTCGCAAGTATGGTTTTATTTCTGGGTGGTTGTTTGGGAAGAAACCGTGTTCCATATAAAATTGAATATTTTTTAAAATTAATTTTTTTATATATATTAAAAAATATATTTTAATATAATTTTTTTAAAAAAAAACTTTAAAAATAATAATATTCCCATTACTCTTATTTATTGGAAACAAATTATTTTGGCATAGCTTGAACTTCATTGAGTTTTCTTCTAATCATATTATTAAATTAATTAAATTTATTTAACTCCATCAAAACAATAATCTAGATTTTATATTTTTCTTGTTTCATTAAAAATACTTACTTCGTTTAAATATATTTTTTTTCTGTATATTTATTATTATTATATTTTTTTATTATTGTTAATCGAATTAGCTGAGCTATTTAAAATTTTAAATATATTACTCGAGTCTTGGATTTTTTATGTAAAAAAAAAAATAGATCGGCCCCACACTAGAAATATTATGATATCCTAGTTGTTAAAATAAAATTACAAAAATGACACAAAAGAAGCCAAACAAGAGGAACAGAAAAGGTCATTCAATGCAATGAACAAATCAGCAAATCACAGGGACAGAAAGCACTGAAACCCTCCACCTTATCTCTTCATCCCCCCCATTCATCGCATCTCCAACCCTCAAAATAAATAAATAAATAAACAAAACAAAACACGAAAACAACTTTTGTTTCCAACAATGGACAACACCACCACCAATCACCAGCCTCAGCCCACGGCATACCCAACGCAATCCATCACCACCACTCCACCACTACCTCCAGCAGGTGGAGCCCCATCCTCAACCCCATTCCACCACCTCCTCCAACAACAACAGCAACAACTTCAAATGTTTTGGTCATACCAACGTCAAGAAATTGAACAAGTTAATGATTTCAAGAACCATCAACTCCCTTTAGCAAGAATCAAGAAAATCATGAAAGCTGACGAGGATGTGCGCATGATCTCTGCTGAAGCACCTATTCTCTTTGCTAAAGCATGTGAGCTTTTCATTTTAGAACTGACAATTCGTTCTTGGCTTCACGCTGAGGAAAACAAGAGAAGGACTTTACAGAAGAATGACATTGCTGCTGCTATTACAAGAACTGACATTTTTGATTTCTTGGTTGATATTGTACCTAGAGATGAGATCAAAGAGGAAGCTGCTGGTCTTGGTGGAATTGTCGGTGCTACGGCTAGTGGGGTGCCATATTATTACCCTCCGATGGGACAGCCTGCCGCTGCCACTGGAGGGATGATGATCGGAAGGCCAGCCATGGATCCTGCCACTGGGGTGTATGTTCAACCACCTTCTCAGGCTTGGCAGTCTGTTTGGCAGACAGCTGCCACCGAAGATGGTTCTTATGGGAGTGGTGGTGCGAGTGGTGGACAAGGGAATCTTGATGGACAAGAGTATGTTTTTATTTTTTTTATGTTTAGTGTTTTCGCATTTTCATGTTTTGGACTCTGGTTTCTCATTTTTGTGTACTTTTTTTGTGTGTGGATTTGGAACGTGGGTTTTGTCGTAATGAGGTGCTTGTTTGAGATGATTTCTGGGTTTTGTTCAAAGGGGATGCTTTGGAGTCATTTGGGGGGAATCTTTTATGGGGTAATAAATTTTGGGGGAAATCTCTTATGGGGTAATAAATTCTGTTGTTTAAAATGTATGTCTTGGCTTGTTTTAGGTTATTTTTTTGTATAGGAGATAAATGAAACCTAGAAAAGAAGCAATTTTTTAGTGGTTTGATGGTTCCTCCTTGTTAGAATATGGTAGATTTGTGTCTGCAGTGGTTTAATGGTTGTTAGATATCACTTCTATGGTGAAGAATCAGTCTTTTCGCCTATTTGAGTTGAATGCAGCTGAGTTTTGCTCAAAACAGTCTGGCTTTATGCATTTTCATTATCTTTGTGTAGAGGATTTCTTTTGCATGCCCATGCTTAAAGGTGTTAGGTACTTGTTGGCAACTTGGTGGGTTTTGTACGCTTATGTTGGTTGGTTCAAGCACGCGACAATGAAGAACTTTTGGTGGATCGTTTCTAATAAATATAGGTTAACCTTTAGAGCCAGAAAAGTTATATAGTAGCAGTCATATTTGTGTTGTTATCTCCTAAATCCCTTGTAGTCCACAACAAATGGATATTGTTTGTGTTAAGTATTCTATTCACATTGATGGTCTCCAAGAGGAGTTGCTTAAGTTTAAGAAAAGAATGGAGGGCGAATCATAGGATGGATGTCAATGAAAGCTTGAGTTGTTTGATTATCAATGAAGGTATGATGTCAGTCATTTTGATCACCATGGATGTCTGAGGAGAGGGTCAAAGCATGAAGATTCTGTCCGTTGTAAAAAAAATACTTTTCTATAACAAGAGACAAGCTTGTTTGAAAGCTTGAGTTGTTTGATTATCAATGAAGGTCTGATGTCAATCATTTTGATCACCATGGATGTCTGAGGAGAGGGTCAAAGAATGAAGATTCTGTCCGTTGTAAAAAAAATACTTTTCTATAACAAGAGACAAGCTTGTTCAGATTGTCATTAATTTGATCACACTGCTTAAGGACATTTCCATCAAAAGTGGTTCTTTTAAAAAGGGTGGTGTTTAGTGTATGCTAACATGTGGGAATAACTTTACTGTCCAATAATTTTTCATTTGTACTCTTTAGAATTTGACAAGTATAAGTACATTTTCTAAAATTGGTGAGTTTAATCTTTGTTGTTTATGCTATATGTACGGTGCTCCTTGTGGGACCACGTTGTTTCGGTTGTAGAATTTTAGTATTTGGAATTTCTGTTAAGGGAATAAATATTAGGTTGTCTTTTGTTATTTGGCACACGAATCTGCGTAGGAGCTTGCGTGAGTAAACTAAGGAAAAAATGCCTGATTTTTGTCTATCTTCTTGTTTGGTGGTTGAATGAAAATTATTTTTCACTGAGAAAATCATCAATGATTTTTTCAAATTTTTTTTGGTTCATAAAATCTTCAATGTTGTCCTAATATGATTTCCCGGGACAATCAGTTCCATTTCCTTCTTACCATGGGTCACCCTGTGCATGTACGCAGAACTTAATAAGAAAATTTCTCAATTTTGTCTTAAACTGTTGCCTCTCTTGCTATTGGTGTTTGCCTGAAAATTGTATTTTGTTGACAGTCTTCAATTTTGACCTATCTTTAAATAGTTCTATTTTCTCCCCATCATAGATCACCCAAAGAAATTGTAGTATTAGTAACTGTGATCAGTTTATGAACTTCCTTTTACTTTCACATGTTTTTTTAATGTCGTGGCATGTGTATTTCTTTCCTTTTAGCCTCTGGGACCAGGACTGGAAATTATAAAATAGACTGTCATTATTGTGTTATTACCATCTAAATTCCTTCTAGGCTACAGCAAATGGACACTACCTGCAACTGAAGTAGCCTGTGTACATTGATGGTTTCCATGGGAAGTATTTGAAGTCGAGAAAAATGGAGACGTGTCATACAGTCATCAAATGGGTGTTTATAATAGCTCAAGTTGTTTGATTTCTACATGTGTGCAATGTAAATCTTTTTTATAAGAATGTCTCTCTTAGAGGAAGGATTAGAGAATGAGGATTGTCCTTTGTCAAATAAAGGCTTTATCTAGACCTAAAGACAGTTTTGTTTTGATAGTCTTTGATTTTGATCAACATTACTTGATGGGATTTCACTCGAGGGAGTTTTTCTTTAAATGCTGGTGTGAAGTCTATGCATAACATGTGTGGAATGATGTTACAAGCTATTGATTTTTATTTGTGTTCTGAACTTGATGAGTAATTTACGTGGTTATTTTTTGTTTTTATTCTATATATGTGAGGTGTGCTGTGTGGGACGATGTTATTTCACTTCCAGGTTTTTTGTATTTAGATTCTGTTAAAGTTGGAATAAACATTAGGCTGTCTTTTGCTACCTGGCAGACCAAGTAGCAACATACCGTGGAAATGCCTGGTTTTTGTTTCTAGTTCGCTTTCTTCTTGGGTGATGGTTGGGTATAAGTCTTATTTTCCTGAGAAAATCTTGATTGTGTCTTTGGTTTATAAAATTCTTGGATCTTCTCAGACCATACCATAGATCATACCTGTCGGAAGAACTTAATAAGGAAATTTCTCAATATTTTTTTTCCAACTGTTTCCTTTCTTTCTGTTGGTGTTTATCATAAAATTGTATTTCACGTAAAACCCTTCGATTTTGTTGTATTATCTCTGAGCTGTTCTGTTTTCTCCATGCTACCACCCAATACATGTATTATGTTTCTATATGTGTATTTCTTTCCTTTTGACACTTGTTTGTGTATTCCTGTGCCACTATACCAACCTATCTTTATGGCTGTCGGTAACTTGGTATATTGTTAAAGTGGATGCCTTGTGTGCAATGTGTGCTGAAGCTTTGGTGATTTCTCTCTCCTATCAAACTAAACTTATGTTTTTTTGGTTCCTCTTCATTAGCCCTTCTCGTATAAGCACCGAGTGCTGAGTATTTTTGGTCAATCAATGGGGATGTAAAGGCTCCAAATTATCTACTTTTTAGGCAAAATGGAATGTGAATCTTAGGATGCTTCTATTTATCGTTAAAGGTCCTTTCAACTTCAATGTTAAACTCTACTTAAAGTTTCAGTTTGCAGACATTTCCAACCCGTGAAAAATTCCAAAGTTCTTATAATATGTTAGTTTTCAACTCCTTATGATTTGCTTTATTCTGTTACAAGGATTTATTTTGCATATGAAGGGACAGTCTGTTTTGTTGTCTTCATGGATGTGTTCAAGCTATCTCAGCTCGTCTCATATTATCCCAAAGACTAAGAAAAGGAGAGAGAATGTTATGGGATTTCTAAACTCAATGTGATTAATTGTGTCTTTTGCTTATGAGAATCAAAACGACAACTATACCTTCTTTTATTCATCGACATGTCAAAATTGTCACATCAACAATATATTTTTGTTTTGTTTATGGTTTTTTTCTGACTTTTATTGCATTCTTGTGCTGTCAAATTCAGGATCTGCTTCTTTTAACTTCTTCTGGCTGTTGCTGTGACTAGTGATCAAGTCAATAAAAGAAAGAGAAATGGCTATGCTTTGTTATTCTTCCCATTCAATACCATATGATGTCTTACCATTGCTTTCCCTATGATTGTCCAACTATTTGTCCTTGTTTTTTCTCTGCAGTTAAGCTTCTCGGATGTAGAGGTGCGACAGAGGCTAACATGGGCCTTGGCTAATATTACTGGGAAATTCGAGTGCATATGATATCTAAATGTGCTTGCTTGCTATTGTTTTCTGGAAAGTTGTCCGTAGCTGTAGAGACTTCTTAAAATTTTTAACTTCAGTGTATGGCAGCTCTACAATTGCTGCTATAACTTGCTAACTTTATCTGATGTGCAGTTTATTAATTTATGATCTATTTGTTACTGATTCGAATGGTTCTAGTGCATCATATGCTACCATTTGAATTTGAATGTCTCTCCTGGAAGATCTTTGCTGAGATTTTTACTTTTAATTTGATTTTGCTCTTATATGAGAAAAAGGGACTTGAAAAGTCGCCCATAGTTTTCTATCCAGTTGGATCTCTCAAGCACTTGTTTACTTTTAACGTGGATGGTTGGGATCTCCGACTCTTATTAAGCAACCCAACACCAGAGTTGCAGATCCAAGCTCACTGTATTAGGGGAAGAAATGTTATTTATAGTGAGCCGTTGCTTTTGCTATTTTCTTAAGCAACTAGATAGACGGGGGGTCATATTATTGGAAAAATCTGTGCTTTTATCTGTCCCTGGTGTTCCTTGGGTTATAATTCAAACAAGGAAAAATGGAGAAAAGAATGAAAAGAAAAGGATATCATGGATGGACTGACTTGGAGAATTCATCAATTGACTTCATGATGATGATTAATTATGGTGTAAAAATGATAAGATATTGTGACTAGCTAGAATTTAAGTGCTAAAAAAAAAAAAACTTGGATGTAGCTCAACAAAGAAAAACTATTGATTTAGGCCATGTTATGCTTTTGATTATAAGTTTACTAATATCTATACATATAAAACATGTGTTGATGAAGCAAGTTATATATAATGTGTTGATGAAGCAAGTTTGATGTTTATAATTTATCAAGACAATAAAAGAGAAATAATTTGATAATTGATGTTTTTAAGTGTAAAAATTAACATGAAGAGATTGAAACTAATATTTCTAATTGTTATATGCTTAAAGCAAAGAAAAAAACAGGTGGAAAGTTTTGACTAAACATCTACAAGATTGATGTAAGAATAGTTTAAACTTGAGGATGAGTTTTTTTCAACTTGAGAAGATTAATGAATAAGTTTTTTTAAAAGAAAATATAATTATTTTTCTTCTTCATTTAATAAAATTTCCTTTTCTAATTAATGTTATTAGGTTTTTTTATTTTCTATTTTATTCAATATTATTTGGGTTTTCTATTCAATATATATAGTATCAAGTATTAATTTTTTGTTTTAGTAGTTTTTTTCTTGCTCTATGTTATGGATTTAATTAAAAAAAAAGTATGAACTTCAAAAAAAATATCTAGGCTTTAAGGGACCAAACTTGAATTCTATTAATCTTATAAAACCTGATCTAATGAGTCAACTTTAATGCTTCTAGCCTAACTCATTTTTTAGCCCTATTTTAAAATTAAACTAGAAAAGTTGTCATAATGTGATCTAGTCGATTTAATGGGTTCAAAGATAACTCAAATAACCGGTAAAAATATAATTTAATTTTATAATAATTTTAAAATAATATTTTTTTTAATATCAAAATGAGACTATATATTAGATCAATACATTTTAATCTATTAAATTCGTGGCATGAATTATAAAGTTCAAGTTTAATAACTTCATTTTTTAAAGTTATTTTTTATTTAATAATATAATAAAAATAAGTACTTGAGTATCACTAAATATCAAAGTAATATCAAGAGTTTTTTTATATATAATTTGATAAAACTAAATTCTTTCTTCCTCTGATGCTCCACTGGCATCCCTAGAAAAAAGAATGATATTGTTCCAGCAATATTTTTGTCAAAATTATTCAAGGTTTGCTTCTGTCCAATAAAATAAATAAATAAAAATAAAATTTACTTTCCAACTTTGACCTAGGGAAAGTCTCCTTTTTTCCGTTACACTTGTCATAAAAACGTGTCTTAACCGTCAGCTACTCTTGTAATAAACGCTCTCTGTAAAAAAGAAGAAAAAATCCCCATTCAATCTACCTAGGGTTTCTCGATCTCCCATTCAATCCTCAACAATAATGGACGCCATAGATTCCGTCGTCGATCCTCTCAGAGAATTCGCTAAAGACAGCGTCCGACTCGTCAAACGCTGCCACAAACCCGATCAAAAAGGTTTTTTTTTTTTCAATTTTTTTATTGGAATATTATAGTAAAAAAATCAGGGATTTTTAAAAGCTTGATTTTTTTTTTTTGTAGAATTCACAAAGGTGGCGTCTCGTACTGCAATTGGATTCGTGGTTATGGGATTTGTTGGATTCTTCGTGAAGTTGATTTTTATCCCAATTAATAATATCATTGTTGGGGCTTCTTAGGTAATGTGTTGATTTCAGTATCAAGTTTTTGTTTTTTATTGATGATATTTTTTTTATTGATTATTTGGTTAAGAGATTTGCTAATGGTGATACATGGAGGATCGGTTGTTTTTATTTTCTCAATTATGAATGCAATTGGGATAAATATGAAGTTGATACACGGATTAATCATTTAATGGTGGTGATTAGGAAGTGGTTGGATTGATAAGTTGTGGCTTGTTTGATAATTAAGAATTGAATTTAGTTTTATACCTGTTTGTGTTATACACATCGGTTTCTGTATGAAAGTCATTTGACAATATTGGTTTGAAAATTACTATAAGTTATGTATGCATTGTTTGCGCACACAAATTGGATTTGCTATGATTTGGATGCACTAGTGCATTTCCTTTGATTATTCTCATGATTTGATAATGGTTTGGATTATTTTAGCATTTTACCAATTTAGTTACCAGTCCATCTACTTTTCTAGTGTTAGGTTTGCCATCTCCATCATGTTCTATTATGTGTAAAAATGGCACCCAGACAACATAATTAGAACCATACTTGTTATGATTAATTTATTATAGTAAACCAAAGATGGTGCAAGATGTTTTGGTCCTTTTGTCTCTGCAGAATTTATGACATGCGTCATGCCTAGATGTGTATAAACTTAACATTCCCTTGATTTTCCATATTTTTTTTCCTTCTGGTTATTGAAGATGGTCATGTGGTCCTATTAAGCTTTTGTTTAAATTGTTTCTGAATTGTTTTTGGTATGAAATTGATCCGAGGCTGATTATATTTTTCCTCTACAATTGCAGGCTGTATGGATCATCAACAATTAGAATATGAAGGCAGTCTGGTTGAAAATTTGTTTTTAATGTGAAGCTTAGCTTTTAACTTGGTTAATTTCCTTTTTGATATGTTTGCAATACTCCATAGACCAGGTAATCACAATATAAAAAACTTTATCATTTTTGTTAACCTTGGTCTCTCTATTTAATGTTCGACCTATTGTGTGATCTTATGCTTTTCCTTGTTGATGTACTACTTGATGGGTTGGTTGGCTATCTTCTTTTCCTATGTCTGGAGAGCAGCATCATGCTCTTGTTCAAGTAGTCAGGAAAGAATTACAGCACAATCATGGTCATTTTTTTTTTTTGTTCTATTATTGTCGTCATCGTTGTACTTTAGTGCCTTGTTTATCAATATCACGTGAAACTTACAGTGTGGGACGACCAAATGCTGAGCCAAGTTCTAACCAGGTAGATGGGAGTTAAAAGTCTTGATGGAAAGGTTTGAGTGCAAAGGAGCAAGGATCCTAGAGAAATTCATAAGAGGTTTAGGTGCAAATGAGCAAGGATCTTCGGGAAATTCATAAGACTGGCTAATGATTCTGAACTTAAACCAGTTTATGATCAAAAGAGAGCAGCTATACACAGTCGCGCCTCGCTTGTTATGGTTACCAAATGACTCACCATATAGAAGTTACATCGTGGTGTAAAGAATGCTTTTATTCTTGACACCAAAATATACTGAAGATGATCTGGGATTTCCTTGGCTAAGCACTACTCTGCATTAGATGGAGTCGATCAGTTTGAGATTCGGCAAAAGAAAAGAAAGAAATTCAGGCCCTGAGGTTCCTAATAAAGCCCAAAAGGGCCACAAAAATGTTCCATTTGCTGATCAAATTGCTAGGAAATGAAAAATGTTCATGATGGTCAAGAACCATGAGCCACATCATGAACACACGTGGTGTTCGCTTTCTATTTTGAGAAATTGATACAGACCAAACCTGTGCAAATCAAAACAATTATATTTTCCAGAATCCCAGGCTTACAGCTCTAAAAGTCTGGGTTGAACATTGAGAATCCAATACTAGCCTTGTGTTTTATCACGCTTTTATGTGTTTTATCATGTTTCAGATTGGAAACTTGGTGGAAAATTTTTCTAGAATCAGAAGTAACATTCAAAAAAAAAAACCCAACAATTTTCACTCTCTTTTTCGCTGAAGCCAAATGAAAATAGGTGACAACATAGAATGCTGAAAGAATATCATTTGACAATTGACCTCCTAAAAATATGAGAAGATGATATTATTGATACGAAAAAAAAGATCGCGAAGAAAATATTTGGATCGGAGAATTCACCTTTTTTGTCTTACAAAGAAATTAAGTCGATGATTTACGAGCATCCACTTTGCTTCCACAGTATATTATTCATCAGGGTCTCAGAAGTAAAAAAAAATAAAATTACAGTTCTTGATAGAGAGCAGCAGACCTCCTGACGCTGTGACTCCTCCTTCGCAGCAGCTGCTCATTTTTGTCACTTTCGATTTCTAATTCAGAGAGAGATGAAAAGAAAAGGGAAGAAGCCGCAAAGAGATAGAGACGAGGGACAAAGAGAGGCAAAGAGTCTATATGTGGAAATAAGTTTTTCAATATACTAATCGCAATCTGCCATTTTTCAATTTCCTTGAGCATAGAATTCAACCCATCAGCAAAATGTTCATAAACATGAGAATTTGGCCAAGTAGAATTCTGTTCAATTCAACTCCATTACTTCAAGACTTTCTTGCAGGTTTTTGTATACTTGCAAACGAGTTACTACGCAGAACAGGACTGCTTAAGGATTGGAAGAGGAAATGTAGTCATCTTTCCGGCCACCAAACCTCATCATGCCAATGCTTGCTTGCTATTCATAACAAAGCTCATCTCCTGCCCAAAACAGCACCTAAAGCAAGAACAAGTCATCAGAATTGACATGTTGCAATCAAATAACGTGCTTTCACTTTCTGGGAATCAAGAAATGAACAAGCTCACTAGGAAGGCAAGAAAAATAAAGTATTTGCCATAAAATCAAATACCTTATTTAGATTCAAAATATGCATCTACAACCAGTCTCATGAGTGACCAAACTTTCAATAACAGTCTACAATAATTTGATGCCCTGAACCTAAAAACATTGATTATCTCTTTCAAACCATGCACACAAGCACACGTTCTATTCCGTGCGTAGATGCTTTGCCTTTACCTCTCTCATATTTCTTAGTTCCCAAGTCACCCTTTATCCAGCAAAAGGGAGAGACTCCATCCCTATAATTTTCATTTCATTACATAAACTAACGTTAGTGTTCTAACCCATTTTTGGATCCTCCACAAAATATATATATATATATATATATATATATATATATATATATTCGGAAAAAATAAATAATAATAACACTGAAAAAGGATGTTGGAAGGCCTAGAAAATGGCTAAAAATTAGTTAAGAAGGTTCAAAAATTCAAAGATTAAAATTTAACAGTATTTTGTTGATTGATAAGAGCCATATTGACAAAGAAAATTAAATTTGAGGAAGAAAAGTTCAAAATCAAGTATTTATGGACTCAATTAAATTTTATTGAAGGTTTAATTGAATTTATAGAGGGTTTGATTGTAAGAAAATTTGATTTTGAAGTCAATTTAGGCTTTAATTAGAAGAAATTAAAGTTCTGAGATCAAATTATAATTTTTTAGAGTTAATTTGATCAAATCAATGGCTTAATTGCATAAATATTAAGGTTTGATGACCAATTAGAGACTTAATTGAAGAAATCCAAAACCGAGAACCAAAATGAAAAACACGCGTAAATAGAGAGGCTGCAATTAAACCGAATCAAGGGCCAAATTAAAGAAATTATGATTAATTGAGGATCATATTGCATAAATTCAAGAACAAGGATCAATGTGAAAAAACGACCAACTTCAGGATCGACAATTGAATTTGTTAGAGATACAATTGAATTGATTTTTACAATCAAAATTGAAATAAAAAACTCGATTGAATAAATCACAAATTGAGAATCAATGTGAAATCTGGCACGTTATTGCCATCTTTTCATTTTACATAAAACTATGTATTTTGTCAAAAACCATCCATCATTAAATAATATGTGCTAACCATAAACAAAGAAACCACAAAAAACAAAATGAGACAATGGACAAATATTTTCCATTCCATGTGCCAATAGCATTTTCAATTTCAAAATATTTATTGAATATTACATTAAGTTATAACCATTCACCAACCCAGTAATTACAAAAGAACCTTGAGAAAAAAATGTCAATATCCTTGTTTAAATGGACTAATTTTTGTGACCTTAAGGATAAATATGTAATGGTATTGTGTAATTAAAAAAAAAAAATACTAAAACATCATTGTCCAACAATTGTTATTTTTTTTATTCTAGAAATATTTTTGTTATTTTACTATGTATAAAAAGATAAAATTAATAAAATATTCCAAACAAATCAATAATAATTAATACACATATAATAAACCAAAATTCTCCTAGGACAGAAGAAATCAAAAGCAAATATATATATATATATATATATATATATATATATATATATATATATTTGCGCTACAGCCATCATTCCATTATCACAATAGATAGGTAATTTGAGTCTATCGCCACACAAATTTTATTATTATTATTATTGAATAAAAAGATTTATTATTTTATATTGAAATTTGCCACGTAGGTAAATTCCACCATCCAAGTCCACACCCGCTTCAAACTTGAAACTCCTTTAAATCAGTCGGACAAAAACGGTCTCTCAACTCCTGCCACAAACTCTCTCCAACTTTTATTTCTCTCCTTGCACGTTCAATATGGCGGCGGCGGCGGCAGCGGCAGCCACCTCTAACTCCACCACGCCCATCCGCAAACCCTCCTCCATATCCCCATTACCCATTTCCAAATTTACCCTTCCCTTTGCCTTTAACCCCAAGAAACCCTGCTCTCTCCACATCTCCAACTCCCTCTCCAAACCCGCCTCCACCACCACAGCGTCCCCTGCCACAACTGAAAAATTCTCGTTTTCAAGATTTGCTCCCGATCAACCCCGAAAAGGCGCCGACATCCTTGTAGAAGCACTCGAACGTGAAGGTGTGAAAGATGTTTTCGCTTATCCTGGCGGCGCTTCAATGGAGATTCATCAAGCACTCACGCGCTCTAACATGATCCGAAATGTCTTACCGCGCCACGAGCAAGGTGGTGTCTTTGCTGCTGAAGGCTACGCCCGTGCGTCAGGCTTGCCTGGCGTTTGTATTGCAACGTCAGGTCCTGGCGCCACAAATCTTGTGAGTGGATTGGCAGACGCGCTGCTAGATAGCGTCCCAATAGTGGCCATTACAGGTCAGGTTCCGCGGCGAATGATTGGTACTGATGCGTTTCAAGAAACACCGATTGTTGAGGTAACAAGGTCTATTACGAAGCATAATTATTTGGTTCTCGATGTTGATGATATTCCTAGGATTGTTAGAGAAGCTTTCTTTTTGGCTACTTCTGGGCGGCCTGGACCTGTTTTGATTGATATTCCCAAGGATATACAGCAGCAGCTGGCTGTTCCTAATTGGGATGTGCCTATGAAATTGCCTGGTTATTTGTCGAGAATGCCTAAGAATCCGAACGAGTTGCATTTAGAGCAGATTGTGAGATTGATTTCGGAGAGTAAGAAACCAGTCTTGTATGTGGGTGGAGGGTGTTTGAATTCAAGTGAAGAGTTGAGGAGGTTTGTTGAGTTGACGGGGATTCCTGTCGCGAGTACTTTGATGGGTCTCGGTGCATTCCCTGTAGGGGATGATCTGTCTTTGCAAATGCTTGGTATGCACGGGACGGTTTATGCGAATTATGCTGTGGATAAGAGTGATTTGTTGCTTGCTTTTGGTGTGAGGTTTGATGATCGTGTTACGGGAAAGCTTGAGGCCTTTGCGAGCAGAGCAAAGATTGTGCATATTGATATTGATTCAGCTGAGATTGGGAAGAATAAGCAGCCTCATGTGTCCGTCTGTGGGGATGTCAAGGTGGCATTACAAGGGATGAACAAGATTTTGGAGAGCAGAGGTGCTAAAGGGAAAATGGACTTTAGGGCATGGAGAGAAGAGTTGAATGAACAGAAAATGAATAATCCGCTGAGTTTTAAGACTTTTGGAGAAGCAATTCCTCCTCAGTATGCTATTCAGGTTCTTGATGAGTTGACTGACGGGAATGCCATTGTGAGTACCGGGGTTGGACAGCATCAAATGTGGGCTGCTCAGTTTTACAAGTATAAAAGACCAAGGCAGTGGTTGACATCAGGGGGTTTGGGGGCGATGGGTTTTGGATTGCCTGCTGCTATTGGAGCTGCTGTTGCAAATCCTGATGCAATTGTTGTGGATATTGATGGTGATGGAAGCTTCATCATGAATGTCCAGGAGTTAGCAACTATTCGTGTGGAGAATCTCCCTATCAAGATAATGCTTCTGAACAATCAGCATTTGGGCATGGTGGTACAGTGGGAGGATCGATTCTACAAGGCTAACCGGGCTCACACATATTTGGGGGATCCATCAAACGAATCTGAGATTTTCCCCAATATGTTGAAGTTTGCAGATGCTTGTGGAATACCTGCTGCCCGTGTGACGAGAAAGGATGATCTTAGAGCAGCAATTCAAAAAATGCTGGACACTCCCGGGCCATACTTATTGGATGTGATTGTGCCTCACCAAGAACACGTCTTGCCTATGATCCCAAGTGGAGGGGCTTTTAAAGATGTGATAATTGAGGGTGATGGAAGAAGAAAATACTGATCTTCCTCTGCAGAAGATATGTTTTAAGTAGTGTGTATGTTCTGTGGTATTCCATGCTATGTGTATGTTATGTGGACTTATATGTTCAAGTTGTGGCAGGGTTTTTCATTTTTACTGTTCAGGAGTTGGTTCTAGTGGCGTGCTGATGTAGTGTTGTTTGATGTGTGGGGACTAAAATGTACTCATCTACTGTTTTGTATTAGTATTGCCAATGTCATTAAGTCGTTTGTTTTTGCTCTATTTGAATCTTGCATTTGCTTTTAGATAATGACACTGAGAATGGTTTCAACTTTGAAACTTTCTGTAATTTAGTTCTTAAATAAAGTGGCACTTTTCAGTCAGGTTGCGCTTGTGTAGGTTTGGTGATCACTGGATGAAACTCTTGTACAGTGATCGATTTCCTGAATTGAGTGAGATGATTCTTGTCAAGTTAAAACTGATTTATTTTGCTTCTCTGTAACTGTCATCACTTGCAAAGGTGGCAGGGCTTTTATGTCATGTGACCAGGCTTTCCATCTTATCAAGTGTATAAACCCTGTGTTGAAGGTTGTGAGCCAGTGAAAAAACGGATTCTACCTTTTCAGGGTATTTGATCCAAGCTTTAATGAATATATTATCTATACAATAGAAAGAAAAAAAGGCTAGAGAAGCTTTAAATAATGTTTTTTTGTATAACTCTCGATAGTAAAAATGGACAGGGAGCTGACAGAAAATAGGATTTGTTTTCCGAGGCAGGGGCGTACTTGCTTTGACCTTCTATGCTCTGCTTATATCGGGACTTCTATGTTTCATGTGTGTTCATGCGGGTCAATAATATTCTTTGAAATGGTCCAGATATTTGAACTCCAGTATTTTGTTATATCAGAGTGAATATGCTTTTTATCCGGGCTAAATTCTATAATTCTTATTAAAGACATTCATGTCAATTGAACTGTATAACTCAATTTGATAGAAAAAAAAATTGATGATGGAAAGAAGCCAACAAAATCCACGCTTAGCAAGATGACGGGCTTCAATTTTAATGTGCTACAACTTTGATGAGTTTAGATAACCTGCCAACTGCAATGTTACAAATAGGGAAAGAGTCATAGGGGTGGAGTGCTGGTGTGGTGGGTCTGCACTGGCTGATTTATCGGACAGTTGGTACCAGGAAAGGCAGGAGTGGCCGTGATGACACATGGACTGTTTCTGAGTGTCCTGTTGCGTAGCAGTCCTGCACTGATTTCTGAGCTTGGGAGTGGGGTTAGTTCTTTAGTAGCATTTGATGATGCTATTGGCAAGACAGGTCAGTTTGATTCTCAAGATGGTATTTCTTTGGGCTATTGTTTGATGATTAATTGGGTTTTCCTAATGGATACGGAGTTTGATGATCTTATGTGGTTTCAGAGGGCTCAAATGAATACGGAAGATAGCCAAAGTGACCCTCAGTCCTTCTGAAAATTTCTTTGGTTGACGCTATTTTTCATGGAGGGTTGCAGGAAAGAAACAATTGTGATCGAAAGTTCAAGATAGAAGTCAAATAAGCGATGCGAATGGTTCTGCACTCTGCACTACTCATAATGTTGGATAGAGAGACTGGGATGGTGATTGAGCTGACAGATATGAGTTTTTTATGCAGATTGAATGGTAATATCTATGACATTTCCGGTTGAAGAAGTTGATTGGCAGAAGGCTCATTTTTCAGCTAGGATTGAAAGGAGAGAACCTGAAGGAAGGATGGCAGAGTTACACTTTTAACAAAATACTTGACATAAATTCAATCCTGGAAGGGAAAGATGCAGCTCACTTGCAAGATCATGTGAGTGTGAAATGCTCGTATTTGCATCTGAATAGGCCATGATAATTCATAACGCTCAAAGAGGAACAATTTTATTCAAGAGAAATCTAAACTATTTTCCATTTTAAAAAATCATATTTCCTGAAAACAGGATTTTCAAGAGTCCATGATGGAAATTGAAGAAGGGCATTCCAGTACCAAATACACTGACAATGAAAGTTCATGATAGCTGAGGCAGTCCTGCGTGACAAGATTGGTATGAATGCAGTCTCTCTCTGTTTGCATTTGATTTCTTCGAGTTTATTTTTAGGAGAAAAATAACGAGACATTTGTTTTGTTGCAAGATTATGAATTTTAGAAAACGTGATCATCAATTTAGGGGGAGAGGGGGAGTGAGGTAAGGGAGGATCATGTATGAATTTCAAATTCTTAATTGTTAGTTTATTACCATTTGTATCTGTCCTCTGGTAAGAATATCCTCCAAACATCCTGGGGCTTAAAAATTACTAGGAGAGAGTTTGACTGCGAAAAGGACACGGCAAGAAGAATCTCACAGGTTGGGAGATTGATTCTGACATTTCGTCCAGTCATTGATTAGGTGTTAGATTTATGATCAACATTTTGATTTCCTGATGCAATTAGTAACCACGAGATATGACATCAAAAGGTTGCATCTATATTAATTAATGATCTAGAGTTGAAATGGCCTATATTTAAGTAAAAAATAGTTAAGATTCAAATTACGTATGTCGATAACTGCAGAAAAGGATGTACAAGCAAGGGCTGGTAGCAATAGTTATGAACCAATTATGCAACCAGCTACTAATGCAAAGGTAAACAAATAATGAAAATAGAGATTGAGCTTCGCGAGTAGGCAATTTCATCAAGACTTTTTACTGCATAAATTTTATTTGGACTGAGGTTTTAAGGCATGGAGAGAAGAGTTGAACGAGCAGAAAGTGAAGTATCCATTAACTCTTAACACCTCTGGAGAAGAAATTCTTCTGCAGTATGCAATTCAGGTTCTTGAATTACATAGTGTTACTACAGTTATAAGCACAGGGGCAGCATAAAATTTGTGCTGCTCAGTTTTACAGGTGTAAGAGACCATGCCAGTGGTTGACAACAGGAGGAATTGGGAGCTAGGGGGGCTGCTATTGCAAATTCTGATGTTATTGCTGTGGATATGGATGGTGATGAAGTCTTCTAATGAGTGTTCAGGAGTTGGTGACTTCGTTGAGAATATCCCTGTCAAGATAATGATTTTGAACGATCAATATTTGGGCATGGTGGCACAATGAGAGGATCTGTTTTATAAGGCTCACAGGGCGTACCCATCTTTAGATGATCCATTGAAGGAATCTGAGATTTTGTCTGATACGTGGAAATTTGCAGAAGCATGTGGAATTCCTGCTTCCAATGTAACAAGAAAGGATGGTGTTAGAGCAGCAATTCAGAAAATGCTAGACACTCCTGGACCTTGCTTGTTGGATTTGATGGTGCCTCATCAAGAGCCTGTGTTCCCCATGATGCATAGTGGTGGGGTTTTTGATGATATATTAACTGAGGCTGATATGAAATGACAGAGTATTGATCTTTCATCCTTCTCCCAGCGAAATATATTTTGATGAAACACACTGGCATATAAATGGAAGAAAATAGTATTCGTCTTCTAATAGCTTGTTTGGAATTGAATTGAGTTTTATTAGCAGAATCTGCTCAATGAAAATCACATATTTGGAATAAGTTTGAATCATGTGAACGGAATTAAATTGAGTTGTGCTCTCTGAAATAAATCAATGAAAAATCGAGTTTCTTTATTTTCCATAATACACCTATCTGTTTCTATTGGATGCCTAGGATTATTCATACACTGAAAGATTATTCAATGATGACAGGTTATAATTAACCAAATCAGACTACTAATTTCAGATACCAGGGCGGAGACATGTGTTGATGTTCCTTAATTAACCAGTCTAAACATGTTCAATATTCACAACGAACACCTCTTCTTAATCTTTGAGCTAAGATGAAGCTGTTGTAGTATCAAAAGATTTCTTCCTAACAAGAAGGCATGTGATTGTAGAAGGATTAGCAGGGGTATTGTCAGGACTGCACAGCACAAAGTCAGGCCTGTGAAGTGAAAGATTCAACCTATCCTTCCCGGCGACCAGGGCGGTTGCATCCAGCAGAACATGCCATGAGTTCCGATGAGCTTCGGATACCCAATGCATCGAATAGCGAGTTCCATTGACATCAGCTGGGTATGAGAATAATCCCTTAGGACTGTGCTTAC
Source organism: Populus davidiana (assembly GCA_030145905.1). Taxonomy (NCBI): domain Eukaryota; kingdom Viridiplantae; phylum Streptophyta; class Magnoliopsida; order Malpighiales; family Salicaceae; genus Populus; species Populus davidiana. The sequence continues at coordinate 13,697,574 of CM057803.1, forward strand.
ACTTCCTTCTAAAATACTGGCTAAGCTGTGATCCCTTGATTCTCAGATTCAACCAATTCTCTGGTGTCGTGATCACTTTTGATTCCTTGTAACTGGCGAATTCCTTGATGTAATCCATTTCTTCCCCGATAGCAGTCATGTAGAAGTTCCCTCGGAAGAAAGGGTAGCTCTCTCCTACTAACATCATTGCATCTTTGTAGTTTTGAGTGAACAGGACAAGATACTCATCATCAGGCAATCCACAGTGCCTCAGAACCTTGTGCTGAGCTTGGATTTCAGGTATCGATACAAAACTCCCTGGAAATGAGGATTTCTCTGTAAGAATATCAATTAGTCTAGATGGCTCTAACTGTGTTCTATCCAAGTCAGGGTGATTGCTTCCAAAGGATGGTGTGGAGACCTCTCTGAGACCAGTCCTAGGTGACTTGTTCTTGTCGTCGGGTGAAGGCTCTGAGATCTCTTCGTTGATACAAAGAGTAGAGAGATCTACCTTCTCTCCGATAAAGCCAGCATATTGGGGGTACTTCGCCAAGACATACTGCTCAACATATTGCATTTCTGTTGTTGTTATTGGACCTGACCATCTGAGGTCAAGACCACGGATTGTCGATATTGCTTCTGCCAAGATATGTGCAGGAACTACAGAATGTGCTTTCTGTTTTCATCCCAGATTTGATCAAAAAAACCAAAACTAGTTAGATAGCCATGTATTAAGAACTTATAAAAACATGTTTGAGATGGTTTAGAGATCGAAAATACCTTCACAATCATACTGCTTGGCCTGCTGTTTTCGACTTCATGTTTTGTTAAAGATGCAAAAAGAGATTTTTTAGGTTGACCTTCCATCATGGCCTGGTTTTTTTCAATATCCAAATCAGAATTCCCTAAAACTTTTGTATGATCAAACAACTTGGCACAGAGTAAAAGTTACTTACCTTCGATCCTGCACTGTAAAGAACCTCTCCTTCAGTGTTCCTACCCATAACAGTACCAATTATCTAAACCAGTTTCTATCTTAAACATGGGAAGGATTTCTTTCAGGACCAGTCACCAAAACCTGAATATCTGAGAAAAACAAGGGATAAAATTGAGAGACAAATGGAAGTATATGTATAGAAGTCTTTCAAAAACGCCACGACAAAAACTTATTGCTGCAAAGGCTGTTAAAGTATGTGTCAATATGGAAAAATTACGAAACAAAGGTAAAACCATGGAAAGAAAGGACCAAAGGAGACTGAGAAACAGAAACCAAAGTGGTCAAAACCTCTGAGAGGAAAAAAAGGATCTGTGTAGGAGTATGGAAGAAACCAAAGTGATCACTATAGGAATAGGAGGAGCAAGTAGGGGATTTGGTGTAAGAAATTAGAGGTAGGTGTGAAGAGAAGACAAAGCCAAACTGACTAAAACATTTCTTGTTGCAAACTTGGATCTTAATGTAATAAATTAAAGAATTTTTTTTAAAAAAAAAAAAAGAGTAATGAAGGGCATGCTGACAATGACAAGAGCAGTGTTCCAAAACTGGAAACCATCATCAACAGTTGTTCCCAATTGGTATTTTAATAATGGTTGTAATTGTCTGATCTTATGCAAGATTAATACATGTCATGTGATCATTAGTTAGTATAAGTACTTCGAATAAACCTCGATTATACCATTAATTTTGCTCAACTTCCTCGCCTCTATCAATCCAACTCAAGGATAAACAAGCAGAAGGGAAAAAAAATGAATTCTCAGATGATGATAGAGTGGCAAAGAACTGCAAAAATTAATATATTCAACTGGGATGAAACATCAGCCTCTAAATTCTTTAATCTTTAGTGGAAAGTGACCATTTAGGAACAATTAGTTAACAAGAAGAATGACTGAGTACAAGTCCTTTGGTGTGAATCCAAACCCTAAACGTAGAAACTTATCTTGAAATCAAGCCTGTTGCAATTTGCAAGCCATTTAAAGGACAGCAAATGAATTCTATAAAAGTTTCTGATGACCTTCATTAGAACTTGGTACTGTTTTAATGGCAGGAAACTACCCTGTGGGTGTTGAAAAAGATCATAAATCAGTATTAAACACATAAACCAGCAATATGTGCAATCCAATTATCGATATCAGCCAAGTTAGTGTTGTCAGATGAACAATTGCTCTGGAAAATTGTAGGGTTTTGGAGACCCTTGGAGCTGAAGAAACCAACAAAAAGTATATATTCAATGTGTTTAGAAAACGCCGCCCTTAGATGCCTGAAAGGAGTAGTTCCATAGAGACAAAGTCCTAAGAAAAGAGAAACTTAAAATAATTTGCAAATGGACCTTAAGATAATATATACAGATGCATTTCCTCTAATTACGTGATTATATATGAAATTAGTGGAAAATGTTGTGCTTCCAGGCTAGCTTGCGATGTGCTGCCGTAGACGCAGTCACGCAGCCCCACCATTCCAGGGGAGCCAACTGCTTTGTTGAAGAAATATAAATATTACAATAATCTCATTACTCCATTTCATACTCCACATTAATTGAAAAGAATCATTAAACAACTCTTCCCAGATATTAAAGTAATCAGAATACCACTCTCTTCGAAGCTCAGCCTGACAAGGACTGCAAAACTTAAACAACTCTCTCCCCTACTGATTGTCTAACCATTGTTTTTCTTTTCCACCTTGAAATTGAAACAATTATTTTATTTTATTTTGTCACTATCCAATCCTGATACGACAACATAGGAGCGATAATACCTCACCTACATTAAACCTATGCCAAACCTTATAAAATATATATTATAAAATTCACCAAGCATTTTATTATCTTTTAAATATTTGTTGAAACCAATAAAACAATTTATAATTCAAAATACTTACTCAAAAAACAAAGCAAAAAATAAATAGATACAGAACTAAAGACTATCGAGAATTGCTGGCAGTAACATCATCAAAACCTTTAACAAATACAGAAAATACTAAATAAATACTTGAAGCAAATAATATAAGAAATTGAAACTCTAAATATAAAGATCAGGATGTAATTATAAAGTCGAACTGATTCCCCTTATCGATCCCGAACATACCCCAAATTAATCAAACCTAACAGACCTGATTAATTTTTATTATTGGGTCAACCGGTCAATCAAAATAACCTACCATTCAACATCCACCACAAATCAATTATTAGTTGGCCAGTTTAAACCAACTGGACAAAAATTCTAATTTGCATGTCTTTAAATTTGCATATCCCAAAAATAATTGATCTCATTTTTAAGACAATAGTTTAAGTTACTTAATCAGTTTGTTTTAAATCAACTAACACCGTATTTAAATCCATTAACTATCAAATTCCTAATTAAAACAGTAGACAAGGTAATCACAATGCTTGCTTCTTTAACCCTTTTTAAAAACCAAAAGCTAACGTTTAGATAGAGCTGAGTCTTTGATATATTTAGGAGAAATGTTACGGCGGGAGGGAGAAGAGAAGAAGGGAAAAACAAATTCTCTGAAAAAAATATTTTTTCCTATGATGTCATATATTTATTTTCATCATTTTCTTTTAATTTTTGAATTTATTTTTCCAGTACATTATACCATAAAAATATAAAAAATATTAATTCTAGTTCAAAATATTTTTAAAAAACACTCAAACAAAAACAAAAACCCCCCGGTACACCCTGATGTAATAGCTTTGTTCATTTTTTTATCTAACTTTATTCCATCACATTTCCATCACCATGATATAATAACTTTATTCGTTTGTCCTTAAATAAAAAAATAAGTGCTCAACTACGTACCATCAATTCAATTATTTTTCTTTTCGAAATATCTTTTTGACTATATATTAATTTAAAAATAAAAAGCTAGAGATAGGTGGCCCTTTTCTAAAAGAATAATGGAGTTCTTAAAAAAATAAAATAATCAAGAGACTAATTTATAGTTTCTGAAACTAGAGGGCCGAAGATATTATAATTAAGTATTATAAATGGATATTTTCTATGTATTAAAGATAATACCATAAAAGTGTTATTACTTGAAAAAATCATTTTCAAATATGAAAGCATTACCATATACATTTATTTAAATTACTTGAATAACAATATAAATGTTTTTTTAATTGTCTAAAATAAATTTTCTATTATCTCCTCTTTATTGTAATCATTAGAATTTTTTATTTTTTTTTAGTTTCTTTAACTATAGATTTTGAGTTTTTTCCTCTTTTTTTTCGGAAAAGGTTTTAAATTCATAATATTTGCATTTAATGATCTTTTATTATAGTTTTATGCTTATTTATTTTCTTTAGAGATTTATTATTATTTTTATATTTTTCAAAAATAAATTACAAAGTTAGGTAGGTTGGAATTGTGTTTCAAACAAAGTTTTTTTTAAAATAATTTTTTAATTTTTTATTATTTTTGAATTATTTAATTTATTAATATCAGATGCTTCTACACACCTAAATTTACTGTCCTAGGGCAAGGTTGGGCTAGGATATCACTTCAGTCTCTCTTCTTGTACCACCCTTAAAAGGGACCATGTGTCTGCAACTAGATGGTGTAGTCTCTTCAAAAAACATTGAAGAATGGCAACCTTTAGGCTGCTTTCTGGACCAAAAATGGATGGCTCTCCATAAAACAGGGTTCTGGTCTGTGGCTAACCAGTAAGGATCATAAGGGACTTCGTCCCTGCAAAAATAAAACCCTACCCTTTTCTCCTTGCTGTAAGCCCTACGCCAGCAGAGTCAATTAGGGGCAATGACTCGGTTATGGATCAGTTAGCAACCAAAGCACTGAGTTGACTGGTTGGGATATTGCATACAAAAAGCCAACATCCCATGTCCACCGCCCTTCACATCAAGAACCAGCAACCTGGTATATATAAAATGATTGGTGCATACCATGAAGTCAAAATTGATTGAAAGCAGCCCTCCAACAAACCAGCAAGTACACCTTAGCCTCCTTCAACTTCACTCGAATAAAGCACCAAACGAGCACAGATGGAGATGATTGACAAAGATATACACCAGGCTATACACTTGGGCAACTTTGATTGGCGAATTGCAACGCTTAACCACAGCAATTAGGTGGAGATAATATAAAACTTGAAACAGAAGCAAAAGATCATTTTCTTCTGCCACACTCAAGAAAAATTGAGTATTCAATAGCATACTTGATAAACGAAGAAAATGCCACCAGCAGTTCAATGCCTTGCTAAGAGGAGATGTGATTATAGCAGGGATTCTGTGGAAAGGGTTAGGCGAGGGAAAAAATGCCCCCGGAAGTACCGCATTACCGTTCTCTTGCTACTCCTCTTGTGAAGTCTTCACCTCCGAGCTCACCTGAATCGCAATTCAATATACCCGTTGGCCGCAAATATTTCAAAGGAAATAAGAGTATGGCAGTTCCTGGAAGAAAACTTATACCTTCTGTTGTCTTCATCTTGGCATGCATCTCCATCCTCCGACTTCTTAGAATTGCTATCACCACCTCACCTTCCGCCCCTTTGCCTCCTACTCTACAACACACATGTTCTACTCCTTCTCCGGCCTGTGAAAAGGCTCCATCTCATACACCTAGCAACCAAACAGCACAACAGAAAATCGCTGCCGATGAACCTAGTCTCACAAAAAAGGAATTTAAACTTCTATCTGATCTCATTAAACGCAAAACCCCCTGCAACCTCCTTGTTTTTGGAGCAGAGCCCCAGTACCTGAGATTGTCCTCCATCAACTCAGGTGGCACCACAATCTTTCTAGAGGATGATCCTGACAAAATAAGTGCTGCTAGAGCAAAATCCAACACCACTCAAATCTACAAGATTGACTACCAGACACCTGCAAAGAAGGCTTACAAGCTGCTCGAGCATGCAAGGAAAAGTCCAGCTTGTGCACCGAACCCAGAAATGCTTCAGAATTCATCTTGCAAACTTGCATTGAAAAACCTGCCACATGAAGTATATGAGCTTAAATGGAATGTGGTGGTGGTGGATGGACCGAGTGGGCACTCGCCAGAGGCACCAGGCAGAATGGGAGCAATCTACACAGCTAGTATGATAGCAAGAGCTGGGAACACAACAGATGTACTGGTACATGATGTTGATCGGACAATTGAGAAGTGGTTTTCCTGGGAGTTTCTGTGTGATGAGAACTTGGTTGCTTCAAAGGGGAAACTCTGGAGTTTTAGGATCTCAGGTAAATCAAATTCTTCAGGATTTTGCTCAGACCACATGGTTGCTATAGACTGATGGCTTTGTTGCGCACAGTAAAAGGAGCTAGTCTGTACAGTTCACGATTATTCTTTCCATGCACATCTTGAAGATTGTTTCGGATGTCATGACATGTTTTTATCCATGTACAAGTCAGGAGCATGCCGATCAAGGTCACTGTCTTCTCGCAGAGGCAGATTCAAAGTACGGAGAGTGAATATAAGCAGCTTTACATCCGACACACTTGAAAAGCATTTCCGGTCATCCATAGGCAGTTTCATTATTTTAAAGTTGATTCAAGTTCAAGGTAGGTGCCCCAAGAATCGAATACCACCACAGTTTTTGCCAAATGAAACCAGCGTTGTAGAAAATTTGTGGTTTGCTCGTGACCCATTGTCCCACAGCTGTTTCTATATGATTAAAGAAAGGGCTCTCTTGTTAGCAGATGATGTAATCTTTTAACCATGTTCTTTAAAAAAATCATTTCCATGTTTTTGGTTCCATAGCTTATTATTCTAATATTCGAACACAAAGTAGTGGTGGCAAGGTTGCCCGCACTAGACAGACCACAATAATTAGACTAAAGCTTTTGGTGAACGGTAAAATCTGACATTACAGAAAAAGAATCTGATCTTTAACGTGAGATCTGCGAAATGTAATTTCAGGTATACGAAAAGGGCATCTAACAGTGTAATGATTACAAGACGGACCCAACAAGTGATCTGCCATTTCTGGGCTCAAGTTTTTAATGATCCCTTGCTGCCTTCGACAAAAATATATACATTCAGATCTAAAATCTGAAATGTAAGAGGGGGGTGGCAGAAGAATATACAAGTAACCTCCCATGATGTTTGTCACCAGAAGCATTGTTAGCTCATGTCATGATCACCACAGCAGCCATCATTCAAATGCACCCCTCCTCTGTGTTGGGGACAAGATAAAAATTCATTAGGTCAAGGAAACTAATTTTGCATAAGCCCATCATCACATAAAGTTCCACAAATCAATGAAATCCATGCCAGACTTGAATACAATGTCATCAGCCTAAGAAGCAAAGAGTTTTTTACACAGCATATCACCTAAAACTAGCCAAGACTTCTACCTACAAAGGTGAACTACGCTACGATACTTTGACCACCTGCAAATGCTTAGTTCCAACTTTCTTTTAGCACATTGTGCTGAAGTAGACTGGTTACAGCAATTCATAATAGAATGCATCTAAGAACTCACAAGTACTTTAGTCAAATTTATATGTGATGAGGCGTCACTATCTACTAACACGGACAATCAAGTAAGAAGAAAACAATGTACTGTAATGATGTTTAAAACATAAAATGTATATTTCAATCACCTCCGCAGAACGAGCCAAGCCTGAAAATGGAAAAGATGGGACATAATAAGAACTGCAGAATACACAAGGACTTGGAGCTTAGAGATTACCATTTGTTTGCTGATATAAGGCTGTATCCTAACTGGCATCTCAGTATGACTCTCCACATTGGGTAATTTTTGTTTCTCATTCTCAAATTCTTTTCTAGATTCCTTTTGGCTGTCATGCTGCCAAACTCTGCCAAAATTGGGGAGCCAGTTACCATCACAATCGCTCTTGACAACCTGCCATCTCCATCTTTCTCCTTTTTGCCCAAGCAATCCCTGATATGAAACTATTCTATTAGGTGAGGACCCGGGAATAGTTTTATACTACTTTCTAACACCCACCTCGAGTTAAAGCCCCCACACTACCTTGTACCTAATTTTTTTAATTAATTAGAATGAGTGTGATGAGATTTGAATTTGTGACTGTTTGGTTATCAAAACTCTAATATCATGTCAAAGAACCAATTCAACCCAATAGCTTAAATTATTAGATAAGGTTCCAAAAATAGTTTTATATTACTCTCTAATAGCCCCTACCCTTTTATGGTTCAGTTTGTGTGATTTCCCAGACTTATTTGCAACCAAAACAGATCTAGAAGAAGTTGGTGTTACTTGAATGTTTAGCTGATTTTCTTCAGTTGCTTCAAACCAAGGAGGAACTCCTGTATGCACATTTCCTCCAGCCATTTGTGGAGTCAAGGCAGGTACTAGAGTGACTCCATCCAATTGTAGAGCCATAGCAGGAACTTGAGGTATATTGTGTGAACCTAACAGGACAATTACAAGATGAGAATTGACATCGCATGGAACATAATGGTAACAGGACCCATCCACCAAGCTACTCAAATTATGCATGTACTGCCCAGATGACTAGCTTTAAATTAGAATAAGATAGTAACAGAAATGAGATGTTGAAAAAAATCATTACCCCATAAAGTGCTCACTCCAAGTACAGATCTTTCACCCTGATAAACCTGGCGCAGCTATAGCAAACAAATATAAGTTTACACATATTTTAACTCCAAAACAAGTATGCTAAGAAAAGAAAGCCTTGCTGACAGCCTTTGACATCAATGAGCGTCAAGCAAAAAACAAACCTTGACAGCATTTAGAAGTCAAAGGGTACTTACTACAGGCGTGCAATTAAAGAAGGAAGAAGGAGATGATACACAAAACAGTATGGCAATTTGCACATCCTAACACTAAATGGATAACTCCTGCAAAATGTTTTAGAAATCATCATCCCGGTGGAGAGTGTCAAAATACATGAAGTACAGGACATCTAAATAGATTTATGCACATGACATATCCATCTTACCCTCATTGGAATGATCAGAAAATAGTATTCACAAGTGGAGGGATGGAAATCCACTTAATATAGCTTTGTAGTTATCAAAGCCACCCCTAAACAATGGAAAGGGATGGAAAACCACAACTAGTTTCATAATCAGTCACTTTTCACACCATGACTAGAACAGTCACCTAGCCAAAGATGTCTGACAAAATGCTGCACGCCCTTATGATACAACCTTGAGAGATGCTTAGACTATTGAGTAAAAATAATAAATGCAGCACTTAAAGATAAATATCAACACAGCAACACATAAATTCAAAAGCACTGCCAGCCATGTACCATATATTCTACAAACTAATCATGAGAAACCCAACTGCTATTAAACAGTTAAACTAATGAGTTGCATAATATAAAAATCACTACAAAAGATTAGCCATGGTAAAAAAGTAACAAAAGAAGAAAATAATCTCCAAGTTTTGGAGAAAATGAAATGAGCTTCAAGAGAAAGAGTGAAAAGGACCAAACTCACCTGTCCATTACCGAGATTGGGTGCACGGTTTATACTGTTATAAGGGAAAGAACGTTGGCTATTCCAGTTAGCTGCAAATTTCAAACACAGGACAAACAACAGAACTGGTATCAGTATATCTCCATTCAGAACTACTTCATTGGAGGAAATGAATATCAAATAAGCAGGTTATTCTTACCGGTTAAATCATTAGGATTGCATAAACATGTACCAGAATGTGCATGCACAGGCAAAGTAGAGACCACACAATACATGGATGGTCCAACATTCGCAGCTGCAGAAAATCCTGAATTGGATATCTGATACTCAATTGTATAATACTGTAAAGGCATAGCACCATTTGAAATATTCAAATTAACATTACCCAAACTATTATTTTCAAAGTTAATTATATGTTCATGGTTGAGGATATCTTTTGTAGGTCCAACTTGCATCCCTCTTGATCCATCGCTGCCCCTTCATTCCTCAATGCTTCACACTACTTGTCCCACTACAATTACCGAAACACGAAACCTAAATTAGTCTCGAGTATTACACATCTTTCAGATCAACACTATCATATTCATTTATAGAAATCCGATAGCATAACACTAATCTACCATTGAACAACGATTCAGCCCATTCCACCACCGTATTTACACATAAAGTGCTTCAATTTCTTCAAATGTTCCTCACCCGCCAAGTGACATATCGCATTAGCGCTATTTTTTTTTAGCGAATAAAAATACACAGTAATGACTTGCCCTACCAATTAAATAATAATCACTAGATAGTTAAAATAAATACTGACAATCATAAAAAAAAAAAAAAAAAAATTGTTTACCATGCGAAGGAGCTGCCGGTCTCGTGGATATCGAAATCGCAGAAGACGCACCAGATGCGGTTGCGAGAGGAGAGTCCAGGGCGGAGAATGTTAGGGCTTTTGAGAAAGAATCGACGTCGACGATTTTGGTTTGGAAACGAGAGAGGAAATTAGAGAGTGAATTTTTGTGGTTTGGATAGTACTTATGGTTTTGGCCTTCATCGTTATTCAAATTGCATACTTCGCAAAACTCCATTTCATTCTTTTTATTCTTCTTGTTGTTAATTTTCATCTTCTGGTTCATGGTGATGACTGATGATTTTAGTTACTAGCTTCTGTAACTCAAAATTTGGAATTTTACATTTTCTGGAAAGTAGATGCTGATAACACACAATGACACGTCGTTTCTTACGTAATGGATTGTCTATGAAACGCAGCGTTTCTCTACTAAACTGGTTCCCGCCAATTCTCTAATTTAGAGAAAGTATTTCATGAAGCGTATTCCGTTTTTTAAGTTGCGTTTTTTAAAATTTATTTTTAATAAAATAATCATTTTATTTTTTAAATTTTATTTTTAATATTAACTCATCAAAATTTAAAAATATAAATAAATTGAATTTTAATCGTTCTCACAGTTTACGTCGCTCTCCGAAACAGTGCTTAAAACTTTTCATGGTAGTGGTAATGTGCAATGACAAAGCAGCCGTGTTAAATATCAATTCTTCAGCTCTTTTATTTGCGTTGAAATCCATCTTGACTGGAACTATTTTGTCTTCTTTATGGCAGAATGGAGCGACTTTGTTAAGAGCTTAAACATCTAAAGATTCTTTCAAAAACCCACTTGTAGTCTTTTTCATGGCGTTCATTGGACTACGCTAAGCAAGTTTCCAATAAGAAGATTCAAATGAAAAGCCATCGCAGCTGTTTTAATCCAATATTAATGCATTCAATCCAGCAGATAAACATGTTCGAGTCAGCTGCAGAGATCAAGTGCAGGATTAAGCTGCTAACACAGCAATTGGAAGGTGGTATCAGTAGACGTAGTATCAGACTAGATAAGACAGATAATTTGAACTTATGATCTACAGGAAAAAGGGTTTCACCTCTGAATTAAAGAACATTAACTGGATATGTTTATGTTATATGGGTTGGACATCATAGTATAGCTTGACTAATTCTTATTTTCTGATGTGAACTGCAAATGGAAACTTTTGTACAATGTCCACTCTTGTCCATATCCTTCCTTTTAGCTTTTCATCATTGAAAAAGATAAAAAGTTTCACCACCCCGGCTGTTAGCTCAGTATAGCAATGCAATGGTGTGACTCTTAAGAGCTTTGAGCCCCACCATGAGCTAAGCTTTCCTGACTTTTCAAGGTATGTGCTCTTTTTTTCTTGGTTGGTTTCGATTTGACCAAAACCATGAAACATTTCAGATTCTGCTCTTATTGTTGCCTTGAAAGAGATTGTGAATGGTCTGGTTGTATGTGGAGAATTAACCATCACTAGTGCCATGTAGTACTAGCAAAAGTTTTTACTTGATGAATTCTCACAAGACAGAAAATAAACTCCACCAGTTTTTGTTTCCTCTTACTTCTAACAGTTCTTCCTCGCTTCCTGCCAAATTTTAAATGTTAATGATTGGTGCTGTCCTTTAGATGATCCAGACCAGTAGATTATCTACTGCTAATAGCAGTAATGCGCTGTTCAAGCTGTGGATTGCTGGGTGCAAAATTATGACAGGTCATGTATAGTGATGTATTGGCTTCTTGGCACTAATGAGACTGATGGGAGCTTCATGTCAGATTCAAGAAGAGGTAATTTCAGAGGACATGGTGCTGGAGACACTCAAGGACAGCCATGCTTTCTGATTGGTAATGGGATAATTAAGGGTCACTCGTCTGCAGAATTCACTGTGGTGCTGGGGGTACGATTCGACACGACAGATCTACATCGGTTTGAAGTAGAAATACAGTATCGTTTCACCATAACATGTGGACAATCTGAAAAGACAAATGTTAAGGTTTTGTCATAATGACTAGTTTGATTGATCGCCCTGGGTATGTCCTACAACTTTTATCTTGCTCGTCAACTTTATCATGGAATCGATAGCTCTTGCATATCTCTGATTGTATCCAAATAAAAGATAAAAGACAAGGAACCCATAATGCAAGTGGTCATATGTCGGAGGAGTATGGATCCTTGATTAGTATGATCATTATCTAGTAAATCCGAAACTCAATTAGGATACAGTGAATGAACAATTTTTTTGTTAGTTTCCAGCCCGAAAATGTTTACTTCTATCATTGGAATCCTACTTTATGGCAGAGCACCACTTATAAAACACAAGTTCAGTCTCCTGCAGGACAAGGACGGTCAACGTTGAGATACTGAGCATTCTCAGATTCTTATCCTTTTCAGCAGTAGATTTAAAAGAAAGAAAATGAAGGGAGTTCTTCAGCTGGTTCCCATGCAAATATTACAGATTCTTAATTATACCCGAAGCAGAGGAGGAAGGGGCTGTAAATTATTAAATCTGAAGAGCAAATGAAGAAGTGCAATAAAGAAGAGTGTGAGCTCTGTATCTTATTGAAACTTTAAGCATTAAAAAGCTTGAGGATGGACTGATTGTCTTTTTGAAGGTATATTAGAAGTGGTTAGCCCTAAAAGCGTTAAAGCGAGACCACAAATGTTTAGAAAGTGAAAAGGGAAAGTATGCTTTTGATCTTTAATTAGGTTGAACCCTTCACAAGATTCTGCAACTTAAGGCCAATAAATTAATTGATGATGTTTACCTTTTCCTTCTTCTTTTTTCCTCCCCATGCTTTCCTTGCTGTTGAGCAGATGTAATTTTTAGCAGGACCAAAGTTTTGAAACTTCAAGATCCTCTGACCCCACTGGATTATGTTTTGACCTCAGCAAAGAATCAATTCAGTGTATTATTGAACCCAGCCATGACAGGTTAACTGTATTTGAGAAATATGTTTGGAGGTTGCTGACAAATTAAGCTAGTTTTCGTTCTCACGACATCTTGAAAGGCGTGGCAGTGGCACTGTTCATTGCTCTGACTGATGCTTTCAATTGAAATGTGTCGTCCTGTCCAAAAAAATGTTTCTTTTGTGTTGGATCCCAGACATAGATAGTGGGTGTTTGGTTTCTGATCAGCAAAAGTTAAGAAGTTGAATACAAGTGGATGCAGCTAGCTATGCACCTCCTGTCTTGATCTTGATGATATTACTTGCTTTTTGTTCTGATTCATTTGCCTTTCTATCAAAATCAAGGTTCTTAGTGTGCCATCAGTTTTGACTCATTTATCCCACATTATGTGTTAGAGCTTCACTAGAATCCACATCCACTACAAATCTTCTACTTGCAAGCACAGCTCTGGTGTTTGGTGGCTGCTGCTCAGAGCTTGCAGATAATAAATTATTGTATTCTTTTTGCCTCACCAATCCCTACTCCTTCCTTGCGCTGATATTATTGAGTTGAACTCGTTCTTCATAGGTTTAATATTTTGGCTGTGAAGTCCCAACTCATTTCAACTCACTAAAAACTGACAAGGAGCTACGAAAAACTGCTTCTCTCCGAGCTTGTTGCTCAAAATTTTAGGGCAAGCTGCCGAGTCCAACTCCATAAACTTAATCCTTTGGTTACTATTGGTTCCCGTACTTGATTTATCATCAGCAGAATATATAATATATATATATATGGATTAGCTGGTTCAGGAGTCTATTTCTTAATTGATAGAGGACATGGAAGCCTATACACCATCCCTTATCATGCACCTCGAAATTCCGCTGAGTAATTATGGTTTAACAAACTGGAAAATCCAGTGATTTTATTGACAGGGAAAGGGGTTGATTTCGTGATCACAGATTAAAGTTTTTCATTCTTGGTGCATGTATATATCAATCTGGGAGATGATTGTTTGTGATTGAAGGAAGCAAGAAAGAAGAAAAGGGCTGAGAAGGCAAATATCATGGAGACTCTAATCACCAACCTGTTACAAATTATAAATCCAAGGTTCGTGCAGGTTCATTCTACAAATTGCAGAGTCTTGAATTTCTTTGAAACTAAAGACAGAAATAATTTTCTGATGGAACATGGTTATGCCACAGAGTCTTCCTCTATAGCTTTGCTGAAATTGCAACTTGTTGTCTTGAGAATCAATCCTTAGTAAATGCTTCAAAAATGGAAACGAGTGGCTAGAGACAGAATCTTTTTTTTTTTTT